>CANTUQ010000018.1:3389166-4605000 GCA_947683425.1 Excoecaria cochinchinensis
GGTTATTTTACTATGTAGGTGGCAGGTTCAATTTGGAGTCGGACATCTGCAACTCGGCCACTAGAAGTCTATAGTTGGAGTACTTTTTGTCTTTCGCTATAAGTTTTGTATAGTGATTTTGATTTTGGTAATGTAATTTTGTAAATGAACGATTTTTTATATGTATATATCAAATGTTTACAAATCTTTTTGTAAAACGATATGATCATATATGGATTTGGCATCTTTTCGATTAAATGTATTTGTTTATCTTATCTTAATCGAGTATACGTATATGTATTTGAGTTGTATATGTATCTGTGAGCGTAGCGCTCCGGTATCCTTCAAAAGGGGAATATCGGGGTGTTAGAATTCCAATTTGGTTATAAAACATTTTTGCATTTTTTTATCTCACATGCGCATGAAATGAAAATATTTTAATTATAAGAAACACAGACACACATAAATAGGGTAGGAAAGATCTCACCCAACAATGTAGCCTCCTATGCGTCGTGACCCCTCCGTGTGGTCACGGGGACACCCATACAAGGTGAATCACATTTAAATTCCCCACCCAAAAAAAAATAATAACATTAAAAACATTAATGATAATTCTAAAATTAATCAAATAAAAATAAAATAAATACAGGACATGTTAACTTAATGTACAAACAATTTCCATACAAAATAAATTAAAATGAGTCATGCAAAAACTTCAAGGATGGTGATAAAAATAATGACAACATAATGGCAATAACAATAATAAAATCATGATAACAATAATGACAATATTCATGGCAATAGGATAATAATAATAATAATAATAATAATAATAATAATAATAATAATAATAATAATAATAATAATAATAATAATAATAATAATAATAATAATAATAATAATAATAATAATAATAATGATGATGATGATGATGAGAAAGAGACAACGGTACAACAAAATGATAATAATAATAATAATAATAATAATAATAATAATAATAATAATAATAATAATAATAATAATAATAATAATAATAATAATAATGATAATGATAACAGGACACCAATAATAATAATAATAATAATGAAAAAACATTGACAGTGGAGCATGAACACACTAATAATAATATAACCAGCAAATAAGGGGATAGTGAAAATGACCAAAACCAATGACAATAATAATGTCAATAACAGAGGCCCAAACAAAATATGGTAACAATAGAATCCTAGAAACAAACGGCAATATAAAAAATAGACACTAGAAATGAATGATAAACATGGTAATGACAATAAAAATGAGAGTATTAAAAGCAAAAAATAATAGGCAAAAAATAAATTAGGCGGGTCCAAAAACATTTACCCTCAGATTTTATAGATCGAAAAATAGGATGTCATGATCCGTTCTCCTTGTCGACTTTGCGGTGATAAATACAAAAAAATAACTTAAGAAAAATCTAAGTTTCTTGAAATTTTAAGAAAATAATTTTTTGATGGAAGGATCAAGCCAAAGAAATTAATTTTCTTGACTTAAATCAAACCCGGAATAAATCGTTTTAGCAATAAAGAAGAAAAAGATGAATCTTGAAACTCCTAATAATTTTTCTTGAAAACCTCTCGGCTACTCTTTGTTCTTGAGAGAAAACTCTCTCTTTTTTCTTTGAAAAATGTAGCTCTCTCCCAAAATGAAGATCAAGTCTTCATTTTGTTTCTCTGGATTGTCCCAAAATGGGAAGAGACAAAATGTTCTTTCATTTTTTGTTAACCAAAAATTGCACAAAAACGTGAAACAAACAGAAAAAACAGACTGGAAATTGACCAAAAATTGTAGGTGAAAACGACCGCGCACGGGAGAGAAGGGGAAAGAATGCCCGCGAGTGGAGCAGCGCGACACGCGCCCCTATGGGCGCATGTCACGCCAGGTGACATGCGTTCGGGTGGGCGTGCGTCACCCTCGGCGACGTGCGCCCGAGGGGGCGCGCGTCGCCCCTGCGGGCGCACGTCGTTCCCGCGCAGGCACCGCTCATCACGCGCGCGACCACAATCCAAACAAAAATTAAAAGTAAAAATAAAAATTAAAAGGAATAAAAATAAGAGTAAAAATACAAATTTTTGAATCAAAATTCTTTTTAGAGGAACAAAGGAGAAATTTGACAAGGAAAACAACATTTTTGACACCTTTGCTTGTGGCAAGTATCCTCTTCATCATCAGGTAATCCTGATCTTGGACCGTCTCGGGACCCGATGTCTACAGTTGCCCCTAATTTTAGGGAACGTAGTGCCTGGGCTCCTAGGTGAGCCAAAACTCAAGGAGAGAGAGAAGAAGCGCGTACCTGAGGCAGTTGTCTTCCCGGTCACGCTAATGAAATCATCTCCTTAAGTAGTCGTATAGATTGAGGAACGATTTTCATCCTTCTGGGTGATACGTCGAGTCTGCTCCAGACTTACAAAATGCAAGAGCTGCTCTTCTGAGCTGCACCTAGTCTGCTCCAGACTTACAAAGTGCGGGGCGCCAAGTCTGCTCCAGACTTACAAAACGCGAGGATTGCTCTTCTGAGCTGCACCGAGTCTGCTCCAGACTTACAAAGTGCGAGGGTTCCATCTCCTGATGGTGATGCGCCGAGTCTGCTCTAGACTTACAAAACGTGAGGATTGCTCTTCTGAGCTGCACCGAGTCTACTCCAGATTTACAAAGTGCGAGTGTGACGCGCGTCGGAAGTACCCAGCAAGGGCCCTCGACTTGAATCCGCTTTAGGATTCGAGGGACTTGGTTCGCGTCTTTTGGATCATGGGTGCCATGAGACATCGTCGGTGAATTCCTCCCAATAGAACATTGGGGAGAACCACCTAGCCTAATGACACCTAAAGGCACCTTTGAGGTGTTTTTTGGAGTCGCCACCCAATTTTGAGAAATTGGGAAAGGTCTCCACCTCTATCGGTCAAGACCAGAGATATGGTGTTCGGAACTTCCCTCCTATTTATGCTTTGGTTAATTATAAATGGGTCTTTAACCTCTTAAAATTATATCTCCCCTCTCACGCGATTAATGCATTAAAAGTAAAAGCGCATCTCAAGCATTCAAAAGCAGTAAAAGGAAATCAATAAATAAAGTGATAAAGGAAAGCGATAAACACGCAAGCACGCAATTACAAGAGAAATAGGGGCGGAATACAACCCCAATAAAAGGAAATTAAGAATATAAATGAGGAGGGAATACAATCCCCACAAATAAGTAAAGTTGCCCCAAAATTAATTACAAGGGCCCAAAGGAAAATAATGTACATAACTTTAAACACTCAAGATTAAAATAAAAGACATGCATAAATCGAGACATTACTTCAGGAACATTGGTTCCTTCGCGTTTACTTAAAGAAGGTTCGAAGAGTCGCTTTGGTTGTTTGGAAGAAAATCGGGATGAGTGATACCATTTTATTGAAAATTGACTCTTCGTTTTAATTGTGATAATTTTATTGTTGGGCTAAAACAAGGGACATTGGTCCCACTTTTATTAATGAAAAACTTAATTTAATTGTAAAAGTATTTTTGTGACTTTTTATCTCACGCGTGCATAAATAAAATAATTATATACAAATAATCACAACATGAAGAGAGGGATTGGAAAGATCTCACCAAATCGGAGTGTCCGTCTACGCATCGCGACCCATCCGGGGAGTCGCGGGGTGCTCACATAGCCCGACTCAAATTAAAACTCATACAAAAATCAATACCAAAAAGAATATTAGTAACAACTCCAAAAATTAATCAAATGAAGACAATATAATGACAATAATAAAATCATAACAAATAATCATGGTATGGCGACAACAACAAAATAATAATAATAATAATAATAATAATAATAATAATAATAATAATAATAATAATAATAATAATAATAATGGACAATGATAATAAATAATAGTGAGTATAATATGAACAAATATGATAATAATAATGATAAGCAATAACAATAATAATAATAGGATATTGAATAATAATAATAATAATAATAATAATAATAATAATAATAATAATAATAGTAGTAACTGATGCATCCGATGAAATCATTAAGAACAATAACCATATAATGGTAATAATAAAACATATAATAAGGATAAAAATGATAACAGGATGCTAATGGCAACCACTATAATAATAATAATAATAATAATAATAATAATAATAAAAATGTCAACAGAATGATAATCACAAAATATTAATGTAAAAAGATTAAATAATAATAATAATAGTAATAATAATAATGGGGTGGCGCCAAAAATCACAAGAAAAATGAATTAAAATCATGAACAGATTCCAACAGTAACTAATTTGAAGAAAATATTAGACAAATATCATGATATTAATAGCAAAAATGGAAAAATATTCACAACCATAAATAATATACAAATAAATAAATAAAAATAATCCAAGTGTTTACCCTCAGAAATTTTATAGATTGAAGAAAGTGGTGTCTTGATCCGTCTCCCTTGTCGAATTTATAGTGATAATCACCCGAAAAAATAAAAATCTATGTTTTTAATTAAATTAGTTCAAGAAAATATTTTTTGTGGGATGAATAAGGAAAGAAAATTAATTTTTCTAACTCAAATCAAACCCAAGATGAAATGTTATTAGAGAAGAAAAGATTAAAACTTGAAAATAAAACTCAAGAATTTTTGAAGAATTTTTTGAGGAATAAACCAATTTTTTGGAGAGAAGAAGCTAGAGAGAAAAGCCAAAAAATTGCTTGAAATCCAAAATGTTGCCGTCCCCAAAAAATGAATATTGAATCCCATTTGATTAATCTGATTATTCCAAAATAGAAAAAGGCCAAAACCTTCTTTTAATTTGTCTTCCCGGAATTTACACGAAAACGAAAAATTTTCGGTCAAAACGGCGAGAAAATAGCTGAAAAACAAGCAGAAAATGAAGCCCCGCGTGGCGAGGGAGACCGCGCGTAACAACGCGCGCGGTAACCTTGGTACCACGCGGCCACTTTAGTGGCCGCGTGGTACCACTTCCATAAAGTGGTACCACGCGTGGTACCACTTGCCACTTTTATAAAGTGGCCAAAATAAAAGTGGCAGCGTGGCCAAACAAAAAAAAAATTTAATTTCTTTTTAATATTTTTTTTATCTCTCTTTCTTTTTTTTTTAAATCTTTTTTAATTAAACTAATTAACTAATTTAACAACTAATTCCCCTTTTTTAATTAAATCAATTACTTAATTTATTCAATTAAATTAAGAAAACTAATTTAATTCCCCTTTTTTCAATTTAATTAATTAATTAATTAAGTTCAATTAAATTAAATAACTAATTTAATTTTTTATTTTATCAAAATAACACTTTCCAATAATATTATTTTTGGAATTAAAATTAATAATAATTTTTTTATGATAAAAAAAACGAGGGTCTCGACAAGGGAAGCATCATTTTTGACACCTTTGCCTGTTAGTCGGTATCATTTTCATCATCGGGTAATTCTGATCTTGGACCACCTCCGGACCCGGTGTCTACAGCCCCCAATTTTGGGAAACTTAGAACCTAGGTGCCTAAGTGAGCCAAAATTTAGAAAAGAAAGGAAAGAGGCGCGTACCTGATGCGGCTGTCTTTCCGAATTGGCTGAAGTTGCTGTGGGTAGTTACCGTCTGTTCGTCGACGTGTTAACCCCTATTGTTTTGGCATCTAACCTATGCGGTGTCTAGCCTTGTTGATGTGGTCTGTAATTGACCTTAATGTGGTGTCTAACCTCTTCCGTTGTGGCATCTAACCTGTTGATGCAGATATACTCATGGATTGAAAGGATTTAGAATATTTTGGGAAAAGCTCAATGCTACGAAGGATAACGCTCCGAAAAGACCGAGAATGCCTTGAAAAAAGGACTTAAAGATAATGCTCCGAAGAGACTGAGAATGCCTTGAGAAAGGACTTAAAGATAATGCTCCGAAGAGACCGAGAATGCCTTGTGATGAAGGACTTAAAGATAATGCTCCGAAGAGACTGAGAATTCCTTGAGAAAGGACTTAAAGATAATGCTCCGAAGAGACTGAGAATGCCTTGTGATGAAGGACTTAAAGGTAATGCTCCGAAGAGACTGAGAATGCCTTGTGAAGAAGGACTTAAAGATAATGCTCCGAAGAGACTGAGAATGCCTTGTGAAGAAGGACTTAAAGATAATGCTCCGAAGAGACTGAGAATGCCCCGTGAAGGAGGACTTAAAGATAATATTTTGAAGAGATTAAGGATGCCTGTTGGATAAGGATCTAGAGATAATGCTCCGAAGAGACTGAGAATGCCTTTTGAACAAGGACTTTGAAGGTAATATTTTGAAGATATTGAGGATGCCTGTTGGATAAGGACTTAGAGATAATGCTCCGAAGAGACTGAGAATGCCTTTTGAACAAGGACTTTGAAGGTAATATTTTGAAGGTATTGAGGATGCCTGTTGGATAAGGACTTCGAGATAATGCTCCGAAGAGACTGAGAATGCCTTTTGAACAAGGACTTTGAAGGTAATATTTTGAAGATATTAAGGATGCCTATTGGATAAGGACTTAGAGATAATGCTCCGAAGAGACTGAGAATGCCTTTTGAACAAGGACTTTGAAGGTAATATTTTGAAGATATTGAGGATGCCTGTTGGATAAGGACTTAGAGATAATGCTCCGAAGAGACTGAGAATGCCTTTTGAACAAGGACTTTGAAGGTAATATTTTGAAGATATTGAGGATGCCTGTTGGATAAGGACTTACAGATAATGGAAAGATTAGATACACGTGATAAGTGCTTGTGCTAAGCATGTGCAAAGGATTACGTGTTGCAAGTACGCAAAGATCATGTGCACGAAATGTGTGCGAAGAATTGCTTGTGCAAGATATATATAAAGTTCATGCATGCGTGAATGCACATTGAGGCGTCATCAAATGCCACGCCTGTGAGGTGCATATGTATGCAATAATGCAGGATAAGGATTCATCCGAGTGGATTTGGGAGCCGAAAGCCGGTTTGGTCATGATTTGCAGTAAGATCGGTGCCCCCTGGAATTGCTTTTGAATTTCGTGCCCTTAGGGGATTATGAGGCTCTCCTCTGATACCTGTAGTCATTATTTGAAGGTAGTGCGTTGTCCCTCATGGATTTTCATACTAGCTTTTCTTAGCGGGAGATGCGTCCTTGTCGGATTTTCACATAACCCTGTGCCTTATTTTTTTGCCTGGAATGGACCCAACCCAATCCAACGGCTTTTATTTATCTCATTTTTTGTAGGGCAGACTGCCTGTCGCTAGGTTTTCACCCTGCCCTTTGGCCTAACTTTTGCTTAGAGCGCCAGTCATGGTTTTCATCTCTAACGGCCTTTTTTTTTTTTTAGAGAAGTTGGAGTTGTTGCAAAAGGTCTTTCGGGTATAATTGGCATGTGCTTATATCTCAGACTTTGGTTGTATGTGCTTGGCTCTTTATTAGGAAGGTGCTATAGGGTTGGCTTCACAGTGGGTAGCAAGATGAGTTGCCTGAAGTGCCTGAGTAGCGAGGATGGTAGAGGGTAGATAGTAACAATGTGCTGGTTTTATATCTGACTCAGACCACTTTGAGTGTGCAAGATGAACTGCTCTGGTCATACCAATACATCTTTGCATAAATGCATATATTTCAATCTGATTTCATATCACATGATCACTATTTGGCATTAACTCGAAAAATATGAGACATCATCTAATCTCGGGATAGATCTTGAGAGCATCAAACTCCTGTTATCAATCAGCCCTCGCGAGTTTTCTTGATTGAATATTTTCTCTCCCTTTTTTTATTTATTCTTTATTTAGCCTGTGCCATGGACCCTCCTTCAGTTCGTCAGTATTGGTTGAATTCGCTTTTATTTTCATTAGCCGGAGAGACTGCTGCTTTTGAGAATGGTTCTTCTTGGTATCAAAGTCTTGGTCTTAGCCCTTGTACAGACTGGTTGAGGTGATGGTTTCCTTTTTTGGGGTTCGCATGTGAAATCTCACACTTGGCTTTTATCGGCTTTGGGGGTGCAATTTTAGAAGTGGCCTTTCAATGGTTGAGATAGGGTGACAGGTTGGGCTTGGATGATCTGGGGTACTTTTATCGACCTCGATAGTTTAAGTTTCGAAATGGTTTTCGTCGACCGGGATTGGGTGGATGGTTTGTGGGTTAGCCTTTTTGGTCCTTTTCAGTAGTTAAGAAAAAATGGCAATGTGCAGGCATGTGTAGATCAACGGGATTTGAACAAAACTTGCCCCCAAATAGCATTCCCTTGCCCCCTGATCAATTCTCTCTTTTCTTTACATCCCAATTTTTCAATATTTTTTTTTTCACAACCAATATTTTTTTTTTTACAACTCAAATTTATTTTTTTTCCCCAATTTTCTTTCTTTTAACAAGCTTTTCTCAAATCCTAAAGTTTACATATACGTGCACTTTTCATCTTAACCACTGAGACCATTGTTGTTCAATCTGGTCGAGCATGTAAGTTTTAATAAGGAATTTGGCTACAAGGGTTCTGGATAGTTAAGGGTCAGTTATAATTGGTTTTGAGGGTGCACATTTCAAAGGGGTCGAGAGGAAAAGGGTCGTATGGCTTGGTTCTGATGGGTTATGTTTTCCTCATGAATGTCTTGAGTTTTATTTGTTTAACTCCTAGTGTAGCTCTTGAAGTTTGATTTTATTCAGCGGCACCATATGCAACCCAAATGTTGGGGGTGCAAAGGAATGGTTTCTAAAATTTGGCTTGTGGAAGTGGCGTGGTCTCAAGAATACCCTTGTCAATTTTCAGCATATCATACCAGGTCCAGGCAAAGGCTCTTTTTTTTATTCTCTCCAATTTTACCTCACTTCAGGAGTCATAACAGATGCTATTAAGATTTTATTTGGATTCCCCAAAGTTTCGAGATCAGACGGAGCTATATTAATTGAATCAATGTCAAAATGAATGAATGCATCGTGATCATAAGAAATGAAATCAAACAAACAGAAATTGTTCAACATATTACAATAACCAAATTGTCTTAAAAGAGTTCTGAAATTGAAAAGCAATAAACATAAAAAAAACATAATCTTCTGCTCGCAGCTTTGGAGGAACGTGCCGCTTAAATGGGTTGACCTGATCACATCTCTGGTGGGGGGACAGCGTTGTCGCCCGTCTTCTTCTCCTTCTTTCATTCTTTTGGGTCAGAGATCTACTCGCTATCAATGAGGTCTTGGATCTTGCCCCTCAAGATTCGGCAACGGTCTGTTAGATGCCCGGTGTGTTGATGGTAGGCACAGTATTGATCACTTTTATGCT
Source organism: Excoecaria cochinchinensis (assembly GCA_947683425.1). Classification (NCBI taxonomy): domain Eukaryota; kingdom Viridiplantae; phylum Streptophyta; class Magnoliopsida; order Malpighiales; family Euphorbiaceae; genus Excoecaria; species Excoecaria cochinchinensis. The sequence continues at coordinate 3,398,443 of CANTUQ010000018.1, forward strand.
CCGGTTGTCCTTGACTTAAGGCTGGCTTAGGAGGCAATGGCTGCAACTTGCCCTCCTTCATTAGTTTCTCGAAAACCCATGACAAAGGTTCGCCCAGATCAGAATAGTGCCTTTGAGCTATTTTAGCCATTGGTGTTTTCCCTGTCCTTCTTGTATCGCCGCTACCAACTCCCTGACTTGTGAGGTTAGTGATAGTCCTATTGAGGGGTGCTCGGGGAGTTACCGTGAGTTGAGCTTGAAGAACTAGCGCCATGGCATCCATCCTTTCCTTAATTGTGGCCAACAACCTCCTTTCAAGCTCCTCAAACCTTCTATTCATTATGAAATCCTCATCAAGGTTTGGGATCCTTGCTCTTCTTGGCCCAACTGGCACAGAATCAGCTTTAGGCTCATTTACAGATTGATGGGCAGCGACTCCAATGAGGGGAACCTCCCCACCAGCAGGTGGTTCGGCTTGCCCCCGAGGAGGGGCCACCGGTGGCTGTGGAGTAGCTGGTGCTGGTGGTGCAGGTGGTTGAGCAAATCTTTCTGCCATGGTACCCATCATGTCTAGCATCCTTCTTTCGAATTCCTTTAGTCTCCTAGCAAGGTCTGGGGTAGTCAAAGCTCCGGTTTCCTCTGCCATGGAAGACGATTCACTAGCTGTAGAGAGTGATTCCGAATCCCAAATAGGCACTAATTCTAGCAATTCAAAGGGTGAGTCTGTCGTCACTAGTCGATCTTCAAAACCTCTAGTCCACCCGGATGAATCTATGATGGCTGAAAGATCCAGATTGTTAGAATGATGCATGGACGGCGTATAAAATGCATGATCGTGCCATGTAAATGGTCTTTGATGAGTGTGAGATTAATGGATTACCATAATACGATGGGATGCATGGAAGAAATTACATGCAGGATGGTATGTACATGCGAAAAATAATATGCAGACGAGAGGATATATACACGTATAGCATGAGAGAAAATTTATTATTGTTTATATATACATGCATTTGTTTCATTGATATGCATAAATGACATGCGATGCATGAGCATGCTGTGCAGTAATCACAACCACACGCAAGCAAGTAGATCCTTCCAACCTTATCACTCCCACACACGAGGTCGTGCGGTCTCTTTCCTAGGTGGGCTTAGACCATGGGTCAACAGGGGACCCGATGAACGCGTGATGCACACGGTGAAAAATCGGCAACATAACACTCTTAAGCTAATGAACATACGTATGAGTTTTGGCACTTACATATTCGAATATTTCAATCTCATTAAGATGGGCCCACCGGGGCATGAAAGCCTTTGATAGAAGACCACTTAATTTAGTTGATTTTGTCCAATACGTGATGACCTATATCACAAGCATTGTATTAAGGAGCATGCTACCTAGGGGAAGTTTCTACTTGCTATTACATGGGCTTTGGTCAAGGGGATAAAATTTTAGGGCTACCCAAGCATGGTCCCTGCCAATAGGTCTAGCTCATCACGAGCGTAGCGACCGATCGGGTCTCCATTTGATATACCAAAAGGTATAAGGCTTGGGCTGGTGATTATCCCTAACACTTTCCTACAATGAGTGAAAGTAGGGTCGTGCTTTGGGAACGCACCGAGGTAAAAAGGGACCAATTAGCGTAATTCTAAGGCTCTAAGATGTAATGCAAATTTTTGAAAAGAGATAGAATTTTAAGTTTTAAAAACCCAATTATATATTTTAACCAAAGCACTTTCGGAGCAAAGTCTCAAACATAAATTTCCCAGTGGAGTCGCCACTGTGACGCGCGCCGGAAGTACCCAGCAAGGGCCCTCGACGTGAATCCGCTTTAGGATTCGAGGGACTTGGTTCGCGTCTTTTGGATCATGGGTGCCATGAGACATCGTCGGTGAATCCCTCCCAATAGAACATTAGGGAGAACCACCTAGCCTAATGACACCTAAAGGCACCTTTGAGGTGTTTTTTGGAGTCGCCACCCAATTTTGAGAAATTGGGAAAGGTCTCCACCTCTATCGGTCAAGACCAGAGATATGGTGTTCGAAACTTCCCTCCTATTTATGCTTTGGTTAATTATAAATGGGTCTTTAACCTCTTAAAATTATATCTCCCCTCTCACGCGATTAATGGATTAAAAGTAAAAGCGCATCTCAAGCATTCAAAAGCAGTAAAAGGAAATCAATAAATAAAGCGATAAAGGAAAGCGATAAACACGCAAGCACCCAATTACAAGAGAAATAGGGGCGGAATACAACCCCAATAAAAGGAAATTAAGAATATAAATGAGGAGGGAATACAATCCCCACAAATAAGTAAAGTTGCCCCAAAATTAATTACAAGGGCCCAAACAAAAATAATGTACATAAATTTAAACACTCACGCAAGATTAAAATAAAAGACATGCATAAATCGGGACATTACTTCAGGAACATTGGTTCCTTCGCATTTACTTGAAGAAGGTTCGAAGAGTCGCTTTGGTTGTTTGGAAGAAAATTGGGATGAGTGATCCCATTTATTGAAAATTGACTCTTCGTTTTAATTGTGATAATTTTATTGTTGGGCTAAAACAAGGGACATTGGTCCCACTTTTATTAATGAAAAACTTAATTTAATTGTAAAAGTATTTTTGTGACTTTTTATCTCACGCGTGCATAAATAAAATAATTATATACAAATAATCACAACATGAAGAGAGGGATTGGAAAGATCTCACCAAATCGGAGTGTCCGTCTACACGTCGCGACCCATCCGAGGAGTCGCGGGGCGCTCACATAGCCCAACTCAAATTAAAACTCATACAAAAATCAACACCAAAAAGAATATTAGTAACAACTCCAAAAATTAATCAAATGAAGACAATATAATGACAATAATAAAATCATAACAAATAATCATGGTATGGCGACAACAACAAAATAATAATAATAATAATAATAATAATAATAATAATAATAATAATAATAATAATAATAATAATAATAATAATAATAATAATAATAATAATAATGGACAATGATAATAAATAATAGTGAGTATAATATGAACAAATATGATAATAATAATGATAAGCAATAACAATAATAATAATAGGATATTGAATAATAATAATAATAATAATAATAATAATAATAATAATAATAATAATAGTAACTGATGCATCCGATGAAATCATTAAGAACAATAACCATATAATGGTAATAATAAAACATATAATAAGGATAAAAATGATAACAGGATGCTAATGGCAACCACTATAATAATAATAATAAAATGTCAACAGAATGATAATCACAAAATATTAATGTAAAAATATTAAACAATAATAATAATAGTAATAATAATAATAATGGGGTGGCGCTAGGAATCACAAGAAAAATAAATTAAAATCATGAACAGATTCCAACAGTAACTAATTTGAAGAAAATATTAGACAAATATCATGATATTAATAGCAAAAATGGAAAAATATTCACAACTATAAATAATATACAAATAAATAAATAAAAATAATCCAAGTGTTTACCCTCAGAAATTTTATAGATTGAAGAAAGCGGTGTCTTGATCCGTCTCCCTTGTCGAATTTACAGTGATAATCACCCGAAAAAATAAAAATCTATGTTTTTAATTAAATTAGTTCAAGAAAATATTTTTTGTGGGATGAATAAGCAAAGAAAATTAATTTTTCTAACTCAAATCAAACCCAAGATGAAATGTTATTAGAGAAGTAAAGATTAAAGCTTGAAAATAAAACTCAAGAATTTTTGAAGAATTTTTTGAGGAATAAACCAATTTTTTGGAGAGAAGAAGCTAGAGAGAAAAGCCAAAAAATTGCTTGAAATCCAAAATGTTGCCGTCCCCAAAAAATGAATATTGAATCCCATTTGATTAATCTGATTGTTCCAAAATAGAAAAAGGCCAAAACCTTCTTTTAATTTGTCTTCCCGGAATTTACACGAAAACGGAAAATTTTTCGATCAAAATGGCGAGAAAATAGCTGAAAAACAAGCAGAAAATTAAGCCCCGCGTGGTGAGGGAGACCGCGCATAACAACGAGCGCGGTAACCTCGGTACCACGCGGCCACTTCATAAAGTGGTACCACGCGTGGTACCACTTGCCACTTTTATAAAATGGCCAAAATGGCCACTTTATAAAAGTGGCAGCGTGGCCAAACAAAAAAAAAAATTTAATTTCTTTTTAATTTTTTTTATCTCTCTTTCTTTTTTTTAAATCTTTTTTAATTAAACTAATTAACTAATTTAACAACTAATTCCCCTTTTTTAATTAAATGAATTACTTAATTTATTCAATTAAATTAAGAAAACTAATTTAATTTCCCTTTTTTCAATTAAATTAATTAATTAATTCAGTTCAATTAAATTAAATAACTAATTTAATTTTTTGTTTTATCAAAATAACACTTTCCAATAATATTATTTTTGGAATTAAAATTAATAATAATTTTTTTATGATAAAAAAAACGAGGGTCTCTGTAGACACCGGATCCCGAGGCGGTCCAAGATCAGAATTACCCTATGATGAAACAAAAAACCGATTTTCGGCAAGAAAAGTGAGAATCGATCGTTCCCTTGTCAAAATTGTGTTTATTCGGAAAATAATTAAAAATATATTTTAGAAATTAAAATTTAAAATGAAAAAAAATATATATATTAATTTTGTGTCAAGGTTTAAAATAAAAATAAAAAAAAAGGAAAAAAAACACGGGTGCCACTTGCGGCAGCACGGGGCCACCTGCGCGGCAGGCTGCCCCAGCGCGCAGGGGCGCCTGCGCGGCAGGCCACCCCTGCGCACGAGGCTGGGGGCACCGCGCGGCCCCCCTGCGCGCGAGGCAGGCGCCTCGCGCGACGCCCCTGTCCGCGAGGCGGGGGGCACCATGTGCCCCCCTTGCGCGCGAGGCAGGGAGATCGCGCGATGCCCCTGCGCGCGAGGTAGGCGCCTCGCGCGATGCCCTGCGCTCGAGGCAGCAGCCTGCCGCGCGCGGTGCGGGGGCACCACGCGCGCAGCAGACTGCAGCGCGCCCTTCCCCCTCCGTGCGTCCTGTTGGTCTTCGCCTGTCCTTTTTTTTCGCTTTTCTCAGTCTGTTTTTTCAGTCTGATATTTCTGTTTGTTTCACCATTTTATGCTATTTTGGATTAACTAAAAATAAAAGCTTTTTTGTCCTTTGCTTTTTTTGGCCAAGGCAAGATTAAATGAGGATTTTCCCCTCATTTTCAAGGACGAAGATTTTGGGCAAAAGAAAACCCTTGGCTTTTCTCTCTAGGATTTTTTCTGCTCTCCAGGAAGTTTTTCTTGTTCTAAAAAATTCTTCAAAAGATCTTTAAGATTTCTTCTCAAATTTTAGTTTTTGCTACTACAAAATACTTGATCTTGGGTTGATTCGAGCAAGAGAAATTAATTTTCTTGGCTTGTTCACCCCACCAAAAAATACTTTTTAAACTAATTTGCTTAAAACATAGATTTTTTACATTTGTTTCGAATATTATTATCGTCAAAAAATCGACAAGAGCAACGGATTGAGACATCCTATTTTCCGATCTAAAAACTCTGAGGGTAAACATTCTTAGACTTGTCCTCATTTATTTTTTGAACGTTATTTATTGTTGTTAAATATTATTTTTGGCCATTATCACCACCTTTATTATTTATTTTTGGCATTTTAATGTGATTAATATTACTCTTTATATATTATTTGTTTGTTTCAAGTTGATTTCCTTTTTATTTCTCGTTGCCCCTTTTATTATTTATATTATTATTATTATTATTGTCCTCATTATCATTGTGTTCTTTTATGTTTATATGCACTGTCATTATATTCATCTTTGCCACTATCACTACCATTTGTTCCTTCTACCACTAGTATTTGATTTAATATGTGTAATCACTATTATTTGCTACTGTTCATTATTAATAACATGTTATTATTATTATTATTATTATTATTATCATTGTTATTATTTATTATTGTTATTATCACATTTATTTGCATTATATTCACTATTATTCGTTATCATTGTCCATTATTATTATTATTATTATTATTATTATTATTATTATCATTATTATTTTATTGTTGTCACCATACCATGATTATTTGTTATGATTTTATTATTGTCATTAATCTTATCTCCATTTGATTAATTTCTAGAGTCATTACTAATATCTTTTGATGTTAATTTTTTATATGAGATTTAATTTGAGTCGGGCTACGTGAGCGCCCCGCGACTCCCCTGATGGGTCGCGACGCGTGGACGGACACATCGGTTCGGTGAGATCTCTCTAATTCCCCATCCTTTTGTTGTGTTTATTTGTAAATAATTATTCTATTTGTGTACGCGTGAGATAAAGTCACAAAAATATTTTTACAACTAAATTGAGTTTTTCACTAATAAAATTGGGACCAATGTCCCTTATTTTAGCCCAACCATAAAAACATCACAACTAAAACGAAGAGTCAGTTTTCAATAAAATAGGGTCACTCATTCCGATTTTCTTCCAAACAACCAAAGCGACTCTTCGAACCTTCTTCAAGTAAACGCGAAGGAACCAATGTTCCTGAAGCAATGTCCCGATTTATGCATGTCTTTTATTTTAATCTTACGTGAGTGTTTAAATTTATGTACATTATTTTCCTTTGGGCCCTTGTAATTAATTTTGGGGCAACTTTATTTATTTTTGGGGGATTGTATTCCGTCCCCATTCATATCTTTAATTTCCTTTTATTGGGGTTGTATTCCGTCCCGATTTCTCTTGTAATTGTGTGCTTGGGTGTTTACCGCTTTCATTTATCGCTTTATTTATTGCTTTTACTTTATTGCTTTCGAATGATTAATATGCGCAATTTAATTAAATGCATTAATCGTGTGAGATGAGAGATATAATATTAAGAAGTTAAAAATCCACTTATACTTAACCAAAGCATAAATAAGAGGGAAGTTCCGAACACCGGATCTCTGGTCTCGACCAACAAGAGGTGAGAGACCTTTCCCAATTCTTTGGAATTGGGTGGCAACTCCATGATACCTCAAAAGGTGCCTCTAGGTGCCATTAGGCTAGGTGGTTCTCCCCAATATTCTATTGGGAGGGACGCACCGATGATGCCTCGTGGTGCCCATGATCAAAAGACGCGAACCTTCATACCTCGAATCCTTAAGCGGATTCAAAGCGAGGGCCCTTACTGGGTTCGGCACGCGTCACAGTGGCGACTCCACTGGGGACTTTGTGTTTGAGACTTCGCTTTGAAAGTGCTTTGATTAAAATATATAATTGGGTTTTTAAGACTTAAAATTCTATCTCTCGCCAAAATTGCTTCATATCATTTTAGAGCCTTAGACTTACGCTAGTTGGTCCCTATCTTACCCCGGTGCATTCCCGAAGCACGACCCTGCTTTCACTCATTGTGGGGAAGTGTTAAGGATAATCACCAGCCCAAGCCTTGTACCTTTTGGTATATCAAAATGGAGACCCGATCGGTCGTTAAGCTCGGGACGAGCTAGACCCGTTGGCGCGGACCATGCTTGGGTAGCCCTAAAAGTTTCATCACCTTGACTAAAGCTCATCTAATGGCAAATAGAAACTTCCACTAGGTGGTATGCTCCTTAATACGATGCTTGTGGTATGGGTCATCACGTATTAAACGAAATCAACCAATTTAAGTGGTCTTTTATCAAAGGCTTTCATGCCCCGGTAAGCCCACCTTAACTTGATTGAATTGTCCAAATATGTAATGGCCAAAACTCATACGCGTGTACATTAGACTAGAGTTGTTATGCTGCCGGCTTTTCGTCGTGCACTTCGCGCGTTCATAGGGTCCCCTGCTGACCCGTGAACTAAACCCACCTAGGGAAGAGACCGTACTGCCGCGTGTGTGGGAGTGATAAGGGTGGAAGGATTTACTTGCTTGCATGTGGTTGCCTATGGTGCATTAACACGATCATGCATCTTTAATGACATACACGCATCATGCTAATCCCTTTAATTGTTTCAGCCATCATAAATCCATTTGAGTGGTCCAGAGATCCTAGCGGGAGGTTGGTCAGAAATCAAGTAGTTAAGCCGTTAGCTTTGACGTCAGCATCAGGTTCAGATTGGGATAGAAACTCAGACTCTTACTCAGAACAATCCTCTAGATCAGAAATGGCAGACTTACCATAAGATTCGGGTGCTGTAACAACACAGGACTTGGATAAGAGATTCAAAAATTTTGAAAGAAAGATTTTGGCCATGATGGGGAACTTTGTCGCCCAAATGACACCACACGCTGGACAACCGTCCGGAGCTCCAGCTGTTGACCCGGTCGAAGCACCTGTTGTGGAGACCACTATACCAACTACTACTGTACCACAGCCAGTTACTGAACCTAGAGTGGCGGCACCAGTTGAGCAACCGAGGGTGAGAATTTCGGATCCAAGGGATGATTTCTTAGGGGAAGAGGAAGATGAGCCAGTAGTCCCTCAAGCGGTGAGGTGCAAAGCTCCTAAGCTAGAGGATGATGTGGTGAGGAAGATGGAGGAAAGAATGGAGGCCATTACACGAATGTTGTCGGTCGGAAAGGGGGTCATCCCCGAAGATGTAGACTTGGGTGAGGAGGAGCTGTTGCCTCAGAGATTTAAGATGCCAGATTTACCAAGGTTCGATGGCACGTCTGACCCTTCGGCCCATCTTAAGCAATATGCCTTAATCATGAAGGGCACAGGTCTTACCAAGAAGCAAAAGGTGGAGTACTTCTGCCTTAGCTTGACGGGGTCAACGGTTGATTGGTACCACGATTTAGACAGGAGGTCGAAAGAAGATTGGGATCTGCTTACAAGTGAGTTCATGAGGCAGTACGACTGCAGCACCCGCATGGAAGTGACGTTAAAAGACCTCGAGCTCCTGCAACAAAAGTCTGGTGAATCTTTCCATGACTACCTTACGCGGTGGAGGAATCGCGTTATGGAGATGAAGAGGAAACCCGATACCTCGGACCAAATCAGACTATTTATCAAAAATGCAAGCCCATACTTGAGGGAGGGGCTTAAGATGAAAGGGCTCAAGGATTGGGAATCCTTAAAAGACATAGCAATTGAAGCTGAATCGGAGTTCTTGGCAAGGAAAGCCAATAATGACAGTTTTGCTGGGAAGAACTTCGGGAACCAAAGCGGGAATAGGTCAAGTGGCGCCGGAAGCAGCAGTAATAGAGTGGGCAAAACAGCGGAAGTTTCAGCCACGGATGCGAACCAGAGGCACATTTGGAAAACCATGAAATAGCAAAACACAATGATGTTTGATCTCAAGAAATCAAATATCTTAGCACATGTATAGCTTATTTCACACAAAGCATTGCCTAAAATAATTTTCACTCAACACTTATTTTGATAAACACTCAATCACTCAAGTGTATAAAGGTTAGTGTTTTCCCTCATTCCTTGATTATGCCATTACATACCATAAGCTTGTAAGTAGTAAAAATCTCCACTACTAGTATAAAGTAGTAAAGAGGATCAAAGGGTCTTAAAAAGGGTTGTAATGTGGCTTAGGTTAGGGTAAGAAACTTTTGGGTTTAAGTAGCTAGTATTGTGTAAAGAAAAGCATCAATACAACATAGGAGAATTAACCAAATCAGAATAGTAACAAGCATGATACTTTTAATCAAATTCCCTTCTTAAGAATATAAATTTGTTGCTAGCTCTTAATGTATACTTACTATTTTTTTTTCTTTTCTTTTTTTTCTTAGGGTAACAAGAGAATTTAGTATGGGTGCATTTTAATGCTCCGTCCCACACATAAGTAATTTTAGATGTACATCTTGCTTTTCCCATGTTTTTTTCTTTTATTTTGTTTCTATTAGCATTTGTAATTCTAACTTTGAAAAGAAGGAAATTGAAAATTTTTCACTAATTTCATGCTTTTCAATAACAAATATATCTCCCATGCTATATCAATCCTAATCCCTCCACAATAGGGTAAGTACAAAGAAATTAGGCCTTGTTTAAGCAAAAAGTTTGGGTTATTAATATGTTTAAACAAGAAAACATAATATAGGCTCAAAATTGGCTACCTAAAGTCAAAAGGTAAAGGAATTGAAAAGTAAGCTAAAATTAGTTCATTCTAAGTGCCCTTATCATATCCCGTGTACATCCCATACTAATATGCAGTCTTGAAATTTACTACAAACAAGTTCTAGAGGATATGGCATAATAAGGCTCTCATACAAATAAAAATTTGTGTATAAGGCTTCAAAAGCTCTCATGGCTATGGTTTAAACTATCATAGGCAATAAATTGGCAAAATAATCTTTATTTACATATAAAAAAATACCTAACTTAAAAAGAACCTACACCAAAGTGTTTTACTAATTCATACCCTTCACTATGTACAATAAAAAGCTAAAGTAAAACAAATAATGAAAATGGTCAAAAAGTTACTATCTAAACTAATGGTCAAAAACATAAAACCTATACATGCTCTAAGTTTCAAATATTCATCAAATACTAAGCTCCAAAATGTTTACTTACATTTTACAACCTAAAACAATCTAAAACAATACATACCTAAATCTAGCAGTTCATGCAAACACAAGCTATACTACACAATTAATAACACATATAACCATACATGCATATATGTATTAAAAACAGGAAACATATCAAAACACAAAATACCCCCCCCCCCCCCCCACACTTAAAGGACACAATGTCCCCATTGTGTAAAAAGGAATAAACTAAACAAACAAACTAATCATAAACAAAACACAAATGAAAACAAAAATAAAACGAAGAAAAAGAAAGGAGACAAACTCAAAAACTCCCACTAGGGGAGCTTGGAGGAGAGGGAGAAAGGTCCACATTCTGCTTGCGGAAAAAACTAAGGAGTTTGCGACCCAAACTCTTCTGATTTTGCAGCACATTCCGCACATCCGACTCTAGAACATCCATTCTTGCTGCCATACTCTGATTTGCTGCCTCTATGCCATCTAAGCATTGCAAGACAGGCTCCAAATCTACAGCAGCTCTTCTATGATTCCTCCTCTCATCACCATCAGCACCAGCAGCCGCCTCGTCCTCACTTGAGGAGTCATGAGCAGTAGCTGCTGAAGCTGCTTCATATGCCCTTGCATGAGACACACTTGGTCCAGCCATATTGGGGTCAACCCTATGTGATCCACCTGCACATCTATCAACAAACCTTGGGGGCCAAGCTCCCTTGGTCAAAATATTAGCCCTTCTCAAATAAACAACATCCAACAAAGGAATTGATTCATTGTCTTCCATGGCAAAATTATTTAAATCTCCCATACACCCCAAAATAATCCCAGTTACCATATGACACATACCCACGGATTTACTACGCGCAATAGAAGCATGATAAAGACCATCAAGAATAAAATCAATGGAGTCAGGTGTTTTGTGAGATTGCAATAAATCCAAAACAAACAAATCCTTTGTTTGAACTTTAGTACTTTCAACTCTCCCAAACATGGCATGGCAAAGAAATTTATGAAAAAGCATTAAAGCATGATCTCTAATCTGCCTATTAGTAGAATTTTTGTTATTAAATCGTTCAAGCCCTGACAATGCATTCCACACAGGGAAATGCTGAAATATATGTGAATCAAATCGCTTACCATTCAAAGGGAATCCAAACCAGGTATGCAAATCATTATAGTGAAAAGTATAATTAACACCACGATGCCTAAATTTCATGGAATCCCTTCCTTTATCCACATAATCTAAAGTAACAAAAAATTCTAAAGCCCAGTCCTTACGTACAGGTAAAGAGTAAGTTATGAATTTCCCTCATTTCATATATCTAAGAAAATTATTAATTTGTTCATTTAAACCCATTGTATTCAAAATAGCAAAATCAAGCGCCCACATCCCTACATACATTTTTTTAGCAAAATAAAGGAACTTCTCACCCTCCTCATCAGAATAAAGGGGAAAAGGACAGTCATACCTGTTTTGAAAAATAAGGGAAGCAGGAGTTTGATCCTCTTCAGGTTGGCTGGTTTCGCCCATTGGTCGCTTTCCTTTGCTCTTATCACCCACATGTTTTGTTCTCACCATTTCAAAATCGTTTTCCAAATGAAGAACAAGATGAGACGAAATAGAAAAATAAAAGCAACAGATTTATAGAAGGAAAAGAAAATTGAGATTTGCGGTGGAAGTTAGAGAGAATCGTGAGAAATATTTTGAGAGAATCGCGCGAAAATAAAGAGAAGAAAAGTGAAGAGGCCAAAGAAATTACATAAAGAGAAGTTATTAGGGTAGAAAATGAGAAGGTGGGGAATTAAATGTGAGTCTAACGGTTGGTTTGACCGAAAAAATCGAATTTCGCGTTCTGTCGCGACATTGCCGCGATCGCGACAGAAGCAAAATGAAAAATTTGAACATCGCGCCATACGTCGCGTCATCGCGATAATTTATTCCCGCTCTCCATCGCGACAATGTCGCGATCGCGACAGAAAGCAAAATGAAAAATCAAAAATCAGTTGTCGCGATGATACTCAGTGCCGCGCCGTCGCGATGGCAACGATAAAGCAACTTCCCCTTTCTGTCGCGCTCGCGACAGAATGGAATTTTGAAAATCACATTTACTTTTCCTTCCAAAAACAACACACAAAGGTATATAAAATAAATTTACATATGAAAAACATCTGTGGAACAAAAAGAACAACATTAGTATATACAAATATCACACACATAATAAAACAATTAATTAACAAGAAAAGTTAAACCAAGTAACCATCAAATCATTTTTAAGGAAAGAAATGAAACCTCCCTTCCATGAAATGTTTCCTCCAAATACACTTTACATCTTTGACCATTGGCTTTAAATAACTCCCCTTTATTATTTTTTAGCTCTAAAAACCCTTGATCAAAAACTTGTGTGACTTCAAAGGGTCCACTCCATCTAGATCTTAATTTTCCCGGAAAGAGTTTCAATCTAGAATTATACAAGAGAACCTTATCCCCAATATTAAAATTTTTAATCCGAATATGTGCATCATGCCATTTTTTAGTCCTTTCTTTATAAATCTTGGCATTCTCAAATGCAAGAAGTCTCAATTCATCTAGCTCATTTAATTGTAAACATCTTTTGACACTTGCATCCTTAAGATCATAATTCAGAGTTCTAATGGCCCAATATGCTTTGTGCTCTAACTCCACAGGTAAATGACACGCTTTTCCATAAACCATTCTATATGGTGTCATACCAATTGGGGCTTTGAATGCAGTGCGATATGCCCACAAAGCATCATCTATTTTATGTGCCCAATCCTTCCTAGAAGTAGAGACTATTTTTTCTAATATCCACTTTAATTCCCTATTGGACACTTCCACTTGACCACTTGTTTGTGGGTGATATGGTGTAGCTACCCTATGATGAACTCCATATTTTTGCAATAATGAATCAAAAGAACGGTTAATGAAATGCTTACCTCCATCACTTATAATGGCTCTTGGCACTCCAAATCTTGAGAAAAGCTTCTTCAAAAACTTTATCACCACCTTGGAATCATTGGTAGTTGTGGCTTTTGCTTCAACCCATTTTGATACATAATCAACCCCAACCAAAATGTAGTTTTGACCAAAAGAAGTAGGGAAAGGACCCATGAAGTCAATCCCCCACACATCAAACACTTCAACTTCCAATATGTTATTCAAAGGCATCTCATCTCTTTTCCCAATATTTCCAGCCCTTTGACATTTATCACATTTGGCTACATACATCTTTGCATCATGAAATAAAGTGGGCCAAAAGAATCCACATTCAAGAACTCTAGATGCAGTTTTATTAGCACCATTATGACCCGAATATAATGCAGCATGACAATGCATTAAAATGTTTTGATAATCCCCCTCACTTACACAACGACGAATTATACCATCTCCACTTATCTTAAACAAGTAAGGCTCTTCCCAAAGATAATTTTTAACATCACTAAAGAATTTCTTCTTTTGTTGCCATGGCAAATTTTCAGGTACAATTCCAGCAGCAAGATAGTTAGCAAAATCAGCATACCAAGGTACATGCATATTCAAAATTGACATCAAGGCTTCATCCGGAAATGTTTCATTAATTTCAATACCATCACCTAGAGTTTGTTCATTTTTTTCTAACCTAGACAAATGGTCAGCAACAAGATTTTCACTTCCCTTTTTATCTTTAATTACAAGGTCAAACTCTTGCAATAACAATACCCAACGAATCAACCTAGGTTTAGCATCTTTCTTTGCAAATAAATACCTCAATGCAGCATGATCGGTATAAATTATGACTTTAGATCCCAACAAGTATGATCTAAACTTGTCACATGCATAAACCACAGCTAACATTTCCTTTTCAGTTGTTGTATAGTTAACTTGAGGAGAAGACAAAGTATGACTAGCATAATATATCACATGCAAATTCTTACCATGCCTTTGGCCTAATACACAACCCACAGCAAGATCACTTGCATCACACATAATCTCAAATGGCAATTCCCAATTAGGAGCAGCAATAATAGGAGCACTTATTAGGGCCTTCTTCAAAGTTTCAAAAGCATGCATACATTCCTTAGAAAATTCAAAGGAAACATCCTTAACTAGCAAATTAGTTAAAGGTTTAGCAATTAAAGAAAAATCATTTATAAATCTTCTATAAAATCCAGCATGTCCAAGAAAAGATCTTACCCCCTTGAGTGTAGTGGGTGGAGGTAACTTTTCAATTAATTCAGTTTTTGCTCTATCAACCTCAATACCCCTACTTGAAATTTTGTGTCCTAATACTATCCCTTCATTTACCATAAAATGGCATTTCTCCCAATTAAGAACCAAGTTAGTTTCTTCACACCTAGCCAATACTTTGTCTAAATTTTTCAAACAAAGCTCAAATGAATCTCCATATACAGAAAAATCATCCATAAAAACTTCCATTATATCCTCTATCATGTCTCCAAAAATTGAAGTCATACATCTTTGAAATGTGGCTGGGGCATTATAAAGCCCAAAAGGCATTCTCCTATAAGCAAAAGTTCCATAAGGACAAGTAAATGTAGTTTTCTCTTGGTCACTAGGGTAGATAAAAATTTGGAAATATCCTGAATATCCATCAAGAAAACAGTAATGAGAATGGCCAGCAATTCTTTCAAGCATTTGGTCAATGAATGGTAAAGGAAAATGATCCTTTCTAGTGGCCAAATTAAGCTTCCTATAATCTATACACACTCTCCAACCTGTGGTGGTTCTAGTTGGAATTAAATCTCCATTCTCATTCCTCACTACTGTCATACCCCCCTTCTTTGGAACACAATGTATTGGACTCACCCAATCACTATCCGAAATAGGATAAATGATTCCAGCATCAAGCAATTTAATAACTTCCTTTTTAACTACCTCTTTCATATGAGGGTTAAGCCTCCTTTGTCTATCAGCTTTTGGTTTATAATCATCTTCCATATTTATCCTATGCATGACAACATTAGGACTAATACCCTTCAAATCAGATATTTGCCGTCCAATACTTTTTATCCTTTTTCTAACAACTTCTAATAATGCATGCTCTTGTTCTTTATTTAGTTTATTAGAAATAATAATAGGCAAAGTATGATTTAATCCAAGAAAAGCATACCTCAAATGACTAGGTAATTCCTTTAGATCAACATTTGGTGGACTTTCAATGGAAGGTGGTAAAGGTGCTTCATTACGAATAAGAGGTTCACTTCTAAAACTTTCTTGCTCTACCTCTTCATGAACTTCCTCTTCCATTTGGACTTCCTCTTCATCTGCATTTTCTAAGACTTCCACAACACACGCATCAATGACATCTATTTTCATGCACACATTTTCATCCATTGGGTATTTTAGTGCCTTTTCCATGTGATATTCAACACTATCATCCCCTACTCTTAAGACTAATGTCCCCTCATAGACATCAACTAAAGCCCGACCAGTCCTCATGAAAGGTCTACCCAATATTAAGGGACATTTCTCATCATATGCAAAATCTAAAATGACAAAATCAGCGGGCAAAATAAATTTATCCACTTTTACAAGTACATCTTCAACTATTCCATATGGTTTCTTAATAGATTGATCAGCTAATTGCAAAACCATGGAAGTAGGTTTAACATAGTCTAAACCCAATTTTTTAAAGATAGAATAAGGCATGAGATTAATACTTGCCCCCAAATCACATAAACACTTAGGAAACTCTTTATCTCCTAAGGTACATGGAATTGTGAAACTACCATTATCTTTAAGTTTGGTAGGCAAATTATTTGTAATTATAGAACTACATGCTTCAGTCAATGCAATAGTGGATATATCCTCCCAACTTCTTTTCTTAGAAATTAATTCTTTAAGAAATTTTGCATAATTAGGAATTTGTGATATGGCCTCAATAAAATTCAAATTTATATGCAAATTCTTCAATTTGTCAATAAAAGATTGAAATTGCTTATCTTGGTTTTGTCTCTTTAGGCGTTGCGGAAACGGTGGGCAAGGTTGAAAAATTTTGGAAGAATTTGCTTTAGATGCCCCTTCTGTCGCGACCGCGATAGGTGTCGCGCTCGCGACAGAAGACTCTTCTCCTGCTGTCGCGTTCACGTCTGGTATCGCGCCTGGAACTTTGGTTTGCTTCTCTTCTGTCGCGACCGCGATAGGTGTCGCGCTCGCGACAGAAGAATCATTCTTCTTTTTAGTTTCCTGAAATTCTCCATTCTTGTTAGTAATAACAAATTCATTGGTGTAAGATTTACCTGACCTCAAATTGATGGCTTTTAGATGTTCCCTTGGGTTCTCCTCCGTATTACTTGGTAAAGTACCTTGTAATCTTGAAGGTAAAGCCTTTGCTAATTGCCCAATTTGCACTTCTAAGTTGTGGATGGATGAGGCTTGATTCTTTGTGATTTGATCAAATTTATTTTCTAGCCTCTTTTGGTTCTCCTCTTGTGAATTAAATTTCATATTAATCCCCTCTAAGAACCTATCCATTTTAACCTCCAAAGCCCCAAACCTATCTTGAGGTGGTTGAAAACTTACTCCTTTATTTTGATTACTACTATTCCCATATGAAAAATTTGGATGGTTCCTCCATCCAGGGTTATATGTATTGGAAAATGGGTTACCTCTTCCTTGCCCTTGGATAAAACTAACTTGCTCCTCCGTACTATTTATGCCCAAATTACATACCTCACTTGGATGTCCTTGTTGTCCACAAATATTGCATCTATTTGGTTGACTACTTCCCATACCCATATTATTGAGTTTGTGAGTCAATGCCTCCACTTGAGCTTGCAATGCAACCACTGAATCTAGTGCATGAACTCCTCTTACATTAGTAGAATTTGAATCTCTACTTCTCTCGGTAGGCCACATGCAATTGTTCATGGACATCTCTTCCAATAATTCAAATGCCGCTTCAGTAGTTTTTCTCATCAAAGATCCTCCAGAAGCAGCATCAATAGTTCCTCTTGTGGTAGGATTTACTCCATTATAGAATGTTTGCATCAACAATTCTCTTGGCAAGTTATGGTGTGGACACATCCTTTGAAATTCCTTGAATCTTTCCCAAGCCTCATATAATGATTCATTTTCATTTTGAACAAATGTAGTGATATCCTTTATGATTTTTGCAGTTTTGGCCAATGGAAAATATTTGGATAAAAATGCTTGGGCCAATTGGTCCCAAGTAGTTATAGATCCTCTTGTTAGAGAATTCAACCAAGCTTTTGCTTTATCCTTCAAATTGAATGGAAAAAGCCTAAGTTTGATTGCATCAGCCGAAACCCCATTTATCTTAAAGGTATCACATATTTCAAGGAAATTTGCCAAATGAACATTTGGATCCTCATTTGCCAAACCATAAAATTGAATACTATTTTGAATCATTAGTAATAATGAAGGCTTAATTTCAAATTGATTGGCATTTACCGTTGGTCTTACCACTCCTTGTTGAGCACCACTCAATACAGGTGTGGCAAAGTCCATCAATCTTGGTGGATTTTCTTCAGCCATGATAATTGATCTTCTATTTTTGTTCTTCTTTTTATTGGATTTCCGGTTACTCAATAAAAACCTCTCAATTTCAGGATTTAAAGGCTCAAGCTCTTCTAAAGAACTCCTTGTACTAGGCATGAACTTCTAGAATCCTGTAAAAACAAAACACAAAATTAATTTAAACACACAAACAAATTAAAACAAATAAAATATTGTAATCCAAAATCATAAATCAATTTTCACAATGGCATAGAACCGTTCCTCGGCAGCGGCGCCAAAAACTTGTTGAGCATTTTCTATATATGCTAATTATACCGCAAGTATACGGTGTACCGCAATAGTACTTAAGATGTCGATCCCACGAGGAACGTGTTTACACACTATTACTAATTGATTTTAATCTTGTTTACAATTATAAAATGATGGAAAAGTGGTTCTAAATTAATCTAATATGTAAACTTACTAAGTCTAGTTTATGTGAATCCAAGAAGATAGAAAAGATTAATGATGCTAGATAAAAGATGGCACTTGAATTAATTGTTCTTAATGATTTTAGCATTCTTGTCTTGTAAGTCAAGTTGAATAAATTTCCTACTTACTTTCTCAATATAAATAGGACTGCCTAAAACATACACATATAAGTCTAATTCCAAATTTTCATTTAAGAACTAGATTATTATACATGCAAATCTTAAGAATAAAACACAACCTATAACAACCATTTTAATATTATGATTTCTCAAACAATATCTTGATGATGGATTTCCAATTAGATGTAAGAATGAATTTATTTCTCAATCAAACTCATACTTATAATGATAATGAATAATGTTCTAATGAGAAATTCTACAATTAAGAACACTTGAATAAATATGAACAATAAAATAATTTAATATTAAACATTTAAGTTCAGAATTACATCATAAAAATTACAAAGAAGAATTAAAAGATGAGAATTAAAGAAGGAGATTTCTCAACCCTTTTCAAGTCACCAATTGTAGTCCTCTTCCTTGTATAATATCTTCTCTTCAACACATAAACTCTACTTAAGAAAAACTAAAAGAAAACTATTTTTAACTACAGAAAAATATTCAAAATGATCAATTCTAAGTCATCATATGTAAATTACAGTTAAAAACAGAATTTATAATGTCAGCTCATGCCCCTTCAGATGCCCTTCTACAAAGGTTATAATTGTTGGTGGAAAGGTGCAACTTCTCAAGTTCAAATTTGAACTTTAGTGTCTAACGGATCCTTCTGTCGCGATCGCGACAGCTGTCGCGCTCGCGACAGAGCACGCCCTCTCTTTCGCTCGCCCTTTCCTCACGTGTGCCTTCTCCGCGCCTTATCGCGACCTCGCGACGCCTTCCCTTGGTCGCGACAGCTCCTCTTCTCTTCTCTTTTCTCCATTTTCTCCACATTTTCTCCATTTGTCTCCTATATGCAAAACTTAACAAAACACATAAAACACACCTAATTCCAACAACTAAAAACACATAAAACATTATTTATAACCACAAAATATAGTTTAATTATGAGCTATTTAAGCTCATATCAAACGATTAATGAAAGAGGGAAAACTTCAACCATTGCCAGCCAGGCTAAGACCTACGGCCAGCCGAACCATAGAGGGGACCAATACTGTGCTTTCCACCAGCACACTGGTTACCTCACTGACTCTTGCAGAACTTTAAGGGATCGGGTCCAAGATCTCATTGACAGTAAGCAGATCTCCGACCCTGAAAAGAGGGAAAAGAGGAAGAATACCGGGTATAATGCCGTTCCTCCCCCAGTCTTCATGATAGGATCAAGCTTGCCAGAGTGGTACGTGTTGAGGGATCTCTACGGCAATGATTACGTGACCATTATCCGCCCCGAGCAAGAAGTTAATGGGGAAAAGCCCCAGGTAAACATGATAGAATGTTGGGACTCAACCAGTGAAGGTGAGGCTGAAGAAGCCGATGAGCCAAAGGATGTATGGAACTCTGGGGGTGAAGAAGATAAAGTGCAAGAGGTACAGGCTGTTACCCGCAGCGGAAGAGTGTGTTAGTGGTTATGCCCTAGGCCAAACATTTGGACCTTGATGTAATCATTACGTTTTCATTAATATAATGGTTTTCTTCACATTGATATTATTGGCATGTTACATTATTGTAATGTTTATGAATAACAATGTTATTCATGTTGTCCCTAGTCATTTATCAATAAAGGGCATAAAGATAAATTAAGACTAGTATAGTTTTGCATTGATAATCATGGGATGATTATATATGATGATATGAATCAAATCTATACGTACTTGTTAGAGAACAAAGTACTGGATAGACCCACTATAAGATCACTTCATGGGATAATGTCATAAGTGTTCTTATAATAGATATGTTATTGAATCCTTTGACCTGAGGTTATCATAGTTTCCTACATAAGGATCATTATGTTTTGACATAATCAAACGTTATCTTTAATCGGATAATTATAAAGTTTATGATTGGACATAATGAGAATTATGCGGAGGAAAGTGAATAATCAAGATGGAATTTGTCCCTCTCTAATGAGAGAGATATCTATTGGGCCCCTCGATAAGTAGGACTGTAAAATGCATGGCCGTGCTCGAATGAATTGATAGTGTCATCAATGTCATTTGAATTTATCAGTCTGCTTAGTGATCGAGAAATTATATGTTTGAACAATTTAAGTTTGACATGGACCATGACTTATGTTCGAACAAGATATCGGGTGACAAAAGGATAATAACATGTTCTATTGTCAGGTTAAAATCGGACTAATGATATTTATATTATTTGGGTAGTCATAATGTCTTGCTAGAGACCAATTATGACTTGTGGGCTTTTATGGGATTAGGCCCACTGCCAACATAATATAAACCTATTGGGTCACACACCAAGACCAAAATGAACAATATGGATTTTATTGGGCTATTGGGCTATTATCTCTTGTTATTAACTCTTATCAAAACTCAATTTCCGTTTTTCAAAAGGAATGAGAGTTTTAAGGTGCTTAAAAACATTGGATACCAACATTGGATACCAACATAGGATACCAACATAGGATACCCTAGCTAGCATAACTTATTATTGAGAATAAGAAAGATTGACTCTAGCTAATTTTCTGAAGAGAAAATACAGCTACCATTGTTCTTCTTTGAGAAAGAAGAAAATCATAAAAATCCATTCGTATCTAAAGGGAGCTAGCACTCCTGCAACTTTGGTTCATTTTGATCGTGCGTGTGGATACCAGTAGAGGACGTTCGTGTTAAAGGCAACGTCTTCAGTTCGATTTAAAGGTGTTTAATTCAGCTTCCCACACAGAAAAGGTTAGTAAATCTTATCACTTCCATTTGAATCAATCGAAATACATGGATCCTGTTTTTCGGGTTTTATTTTTCCGCTGCTTTTAATTTGCATTATTCTGCTTAAAACCCAACAGAGTGGTGCCGGAAATTGAGAAGCAACAGGACCCAATGCCTCCGACGGTGGAGCAAGAAACGGAAGAGAATCAGATCCTAAAGCAACTGAAGAAGACGACAGCACAAATATCCATCTGGGACCTATTGAGGCAATCCCCGAGCCATAGGCAAAAGCTAGTTGAAGCCTTGTGTGAATCGACAGTCGCCACCACTATCTCACCCTCCGAGTTATTAGGCATTGTGAAAGGGGGATCTGAGGAAAACATAGTCTACACCGAGGCCGACTTGCCAATCGAGGGTCGTAATCACAATCGCCCTTTGTATATCCGAGCTCAGATCAATGGTAAACACACGGCCTGTGTCATGGCGGATGATGGGTCCTCCATTAATGTGTGCCCACTGGTGGCGCTACCTTCACTTGGATTGAATGAGAGCATGTTGAGTGAATCTGATTTGACTATCACTGCTTATGACAACTCGAGAAGGCAAGCTGCTGGGACTTTTAAGGCTCAAGTCAAGACTGGTCCAGTTGAGATAGAGGCTGAGTTTGTTGTCCTGCCAATACCGGCTAACTTTGCAGTGCTGCTTGGAAGGCCTTGGTTTCACAAGTTGGGAGGGGTTCCATCTACGCTCCATCAAATGATTAAGATTCCCCATGAAGGCCAGATTGTGACCATTAAAGCAGCTAGTGACAATCAAGTGTCAGTGCTCGGAATTTCCAATCAACCCTTCAGTGGTTTCCACGTGGCTATGGTGAATGAGGAAGATGAGTCGGTAGTAAGCCCCCAAGTTGTCAATATGATGAAAAGGATGAGCTTTCTCCCCGGGGCTGGTTTGGGTAAGAGCTCACAAGGGATTCAAGAGCCCATCGCCACAAGGGGGCAAAAGGATAGGCGAGGTTTGGGCTACGCTGTTGATGCCAAGAAGAACAAGCCCGCAAGGAAGCCTGCGAAAGTGCCGCACATTTTGGAGACTTTTATACCGGCTGCATCGGCGTGCGCCTACTGTGGGGAGGCAGAGCCTCAGTGGATTGGTGGCAAGATCACCCCGGGTTTTGAAATCTTCAACGATGTGTTCGATTGGTCCGAGGGAATGGTCAAGACGGTGGAAGCTTTCTGGGATGAGGAAATCTTCAATCAGACTCTAGCATGGGATCAAGAAGTTCCCGAGGAGGTTATCACCAAAAGCCTGCTGGCTGCTCAATCAAAGGGTAAAGAGAAGATGGAAGATGGAGCGGCAGTGCCAGAATTGAAGAGTCTGAAGACAGCTGAGGTTCAAGATGAGGGGCCGTCGGCTTCAATACCAGCACCAGTGGAAGATGATAATGATAGCTTTGCTGATGTACTTTTTATTCCCGAACTATTTGATAACTCTGTCTGTAATTCTGAGTACTTTAATAATATGAATGACTTTGCTTACTTGTGCGATGTTTCTCATGATTTCATTATGCATGATCACAAGCATGAATCATTTATATTTGACATTAACTCAACCAATACCACCTCATTTAATCTCGGGACTTTGGAAAATCCAAAGGAAATCTTGATAGCATCCGACGTAACTCTTGAGGAAAGGATAAAATTTGAGAGAATTTTGAAAAAATATGAAAGAGTCTTCGCCTGGACCTATGAGGATATGCCAGGGATTGATCGGGCAGTTGCCGAACACGCCATTTCGACCTACCCAGAGTGCAAGCCGGTCAAACAGAAGCTCAGAAGGCTGAGACCAGAATGGGCAGAAAAGGTAAAGGAAGAGGTGCACAAGCAGATTGAAGCCAAGTTCCTAGTAGAGGTCCAATACCCCATATGATTAGCCAATGTTGTCCCCGTAGCCAAGAAGGATGGGAGAGTCCGAGTATGTGTTGACTACCGAGACTTGAATAAAGCCTGCCCGAAAGACGACTTTCCCCTGCCCCATATTGATGTACTAGTGGATAGCGCGGCCGCTTGTATGATGTACAGCTTTGTGGATGGGTACGCGGGATACTACCAAATCCTTAACAGGATTGTGGATCGAATCAAGACAGCTTTCATCACAGAATGGGGGACATTCGCCTACCGAGTAATGCCTTTTGGGTTGAAGAATGCTGGGGCAACGTACCAAAGGATGGCTACTAAGATCTTGGATGACTTGATTCACAAGGAGGTTGAAGTGTATGTCGATGATATGATGATCAAGTCGGCAACTCGAGAAGGACATTTCGAGGCCTTGGAAAAGTTCTTTCAGAGGATCGACAAGTATAATCTTCGCCTCAATCCCAAGAAATGCATCTTCGGAGTCACCTCGGGTAAGCTGTTAGGCCATGTGGTAAGCCAAAGGGGAATAGAAGTGGACCCTGATAAAATCAAGGCAATCAGAGAAATGCCAGCGCCCCAAAAGGAAAAGGAAGTCTAGAGTTTTCTGGGCAAATTACAGTACATCAGTAGGTTCATTTCCAAGCTCGCTTCAGTGTGCGAACAAATTTTTAAGCTCCTCGGGAAGAATCAGCCAGTCAGGTGGAACGACGACTGCCAGAAGGCTTTTGATATCGTTAAAGATTACCTCCAACAACCCCCAATGCTACGACCGCCACGGCCTGTTAAACCATTGATTCTCTACTTAGCAATAGAGGAAAATTCGGTAGGGGCCATGATGGCCCAAGAAGATGAATTCGGGGTCAAATTTGCGGTTTACTACCTCAGTAAGAAATTCCTCCCTTATGAAGCTAAGTATGTTGAAGTGGAAAAGATCTGCCTAGCAGTAATCTGGGCGTCAAAGAAACTGAGCCATTACTTTCATTCCTATAAAGTGCAGGCTATTGCCAAGCAAAATCCCCTCTGATACCTGCAACAGGCACCCTCTTTACTAGGGAAAATGGGAAGATGGTTGATATTGCTACAAGAATTCGATGTGGAATACATTACTAGAAAGACCATTAAAGGTCGAGCAGTTGCGGAGTTTCTTGCTGACCATCCAATTGAAGGAGACCAGCTATTGTATGAATTCCCCGATGAAAACGTGGTAGCCATCACCGTGCAGAAGTGGCAGATGTATTTTGATGGAGCAGTAAATAGCAAGGGAGCCGGAACAGGAGTGATTCTAGTAACCCCAGACGCAGAGAAGCTTCCCTTAGCCAAGAAACTAAGGTACAGAGCCACCAATAACGAGGCTGAGTATGAAGCCTGCATCTTTGGGTTAGAAGCGCTCTCAGCCGTGGGGGCAAAAGTAGTAGAGGTCTTTGGGGACTCATCCTTAGTAATCCACCAAGTCAGGGGTGAATGGGCCATCAAGGAAGAGCGGTTGTTGCCATATGCGAAGTGCTTGAAAGAACTTAGTGGCCGGTTTAAAATTTGCACTTTTAACTACGTGCCCCGAGACGAGAACCAATTGGCAGACGCCCTAGCTACCTTGGTATCTGTGACGCGCGCCGAACCCGGTCAACCCAGCAAGGGCCCTCGCTTTCTGAATCCGCTTTAGGATTCGAGGTATGAAGGTTCGCGTCTTTCGATCATGGGCGCCATGAGACATCATCGGTGTATCCCTCCCAATAGAACATTGGGGAGGACAACCTAGCCTATTGACGCCTAAAGGCACCTTTGAGGTATTTGGAGTCGCCACCCAATTTTGGAAGAAATTGGGAAAGAGTTTCTCACCTCTATTGGTCTAAACCAGAGATATGGTGTCCGGAACTTCCCTCTTATTTATGCTTTGGTTAATTATTAATGGGTTTTTAACTTCTTAAAATTATATCTCTCATCTCACACGAGCGATGCATTTAATTAAGTAGCGCATTGAAAGCACGTAAAGAAAATAAATAAAAGCGATAAATAAAGTAAATAAAGAAGGCAATAAATGAAAGCGGTAAACATGCAAGCACGCAATTACAATAGAAATAGGGGCAGAATACAACCCCAATAAAAGGAGGTTAAAGATGTAAGTGGGACGGAATACAATCTCCAAAAGATAAGTAAATTTGCCCCAAAAATTAATTACAAGGGCCCAAAGGAAAGTAATGTACATAACTTTAAACACTTACGCAAGATCAAAAGAACATACATAAATCGGGGCATTATTTAAGGAACACTGGTTCCTTCGCACTTGTTCGAAAATTAGGAACATTGGTTCCTTCGTTTTAATTTAAAGAGGGTTCGAAGTGTCATTTTGATTGTTTGAATTAAAAACCAGGATGAGTGATCCCATTTTTGTAGGAAAGTTGACTCTTCGTTTTAATTGTGACATTTTTATTGTTGGGCTAAAATAAGGGACATTGATCCCGATTTTATTAGTGAAAATTCCAATTTAATTATAGAAATATTTTTGTGATTTTTTATCGCACGCGTGGGCGAATAAAAAAAATATATATTTACAAATAACACGACATAAAGAAAGGATTAAGAAAGGTCTCACCGAACCGGAGTACCCGCCTACGCGTTGCGACCCATCCGGGGAGTCATGGGGCGCTCACATAGCCCGACTCAAATTAGAACTCATACAAAAATTGACATCAAAATATATTAGCAAATATTCTAAAAATTAATCAAATGAAGGCGAGATAATAACAATAATAAAAATTATGACGATGGTAATACAACAAAATAGGTTAAATTATCGACAGTAAATAACACTACGACAATAAATAAGATGAATAATAGATATAATAATCATAATAAAACCATATAGTAATAATGATAGTAATGGGGTGGTAATAATGCAAATAATAATAATAATGAATGACAAATAATATGAAAACAGAATAATCAACTAGAAATAATAATAATAATAATAATAATAATAATAATAATAATAATAATAATAATAATAATAATAATAATAATAATAATAATAATAATAATAATAATAATAATAATAATAGGATGGTAATAATGCAAATAATAATAGTAATGAATGATATGTAATATGAAAACAGAATAATCAATTAGAAATGATATTAACAATGGTAATAATAATAAAAACAATGGATGGACCAGATAGTGATGGTAATAGTGATAATGACAATATTACTACATGATGATAATATCAAATAACAAGGGTAATGATAATATAAATGGGGATTGGTGACCAACGGCAAAACAAGTAAGAATTAAACTATAAAATCAAATCAAATCCACATAGAGAAGTTGGACCAAAAGCAAGGCTAGGGATGTCAACAGTAGCAAAAATAGAAACTATTAACCATGAATAAATATGATAATAGCAATAAAGAAAATATTAACAACAATAAATACCTTACAAAAAATAAATGAGGATGAGTTCAAGAATATTTACCCTCAGAATTTTTAGATTGGGGAAACGGTGTCCCGATCGATTTTCCTTGTCGGATTTGTAATGATAAATATTTGAAGAAAATGTAGAAATTAATATTTTGAAATAAAATCAAGAAAATATTTTGATGAAAATATTTTTTTGGTGGATGATTTGAGCAAAAGGAAATTAATTTTCCAAGCACAAATCACTCAATAAAATGGATTCTGTATTTTTGAAAATCAAATCAAGATTAAGGCTTGAGAAAGAAGAGAAAAAAAAGAAGCTAAAGAACCCCTTTGCTGGAGAAAAAGTTGAAAGAAAAGCCTTTGAAAAAAAATAGTTGTCGTTCTTGAAAATGAGGGAAAAATCCTCATTTAAGCTTGTCTTGGCCAAAAATGGCAAAAGACAAAAAATCTTTTATTTTTAGTTAATCCAAAATATCACAAAATGGTGAAACGATGGAAAAAGTCAGACTGAAAAAAAATTCAGACTGAAAACAGCGAAAAAAACGGACAGGCGAAGACCAGGTCGCGCGGAGAGGGCAAGGGCGCGCGGCAGGCAGCCTGCTGCGCGCGTGGTGCCCCCGCACCGCGCGCAGCAGGCAGCTGCCTCGTGCGCAGGGGCTGCGCGCGAGGCAGCCTGCCTCGCGTGCAGGGGGGCGCGCGGCGCCCCCCACCTCGCGCGCAGGGGGGTCGCGCGAGGCGCCCGCCTCTGCGCGCAGGCGCCCCTGCGCGCTGGGGCAGCCCCGCGCTGCCGCAGGCGGCCTTCGCGATTTTTTTTTTTTTTTTATTTTGACACCAAATTAATATTTTTTATTTTATTTTACTCCATTTTAATTTTAATTTCCAAAAAATATATTTTTTAATCATTTTCCGAAAAAAACACCTTTGACAAGGGAACGATCGGTTCTCACCTTCCTTGCCGAAAATCGGTCTTCTATTTCATCATCGGGTAATTTTGATCTTGGACCGCCTCGGGACCCGGTGTCTACAGTATCCATGTGGGATAACCCAGAAGGAATAGTTATGAAGCCTGTGCTCATTTCCAGTTCAAGCAAGCCATACTTTGAGACCGAGCAAGTCGGGGATGTCGAGATTACTGATGGAAAACCATGGTACTATGATGTCCAGAATTATTTAGAGAGGTCAATATTCCCGGAAGAAGCCACTGAAAAGGACCAAAGGCTGATCCGCAAACTGTCCACTCAATTCATCAGTGTAGACGGGGTGTTATACAAGAGACAGGCCGATGGCATACAACTAAGATGCTTAGATGGGAAAGAGGCTAAAAGGGTCATGGAGGAAACCCATGCAGGGGTCTGTGGGGCCCATATGAATGGTCTAGCCCTAGCAAAGAAAATAATGCGGCAAGGATTCTTCTGGCTAACAATGGATATAGATTGCTCTAAATATGTGAAGGAGTGCCAATTGTGCCAACAATATGCTAATCTGAGACACCTGCCAGTGTCGAAATTGTGCAACCTGACGTCTCCGTGGCCATTTGCAACATGGGGGATTGACATTATAGGAGAGATACACCCGACAGCCTCTAATGGGCACAGGTTCATCGTAGTCGCCATTGATTACTTCACTAAGTGGGTTGAGGCTGAATCCTTCAAGAAATTAGGCGCCCGGGAAATGGCCAGGTTCATCGAGCGACATTTGATCTGTAGGTACGGTCTCCCGCATCACATCGTGTCAGATAATGGGGTACAGTTCCGAGCTGAGACTAAGCAGATGCTCAAGAAGTATGCCATCCAACACCATAAGTCCTCTCCATACCGACCGCGGGCCAATGGAGCAGTCGAGGCAGCTAATAAGAACATCAAGAAGATATTGGCGAAGATGGTGCAAACCTATAAAGACTAGGCCGAGAAATTGCCATTTGCACTATGGGGCTATAGGACCACCGCCAGAACTTCTACAGGGGTTACCCCTTTCTCCTTGGTTTAGGGGACGGAAGCAGTCCTACCGGTAGAAATAGAACTCCAGTCATTGAGGGTGGTGACAAAAACTCAGCTACCAGAAGCCGAATGGGCCCAGCAGCGACTACTACAGTTGAACCTATTGGACGAAGGTAGGATGCGGGCATACTACCACAATCAGATCTACCAGAAAAGGCTAGCTCGCTCATTTGGGAAGAAAGTAAGAAAGCACTCATTGAAGGAAGGAGACCTAGTCTTCAAACAGATGAGGCCGGGGGTTCCGGACTTTCGAGGCAAGTTTAGGCCAACTTGGGAAGGACCCTTTGTTCTGAAGAAGCTTTTGTCTAAAGGAGCTGCGATCCGGACAGATAGTGATGGGAATGAATTCAGAGAGCCGGTCAATGTCGACAGATTGAAAAGATTCCACGGCTGAAGACAAAAAAAAAAAAAAAAAAAAAAGAGAGAGAAAATGTTCAATCAAGAAAACCCGAGAGGGCTGATTGATAACAGGAGTTGTGATGCTTTTGAGATCTACCTCGAGATTAGATGTGGTCTGGTATCTTGGGCCTAATGTCAAATGATGATCATGCGTAATGAAATCACACGAGAAACGTGTACATGTATGCAATTATGCACTCAGAGAAGCTCTTTTATCCAATGAATGTCCATAGTTCTTTTCAAACGAGTAATATGTCACTCCCCATTTGAATGCATCCGCTGCTTTCACTCCCCATTCGAATGAGCACAATTTATCCGTGCAACCGACAGAAACTTTATTAAAAAAAAAAAAAAAAAGAGAAGAAGGCCGTTAGAGATGAAAACCGTGACTGGCGCTCTAAGCAAAAGTTAGGCCAAAGGGCGGGGTGAAAACCTGGCAACAGGCAGTCTGCCCTACAAAAAAAATGAAATAAATAAAAGCCGCTGGATTGGGTTGGGTCCATTCCAGGCAAAAATAAGGCACAGGGTTATGTGAAAATCCGACAAGGACGCATCTCCCACTAAGAAAAGCTAGTGTGAAAATCCATGAGGGACGCACTACCTTTAAAACAATGGCGCTTGGAGCGATAAGGCGGCATTACCTTGGGCAACCCCTTTCAAGCAAAGACACACATCGGGCAATCCTCCCTGAAAAATTATGAGTTAGAGTCCCTAAATCAGGACAGCGCCTTCAGACACTTGGGGGCATAATCGACCAAACGAAGCCACGAGTCGCTAGCAAGAGTTATCGCACCTCGACCACTGGGCCACTCAGATGAATGGTGTCACCTGCATCCTGCATAACATATGCATATGCACGTGCATAACTTACCCTTGCATACAAAGCTCTTTTGATTTCGCAGGAAAGTCTGGCGTCTAGACACACCGACGAGCTGGTGTTTATCAGTCGCTCAGCCGTGATTTCACACACCGATAAGCTGGTGTTTCATCAATCACGTCCTCCAAAGCCTGGCGTCTAGACACACCGATGAGCTGGTGTTTATCAGTCGCTCAGCCGTGGTTTCACACACCGACAAGCTGGTGTTTCATCAATCACGTCCTCCAAAGCCTAGCATCTAGACACACCGACAAGCTAGTGTTTATCAGTCGTTCAGCCGTTGTTTCACACACCGACAAGCTGGTGTTCTATCAATCGCGTTCTTCAAAGTCTGGCGCCTTCACACACCGACAAGCTGGTGTTTATCAGTCGTTCAGCCGTGGTTTCACACACCGACAAGCTGGTGTTCTATCAATCGCGTTCTTTAAAGTCTGGCGCCTTCACACACCGACAAGCTGGTGTTTATCAGTCATTTAGCCATAGTTTCACGTCGACAAGCTGACGTTCCTAAATCATGTGACCAGTAGTAATCCTATGATGCCGACAAACTGGCAAGACCAAGTTCCGGACAGCGACCGCCTCAGGTACGCATCTCTCCCTCTCTTTTCTGAATTTTGGCTCACTTACGCACCTGTGTTCTAAACTCCCCAAAAGTGGGGGCAACTATAGATACCGGGTCCCGAGGCGGTCCAAGATCAGAATTACCCGATGATGAAACAAAAGACCGATTTTCGGCAAGAAAAGTGAGAATCGATCGTTCCCTTGTCAAAATTGTGTTACTTCGGAAAATAATTAAAAATATATTTTAGAAATTAAAATTTAAAATGAAAATATATATATATATATATTAATTTTGTGTCAAAGTTTAAAATAAAAAAAAAAAGGAAAAAAAATCGCGGGTGCCACTTGCGACAGCGCGGGGCCGCCTGCGCGGCAAGCTGCCCCATCGCGCAGGGGCGCCTACGCGGTAGGCTGCCCCAGCGCGCAGGGGCGCCTGCGCGGCAGGCCGCCCCTGCGCGAGAGGCGGGGGGCACCGCGCGCCCCCCCTGCGCGCGAGGCGGGGGGTACCGCGCGCCCCCTGAGAGCGAGGCAGGGGGATCGCACGATGCCCCTGCGCGCGAGGCAGGGGGCACCGCGCGACCCCCCTGGGCGCGAGGCAGGCGCCTCGCGTGACTGCCTCGCGCGCAGGGCATCGCGCCTGAGGCAGCAGCCTGCCGCGCGCGGTGCGGGGGCACCACGCGCACAGCAGACTGCCGCGCGCCCTTCCCCCTCCACGCGTCCTGTTGGTCTTCGCCTGTCCTTTTTTTTCGCTTTTCTCAGTCTGATATTTTCGTTTGTTTCACCATTTTATGCTATTTTGGATTAACTAAAAATAAAAGCTTTTTTATCTTTTGCTTTTTTTGGCCAAGGCAAGATTAAATGAGGATTTTCCCCTCATTTTCAAGGACGGAGATTTTGGGCAAAAGAAAACCCTTGGCTTTTCTCTCTAGGATTTTTTCTGCTCTCCAGGAAGTTTTTCTTGTTCTAAAAAATTCTTCAAAAGATCTTTAAGATTTCTTCTCAAATTTTAGTTTTTGCTACTACAAAATACTTGATCTTGCGTTGATTCGAGCAAGAGAAATTAATTTTCTTGGCTTGTTCACCCCACCAAAAAACACTTTTTAAACTAATTTGCTTAAAACATAGATTTTTTACATTTGTTTCCAATATTATTATCGTCAAAAAATCGACAAGAGGAACGGATTGAGACATCCTATTTTCCGATCTAAAAACTCTGAGGGTAAACATTCTTAGACTTGTCCTCATTTATTTTTTGTACGTTATTTATTGTTGTTAAATATTATTTTTTGCCATTATCACCACCTTTATTATTTATTTTTGGCATTTTAATGTGATTAATATTACTCTTTATGTATTATTTGTTTGTTTCAAGTTGATTTCCTTTTTATTTCTCGTTGCCCCTTTTATTATTTATATTATTATTATTATTATTGTCCTCATTATCATTGTGTTCTTTTATGTTTATATGCACTGTCATTATATTCATCTTTGCCACTATCACTACCATTTGTTCCTTCTACCACTAGTATTTGATTTAATATGTGTAATCACTATTATTTGCTACTGTTCATTATTAATACCATGTTATTATTATTATTATTATTATTATCATTGTTATTATTTATTATTGTTATTATCACATTTATTTGCATTATATTCACTATTATTCGTTATCATTGTCCATTATTATTATTATTATTATTATTATTATTATTATTATTATTATTATTATTATTATTATTATTATTATCATTATCATTATCATTTTATTGTTGTCACCATACCATGATTATTTGTTATGATTTTATTATTGTCATTAATCTTATCTCCATTTGATTAATTTTTAGAGTCATTGCTAATATCTTATGATGTTAATTTTTTATATGAGATTTAATTTGAGTCGGGCTACGTGAGTGCCCCGCAACTCCCCTGATGGGTCGCGACGCGTGGACGGACACATCGGTTCGGTGAGATCTCTCTAATTCCCCATCCTTTTGTTGTGTTTATTTGTAAATAATTATTCTATTTGTGCACGCGTGAGATAAAAAGTCACAAAAATACTTTTACAACTAAATTGAGTTTTTCACTAATAAAATTGGGACCAATGTCCCTTATTTTAGCCCAACCATAAAAACATCACAACTAAAACGAAGAGTCAATTTTCAATAAAATGGGGTCACTCATCCCTATTTTCTTCCAAACAACCAAAGCGACTCTTCGAACCTTCTTCAAGTAAACGCGAAGGAACCAATGTTCCTGAAGCAATGTCCCGATTTATGCATGTCTTTTATTTTAATCTTACGTGAGTGTTTAAATTTATGTACATTATTTTCCTTTGGGCCCTTGTAATTAATTTTGGGGCAACTTTATTTATTTTTGGGGGATTGTATTCCGTCCCCATTCATATCTTTAATTTCCTTTTATTGGGGTTGTATTCCGCCCCGATTTCTCTTGTAATTGTGTGCTTAGGTGTTTACCGCTTTCATTTATCGCTTTATTTATTGCTTTTACTTTATTGCTTTCGAATGATTGATATGCGCAATTTAATTAAATGCATTAATCGTGTGAGATGAGAGATATAATGTTAAGAAGTTAAAAATCCACTTATACTTAACCAAAGCATAAATAAGAGGGAAGTTCCGAACACCGGATCTCTGGTCTCGACCAACAAGAGGTGAGAGACCTTTCCCAATTCTTTGGAATTGGGTGGCGACTCCATGATACCTCAAAAGGTGCCTCTAGGTGCCATTAGGCTAGGTGGTTCTCCCCAATGTTCTATTGGGAGGGACGCACCGATGATGCCTCGTGGTGCCCATGATCAAAAGACGCGAACCTTCATACCTCGAATCCTCAAGCGGATTCAAAGCGAGGGCCCTTACTGGGTTCGGCGCACGTCACAGTCTCGACAAGGGAAGCATCGTTTTTGACACTTTTGCCTGTAAGTCGGTATCATTTTCATCATCGGGTAATTCTGATCTTGGACCACCTCTGGACCCGGTGTCTACAGCGAGGTTCCATCTCCTGATGGTGATGCACTGAGTCTGCTCTAGACTTACAAAATACGAGGATTGCTCTTCTGAGCTACACCAAGTCTGCTCCAGACTTACAAAGTACGGGGGTTTCATCTTCAGATAGTGATGCACCAAGTATGCTCCATACTTACAAAACGTGAGGATTGCTCTTCTGAGCTGCACCGAGTCTACTCCAGACTTACAAAATGCAGGGGTTTTATCTTCAGATGGTGATCCGCTGAATTTGTTCTAGACTTACAAAATGCAAGGATTGCTCTTCTGAGCTGCACCGAGTCTGCTCCAGACTTACAAAGTGCGAGGGTTTTATCTTCAGATTGTGATGCGCCGAGTCTGCTCCATACTTACAAAACGTGAGAATTGCTCTTCTGAGCTGCACCGAGTCTGCTCCAGACTTACAAAGTGCAAGGGTTCCATCTTCAAATGGTGATGGTTTTTACTTAGATATTTCCTGCAAAGTTATGTGCACAGAAGTATATACAAGAAATTGTATGTATATGACATGAGATGTAAATGCTTGCAAAAAATGGATAGACCACGTCCTAGGCGCTCAAGGGTCCGTTAAGGATACGGCTTGACTGCTCCACCATGCTCCCAAGGATCCAGAAGAGTGTCATCTTGGCTCTAGGGACTCTGACCCGAAACCTGCTCTGCCGTTAGGTGTGCATCTTTACCCCCTGGTCAATGAGCATTTTGCCCCCAAGGGCTTAACTTGCGTCTTCAATTATGCATTATCTACTTCGAAAGGAGATCATCTGAAGTAATGCCGCCTTATTGCTCCAGATATCAAAGGTCATTGTTTTAAAGGTAGTGCGCCCCTTGTGGGTTTTCACACAACCTTTTCTTTGCGGAAAATGTGTCATTTTCGAATTTTCACATAACCCTATGCCTTTTTTTTTTTGCTTGGAATGGACCGAACCCAATCCAACGGCTTTTATTCATTTTATTTTTTATAGGACAAACTGCCTGTTTCCAGGTTTTTACCCTGCTCCCTCTTTTTTCTTTTTTTTTTTTTGTTTACATATTGCAAGAGAGTCTGAAGCTGCTATTAGAGATCCTTCAATGGGGACCTACATGTACTCATGTCCTAGATCATGGCTGCATGAGCTTGATTCTCCTCATGAAGGTGATGTAGGATTTGTTTTACAGTTGATAACTGGATAAATCATCTGAAGCATCTGGATAGTGCTAGCAGGAGTAGAGTATAGCCATTTAGATTTCACACACTCAATAATGAGCAGTGTCCCTCTTTTATAAAAGAACTAGGAAATGATGAATATATGAGTTGCACTGCTTTTGTTTCATGTATTTGCAAAGAATGTGTGCATTTCAGCATGATTTCTCCATACATGATCACCATTTAACATAGATTCAGAATGCAAAATTACATTTAATCTCAAAATGGATCTTGAAAGCATCAAAACTCCTATTTACAATCAGCCCTCTCGGGTTTTCTTGATTGAACATTTTCTCTCAAGCCTTTAATTTTTGCCCAGGGTACCTTTTTTTGGTTGTTACCCTAACGAGGCGCCCAATTTTAGCAAGGCCGCCTTTTTTGGTTTTCAACTCGCGGGGCTTTTATTCTTTTCTTTTGATTTTTAGTCTTTAGCCATGAAACCTCTTAGGTCTGTCGATGCTTACTGGTTCTTTGAACTTGCTTTCCTTGCTATCTACTAGATTAGTTGCTCCTTTGGATACCAACCTCTTAAGAACAAATCTTCCTATGTCGGCCTGAATTTACCCCGTATGTCCGGAATGCTTGGTTTCATTTGCCTGGGGACTGAATCTCCCTCTTTCAGCGGGTGCTTCCTGACCTTCTTTCCAAATGATTGAGCAAGTCTTTTCTGATAAATCTAATTGCGATAATTTATCAGATTGCGATAATAAGCCTGCGACCTATTGCATCTAGCGTGTTTAACTGCTGCAATCGTTTCGAACCATCTTGGCTAGGATCTTCTTAACATTCTTGTTAACACCTCCTATCACCCTATTGGCCTCGAGGGCAATACGGAGAGGGCTTGTGATGCTTAATGCCATATTTCTGGAGCATCTCACTAACTTCAGGCACAAACTGCCCCTCGTCCTTGAACACAATGTGGTGTGCGGGACCGTATTGACACATCAGATTCCTTTCGATGAACTTATCCATATCCCGAGCATCAACTTTCCTGAGGGACCCGGCTTCCACCCACTCGGTGAAGTAGGTGATAGCAATTACAGTGGACCTATGTCCATTAGAGGCCGTAGGGCGCACTTCCCCTAAGATATTTATTCCCCAAGCTCAAGCAATCCGTATCCATTGTAGGTCAATAAAACCATTTCGGTCCTTTTCGAAGGCCAAGAAGAATGGTAGAGTGCGGGTATGTGTGAATTAACGGGATTCAAACAAAGCTTATCCCAAAGATGACTTTTCTTCCTTTCCTTTTTTTTGTTGTTTCTTTTTTTTCTCTTTTTTTTTGTTTGTTTTTTTTCGTCATTTTTTTTAGATGAGTCTGGTTCAAATCCTGATAATTCACACATGCACGCACTTCCTTTCTTAACTAATGGGATAACGTTGGCCAACCGAGTTGGGTGTCTCCGATAAAAAATTTAGCCTCGCTTCTACTTGTGGATTTTTTCTTTTAACCTTTTTTGCCTATTCTAGCTTAAGTCTTCTAAGTCTCTGCTTGACTGACCCATGATCGGAATCTGTTGGCATTGCGTGTTTGGCAACTTCACGATCATCCCCCAGCATGTCTTCATAGGTCCAGGCAAAGACTCTTTCACATTTTTCTTTTTATTTTTCTCTTTTAATCTCTCTTCAGGAGTCATATTAGATGCAATTAAGATTTTCTTTGGATTTCCAAAGTTCTGAGATTAAATGAAATGGCATCATT
Source organism: Excoecaria cochinchinensis (assembly GCA_947683425.1). Taxonomy (NCBI): domain Eukaryota; kingdom Viridiplantae; phylum Streptophyta; class Magnoliopsida; order Malpighiales; family Euphorbiaceae; genus Excoecaria; species Excoecaria cochinchinensis. Next base: position 3,434,781 of record CANTUQ010000018.1, read on the forward strand.
TGAATCATTATTAAATATGAATGTGTCATGATTATGCATAGTGAAATCACAAGAAAATATCACACAGATGAGTGAAATCATTCATTTCATTCAATAAAGACTACAATTAAAAACATCATCATTAAATAGTTCAAAAATAAAAAAAAACATCTAAATAGCTATCCTCTTCCTATTTCCACCAACGTAGATACTTTGGCCAATGGTTCATCGTAATCTACGATAACCGTCTTCCTTTCCCATTTGGGCACTCAATCTGTCTCCCATATCCTCTTTCGCTTTTCTAGATCAGAGATCTGCTTGCTATCAATGAGGTCTTGAACCTGGTCCCTTAAAGTCCGATAATAGTCTGTCAAATGTCTAGTGTGCTGGTGGAAGGCACAATATTAATCTGCTCTGTGGTTAGGTTACCCCTAGCTTCTAGCGGGCTTAGGAGGCATTGGCCGCAACATCCCCCTTTTCATCAGCTTCTTAAAAACCCATGACAAGGATCTACCCAAGTCAGAATAGTGCCTTTGATTCATTTTCATGGTTGGCACTCCTGTCCTCTTAGCATTGCCCTTACTGTCGCTGCAGATACCCGAGTTTTCATTTTTCAGAGCACGCATCCTCACTGGATCTCCACCCCCTTTAGGCATGATGTTATGTTCCAGAGTAGGCCTCTTACTTCCTCCCTGTCCGACTGGTGAACCAAGTGGCTCCTTGCCTCTGGACTTGAAAGTACAAGGAGATGCAATGGTCATCACTGTATGGGCCTTCTCGACAATGGCTGGCTCAACTCGGTTAAAGGTAGTCGCCATAAGCTGAGCTTGAAGAACTAGCGCCATGGCATCTATTCTTTCCTTAATCATGGCCAACAACCTTCTTTCAAGCTCCTCGAACCTTCTATCCATCTCTTGGGCTGTCAAGGCATGAGTCTCTTCAATATGTCGCGAAAGATCAGCCATCTTCAATGCCTGGTTAAACCCCTCTGGTTTTCCTTCCTCATCTTCCTCCCCACTCTCGCTAATGGACCAATAATCTATCACCACTACGGAAACCCCTTCTTCATCTGCCGCAGGGCGAGTGATAGGGATGTGTCCATTACCAAACAAGTTTTGTAGTATATACCATTTAGGCAGGCTTGAACCAATCATGCAGACTGGTGGTGGCACGGCATCATGAGCAGGCTTCTTCTTACTTTCCCTTTATTCAGGATCAGTGATCTGCTTACTGTCAATCAAGTCCTGAATTTCATGCCTCAGCCTCGCACAGCGGTTCGTCATATGCCCCATGTGTTGGTGAAAAGCACAATACTCGTCATCTTTATGACTCGGCTGTCCTTAGGTTTTGGCTGGCTTAGGCGGCAGGGGCTGCAGCTTTCCCTCTTTTACCAGTCTCTTTAACACCCAGGATAAAGGTCGGCCCAAATTCGAAAAATGCCTTTGGTTCACCCCTATAGCCGATACCTTTGCCATTTTTTCAGTCCCGTTACCGCCACTGGATCTTGACCACTTATTCGCCCCTTGACTGTTATAGCCCTTCTTAGCAAACCCTTCACCACTCGCCTTCTTGGGCATGTGTTCACACTCTGCCTATATGGCGATGTCCTTTAAAGACTCCCAATCTTTTAACCCTTTCATCTTAAGCCCTTCCCTCAAGTATGGGCTTACATTCCTAATGAACAACCTAATCTAATCCACCGTATCAGGCTTTCTCTTCATCTCCATCACCCGATTCCTCCACCGAGTGAGATAGTCATGGAAGGACTCGCCAGGCTTCTAGTATAATAGTTCAAGGTCTTTCAATGTTATCTCCATTTTGGTGCTACAATCATATTGCTTAAGGAATTCTTATAATAACAAATCCCAATCTCCTCTAGATCTCCTATCCAGCCCGTGGTACTAGTTAATTATTGGCCCCGTCAGACTTAGGCAGAAGTACTCCACCTTTTGCTTCTTTGTAAGCCCCGTGCCCTTCATAATCAGGCCGTACTGCTTTATGTGCACCGAAGGGTCCAAGGTACCATCGAACTTTGGCAAATCTGGCATCTTAAACCTCTGGGGTAGCAGCTCCTCCTCTCCCAGAACTATGTCTTTGGGGATAACCCCCTTTTCGGCTGACAGTAGATGGGAGATAGCCTCTTTCCTCCATCTTCTTTACCATGTCATCCTCCACTTTGGGGACTCTTCCCCTCATAGCTTGAGGAATTACCGGCTCATCCTCCTCCTCCTCTATGAAGTCATCTATCGGGTCTGAAATGTTCACCCTTCTCTGCTCAGCAGGTGCCGTTGCTCTAGGCTCAACAATTGGCGGCTGTATAGTAGCTGCTGCTATATGAGCCTCCTCCATAATAGGTGGTTCACCTTGCTCCAAGACAGGAGCCACAGATGGTTGCCCGACACTTGGTGCCATCCGGGCGACAATGCTCCCCATCATAGCTAACATCTTCCTCTCAAAATCCTCAAACCTTTTATCTAGGTCCTATACCGTCATAACACTCATTTTTTACGGTAGATCTACCATTATTGACCCAGAGGATTGTTCTGAAGTAGAATCTAAATTTTTATCCTAATCTAAACCCGATATGGACGATAACCTTGGCAGCTCGGTTACTGGATTTTTGATCAATCTCTTCCACTAGGATCCCTAGACCACCCGAATGAATCTATGATGGCTGAAAAACTCAAATTGTTAGCATGATGCATGAATGACATTAAAGATGCATGGTCGTGTTGATGCATCATAGACAACCACACGCAACTAGATGGATCCTTCCAATCTTATTACTCCCACACACGAGGTAGTGCGGTCTCTTTCCAAGATGGGCTTAGTCCATGGGTCAACAGGGGACCCTATGAACGCACAAAGTGCATGGTGAAAAACCGGTAGCATAATATCTCTTATCTAATGTGCACTCGCATGAGTTTTGACCATTATGTATTTGGACACTTCAATCTTATTAAGATGGGCCTACCAAGGCATGACAACCTTTGATAAAAGTCCACTTAATTTGCTTGATTTTGTCTAATACATAACGGCCCACATCACAAGCATCGTATTAAGGAGTATGCCACCTAGTGGAAGTTTCAATTTACCATTACATGAGATTTGGTCAAGGTGATGACCTTCTTCTCACATTCCTTCATCTTCTCCAAAACTAATTTTTCAGAAATCCAAACCCAGAAAAACGTGAAAAACCAGATAATTGTAAAGACAGAGTTCAATCAAAACTTAAACCCCAATTTTTCCAAATCTATTTTTCAGGCAATAATGATGCAAATACATACCATTAGGTCTTCTGAACACAATCACAGCAATTATAACACAATAATACATTTTTTTACAACTAACACTAAAACAGAGGCTAAAACCAGGAAGTATTCATCTTAGAATTTCATATCCACATTCATGCACAAACATCTCACTTGCATACTTTTCTACAGAAATCATCTATACACTTTGCATTTCTCATATATTTTGTTAAACAAACACACCTAACAAATATTCATATTAGAACAGTAATTAGGATCCGAAATGAAAAAGGACAGACACACTCCCAAACCTGTTTGAAGTTCAAAAATGTTCACTGAAATATCCTCAATCCACAACCTTGCCCTTTCCCTTCTCCTTCCTTGTATCCTCAGGAGCTTGCAAACAAGTAGGACCACAATCAAAGATCCAAAGACAAAATTTCTAAATAATTCAAATGAGAAGCAGAACCACAGGAGAAACTAAAAGCCACTTACCTCTGGAACTTCTTATCCAACCTCCAACCCTAGACCCACAACAGAATACACATGCAAAAATGGGAAGAAGAACAGCAAATGGAGAGTAAGAGCAGAATGTGATTTACGTGAGAGGGAAAACAAGAAGAGAGAAAACCTTTAGTCTTTTGTTTTCACCCAACTAAACTTTTCCCAGATCTTTCTTTCCCTTACCCACGTACACACTCACCCTCCACCTGGCACACATGCACAAAGACACAACTCACCTATTCCTCTTTTACCAAATAACCCTTGATAAATTACTTTTTACTCACCAAAATAAAATCTATCATTCTAATTAAATCCCATCTAGCAATTAAATCCTCTTTCCTTGTATAAATTACCCAATTACCTTTAATTGTCCAATTAAAATTCTAATTTCCAAATAAGCCACTTGTGGGATGTGACAATGTTGATATGAATGTGAAGTGTCAGAATTTTATTGTACAGGTTTCAACAGCAGTTTGATAGTAAGTATGCATATCTGTTCCTTGTGTTTGTACGGCCATTCCTGACTAGATTAGCTGAGCTAGTCTGTCAGTTGGGAATGGGCGTCACAATGTGTGTGTAATTAAATTAAGTTTATATAGAGACATAGCTGTAACTAAGAAACAATGAAGGGAAAAAGTGTGAAGTAGTGGCATTATTGTAAATGAGTGGAAAATGAGGGATTTAAGGGTAATTGATCTTAATAGTATTAATTGGGGCATATTATTGAAAGTCAAGAAATGAAGATAGGAATCAATAAATCTAATTAATGAGAATAATAATGATATTAAGTGACTTGGAATGGTAAAATAGTAGATAGGAAGAATGTTCAGGACTTAGTGAACTTAGACTAAAGTATATAAACATTAAGTGGAATTAAAAAGGGCTCATGAGATTAATAGTATAGTCAGACAAACAAAACATAATAAAAGTATTTAAATAATTATAGTAAATAATAATAAATGTAAAGATAATAGTATAATATGGTATTATAATTGTCAAAGCCATAATGTAAGTTGACATCATTGTGAATGTGTAGAGAATTGTTAGTATGAATAATAAGATTTGTAATAATGTCAATAATGATGGTAATAGTTTTGATTATGTGGAAAATATATTAGTGTAACTTTTAAGTGTTAGAGAGTTAGTGTAATTAAAGGTATCATTAAGAACATAAAGAAAGATTTTTAATGAAATTAATTATTAATTAACAGACCGGACGTATAGTTAAAATTATTCGGATTAATAGTACATGTAGTGATGATACTGATAATAGAATTAAATAAGTTAAGGTGCAGTGACAAGAAAAGACGACAAAGGATATAAGAATGATAAATGAATAAAGTGCATAATTAATGTTTAAAAGATGTGATTTCAGAAATAAGTTTGTGTATGCATGCATATAGATTTGGTTATGGAAAATTTAGGATATGTATCCACCACTATGCCTTTTTAATGCTTAGCGCATAGAATGTTAATGCGCGCAGGTTATGATAGTTTTAACGTGGCCGAAGATGTAGAGACAACAGAAGAAATGATCGGCAGCAGAGATAGAAGGATTGGCATGGCATGTATACGACACAGTTAAGAGAAGTAATGGTATATGGTATAAGTATGTGGTTTGTATGTTAGTGTACTGTTAAGTTTTTGTATATGTGTATGTTTGTGTTTGTTATCGGTGAAAAAAAAATTATGCAACTGTCGAGCGCATTGTAGTGTTGTCAGTGCAGTGTTGTGACATTTGGTATCCGTATCATTTATGGGTAGAAGGGTGTTACAAACATCGTTCCGGTAGCTAAGAAGAACGAAAAAGTACGCGTAAGTGTTGACTATCGGGATTTAAACCAAGCATGTCCGAAAGATGATTTTCCTCTGCCTCGCATCGATATTTTAGTAGACGGCACAGCTGCTTGTATGATGTACAGCTTCGTAGATGGATATGTAACACCCCGAAATGTACCCTAGAAGTATTTGTACATATCTAGGGATATTGGTGATGGAAACTATATGATTTGATGGTCAGAGTGGCTAACTAGGAAAAAGGATATGATCTGGATTAAGAAAAAAATGAGGCAAGGGTAACTTGGTTATTTCGCATACATGGATCTAATAGAATGGAATAAGTAACTATGAGGGCGGAATAATGAGAATGGATTAGTAAGTTACCGAATGTATGTAAGTTATAGTGTCAGGTGTGCCAAAAGGATGAATTATGTATTAACAAAAAAGATTCGATAAGTGCGGCCAACTGCAAATTTGTAAAGTATGAATTTATGGCTAAATTGAGGGAATAAAATTAATTATGTGGGCCAATGTTAAGAATTATATAAATGGATGCCAAATGTAAGAAGAGAAAAGAGTTGATGGACTAAATAGGAGAATTAACATAAAAATCTTTGATGAACCAATAGCAAAGTGACATGTGGCATGGGGATAAGAATGGATTGAAGAGGTATAAAAGGAAGAGAGAGAACGTGAGAGAGGGCAGACAAGAAATCTGCTCTCCTCTCTCTCATGTTTCTCATATTCTTCTTCTTCCTTATCTCAATTTGTTCTCTTGCTACTATAATTTTGGATGGTTTAGCAAATTCAAGGGTTGATTCGGTTGATCAGGTGAGTAATTGGTTCATTTCTTCTTTTGTTCCTCTTCTTTTACATGATTAAAGGTTATAGGTGATTTGGGTTGACCTTTGAATTTTTGGGTTGATTTGTGTGTATTTGATGAGGAACTGGATGATTGTGATTATGGATGAGCAATCAATTGAGCTTATAGGAGCAAAAGAAGTCAGGTTTGGGATTTGTGTGTTATACGTACCTTTATTTATTAAAATGTTATCTTGATATATATATGGATATGTCATGTGGAATTGAGTTAAATTGTGCTGCTGATTGTTGGGAAATTGATTGAATTGGAAAGGTAGAATTTTAAGGGGAAACTCTGCACAAATTCAGTCAGACTTTTAGGTATTCCTTTTAGTGTAAGTTGGGATATACAGGTTTAAATTGCATTATTTTAGTTTGGTTTGAAAGCTAAGACATATATCTACATATTTGATAGAAATATACGTGACCTACTTCTGATCTTAGGTTATTCAAAATTGAGCTTAAATTTTATAATAGGATTCTGCCGCCTCAATGGGAGCAGTTTGGATTGTTTAGGTCATATCTAGAGCTATAGTGACCCAAATGACCTGCAATTAGAGCCATTCGAAAGCTAACATCTTGGTAAACATTTGTTCAAAAGACTACTTAGGCTGAAAATGCCATTTTCTATCCCATTTTGAACGTAAAGTGAGAGGATTTGAATCTGCTCTGGTGCAGGTCCTTTCCAGAGTCGTGACAATCGTCATGACTCGGCACGATTAGGCTCTGTCATGAGTCGTGACATTGAGCACGACTCGTGACAGCCCTCCTTTCCTTCATTTGCCTTTGTTTGTTCTTTTGATATGTTTTGTCCCAATTCTTCCTTTTAAGCTTTACAATTATACTTTATTCTATTATAGTAATGAGTGGGATTTCTTGAATTGTGAGAATGAAATGGAAGCCACGTTCTCTCATGTTATAATATATTATAATATTGATTATATATATATATATATATATTGAAATGTGTATTTGGGTAGAATATATGTAACAAATAAAATAATTTGATTTATTTGTTCATGGCATGGAAATTGAATGAATGAGGGTAATTAACAAGGAGATTTTAACTGGAATTCCTCTATCGCGAGCGCGACACTACTATGTCCGAAAATATTGTTGTCTGTTATATTTTGTATGAGCTATTACTTTGATTATTAAGAGAATTATGCACATGATTATTCCTGAATATTATAAGTATTACTAATATGAATAAATGTATGATTATTATGTGACCACAATAAAGATATGTACTCTTTAGAAGGTGTTAAAATAACATATGTATCATTAAAGCAAATAATTATGGTTATAGCCTGCGTCAGTCAAGTCGTGGATAGATAAGCATGCCTATAGAGTTTTGTTTGCTGCAGCCCCAATGTGTTTCAGACCCTGATCAAGTCCCCGTTTGGATCCTCGCGATCCTCAATATGTTCGGATCTGTTTTAAGATCCTCAATGTGAAAATATTTTTGAATGAAAAAGAAAGAAATTGCTTTTACTCGTACCCACGAGTACTAATGTGTTTACTCGTTATCCACCCCTTTGACTTTACAGGCAATAAATGGAGAAAAGAATGTGAATGAAATAGGAAGTTATGAATTAATAAATGTGCATAATGACTAGTATGAAAGTATGAGATTAGGCTTTTGATATGAATGTGAACATATTGTCTCTTGTGACTTATATGCTATTCGAACTAGTTCATTATGCACCTAAGTGTTCTCAGATCTGATATAGATCCCTTTCTGAAATTGTGGAATCACCTTCGGATATCTATGCATTATGGTATCCTAATTCCAATATCAACTAAATAAAAGAAAGTGTAACAAATAATTCCTACTGTTAATCTGTTTATAAGTTGCGAGTATGGTTACTTATATGAGGTCATTATAGAGAATTATTGAAGTGTTTAATATAAGTAATTATTATAGTCAAATAATCAGTAAATGAGTTATATGGTTTCATCCCTTTGGATGCATTTAAGGTGCTTGTATGTTTGAACTTAGATTACATGTTACGATATGTATGTCTGTCTTCAGGATTCCGGCCTTGATAACTCATGCTTAATATCAGGTAAGGAACTCGTGTGCATTGAATATTTATGAACATTAAACTTTCAGCTCTAAAAGAATATGTTAGGTATATGGATTAATAACTTAAGATAATGTGTATTAGGCAAGAAATAGATAATTGAACCAAGAGAATGAATTATGGATAAATTGGGAATTTGTATTTTGGGAATTATCTTTAGAACTACATGGTTCTGATTCCCAATCTTTGGGATACGTAGAAAGCTTGAAATATTCATTTCGAGCCCGAACCAAATCTTACAAGATTATTATGTTAAAAGTTGTTGAATAGTGATTTATTTGGAACAAATTAAATGTTGTCCCATTAAAGTCATAAGATTATTTTAGTCATGAATTAAGAATACTTGGGAGAATGAGAATGCCTAGGATTTAAAATAGACAAGTAATATGATTATCTGTAGTTTAAAAAAATAAGAGCTAATGTTAATAAATGATTAGATAAATGAGTAAATGGTAGAATGTTTAAACATATATTTTTAGTTTAAAAATAATAAGTCTTTAGGTGAATGTATTTTGCGGGAGAAGTGCTATTATTGTATCTTTGAAATTGTGTACTTTGTGTAATTGTTTTATATACATATATATATGCATGTGTTTGGCATCAACAATCACTGTGAGTAGCTGTCCATATTACGTGTTTTCCCCACTAAGCCTTTGTGCTTAGCATGGGTTATATCCATGCAGGTTTGGAGTCAGCCGTGTCGACAAGGACAACTCGCAGTAGTTTGGCCAACAAGTCTATAGTACTTTGCTGATTGGAGTTTATAGTTATATTTGTAATGTAATTCTTTATTATTTTTATTCTAAGTGATGGGGATGTAATAAGTTTTTAATGGAAAAGTGTGATGCAAATTATATGTGATTGTTTTTAGTATTATGTGGGTGTTTGTGAATTAAAGAAATTTTATAGTTCTGCTTCTGTTATTGTTACCAACGTGTTTTCTCCTGCAGCATCCTTCACTCGTCGTCGCATGCTGCCTATGTTATCATATGGTGTGCTACATATGGGTAAGGGGTGTTACAAGATATGCCGAGTACAATCAGATACTCAACAGGATAGTTGATTGGATTAAAACAGCCTTCATAACTTAATAGGGGTATATTCGCTTATAGGTTAATGCCTTTTGACTTGAAGAATGCGGTTGCAACTTATCAAAGGTGGCTACTAGGATCCTCGATAACCTAATCCATAAAGAGTGGGAAGTATATGTCGACAATATGATGATCAAGTCCGCTACCAGAGAAGGTCATTTTGAGTCTCTAGAGAAGTTCTTTCGGAGGATCGACAATTACAATTTGCGGTTGAACCCTAAGAAGTGCATATTTGGAGTTACCTCGGGAAAGCTTTTGGGGCATGTTGTTAGTCAAAGAGGAATTAAGATCGTCCCTGATAAGGTCAAAGCTATTAGGAAAATGCCGGTACCTTAGAAAGAAAAAGATGTCAGAAGCTTCTTGGAGAAGTTACAGTATATTAGAAGATTTATCACCAAGCTCACTTCAATTTGCTAACCGAACTTTAAGCTGCTTAGGAAAGACCAGTCGGTGATATGAATGATGACTGTCAGAAGGCTTTCGACACCATTAAGAAATACTTGTTCAAGCCCCCCCCCCCCCCCCCCCCGGTTTTGAGACCACCTCAGCCAGTCAAGCCTTTGATCGTATACCTAGCAACAGAAGATAGTTCCATAGGTGTCATAATGCCTTAGAAGGATGAATTTGGAGTAGAGTTTGCAGTTTATTAGTAACAGCCCGAAATTGATCCTAGGAGTATTGAGCATGGCTAAAATAGTTTTGTGAGTTTAATTGATAGTTTATAGTAATTGGATTGAAATGTAATTAAGGAATTAGGACTTAATTGCATGGAATTAAATAGTTTAGTGACCAAAAAGTAATTGTGCATGATTAGTGCTAAGTGGAGGATTAGATTAATTAAGCTAGATTAATTAGTGTTAATTATGAGGATAGTGGAGTCCAAGTGTCACCCTTATAGTTTGCCACCTAGTATATTGCATGCATATAAATAGATTGTGTAAGGATGAATTTGTCACATTGATATTCATTTGGCTGGCAATTCTCAAGAAATCTGTAGTTTGTCTTTCACTTCATCTCTTTTCTTCTAGCAAGACTTCCATTCTTAGAGTTAGCTTAATGGTTTTCAAGTGGGCTTAATTGATTGCTAGTTAATTTGAAGGTCAGCCTAATTTAAGTGTTATTCTTCTTTCTTCTTCTTGATTTGGATTTCAATTCATAGTTGTAACCCAGTTTTGCAAGTGTATGTTATATTGTTTGTAAGTTAGAGAAGCTAGTAGAAAGGCAAAGGGGAAAGAAAATGTCACTTAGCTTGTAAAGATTGAACGAGTGCTTCAAGAGGTTTGGGATTCTATTTGTACTCTATGTATTTATGCATATGCAATTTATTTGGGGTAAACATGGGTCTTGAAGGGTTCCAAAACTCTTCTAATTTACGGGTTATGTTAAGAATAGCATGCTGAGTAGATGAAGTTCTATTGCTCATTAAAATGTGTTGTATGTGATAATATGCATGATGTTAAATAAGTGCAAAACTATGAATATAGTTGTATCAATTGTATGTATAATTATGACATATGAGGGTTTGACTAGCTATAAATGCATGTGGATGATATGAGTTATGTTGATGATTTGTTTAGAGTGCAAGTAAAGTGAGTAGTGTGAATAAGTGCTAAAAGAGGTATGTGGAAGTTGAGACTTTGAGTTTGGATTTGTATTCTATTGCGAGCGCCGTAGTATGAAATTTGATTGGTTGTGCACTGTCGTGAGCACGATAATGGGTGTGAGCGCGACAGAAGAGTTATCCTTGCTCTGTCGCGAGTGCGACACTGCTGGAATTTCCAAATGTGATTCCTTTATTTTAATTCTTATGATTTTTATTCTGTGACTTATAATTATTTATGCATATGCGATGAATAAGTGTGTTTATGCATTTGAACAATGATGTTTGGTTCATGAATGCTATACATAAAGTGATGGTGAAAGCATGTATATATGTGAACATTAAGTGAGATAATTCATTTGTAGCCTGTAATCGAGTCGTGGATAGATAAGCATGCTTAAAAGGGTTAGCATTCGCAGCTGCTAGTATTGGTACCCAATCGATATCTAGTGATTTTGAGATTTATATGTCTCTAGTGTTAATATTGCTCTCTTCAATAATCTAGTAATCAGTACCCGAGTGGTATCTAGTGTACCCGCTATCCACTACTGTATTGGTTCAAGCTATACTAAGTTGTTATTGTATTGACTGTCTATAGTATTATGTTGCATGATATAATTGCTATGCTATGGAACTACTTCCGGTATTATTGTATGTTGGTGATTTATTGTTTTGTAGCATGGAATTAATGAATATCTGTTTACCTTTTAATATTAGTGTATGTTGTGATTGTATATACATGTTTTATCTGTAGCGGATTATCGTATGTTTTCATCCCCACTAAGTGTTATCGCTTATCACGGGTGTTTATCTCCCGTGTAGCTTTATTGCTTAGAGCTATGTTTGTGTGGAACATCTGCTGGCCACTAAAAGGAGTGTTGAAGTCTTCTAGTTAGTGTAACGCGCGCCGAACCAGCAAGGCCCTCATTGAACCCGCTTTGAGGATTCGAGGGATTGGTTCGCGTCTTTTTGATCTTGGGTTACACGAGACATTTTGGAATCCCCTACCCAATAGAACATTGGGAGGTTCATCTAATCCCATGAAACCTTTAGGCACCTTTGAGGCATTTTGGAGCCGCCACCCAATTTACAAGAAATTGGGAAAGGTCATCTAACCTCGGTGGTCTTTAACCAGAGAAAGTGTTCGGAATATCACTTTTATTCATGCCTTAAGCTAAGTTTATAAATGAGTTTTTAACAAAATGCAATTCCATCTCTCATCTCACGTGATCATGCAATTAATTTAAAGCGCATTTCAATCACATTGGAAAGCGATAAAGAAAGAATAAAATAAAGCAATAAATAAATTACAAGAAAATCTAGGAAAGAACAATCCCCCAAAATAAAGAAAGCATAAATAAAATAAAAGGATAAACTTGCCCTAAAAATTAATTATAAGGGCCCAAAATGAATAAATAAATAACTGCATCACAAAAAGAAGAATAATAAAATACATCATACACAAATCGGGATATTCCTTGGATCTTTAGGAACATTGGTTCCTTTTTATTAACTTAAAAAAAAATTGGAGAATTATTTTTGGGCATTGATTGAGAAAACCGGGATGAGTGATCCCATTTTATGAAAATTAATTCTCCATTTGAAAATGAGATTTTATTGGATAAAAATAGGACATTGGTCCATTTTATTAGAAAAATTCCAATTTTATTTATTGTAGAAAAACATGAATTTTCATAATAAAAATGAATCCAAAATACATTTTACATGCAACATACAAAATGTTAAAATAGGGAAAATACACCAATTAAAAAAAATGCAAACGAAACTTTGAAGACTTTTAATCCTTGATCCTCCAACTCGCCCATAGATAGCACTCAAATAAAAAGACAAGGAATTGCAACCAAAAAAAATGAAAATTATGGTTAGTAATTAAATCAAGTAAAATAAATAAAATGAAATGAAATATATAAATAAGCCAAATTAAATGAAATGCATAAAATAAGATGATAAACCAAATCAAATTGAACAAACTAAAAAAATATATTCAATTAAACCAATCAAATGAATAAAAGGATAAAACATATAAGAATGAATAAAGGTGTGTGTGTGAACAACAAAGAGGGTCCTACGTGAATAATGCATGCATGGAAATTAAGAAGAAAATAAATAAAGGTGACCACTGTTCATGTGGCCACCATGCAAAGATATGGGGAAAAATAACAAACAATTGATTAAGTTGGTGAAATAAGATGATTAGATTAAAGATGCAAGATTAACATGACTAAATTAATTATGTACATGTTAAACACAATAAACATAAATATTTACACGGCAAAAGATCAATCAAAACAAAACATATTAAATAATTACATGTTAAAATAATACATGTTAAGAATAATAAGAAAACGAAGCAAAACAAATTAATTACATGTTAAAAATAAGAAATCATGACAAAATAAATTAATTATATGTTAAGAATAAGAAATCATGACAAAAGAAATTAATTGATTACATATTAGAAATAAAATCAATAAAAAAATATTTACATGAACAAAATAATAAAAAAAAAATAATAGAATAAGATAAATAAATAATTAGTTTGGAGCCTAGAAAATTTACTCTCAGATTTGGATTCGATGGAATAATGATGATCTTCTTGGAAAATTTCTCAAACAAATGATATAGCAATGAAATTAATTCCTTTTGTTTATGGAGAAAACAAAGAAATTAATTAGAATGATTAAGAATTGAAACTTGAATTTCCAATCTCAATTAATCCTGTTAATGGAAAAAATAGAAGTTTGAAATTTTTTAAAGAAAAAATCAAAGAAAAAGAAAAGAAAAAGCTGTCAAAAATCTGATGTCAAAAATAATGGAGGCTCTCTCCTTAGGTTTTTTTCATCTTAAAGTATTTATATGATGGAAAAATAAAACCCTAATTTTATGAGGAGAAGAAATTTTGATTTTAATTCAATTTCCTATATTTTTTAATTATAAAATCAACTTTTATTTATTAATTATCTAAAAAAATGATTTAGAATTTAATTTGGACTCAAAAACCTTAATTTTGGGTGAAAAAACTCGTTTTGGGGCAAAAATCGACGAAAAACAGCGATTGCGGCGAAATCTGGGCACAAGGGGGCGAGCTGCTACGTAGCACGCTTTGTGGGAGCGTGCGCAGCGCTCAGCGGATGCTCGTGCAGCTCTCCGCGGGACCGCAAGCGGCGCTCCGTGCGAGCCCGCGCGCGGCGCTTGGGGCAAGCGCCGCGGCTGCCGTAATGGTCCGAAATATTTTTTTTTAATTTTAAATTGAAACTTTTTGACCTAAAATAAATACTTTCAAACACATTTTTTTATTTTTAATTTTTAAAATATATATTTTTTATATTTTTATTTTTTATTCTTTAAAAAGCAAATTTTCACCAGAAAATCATCACTTCCAATATTTTTGCCTGCGAACGGGCATCTATATAACAACCTGAAATGACCCTAGTCGGAATGCCCATGCTAAGTCGAGAATTTAAGGGTATTTCAGTAATTTATGCATGAGAAATTTGGATTATAAGGACTTAATTGCAATATTAATTAAAGAAGTTAAGTGCAGGAATTATCTAATGTGTGTGTGTTATTTGGTAAGAAGGTTGTAAGGCAATTATCTAGTGGATTGTGTGTATTGTACTAAGGTTTAAAAATATCTACTTAAGAATTATCTCGTGAGGTGGGAGTATGGTGTCAAGGATTGGTAAGTCAAAGAAGGAATTATTGGTCCAATAGGAGGCTGCCATGTGGCTAGTGGGTGTGTGCAATTAATGGGAAAAGAAGAAAAAGGAGAAAGGAAGAGAGAGAGGAGGGCAGAAATTGGTTTTCCCATTCCTGCTCTCTCTTCTCCTCTCTTTGCTTTTCTTTCCTTCTTTTCCCGTTTCTTGTTCTTCATTCCCAGGTTGTGTGTGTGCTGGAGCCATTTAGGTGGAGCTTTGGGTCAGCTTTGAAGAGGTAAGTGGTTGAGATTTAGGGTTTCCTGCATTCTTCTTCTTCTTCTCCTTCTTCTGGTTTTGCTGGTTATGAGTTAGGGTTGGATTATGAGATTTGAGGGTTTTGTTTGTGCAAGTTTGTGGTGGCAAGAAGAAGTGTAAAGGCAATGAGAAGATTGAAGAGTGAAGATCAGCTGGGTTGTGCTTCAAAGAGGTTTGGGAGCTTTACTTTGTTATGTTTGGTTTGGTTTGGTTTTGTTTGGAAGTTTGGGAATTTTGTATCTACTGTGTCGTTGTTTAGTTTAATTCTCCGTTGATAACCTACTGTGTTGGCAATGCATGTTGAAATATGAATGAGTGAGCTTTGATTGTGGTTTAATGCATGAAGATCGAAACCTAGAAAATGGAATTAAAGTAGATTTCAGCTTACTGTTATTTTCCTGGGTTTTAACATTTTGAGTGTTGATTTGCTATTTTATGTTTTGGATGGGTATTTGTTCAAGGAAGTATTTTTATGTTGTTTATGTTGGTTTTGCATGCTTGAGGAAGCTAATTTCTGGTAAGAACGATTTAGATTTGAGTCGGGATGATTTCTGGAAGTATTATGCGTTCTGAATGAATTTCATAATGTTAAGGTTTTCGAAAATCGAATCGGGGAGGAAGAAGGCCGAAGTGAGCAGCTCACGAGACATGAGCAATGCTCACGAGTCGTGAGCAACGCTCATGAGTCGTGAGCAATGCTCATGATACGTGAGCAACGCTCACGACACGTGAGCAAAGCTCACGAGTCGTGAGCAATGCTCACGAGTTGTGAGCAACCTTCACGACTCGTGAAGGTTGCTCAGGACTCTTTTGGGCCTTTCTGTCGAGAGCGCGACCGAAGTCGCGACCGCGACATTGATTCTTTCTTGCCCTGTTTTCTCCACGTGATCAGTTTTTATAAAAACTATTTTCAAATGACTTGGGTGGCTTTTTCCTCTACTGGGTGTTAAATTACCTAATGATTATCATAATTTAATCGTGATTGATAATATGTTATTTGTGGTACATGTTATATGAATAATGTGTTATCCATGAGAAATTATACGTGTTATTTTTTGAATATGTATTGGGTTATGCATGTCTTATTATGATGTCTTAATATGAATGTGAATATAATTATGTGTTATACATGGAAACATGATTGTATGATTTGGTTTATCTATGTTAATTATTATGATTCGTATCGCATGTTGCATTTTGATTACAAGTGAGTTGAATGCCATGTTTCATGGTTGTTATTACTATGAGCAGGTTATACTAAAACGTGAAAGGTGATGATATGCGTATATTTAACCATGATCCTTCTCTAAAAATAATATGCTATGTTTAAGTGTAAATGGTATCATTGCATGATTGAGACTTTGCATTGTTAATGATTGGCATGATAATGTTTCCATATTTGACTCTGATAAGTTTTAGAATACTGAATAGTGCTAAAGTATGTTGATGGAATTATATTGTATGCTTTGTAATATAAATTGTATGGTGCATGGCTGATGTTATGAACTTATTTATATGTCTATTACACTCTGGATTATGTATGATGATATATATATTGTATGATTTGACACATGATTTGAATGATGCATGACCTGCTAGAGTCAAGTAAGTGGATAGTTAGGCATGCCTAATAGAGTCTCTTTAGCTGCAGTACCTTTGGACGTTTTGACCCTGATCAGGTCCCCGTTTAGTTCCTCCCGAGCCCTTTTAATGTGTTCGGATCCTCGCGATCCTTTTTAATGTGTTTGGATCTTATTTAAGATCCCCCTCAATAAAATGTTTTAAATGTGATAAAATAAAATGGTTTTCGATTCGTACCTGTAAGGTACCCTTTGGCCGATTCGTACCTGTAAGGTATTGTCTGTATACTCGTTATCCACTATTTTGAGTCAGCGGGTATTTTTTCTGAATTGTGTTGATATGACTACAGGAATGTGACATCCGAATGAGCATGATATCGATTTGAGGAATCAGTTTATATGTATATGAGCGTGAATATGAGCTTCGGAATGTATGTCTTTATTATGCAAGCACAATTTTATATTTAACACGATTATCCACATTTGTCATATGATGTGTTATAAGTTTCAGAATGCTATAAATGTGATTCGAATATTATGTGTACACGTATGTGTCTCAAGCATGTTTTCATTGTATATAAGCACGTGAATCGGATCAGGTATGGCTAGGAGTATCTGAATTAATATGTTCAAGATTGTGAACTTGACCCCTTGAATGCTATAAAGGTAGAGCCTTGATATATGTTTCCTTGGTTTATGCCATCATAATGATTTCGGTATGTTGACATGCGTTTACATTGCATGGTGTGATAACATATGTATTGTGTAGTGTTATAGAGTATTGCTGTGTATATGTTATGCCGGTCTCTACTGTTGTAGTAATTTTAGCATGTTGTTAGGTGTCCATGTTTCTCTTTATGCTGCTACGTGTATTGATGTAGTAATGTAAGGGTATGGTGTATTAGCTTTGTAAGTGGTTTCAGCTAGCGAATGAGCATCGTTGGGTGATGATCTTATGCATGTTTAGATAGTTAGAGATTATGCATTGATACATAATGGATCTCAGTAAGTGAATGTAAGATTTATTTGTATTTTCGCATTATGATGTGATGAATGTGAAGTTATGTTATTATTTTTGGCCTCTGCTTTTAGATTGTCTTCAGCATGATATTATATATATCAGAGTGGCGCAGCAGAAGTGTTGTGCTTTGACCTTGTCAGTCGATTCTCGGCTAGGGTGTGTGTATTATGGCATGATAGTTGTATGTGGACCTCTAGTGACATTGCATGATATTTGTGTGCATCATTGTATGGTAGTATAGTGCATCAACTTTGTAATTCGGGTATCAGTTAATGTGTTTGTGCATCGCTGCATGATAGTTTCATTGTGCGTGAATTAGCTTTTGGTTGGTATATGGGTATTTTGATATCACATCTGCGTGTTTATATAATTTGTGTCTTCGCATGATTCACCTTCTGATATCTGATGCTTCGGTGGAACCGGTAAGTGTTTGCCTACGAATTTATATATATCTTTGCATAATATTATATGTTTGTTTGTTTAGTGTCCTTTTGTTCTGTTCCTCCCCACTAAGCGTTACCGCTTAGCACGGGTTCTTTTCCTATATAGGTGGCAAGTTTTGGTTGGTTCGAGTCGAGCATCTGCAATGTTGGCCACGTAGGAGTTCGTAGTGTTTTGCTATTTTTTGTTTCAGCTCCTGTATTTCGGATTCTGTAATTTCGTAGCATTTTGCTTATGTATTTTTTTATGTAAGGATCTTATTGTAATTACGTTTTAAGTAAATCCTTCGTTTTATCTTTCACCTTATCCTTTCGCTAAATGATTGTTTATATGTATGCGAGTTAATGTACGTTCAGCTATTGTTTCTCTAAAATTTTAATTTTCGTATGTTTTCATGTATGAATGTATGCTTCCGCTCAGTATATGTGTGCATGTATGTGAGTAAGTGACGGGTAGCGCGCCCGCCGGCGCCCTTCCAACGGGGGCGACGGTGGGGGTGTTACAATCTAATCATCATTGGGTAACCCTGGTTTGTGCTGCCTCGGGACTCGGTGTTTAAAGTTGCCCCCAGTTTTGGGAATACCAGTGCATGGATGCCTAGGTGAGCCCAAAACTCAGAAAAAAAAGAAAGATGTGTACCTGAGGTAGCTGTCTTCCCGGTCTGAGTAAAGCTATTTAGGGTATTTACCGTCTGTTTGTCAGCATGATAACCCTTGTTGCTGCGGCATCTATTGTGCGTAGGCCTGGAGAATTACCTCTTAAGAGGACTTAGAAATGCCCCTCAAGATGACTTAGGGATTGGCTCTTAAGAGGACTAGGGGAATTGGCTCCTAAGAGGACTTAGGGGATTTGCTTCTTAAGAGGACTTAGAAATTGCCTCTTAAGAGGACTTAGGGAATGCCTCTTAAGAGGACTTGGAAATGCCTCTTAAGAGGACTTAGGAAATGCCTCTTAAGAGGACTTGGGGAATTACCTCTTAAGGGGACTTAGGGGATTTGCCTCATAAGAGGACTTGGGGAATTGCCTCTTAAGAGGTCTCAGGGGATTTGCCTCTTAAGAGGACTTAGGGAATGCCTCTTAAGAAGACTTGGAGAATTGCCTCTTAAGAGGACTTAGGGGATTTGCCTCTTAAGAGGACTTGGAAATTGCCTCTTAAGAGGACTTAGTGAATGCCTCTTAAGAGGACTTGGAAATGCCTCTTAAGAGGACTTAGGGAATGCCTCTTAAGAGGACTTGGGAAATTGCCTCTTAAGAGGACTTAGGGGATTTGCCTCTTAAGAGGACTTGGGGAATTGCCTCTTAAGAGGACTTGGAAATGCCTCTTAAGAGGAGTTAGGGAATGCCTCTTAAGAGGACTTGGGGAATTGCCTCCTCTTAAGAGAACTTGGAAATGCCTCTTAAGAGGACTTAGGGAATGCCTCTGAAGAGGACTTGGGGAATTGCCTCTTAAGAGGACTTAGGGTATTTGCCTGTTAAGAGGACTTGGAAATTGCCTCTTAAGAGGACTTAGGGAATGCCTCTTAAGAGGACTTGGAAATGCCTCTTAAGAGGACTTAGGGAATGCCTCTCAATGAGGTACCCTAAAAGTACATTCTGTTTTGGGGTCTGGGTATGTCACGGTGACAACCTAATGGGTTACCACCGTGAGGTACCCCAGACTTGCATTCTGCCGAGATCCCTGGTATGTCACGGTGGCAACCAATCTGGTTACCACCGTGACCTACTCTGTTTTTGCAATAAAATCTTATTTATTTCACATGATTTAGGGATGTTAAATTATCGATTTTTTGCACACATTATCACTTAATAGAGCTGTATACTAGTAAGGTGGATGATATTTGCATGTCCTGATTTAACATAGTATGTTAATTCTTTGCTTGTTATAATTGAACTATGGACGTTAACTGTGTAATTTAACCTGCGAGTCAACTTACTGGATAGTTAGGCATGCCTAATAGAGTCTCTTTAGCTGCAGCACCTTTGGACGTTTGGACCCTGATCAGGTCCCTGTTTGGTTCCTCGCGAACGCTTTAATGTGTATGGATCTTGTTTAAGATCCCCTAATGTGAAAGTGTGTCGAATGAGAATTACTGACGTTGCTATTCGATTAGTACCCGTAAGGTATTCTGTTTGTTATGTCTAATATGAACAAGAGAATGTGATATTCGTATGAGCATGATTTTGGACATGTGAATCGGTTATGTATCCGAATGTGATTATGAATCTCTGAATGGGTTAGGTGTGACCTAAACATGTGAATTGGACATATTTATCTGTGTATCTAAATATATGTGTATCATATTGTGAATGTATTTGTATGCTATAAGTTGCGGATATAAGTACTTGAATTAAGATGTGTATGACTGTGACCATAATCGTTCCAATGCCATGAACATATTTTATTATGTTATGCGTGTGAGAATGTGAATCTTACTTGTTAGGTTATAAGCATATGAAATATTATGTATACGAATGTGAGCTTGAGTTACGAATCGATATGGTTAATTAGTGTGTATATGAATGAGATTCTGTACTGTTAACTATTATGCTAGCATGTGAATTAGTATGCGTAATAAGGCGATTTGAACGATTGAATGATCACATATGTATTATTTGGGGTATAATGCATGTGGATCGGCATCGGTAAGTGTATATGCGGTAATGGATGATATTGAGGCAAGTTAAAGTGTATAAGAATCTGATCCTGAACTAGTGTATGCTCTGAATGTAATATTTGGATATATGTTCCTTTGGTCTCAACTACTGTAGTATCTTCGGCATGTTGTCATGTTTCTACGTTTATGGCACGATATGTTATGTTATGTGATAGAGTTGTAAAGTGGACGTGTGGTGTTTGACGTCTTTCCTTTGGTTCGGCTAGGGTGTGTGTTATGGCATGACAAATGTATGTTTAGCTAGCTAGTGTTCTTAGCTAGATAGTTGGGTACGTTATTATATGGAAATTGTGTTGCATCTGAATGGGTTTTCCGTTAATGCATGGGTAATTTTGCATGATAGTTGCACGTGTAATATCTCTCGTGACTGGGCGCGATAAGGTACTAATACTTGATACCTTGGTAAGTATATGTATATGAGATTGTAAGTAGTTCTGCATGATAATACTGGTATCGTGTTTGGTGTTATGTCTGCTTCGGCTTATTTTCGACATAAGTATATGGATATGGATGTGAGTTTTCGAATGAATGCCTTTCCATGCAAGCCTAATTATTTATGTGTTATGAATGTTTGCATCTGCAATTGTGAATGTGTTATGCCTTGACGACCATTGTGAATGGTCGTTCATATTGCTTGTGTGTTTTCCCCATTAAGCGTTTATCGCTTAGCACGGGTTCTTTTCCCGTGCAGGTGGCAGGTTTGGTTCTGTTCGAGTCGCGCATCTGCAAGGTCGGCGTCATAGGAGTTATAAGTTTTGTAATTTGCTCAACCTCTTTATTTTGTATTTTGTAATTCTGTAGTCTTTTGCATATGTAATATTTCAGAGAATGTAATGTTAAAACGCTTATGTATCAAGTTAGTCCTCGATTTAATTTTTTCGCCTTATACTTCCGCTGAATGATTATATGTATGTATGTGAGTTAATGTATGTTCAGCTATTGTTTCTTTAAAGCTTTAATTTCCACTGTATTTCCGTATGTTTTTTTTATGTATGAATGTATGCTTCCGCTTAGTGCATGTGCGCATGTGTGTGAGAGAGCGTCGGTAGCGCACCCGCGTCCTTCCAACGGGGACGTAGGGGGTGTTACAGTTAGTGGTATCAGAGCCCATGTTTGGTGATTCTGGTTGTCTTGTTTGTTAAGTGTCAAGTCTTCATGCTAGTCGGTTATGTGTCATGTCTTTGTATGCGAGTCGGTTTGTATCGTGGCCTAATGCAGATGTGTCGTGTCTTGTGTCGTGTCGTGTTTAGATGGAGTCTGATCCTAGTGAGAATGTGGGCGAGATAACGAAAAGTGTGAATCCAGTTAGTGCTGATCAGAGTGTTTTCGAGCATCCTTTGGTTGGAAATCCCGGTCCTGCTTCCGATGATAGGACATTGGTGCAAGGGTTAATTCGGATATTGGCTAGGTTGACTGCTCCTCGGATTCCTCAAGATTCTGTTCGGAGGGGGCCTCAAAAGAGAAATGTGTCAGGTAGAGAAGTACCAATGGAAAAAAGGATTCAAGAACCTCCGATGTGTCAACATTGTCAGAAGCAACATGAGGGAAAGTGTAAGAAGAAGTGGGTACTGCCAATATGTCAGCACTGCTAGAAGCGACATCGGGGTCAGTGTCGGAAATTCACGGGTGCCTGCTTTAGATGTGGCAGCATGGAGCATCAGATTGCTGATTGTCCTAAGATGAGGGAGAATCTAGCTTAGCAAGCTAGGAAGGATATGGAGGAATTGCTTCGAGCCGCCCGTGTGCCCTTGGGTTTTATTGCGCACCACAGTGAAGTAGCAGAGTCTGCAGCGCCTTCTGGTAAGTCTTGTTTTGATATGTTTGAGTGAAGACTGTTTTGGTACTTTAAGAAAGAAGGGCACTGGGATTCAGTAAGGTCTTGGTAATACTCTATATACCTGTCAGCTATCTCCAGAAAAAGTTTTTGAATGAAAGCATATTAAATCATGGGGATGGGACAAAGTGCATCATTATAGCAGCAATTGCATCACTCTGCATACATGAGTCATTGCACTTTCATTGCATCATCATCCCTTTTGACCATACACGAAAATCATTTGCATATGTGTTTGATTGAGACAAAGCTGACAGGGTGTACATGGAGTATTAGGTATTAAGGTTAAGAGTGGTAATGGTAAGCCTAGCAGCTGTTAAGGAAAGTGTTCTGTGTTCGGTTAAAGTTGAGTAGAAAGAGTATTTTGGAATCTTGTGTGAGTGAAGGTGATATGATTTTGGAGGGGGACAGAGGTATTGTTGATAAGAGGGAATAGCATGTAAGACGGACATCTTTGAAGTATTAAAAAGATTTGTGTAGCTATTGGCGAAAGTCAAGTGGTCTACATGTGAAGTGTTTGTGCTTTGGTTTCTGATGTGCAGTTGAGTAATGATTATCTAGGTAAATGCGATTAATTCGAACATAAGAAAGTGAATTAAGAGTATAGCAATGGTGATGAGTGTAAGCAAGTGAGTAGTTTGAAAGTGAAGTGTATGAGTTTGATGGGGTCTTGGGGTGTAGTGTTGGGAATTCTTTCTGGTGTAAGTGAATTTCGAGGACGAAATTCTTTTAGGAGGGAAGAGTTGTCACACCCCAAATCGGGCCTAGTCGGACTTGGCAACCTAAGTCAGATAAGCGATGCGTATTTCAGTAATTTGTGCATGAGGGATTTTGGATAATAAGGATTTAATTGCAAAGTAATTTATTAAATAAGTTAAGTAGGGGAATTATTTGGTGTACATGTGGTGTATGGTTGTAGGGTGTTTTATTGTGGCATTTATCCAGTGGATTGTGTGTATTGTACCAAGGTATTAAATATCTACCTAAGAATTATCTAATGAGGTAAGTGTATGGTGCCTTGGTGTTTGAAAGTCAAAGGGGGAATTGTGGTCCAATGAGAGCTTGCCATGTGGATTGTGGTTGGTGAGCATTGAATGAAGAAAATAAGAAAAGAGAGAGAGAGAGAGGGGGAGAGAACATAGAATTGGCATTCCTATTCTCCCCTCCCTCTCATGCCTCCTCTTCCTCTTCTCTTCTTCATTTTCTGCTTTCTCTTCTTCTTCTCTTTTGGCTGCGATTTGTGCTTTTCTTAGAGGTGATTTTGATTGAGTTTTGGAGCAAGATTAAAGCGGTATGTGTTTGGGTTTTAGGGTTCCTGCATTTTGGGTTTCTTCCTCCTCTTCTTCTTGGTTTTTGTTTGAGTTAATTGGGTTTGGATGAGTAATTTTCTGGGTTTTTGTTTGTGCAAGTTGGGGTTGGCAAGAAAAAACTTAAGGGCAAGGAAAGGATTGAAGATTGAAGCTAGAAAAGTGATTTTTGGATCTTTGATTTCCAGGTTTGGGAGCTTGTTTTCTACATTTTCAGTTTTGGGTTGTCTGCCCTAATTCTTCTTGGATCATGAATGTGTATTTGTGTGTGTGTGATTTCAAGAAATTTGAGTGTTAATAGGTGTTTATGCATGATTGGTTTGGGAATTTGTGTTTTATTTATTGTTGGCATGTTATTATTTGAATGAATTCTAGAAATTAGTGATGTTCTTGATGTTTTTATTGGGTATTATGTGATGGGTTTTGATTCTTATTATTTATAAAACCTTGATTGTGAGTTATGGAACCAAATGTGAGATTGATGGGGTTGTGGTACGAATAGTGATGAGATTGATTAATGAAATTGATGTTGTTCTTAGAATTCATGAGTAGGATTTGTTTATGGCATGATTTATTGATGTTTGATTGGTTTAATATTATTATTGGAATGAGGATAGTTTAGTTGAAATGAGAATTTTTGGGATTTTTGATTGAATGATCTAGAAATCTGCTCTTGGGTATCGCATCTGGGCATGGGTCACGGTGGCAACCAATCTGGTTAGCACCATGAGGCACACACCAGATGCATTCTGCCGTGAGTTCGGATATGTCACGGTGGCAACCAATCTGGTTACCACCGTGAGGTGTCCAGACTTTTGATTCTGTTTTGGGCAGTGGGTATGTCACGGTGACAACCTAATGGGTTACCACCGTGAGGTACCCTAAAAGTACATTCTGTTTTGGGGTCTGGGTATGTCACGGTGACAACCTAATGGGTTACCACTGTGAGGTACCCCAGACTTGCATTCTACCGAGATCCCTGGTATGTCACGGTGGCAACAAATCTGGTTACCACCGTGACCTACTCTGTTTTTGCAATAAAATCTTATTTATTTCAAATGATTTAGGGATGTTGAATTATCGATTTTTTGCACCCATTGTCACTTAATAGAGCTGTATACTAGTAAGGTGGATGATATTTGCATGTCCTGATTTAACATAGTATGTGAATTCTTTGCTTGTTATAATTGAACTATGGACGTTAACTGTGTAATTTAACCTGCGAGTCAACTAAGTGGATAGTTAGGCATGCCTAATAGAGTCTCTTTAGCTGCAGCACCTTTGGACGTTTGGACCCTGATTAGGTCCCTGTTTGGTTTCTCGCGAACCCTTTAATGTGTATGGATCTTGTTTAAGATCCCCTAATGTGAAAGTGTTTCGAATGAGAATTAATGACGTTGCTATTCGATTAGTACCCATAAGGTACGCCCGTCCGTACCTATAAGGTACTGTCAGATAAAGTTTATGTGATTACTTAGATTCGTACCCGTAAGGTACGGCCCGTCCATTCCTGCAAGGCACTGTCAGATTACTCGATATCCACTATTTTGAGTCGACAGGTATTCTGTTTGTTTTGTCTAATATGAACAAGAGAATGTGATATTCGTATGAGCATGCTTTTTGACATGTGAATCGATTATGTATCCGAATGTGATTATGAATCTCTGAATGGGTTGGGTGTGACCTAAACATGTGAATTGGACATATTTATCTATGTATCTATATATATGTGTATCATATTGTGAATGTATTTGTATGCCATCAGTTGCGGATATAAGTACTGGAATTAAGATGTGTATGACTGTGACCATAATCATTCCAATGCTATTAAAATATTTTATTATGTTATGCGTGTGAGAATGTGAATCTGACTAGTTAGGTTATAAGCATATGAAATATTATGTATACGAATGTGAACTTAAGTTACGAATCGATATGGTTAATTAGTGTGTATATGAATGAGATTCTACACTGTTAACTATTATGGTAGCATGTGAATTAGTATGCGTAATAAGGCGATTTGAACGATTGAATGATCACATATGTATTATTTGGGGTACAATGCATGTGGATTGACATCGGTAAGTGTATATGCGGTAATGGATGATGTTGAGGCAAGTTAAAGTGTATAAGAATCTGATCTTGAACTAGTGTATGCTCTGAATGTAATATTTGGCTATATGTTCCTTTGGTCTCAACTATTGTAGTATCTTCGGCATGTTATCATGTTTCTACGTTTATGGCACGATATGTTATGTAATGTGATAGAGTTGTACAGTGGACGTGTGGTGTTTGACATCTTTCCTCGGGTTCGGCTAGGGTGTGTGTTATGGCATGACAAATGTATGTTTAGCTAGCCAGTGTTCTTAGCATGATAGTTGGGTACATTATTATATGGAAATTGTGTTGCATCTGAATGGGTTTTCCGTTAATGCTTGGGTACTTTGGCATGATAGTTGCATGTGTAATATCTCTCGTGACTGGGCGCGGTAAGGTACTAATACTTGATACCTAGGTAAGTATATGCATGTGAGATTGTAAGTCATTCTGCATGATAATACTTGTATCGTGTTTGGTGTTATGTCTGCTTCAGCTTATTTTCGACATAAGTATATGGATATGGATGTGAGTTTTCGAATGAATGCCTTTCCATGCAAGCCTAATTATTTATGTGTTATGAATGTCTACATCTGCCATTGTGAATGTGTTATGACTTGACGACCATTGTGAATGGTCGTTCATATTGGTTGTGTGTTTTCCCCACTAAGCGTTTATCGCTTAGCACGGGTTCTTTTCCCGTGCAGGTGGCAGGTTTGGTTCTGTTCGAGTCGCGCATCTGCAAGGTCGGCCTCATAGGAGTTAGAAGTTTTGTATTTTGCTCAACCTCTGTATTTTTGATTTTGTAATTCTGTAGTCTTTTGCA
This sequence comes from Excoecaria cochinchinensis, assembly GCA_947683425.1. Lineage (NCBI taxonomy): Eukaryota > Viridiplantae > Streptophyta > Magnoliopsida > Malpighiales > Euphorbiaceae > Excoecaria > Excoecaria cochinchinensis. The sequence continues at coordinate 3,461,688 of CANTUQ010000018.1, forward strand.
TATGTAATATTTCAGAGAATGTAATGTTAAAATGCTTATGTATTAAGTTAGTCCTCGGTTTATTTTTTTCGCCTTATGCTTCTGCTGAATGATTATATGTATGTATGTGAGTTAATACATGTTCAGCTCTTGTTTCTAAAAAGGTTTAATTTCTGCTGTATCTCTGTATGTTTTGTTTTATGTATGAATGTATGCTTCCGCTTAGTGCATGTGCGCATGTGTGTGAGAGAGCGTCGATAGTGCACCCGCGTCTTTCCAACGAGGACATAGGGGGTGTTACATGCTCACCGGGAGACTTTGATGCTCACTGAGAGACTTTGATCGAGAGGCTTTGATGGTCACTGGGAGACTTTGATGCTCACTGGGAGGCTTTGATTTTCTATCCTCAAGAGAGGAAAAACGATTTAAGCTTATTTAGAGAGAAGTTAGATTGAAAGTTTTATTGCTTGCCTGCAGGCGGATAGATTTCAATGTCTTTGATGATTTTTCTGTTTTTGCTTTTGTTTTTGATTCTTCCTGTCACACCCCCAAACCGGGCCTAGTCGGAATGTGCTTGCTCAGTCGGAGTGAGTGAGGGTAATTCGGTAATTTGTACATGAGTAATATAAATAATAAGGATTTATTTGCTAAGAGATTAATTAAATAAGTTAAGTGAAGGAATTATTATGGTGTGCTTCTAGTGTATGGTAGTAGGATGTATGTGGGCTAAGAGATTTTATTGTGTGGTTTATGAGCATGGTGCCTTGGATGAAACGTGGATTATAAGGAAATGTTAGGGTGTGACTGTTAGTGGTTATGCCCTAGGCCAAACATTTGGACCTTGATGTAATCATTACTTTTTCATTTATATAATGGTTTTCTTCGCATTGATATTATTGGCATGTTACATTATTGTAATGTTTATGAATAACAATGTTATTCATGTTGTCCCTAGTCATTTATCAATAAAGGGCATAAAGATAAATTAAGACTAGTATAGATTTGCATTGATAATCATGGGATGATTATATATGTTGATATAAATCAAATATATATGTACTTGCTAGAGAACAAAGTACTGGATAGACCCACTATAAGATCACTTCATGGGTTAATGTCATAAGTGATCTTATAATAGATATATTATTGAATCCTTTGACCTGAGGTTATCATAGTTTCCTACATAAGGATCATTATGTTTTGACATAATCAAACGTTATCTTTAATCGGATAATTATAAAGTTTATGATCGGACATAGTGAGAATTATGCGGAGGAAAGTGAATAATCAAGATGGAATTTGTCCCTCTCTAATGAGAGAGATATCTATTGGGCCCCTCGATAAGTAGGACTGTAAAATGCATGGCCGTGCTCGAATGAATTGATAGTGTCATCAATGTCATTTGAATTTATCAGTCTGCTTAATGATCGAGAAATTATATGTTTGAACAATTTAAGTTTGACATGGACCATGACTTATGTTCGAACAAGATATCGTGTGACAAAAGGATAATAACATGTTCTATTGACAGGTTAAAATCGGACTAACGATATTTATATTATTTGGGTAGTCATAATGTCTTGCTAGAGACCAATTATGACTTGTGGGCTTATTATGGGATAAGGCCCACTACCAACATAATATAAACCTATTGGGTCACACACCAAGACCAAAATGAACAATATGGATTTTATTGGGCTATTGGGCTATTATCTCTTGTTATTAACTCTTATCAAAACTCAATTTCCGTTTTTCAAAAGGAATGAGAGTTTTAAGATGGTTAAAAACATTGGATACCAACATTGGATACCAACATAGGATACCAACATTGGATACCCAAGCTAGCTTAACTTCTTATTGAGAAGAAGAAAAGAAAAACTCAAGCTAATTTCTGAAAAAAAAAGAAAAAGAGCAGCCACCATTGTTCTTCCTTGAGAAGGAAAGAAAATCGTAAAATCCATTCGCATCTAAAGGGAACTAGCAACCCTGCGACTTCGGTTCAATTTTGATCGTGCGTGTAGATACCAGTAGAGGACGTTCGTGTTAAAGGCAACGTCTTCAGTCCGGATTAAAGGAGCTAATTTCATTCTAAAGGTTAGTAATTTTAATCTCTTCCTTTTGAATCAATCGAAAATACTTGGATCCTGTTTCGGGTTTCAATTTTATTCCGCTGCGTTGATGTTGATTTAATCCGTTGAAACCCAACAGTGGTATCAGAGCCACTTGTATATTCGTTTGATTCAAATATTTTATGTATGTATGTATGTGATATATATCTATACATATATGATTATGTTGATCGTTTTGTATGTTGATACTTGGCGATTGATTTCGATTTTAAGTGTTAAAAACGAATGGATTTCATGTGATAAAACGAGATTAACTTTGTAATATTTAATCCGGTATTTTAAGGGCTACGAAATTAAATATTATTAATATGATTAATGAACTCAATTAAGTGTTAATATGATTCTGTTAATAAGATTAACTAAAAGTATTAATATGGTTAATACTAAATTATTTTTTGGTGGTATTCTGTATATATTAAACTGTTTAACATATTAAACGATGGCTGATATGATCAACAGAATTGTTTTCTCATACATACCTCTTCGTAGCGCCTTATATTTTATTCATAATTATCACTCGGTAATTTTAATATATTTATTTATGAAATAAGGTATATTATGCATGATATGATTTATTATGTTTATGTATGATGTCTTTGCATGGTGCATAGCATGGCCAATTGAACCTTTTATGGATGAATTTTATTTTATCTGTTTTAAGGGTTTGTAATTTTTAAATACGACCTGCGTGTCGTTAATTTTGTTGTAATCTTTATTTTGCTAAATAGTTGTAGTAGAATATCTTTGTATTATTAATGTAATGAAGACGAAGAGCAACAATGGAGATCAATCCAAATTCATGGCGATGGAGGTGTAAGATGGAAGATTTTGATCAAGTCCATTTTTCACACCTAGGATTGACCTTTGATCTTCATATTGGCTTATGGGGATCAATGTAGATTTGGCCATGCTATGACACGGTTTTATATATATTATGCATATATTCTTAGTATGTGATGCGATGAATGTTTATATATGTGTATGAGATGGCATGTATGAATTGATGCATGATGTATATAAATAATTAGACATCATAAGTTAAAATTAAATCCCTCACCATAATTTTAAGTCATATGCCACCCATTATTAAAACACTTGTCAAGACTAAGATCACCAAAATGTGGGTTCTGCCAAAGCGAAGTACATTAGGTTATCCTAGTAAGGCAAGATGAGTAATGATGCTACTCATATATTTAAAATGGTTAGACTTAATTAGGCTATCAGAACGGTTTTGGGCCTAAGGGCATAAGATGGGATTATAACATGCCGAGACATATGATGTCAAAATCCCATAAATGATCTAAGAGTTATATAAGATATAATTGGTAAATTAGCTACCTACCTAAATAACTTAGCTTTAAGCGTCATGCCAAAGCTGACTTAGAGTTAAGTGAAATATGGATCTTAGCCCACTAAATTATTATAATTATTGTAATTATTAATGAGGGTTACTATTTTAGTGGGAGTTTATAAGAAAACCTAAAATGAAATTGGTACTAATATAATTTATCTTGCATGTTTGTAGATTAATGGCATCAAATAACACTTCTGCTATGTCACTGCGATCTGTTCTTGAGAAGGACAAACTTAAAGAAACTGGCACAAACTTCCTTGACTGGTTCAGAAACTTGAGGATTGTTCTTAAGCAAGAAAGGAAATTGTATGTGCTGGATGAGCCTATTCCCAATGAGCCACCTGCTGATGCTACAAGGGCAATCAAAGAGAAATTCAAGAAACATGTTGATGATTCTGTGGATGTTGGCTGTCTAATGTTAGCTACCATGGCCCCAGAGCTTCAGAAGCATCTGGAAAACATGGAGGCTTATGAGTTGAGTACTCATCTCAAGCAGACCTTTCAACAGCAGGCTAGGCAAGAAAGGTATGAGACTACCAAAGCTTTGCATTCTTGCAAAATGGCTGAAGGTGCTTCAGTTAGCTCTCATGTTTTGAAAATGAAGGGCTACATTGATCACCTTGAGAGGCTTGGATTTCCCCTCAGTTTGGAACTGGCAACGGATTTGATCCTTAATTCATTGCCTGATAGTTATGACCATTTTGTCATGAACTACAACATGAATAATATGGAGAAATCAATAGCTGAGCTGCATGCCATGCTCAAAACAGCTGAGCAAAGCATAAGCAAAAAGCCTGGCCATGTTCTGATGGTCAACAAAGGGAAAGGCATGAAAGTCAAGGGTAAGGCTAAGGCTAAGGCAAAAGTTGGTGGTAAGCCTAAGCCCAAACCCAAGCCCAAGGCTAAACCTCCAAAGGAAGGAGTTTGCTTCCACTGCAATAAACCTGGTCATTGGAAGAGGAACTGCAAGCTTTACCTGGAAGAATTGAAGAAGAAGAAGAGTGGTGAGACTACTCCTTCAGGTATTTATGTTATAGAGATTAACTTATCTACTTCTAATTCCTGGGTATTAGATACTGGATGCGGATCTCACATTTGTACTAATGTGCAGGGACTCAAAAGGAGTAGGCAGCTGAAAAAGGGTGAAGTGGACCTACGAGTTGGTAATGGAGCAAAAGTTGCTGCTCTAGCTGTAGGATCTTATGAGTTGACTTTGCCCAATGGGCTTTTGTTAGTTTTGAACAATTGCTATTATGTTCCTAGTTTGAATAGGAATATTATTTCAGTTTCAAGTTTGGATGATGAAGGTTTTTCTTTTCTTATTAAGAATAAGAAATGTTCCATTTATTATGATGATATGCTTTATGGTATTGCTGATTCATATTGTGGGCTTTATGTCCTAAACCTAGAAACATCCAATAATCATGATATTTATAACATAAGTACAAAGAAATCCAAACCAAATGATTTAAATACAACATATTTATGGCATTGTCGCCTTGGTCATATAAATGAGAAACGCATAGCTAAACTCCATTCAGATGGAATTTTGCAATCATTTGATTTTGAATCATTTGAAAATTGTGAATCTTGTTTATTGGGCAAGATGACAAAGGATCCTTTTACTGGACATAGTGAAAGGGCCACTGACTTATTAGGCCTTGTACATTCTGATGTATGTGGCCCATTAAGCATAAATGCCAGGGGAGGATTTCAGTACTTCATTACATTCACTGATGATTTCAGTAGATATGGCTATGTCTATCTAATGAAACATAAACATGAATCATTTGAAATGTTTAGGACCTTTCAAAATGAAGTACAAAATCAACTTGGTAAAACTATTAAAGCACTTCGATCTGATCGAGGTGGTGAATATTTGAGCCAAGAGTTTGATAATCATCTAAGAGATTGTGGAATTGTTTCACAATTAACTCCACCAAGAACACCACAATGGAATGGTGTATCAGAAAGGAGGAATCGAACTTTATTAGATATGGTTCGATCTATGATGAGTTAAACAGATCTTCCATTATCCTTTTGGGGTTATGCATTAGAAACAGCCGCATTCACTTTGAATCGAGTTCCATCTAAAGCGGTTGAAAAGACACCATATGAGATATGGACTAGGAAAATTCCTAATTTGTCTTTTCTAAAGATTTGGGGCTATGAGGCTTACGTCAAACGACAAGTCTCAGATAAATTAGCACCAAAATCTGATAAATGTCTTTTTGTGGGATATCCTAAGGAAACTAAAGGATATTACTTTTACAATCCTTCTGAGAACAAAGTGTTTGTTGCTCGAAATGGTGTCTTTCTAGAAAAGGAATTCATTTCTAAAAGAACTAGTGGGAGTAAAGTACAACTTGAAGAAATTCAAGAACCACAAGAAAACATTGAACCATTGGTGGAAACTCAACAAGTTTCACAACCTGTTATGGAACCTGTACCTGTTACACAAGTACCACGTAGATCTGATAGGACACGACTTCAACCCGAGAGATATGGATTTCTCGTGACAGATAGTCGTGAAGTAATGCTCATGGATCAAGATGAGCCTACTACCTATCAAGATGCCGTGTCAGGTCCAGAATCTCAGAAATGGCTAGAAGCCATGAAGTCTGAAATGCAATCCATGTATGATAATCAAGTTTGGAACTTGATTGATCCACCTGAAGGAATTAAAACCATTGGGTGCAAATGGGTCTTCAAAAAGAAAACCGACATGGATGGCAAAGTAAATACCTTTAAAGCAAGACTCGTTGCAAAAGGATTCAAACAAACTCATGGTATTGACTATGATGAAACCTTTTCACCAGTCGCAATGCTTAAATCTATAAGAATTCTTATTGCCATTGCTGCGTATTATGACTATGAGATATGGCAAATGGATGTCAAAACAGCGTTTCTTAATGGAAACTTACTTGAGGATGTGTACATGACACAACTTGAGGGTTTTGTTCATCCTGAGAATTCTAAGAAGGTATGTAAGCTGCAACGATCCATTTATGGATTGAAGCAAGCTTCTCGGAGCTGGAATCTTCGTTTTGATGAAACAATCAAAGAGTTTGGGTTTATCAAAAATGAGGATGAACCTTGTGTGTACAAGAAGGTTAGTGGGAGCGTTGTTATGTTTCTTGTGTTATATGTCGATGACATATTACTCATTGGAAATGACATCCCTATTATGCAAAAGACAAAAGAATGGTTAGGGAAATCTTTTTCAATGAAAGATTTGGGCGAAGCTGCTTATATCCTTGGGATTAAGATCTATAGGGATAGATCTAAAAGGATAATTGGTCTGAGTCAAAGCACTTATATAGATAAGGTGCTAAATAGATTCAGTATGCAAAATTCCAAGAGAGGATTTTTGCCAATGTCTCATGGCATTACTCTTAGCAAGACTCAATGTCCAATGACATCTGATGAGTGAGATCGCATGAGTATGATTCCTTATGCTACGGCTATAGGATCAATCATGTATGCCATGTTATGCACTCGACCAGACGTTTCGTATGCTTTGAGCATGATGAGCAGATACCAGTCAGATCCCGGTGAAAGTCACTGGACAGCTGTTAAGAATATCCTTAAGTACTTAAGAAGAACTAAAGATGCATTCTTAATATATGGAGGATTGGAAGATGAGCTAGTAATCAATGGTTATACAGATGCAAGCTTCCAATCTGACAAAGATGACTTTAGATCGCAGTCAGGATATGTGTTTGTGTTAAATGGAGGTGTTGTAAGCTGGAAAAGTTCTAAACAAAGCACCGTCGCTGATTCTACAACAGAAGCTGAGTATATAGCAGCATCAGATGCGGCTAAAGAAGCAGTATGGATCAAGAAATTCATTGCTGAATTGGGAGTAGTACCTAGTATCAACAACCCAGTGGATCTTTATTGTGACAACAATGGTGCTATTGCACAGGCTAAGGAGCCTAGATCTCACCAGAGATCAAAACATATACTCAGGCGTTTTCATCTCATTCGAGAAATAATTGAGAGAGGAGACGTCAAGATATGCAGAGTATCTACTGATGATAACATCGCCGATCCACTTACCAAAGCTCTCCCACAAGCCAAACATGATGGACATACTAGATCAATGGGTATTAGATATATCTATGATTGGGCCTAGTGCAAGTGGGAGATTGTTAGTGGTTATGCCCTAGGCCAAACATTTGGACCTTGATGTAATCATTACTTTTTCATTTATATAATGGTTTTCTTCGCATTGATATTATTGGCATGTTACATTATTGTAATGTTTATGAATAACAATGTTATTCATGTTGTCCCTAGTCATTTATCAATAAAGGGCATAAAGATAAATTAAGACTAGTATAGATTTGCATTGATAATCATGGGATGATTATATATGTTGATATAAATCAAATCTATATGTACTTGCTAGAGAACAAAGTACTGGATAGACCCACTATAAGATCACTTCATGGGTTAATGTCATAAGTGATCTTATAATAGATATATTATTGAATCCTTTGACCTGAGGTTATCATAGTTTCCTACATAAGGATCATTATGTTTTGACATAATCAAACGTTATCTTTAATCGGATAATTATAAAGTTTATAATCGGACATAGTGAGAATTATGCGGAGGAAAGTGAATAATCAAGATGGAATTTGTCCCTCTCTAATGAGAGAGATATCTATTGGGCCCCTCGATAAGTAGGACTGTAAAATGCATGGCCGTGCTCGAATGAATTGATAGTGTCATCAATGTCATTTGAATTTATCAGTCTGCTTAATGATCGAGAAATTATATGTTTGAACAATTTAAGTTTGACATGGACCATGACTTATGTTCGAACAAGATATCGTGTGACAAAAGGATAATAACATGTTCTATTGACAGGTTAAAATCGGACTAACGATATTTATATTATTTGGGTAGTCATAATGTCTTGCTAGAGACCAATTATGACTTGTGGGCTTATTATGGGATAAGGCCCACTACCAACATAATATAAACCTATTGGGTCACACACCAAGACCAAAATGAACAATATGGATTTTATTGGGCTATTGGGCTATTATCTCTTGTTATTAACTCTTATCAAAACTCAATTTCCGTTTTTCAAAAGGAATGAGAGTTTTAAGATGGTTAAAAACATTGGATACCAACATTGGATACCAACATAGGATACCAACATTGGATACCCAAGCTAGCTTAACTTCTTATTGAGAAGAAGAAAAGAAAAACTCAAGCTAATTTCTGAAAAAAAAAGAAAAAGAGCAGCCACCATTGTTCTTCCTTGAGAAGGAAAGAAAATCGTAAAATCCATTCGCAACGTCGACAGATTGAAAAGATTCCACGGCTGAAGACAAAAAAAAAAAAAAAAAAAAAAAAAAAGAGAGAGAAAATGTTCAATCAAGAAAACCCGAGAGGGCTGATTGATAACAGGAGTTGTGATGCTTTTGAGATCTACCTCGAGATTAGATGTGGTCTGGTATCTTGGGCCTAATGTCAAATGATGATCATGCGTAATGAAATCACACGAGAAACGTGTACATGTATGCAATTATGCACTCAGAGAAGCTCTTTTATCCAATGAATGTCCATAGTTCTTTTCAAACGAGTAATATGTCACTCCCCATTTGAATGCATCCGCTGCTTTCACTCCCCATTCGAATGAGCACAATTTATCCGTGCAACCGACAGAAACTTTATTAAAAAAAAAAAAAAAAGAGAAGAAGGCCGTTAGAGATGAAAACCGTGACTGGCGCTCTAAGCAAAAGTTAGGCCAAAGGGCGGGGTGAAAACCTGGCAACAGGCAGTCTGCCCTACAAAAAAAATGAAATAAATAAAAGCCGCTGGATTGGGTTGGGTCCATTCCAGGCAAAAATAAGGCACAGGGTTATGTGAAAATCCGACAAGGACGCATCTCCCACTAAGAAAAGCTAGTGTGAAAATCCATGAGGGACGCACTACCTTTAAAACAATGGCGCTTGGAGCGATAAGGCGGCATTACCTTGGGCAACCCCTTTCAAGCAAAGACACACATCGGGCAATCCTCCCTGAAAAATTATGAGTTAGAGTCCCTAAATCAGGACAGCGCCTTCAGACACTTGGGGGCATAATCGACCAAACGAAGCCACGAGTCGCTAGCAAGAGTTATCGCACCTCGACCACTGGGCCACTCAGATGAATGGTGTCACCTGCATCCTGCATAACATATGCATATGCACGTGCATAACTTACCCTTGCATACAAAGCTCTTTTGATTTCGCAGGAAAGTCTGGCGTCTAGACACACCGACGAGCTGGTGTTTATCAGTCGCTCAGCCGTGATTTCACACACCGATAAGCTGGTGTTTCATCAATCACGTCCTCCAAAGCCTGGCGTCTAGACACACCGATGAGCTGGTGTTTATCAGTCGCTCAGCCGTGGTTTCACACACCGACAAGCTGGTGTTTCATCAATCACGTCCTCCAAAGCCTAGCATCTAGACACACCGACAAGCTAGTGTTTATCAGTCGTTCAGCCGTGGTTTCACACACCGACAAGCTGGTGTTCTATCAATCGCGTTCTTCAAAGTCTGGCGCCTTCACACACCGACAAGCTGGTGTTTATCAGTCGTTCAGCCGTGGTTTCACACACCGACAAGCTGGTGTTCTATCAATCGCGTTCTTTAAAGTCTGGCGCCTTCACACACCGACAAGCTGGTGTTTATCAGTCGTTTAGCCATAGTTTCACGTCGACAAGCTGACGTTCCTAAATCATGTGACCAGTAGTAATCCTATGATGCCGACAAACTGGCAAGACCAAGTTCCGGACAGCGACCGCCTCAGGTACGCATCTCTCCCTCTCTTTTCTGAATTTTGGCTCACTTAGGCACCTGTGTTCTAAACTCCCCAAAATTGGGGGCAACTGTAGATACCGGGTCCCGAGGCGGTCCAAGATCAGAATTACCCGATGATGAAACAAAAGACCGATTTTCGGCAAGAAAAGTGAGAATCGATCGTTCCCTTGTCAAAATTGTGTTACTTCGGAAAATAATTAAAAATATATTTTAGAAATTAAAATTTAAAATGAAAATATATATATATATATATATATATATTAATTTTGTGTCAAAGTTTAAAATAAAAAAAAAAGGAAAAAAAATCGCGGGTGCCACTTGCGACAGCGCGGGGCCGCCTGCGCGGCAGGCTGCCCCATCGCGCAGGGGCGCCTACGCGGTAGGCTGCCCCAGCGCGCAGGGGCGCCTGCGCGGCAGGCCGCCCCTGCGCGAGAGGCGGGGGGCACCGCGCGCCCCCCCTGCGCGTGAGGCGGGGGGTACCGCGCGCCCCCTGAGAGCGAGGCAGGGGGATCGCACGATGCCCCTGCGCGCGAGGCAGGGGGCACCACGCGACCCCCCTGGGCGCGAGGCAGGCGCCTCGCGCGACTGCCTCGCGCGCAGGGCATCGCGCCTGAGGCAGCAGCCTGCCGCGCGCGGTGCGGGGGCACCACGCGCACAGCAGACTGCCGCGCGCCCTTCCCCCTCCACGCGTCCTGTTGGTCTTCGCCTGTCCTTTTTTTTCGCTTTTCTCAGTCTGTTTTTTCAGTCTGATATTTTCGTTTGTTTCACCATTTTATGCTATTTTGGATTAACTAAAAATAAAAGCTTTTTTATCCTTTGCTTTTTTTGGCCAAGGCAAGATTAAATGAGGATTTTCCCCTCATTTTCAAGGACGGAGATTTTGGGCAAAAGAAAACCCTTGGCTTTTCTCTCTAGGATTTTTTCTGCTCTCAAGGAAGTTTTTCTTGTTCTAAAAAATTCTTCAAAAGATCTTTAAGATTTCTTCTCAAATTTTAGTTTTTGCTACTACAAAATACTTGATCTTGCGTTGATTCGAGCAAGAGAAATTAATTTTCTTGGCTTGTTCACCCCACCAAAAAACACTTTTTAAACTAATTTGCTTAAAACATAGATTTTTTACATTTGTTTCCAATATTATTATCGTCAAAAAATCGACAAGAGGAACGGATTGAGACATCCTATTTTCCGATCTAAAAACTCTGAGGGTAAACATTCTTAGACTTGTCCTCATTTATTTTTTGTACGTTATTTATTGTTGTTAAATATTATTTTTTGCCATTATCACCACCTTTATTATTTATTTTTGGCATTTTAATGTGATTAATATTACTCTTTATGTATTATTTGTTTGTTTCAAGTTGATTTCCTTTTTATTTCTCGTTGCCCCTTTTATTATTTATATTATTATTATTATTATTGTCCTCATTATCATTGTGTTCTTTTATGTTTATATGCACTGTCATTATATTCATCTTTGCCACTATCACTACCATTTGTTCCTTCTACCACTAGTATTTGATTTAATATGTGTAATCACTATTATTTGCTACTGTTCATTATTAATACCATGTTATTATTATTATTATTATTATCATTGTTATTATTTATTATTGTTATTATCACATTTATTTGCATTATATTCACTATTATTCGTTATCATTGTCCATTATTATTATTATTATTATTATTATTATTATTATTATTATTATTATTATTATTATTATTATTATTATTATTATTATTATCATTATCATTATCATTTTATTGTTGTCACCATACCATGATTATTTGTTATGATTTTATTATTGTCATTAATCTTATCTCCATTTGATTAATTTTTAGAGTCATTGCTAATATCTTATGATGTTAATTTTTTATATGAGATTTAATTTGAGTCGGGCTACGTGAGTGCCCCGCAACTCCCCTGATGGGTCGCGACGCGTGGACGGACACATCGGTTCGGTGAGATCTCTCTAATTCCCCATCCTTTTGTTGTGTTTATTTGTAAATAATTATTCTATTTGTGCACGCGTGAGATAAAAAGTCACAAAAATACTTTTACAACTAAATTGAGTTTTTCACTAATAAAATTGGGACCAATGTCCCTTATTTTAGCCCAACCATAAAAACATCACAACTAAAACGAAGAGTCAATTTTCAATAAAATGGGGTCACTCATCCCTATTTTCTTCCAAACAACCAAAGCGACTCTTCGAACCTTCTTCAAGTAAACGCGAAGGAACCAATGTTCCTGAAGCAATGTCCCGATTTATGCATGTCTTTTATTTTAATCTTACGTGAGTGTTTAAATTTATGTACATTATTTTCCTTTGGGCCCTTGTAATTAATTTTGGGGCAACTTTATTTATTTTTGGGGGATTGTATTCCGTCCCCATTCATATCTTTAATTTCCTTTTATTGGGGTTGTATTCCGCCCCGATTTCTCTTGTAATTGTGTGCTTAGGTGTTTACCGCTTTCATTTATCGCTTTATTTATTGCTTTTACTTTATTGCTTTCGAATGATTGATATGCGCAATTTAATTAAATGCATTAATCGTGTGAGATGAGAGATATAATGTTAAGAAGTTAAAAATCCACTTATACTTAACCAAAGCATAAATAAGAGGGAAGTTCCGAACACCGGATCTCTGGTCTCGACCAACAAGAGGTGAGAGACCTTTCCCAATTCTTTGGAATTGGGTGGCGACTCCATGATACCTCAAAAGGTGCCTCTAGGTGCCATTAGGCTAGGTGGTTCTCCCCAATGTTCTATTGGGAGGGACGCACCGATGATGCCTCGTGGTGCCCATGATCAAAAGACGCGAACCTTCATACCTCGAATCCTCAAGCGGATTCAAAGCGAGGGCCCTTACTGGGTTCGGCGCACGTCACAGTCTCGACAAGGGAAGCATCGTTTTTGACACTTTTGCCTGTAAGTCGGTATCATTTTCATCATCGGGTAATTCTGATCTTGGACCACCTCTGGACCCGGTGTCTACAGCGAGGTTCCATCTCCTGATGGTGATGCACTGAGTCTGCTCTAGACTTACAAAATACGAGGATTGCTCTTCTGAGCTACACCGAGTCTGCTCCAGACTTACAAAGTACGGGGGTTTCATCTTCAGATGGTGATGCACCAAGTATGCTCCATACTTACAAAACGTGAGGATTGCTCTTCTGAGCTGCACCGAGTCTACTCCAGACTTACAAAATGCAGGGGTTTTATCTTCAGATGGTGATCCGCTGAATTTGTTCTAGACTTACAAAATGCAAGGATTGCTCTTCTGAGCTGCACCGAGTCTGCTCCAGACTTACAAAGTGCGAGGGTTTTACCTTCAGATTGTGATGCGCCGAGTCTGCTCCATACTTACAAAACGTGAGAATTGCTCTTCTGAGCTGCACCGAGTCTGCTCCAGACTTACAAAGTGCAAGGGTTCCATCTTCAAATGGTGATGGTTTTTACTTAGATATTTCCTGCAAAGTTATGTGCACAGAAGTATATACAAGAAATTGTATGTATATGACATGAGATGTAAATGCTTGCAAAAAATGGATAGACCACGTCCTAGGCGCTCAAGGGTCCGTTAAGGATACGGCTTGACTGCTCCACCATGCTCCCAAGGATCAAGAAGAGTGTCATCTTGGCTCTAGGGACTCTGACCCGAAACCTGCTCTGCCGTTAGGTGTGCATCTTTACCCCCTGGTCAATGAGCATTTTGCCCCCAAGGGCTTAACTTGCGTCTTCAATTATGCATTATCTACTTCGAAAGGAGATCATCTGAAGTAATGCCGCCTTATTGCTCCAGATATCAAAGGTCATTGTTTTAAAGGTAGTGCGCCCCTTGTGGGTTTTCACACAACCTTTTCTTTACGGAAAATGTGTCATTTTCGAATTTTCACATAACCCTATGCCTTTTTTTTTTGCTTGGAATGGACCGAACCCAATCCAACGGCTTTTATTCATTTTATTTTTTATAGGACAAACTGCCTGTTTCCAGGTTTTTACCCTGCTCCCTCTTTTTTCTTTTTTTTTTTTGTTTACATATTGCAAGAGAGTCTGAAGCTGCTATTAGAGATCCTTCAATGGGGACCTACATGTACTCATGTCCTAGATCATGGCTGCATGAGCTTGATTCTCCTCATGAAGGTGATGTAGGATTTGTTTTACAGTTGATAACTGGATAAATCATCTGAAGCATCTGGATAGTGCTAGCAGGAGTAGAGTATAGCCATTTAGATTTCACACACTCAATAATGAGCAGTGTCCCTCTTTTATAAAAGAACTAGGAAATGATGAATATATGAGTTGCACTGCTTTTGTTTCATGTATTTGCAAAGAATGTGTGCATTTCAGCATGATTTCTCCATACATGATCACCATTTAACATAGATTCAGAATGCAAAATTACATTTAATCTCAAAATGGATCTTGAAAGCATCAAAACTCCTATTTACAATCAGCCCTCTCGGGTTTTCTTGATTGAACATTTTCTCTCAAGCCTTTAATTTTTGCCCAGGGTACCTTTTTTTGGTTTTTACCCTAACGAGGCGCCCAATTTTAGCAAGGCCGCCTTTTTTGGTTTTCAACTCGCAGGGCTTTTATTCTTTTCTTTTGATTTTTAGTCTTTAGCCATGAAACCTCTTAGGTCTGTCGATGCTTACTGGTTCTTTGAACTTGCTTTCCTTGCAATCTACTAGATTAGTTGCTCCTTTGGATACCAACCTCTTAAGAACAAATCTTCCTATGTCGGCCTGAATTTACCCCGTATGTCCGGAATGCTTGGTTTCATTTGCCTGGGGACTGAATCTCCCTCTTTCAGCGGGTGCTTCCTGACCTTCTTTCCAAATGATTGAGCAAGTCTTTTCTGATAAATCTAATTGCGATAATTTATCAGATTGCGATAATAAGCCTGCGACCTATTGCATCTAGCGTGTTTAACTGCTGCAATCGTTTCGAACCATCTTGGCTAGGATCTTCTTAACATTCTTGTTAACACCTCCTATCACCCTATTGGCCTCGAGGGCAATACGGAGAGGGCTTGTGATGCTTAATGCCATATTTCTGGAGCATCTCACTAACTTCAGGCACAAACTGCCCCTCGTCCTTGAACACAATGTGGTGTGCGGGACCGTATTGACACATCAGATTCCTTTCGATGAACTTATCCATATCCCGAGCATCAACTTTCCTGAGGGACCCGGCTTCCACCCACTCGGTGAAGTAGGTGATAGCAATTACAGTGGACCTATGTCCATTAGAGGCCGTAGGGCGCACTTCCCCTAAGATATTTATTCCCCAAGCTCAAGCAATCCGTATCCATTGTAGGTCAATAAAACCATTTCGGTCCTTTTCGAAGGCCAAGAAGAATGGTAGAGTGCGGGTATGTGTGAATTAACGGGATTCAAACAAAGCTTATCCCAAAGATGACTTTTCTTCCTTTCCTTTTTTTTGTTGTTTCTTTTTTTTCTCTTTTTTTTTGTTTGTTTTTTTTCGTCATTTTTTTTAGACGAGTCTGGTTCAAATCCTGATAATTCACACATGCACGCACTTCCTTTCTTAACTAATGGGATAACGTTGGCCAACCGAGTTGGGTGTCTCCGATAAAAAATTTAGCCTCGCTTCTACTTGTGGATTTTTTCTTTTAACCTTTTTTGCCTATTCTAGCTTAAGTCTTCTAAGTCTCTGCTTGACTGACCCATGATCGGAATCTGTTGGCATTGCGTGTTTGGCAACTTCACGATCATCCCCCAGCATGTCTTCATAGGTCCAGGCAAAGACTCTTTCACATTTTTCTTTTTATTTTTCTCTTTTAATCTCTCTTCAGGAGTCATATTAGATGCTATTAAGATTTTTTTTGGATTTCCAAAGTTCTGAGATTAAATGAAATGGCATCATTTGAATCATTATTAAATATGAATGTGTCATGATTATGCATAGTGAAATCACAAGAAAATATCACACAGATGAGTGAAATCATTCATTTCATTCAATAAAGACTACAATTAAAAACATCATCATTAAATAGTTCAAAAATAAAAAAAAACATCTAAATAGCTATCCTCTTCCTATTTCCACCAGCGTAGATACTTTGGCCAATGGTTCATCGTAATCTACGATAACCGTCTTCCTTTCCCATTTGGGCACTCAATCTGTCTCCCATATCCTCTTTCGCTTTTCTAGATCAGAGATCTGCTTGCTATCAATGAGGTCTTGAACCTGGTCCCTTAAAGTCCGATAATAGTCTGTCAAATGTCTAGTGTGCTGGTGGAAGGCACAATATTAATCTGCTCTGTGGTTAGGTTACCCCTAGCTTCTAGCGGGCTTAGGAGGCATTGGCCGCAACATCCCCCTTTTCATCAGCTTCTTAAAAACCCATGACAAGGATCTACCCAAGTCAGAATAGTGCCTTTGATTCATTTTCATGGTTGGCACTCCCGTCCTCTTAGCATTGCCCTTACTGTCGCTGCAGATACCCGAGTTTTCATTTTTCAGAGCACGCATCCTCACTGGATCTCCACCCCCTTTAGGCATGATGTTATGTTCCAGAGTAGGCCTCTTACTTCCTCCCTGTCCGACTGGTGAACCAAGTGGCTCCTTGCCTCTGGACTTGAAAGTACAAGGAGATGCAATGGTCATCACTGTATGGGCCTTCTCGACAATGGCTGGCTTAACTCGGTTAAAGGTAGTCGCCATAAGCTGAGCTTGAAGAACTAGCGCCATGGCATCTATTCTTTCCTTAATCATGGCCAACAACCTTCTTTCAAGCTCCTCGAACCTTCTATCCATCTCTTGGGCTGTCAAGGCATGAGTCTCTTCAATATGTTGCGAAAGATCAGCCATCTTCAATGCCTGGTTAAACCCCTCTGGTTTTCCTTCCTCATCTTCCTCCCCACTCTCGCTAATGGACCAATAATCTATCACCACTACGGAAACCCCTTCTTCATCTGCCGCAGGGCGAGTGATAGGGATGTGTCCATTACCAAACAAGTTTTGTAGTATATACCATTTAGGCAGGCTTGAACCAATCATGCAGACTGGTGGTGGCACGGCATCATGAGCAGGCTTCTTCTTACTTTCCCTTTATTCAGGATCAGTGATCTGCTTACTGTCAATCAAGTCCTGAATTTCATGCCTCAGCCTCGCACAGCGATTCGTCATATGCCCCATGTGTTGGTGAAAAGCACAATACTCGTCATCTTTATGACTCGGCTGTCCTTAGGTTTTGGCTGGCTTAGGCGGCAGGGGCTGCAGCTTTCCCTCTTTTACCAGTCTCTTTAACACCCAGGATAAAGGTCGGCCCAAATTCGAAAAACGCCTTTGGTTCACCCCTATAGCCGATACCTTTGCCGTTTTTTCAGTCCCGTTACCGCCACTGGATCTTGACCACTTATTCGCCCCTTGACTGTTATAGCCCTTCTTAGCAAACCCTTCACCACTCGCCTTCTTGGGCATGTGTTCACACTCTGCCTATATGGCGATGTCCTTTAAAGACTCCCAATCTTTTAACCCTTTCATCTTAAGCCCTTCCCTCAAGTATGGGCTTACATTCCTAATGAACAACCTAATCTAATCCACCGTATCAGGCTTTCTCTTCATCTCCATCACCCGATTCCTCCACCGAGTGAGATAGTCATGGAAGGACTCGCCAGGCTTCTAGTATAATAGTTCAAGGTCTTTCAATGTTATCTCCATTTTGGTGCTACAATCATATTGCTTAAGGAATTCTTATAATAACAAATCCCAATCTCCTCTAGATCTCCTATCCAGCCCGTGGTACTAGTTAATTATTGGCCCCGTCAGACTTAGGCAGAAGTACTCCACCTTTTGCTTCTTTGTAAGCCCCGTGCCCTTCATAATCAGGCCGTACTGCTTTATGTGCGCCGAAGGGTCCAAGGTACCATCGAACTTTGGCAAATCTGGCATCTTAAACCTCTGGGGTAGCAGCTCCTCCTCTCCCAGAACTATGTCTTTGGGGATAACCCCCTTTTCGGCTGACAGTAGATGGGAGATAGCCTCAATCTTTTCCTCCATCTTTTTTACCATGTCATCCTCCACTTTGGGGACTCTTCCCCTCATAGCTTGAGGAATTACCGGCTCATCCTCCTCCTCCTCTATGAACTATCGGGTCTGAAATGTTCACCCTTCTCTGCTCAGCAGGTGCCGTTGCTCTAGGCTCAACAATTGGCGGCTGTATAGTAGCTGCTGCTATATGAGCCTCCTCCATAATAGGTGGTTCACCTTGCTCCAAGACAGGAGCCACAGATGGTTGCCCGACACTTGGTGCCATCCGGGCGACAATGCTCCCCATCATAGCTAACATCTTCCTCTCAAAATCCTCAAACCTTTTATCTAGGTCCTATACCGTCATAACACTCATTTTTTACGGTAGATCTACCATTATTGACCCAGAGGATTGTTCTGAAGTAGAATCTAAATTTTTATCCTAATCTGAACCCGATATGGACGATAACCTTGGCAGCTCGGTTACTGGATTTTTGATCAATCTCTTCCACTAGGATCCCTAGACCACCCGAATGAATCTATGATGGCTGAAAAACTCAAATTGTTAGCATGATGCATGAATGACATTAAAGATGCATGGTCGTGTTGATGCATCATAGACAACCACACGCAACTAGATGGATCCTTCCAATCTTATTACTCCCACACACGAGGTAGTGCGGTCTCTTTCCAAGATGGGCTTAGTCCATGGGTCAACAGGGGACCCTATGAACGCGCAAAGTGCATGGTGAAAAACCGGTAGCATAATATCTCTTATCTAATGTGCACTCGCATGAGTTTTGACCATTATGTATTTGGACACTTCAATCTTATTAAGATGGGCCTACCAAGGCATGACAACCTTTGATAAAAGTCCACTTAATTTGCTTGATTTTGTCTAATACATAACGGCCCACATCACAAGCATCGTATTAAGGAGTATGCCACCTAGTGGAAGTTTCAATTTACCATTACATGAGATTTGGTCAAGGTGATGATACTTTAAGACTACCCAAGCATGGTCCCTGCTAACGGGTCTAGCTTATCACGAGCATAGCGACCAATTCGGTCTCCATTTGATATACCAAAAGGTACTAGGCTTGGACTGGTGATTATTCTTATCACTTCCCTACAATGAGTGAAAGTAGGGTCGTGCTTCGGGAATGCATCGGGGTAAAATAGGGGACTAACTAGCGTAATTCTAAAACTCTAAAATAATGTGATGCAATTCTCGAAAAGATAAAGAATTTTAAGTTTTAAGAACTCAATTATAAATTTTAACTAAGACACTTTCAGAGCAAAGTCACAAACAGTCCCCAGCAGAGTCGCCACTGTGACGCGCGCCGAACCTAGCAAAGGCCTTTGTAAATGAGACCCTTTTTTAGGGCTCGAGGGATTGATTCGCGTCTTTTAATCTTGGGTGCCATGAGACATTTTGGATGCCTTTTTCCCAATAGAACATTGGAAATGATCATCTAGCCTCACGGTGCCTTTAGGCACCTTTGAAGTATTTTGGAGTCGTAACCCAATTTACGAGAAATTGAGAAAGGTCTCTAACCTCTATTGGTCTAAAACCAGAGATGGTGTCCGGAACTTCACTCTTATTTATGTTTTGGTTAATTATAAATGAGTTTTTAAATTCATAAAATTATATCTCTCCTCTCACATGATTAGTGCATTTAATTAAAAGCGCATTGCAAGCAAAAAGTAATAAATAAAAGCTGTAAAGAAAGCGATAAAGAAAAGCAATAAACACGTCAAGCATACAATTACAAGAGAAATTGGGGTGGAATACAACCCCAAATGAAAGTTAAATAATATTGCCCAAAAAATGATTAATTACAAGGGCCCAAAAGGAAGTTCATGCATATGAATTTAAAACAAACAAGCAAAGTCAAACATAAAAAATGGCATACATAAATCGGGACATTCGTTTGGCTTAGGAACATTGGTTCCTTCACGCTCATTTAAAGAGGGATCGAAGAGTTATTCGATTGTTGGTTTGAAAACCGGGATGAGTGATCACATTTTTAAGAAAACTTTAACTCTTCATTTTGATTGTGACATTTTACATTTCTTAGCTAAAACGAGGGACATTGGTCCCAATTTTATTAATAAAATTCCAATTTGGTTATAAAATATTTTTGCGATTTTTTATCTCACATGCGCTCAAAATGAAAATATTTTAATTATAAGAAACACAGACACATATAAATGGGGTAGGAAAGATCTCACCCAACAATGTAGCCTCCTACGCATCGTGACCCCTCCGCGTGGTCACGGGGACACCCATACAAGGTGAATCACATTTAAATTCCCCACCCAAAAAAAAAAATAACATTAAGAACATTAATAATAATTCTAAAATTAATCAAATAAAGATAAAATAAATATAGGACATGTTAACTTAATGTACAAACAATTTACATGCAAAATAAATTAAAATGAGTAATGTAAAAACTTCAAGGATGGTGATAAAAATAATGACAACATAATGGCAATAACAATAATAAAATTATGATAACAATAATGACAATATTCATGGCAACAGGATAATAATAATAATAATAATAATAATAATAATAATAATAATAATAATAATAATAATAATAATAATAATAATAAGATAACAATAATGATGAAGAGAAAGAGACAACAGTACAACAAAATGATAATAATAATAATAATAATAATAATAATAATAATGATAATAATAATAATAATAATAATACGATGGAATAATAATAATAATAATAATAATAATAATAATAATAATAATAATAATATTGACAATGATAACAGGACACCAATAATAATAATAATAATAATGAAAAAACGTTGACAGTGGAGCATGAACGCACTAATAATAATATAACAAGCAAATAAGGGGATAGGGAAAATGACCAAAACCAATGACAATAATAATGTCAATAACAGAGGCCCAAACAAAATATGGTAACAATATAATCCTAGAAACAAACGGCAACATAAAAAATAGACACAAGAAATGAATGATAAACATGGTAATGACAACAAAAATGAGAGTATTAAAAGAAAAAAATAATAGGTAAAAAATAAATTAGGACGGGTCCAAAAATGCTTACCCTCAGATTTTATAGATCGGAAAATAGGATGTTTTGATCCGTTCTCCTTGTCGACTTTGCGGTGATAAACACAAAAAATAACTTAAGAAAAATCTAAGTTTCTTGAAATTTTAAGAAAATAATTTTTTGATAAAAAGATCAAGCCAAAGAAATTAATTTTCTTGACTTAAACCAAACCAGGAATAAATCGTTTTAGCAATAAAGAAGAAAAAGATGAATCTTGAAACTCCTAATATTTTTTCTTGAAAACCTCTCGGCTGCTTTTTGTTCTTGAGAGAAAACTCTTTCTCTTTTTTCTTTGAAAAATGTAGCTCTCTCCCAAAATGAAGATCAAGTCTTCATTTTGTTTCTCTGGATTGTCCTAAAATGGGAAGAGATAAAATGTTCTTTCATTTTTCGTTAACCAAAAATTGCACAAAAATGTGAAATAAATGGAAAAAACAGACTGGAAATTGACAAAAAATTGCAGGTGAAAACGACCGAGCACGGGAGAGAAGGGGCAAGAATTCCCGCGAGTGGAGCAGCATGACGCGCGCCCCTATGGACGCATGTCGCGCCAGGCGACACGCGCCCGGGTGGGCGTGCGTTGCCCTCGGCGACGTGCGCCCGAGGGGGCGTGCTTCGCCCTCGGCGACGTGCGCCCGAACGGGCGCGCATCGCCCCTGGTGACATGAGCCCCTGCAGGAGCGCGTCGCCCCTAGTGACATGCGCCCATGCGGGCACACGTCGCTAGGCAGGGTGTCGCCTGCGGGCGCACGCCGTTCTCGAGTGGGAACGGCTCGCCACGCGCACGACCAAAATCCATGTGCACGGCGCGCAAATAAAAAGTAAAAATAAAAATAAAAAGGAATAAAAATAAGAATAAAAATGCAAATTTTTGAATCAAAATTTTTTTTAGAGGAACAAAGGAGAAATTCGACAAGGAAAACAACATTTTTTACACCTTTGCTTGTGGCAAGTATCCTTTTCATCATCGGGTAATCATGATCTTGGACTGCCTCGAGACCTGGTGTCTATAGTCGCCACTGTGACGCGCACCAAACCGGAAAAGGCCCTCTTATGGCCCTCTTTTAGGGCTCGAGGGATTGGTTCGTGTCATTTGATCTTGGGTAACATGAGAAATTTTAGAATCCCCACCCAATAGAATATTGGGGAAGTTCATCTAGTCTCATGAACTTTTGAAGTATTTTGGAGTCTCCACCCAATTTACAAGAAATTGGGAAATGTCATCTAACCTCTATGGTCTAAACCAGAGAGTGGTTTGGAACTCCAATCTTATATATGTCTTGATTAATTATAAATGCGTTTTTAAATTATAGAATTTCATCTCTATTCTCACGTGATTAATGCAATTTATTTAAAGGCACAATTCAATCATCGAGAAAAGCAGTAAATGAAAGGTATAAAGAAAGCTGTAAATAAAGTGATAAATACATAAAACACATCATTACAAAATAGAAATTGGGACAAATACAAGCCCCCAAATGAAAAGAAAAGCTAAATAAAATTGACCCGAAAATAATTAATTATAAGGCCCCATAAGATATATATAAACATAAAACTTAAACAATCAAGCAAAATCAATCAAAAGAGGAGACATGCATAAATCGGGATATTTATTCGATTTAGGAATATTGGTTCCTTCATTCTCACTTAAAGAGGGATCGAAGAGTTATTTCGGCTATTGGCTTGAAAATCGGGATAAGTGATCCCATTTTTAGAAAATTTAACTTTTTATTTTAATTCGTGGCATTTTTACATTCCTTGACTAAAATCGAGGATATTGATCCCAATTTATTAGTAAAAATCTCAATTTAGTTATAAAAATATTTTTGTGATTTGTTATCCTATACGGGTACAAAATAAAACTATTTGATTTGCAAATAAATACAATCACATCAACAAGGGGTAGGTAAGGTCTCACCCAAGTGATGTATCCTCCTACGTGCCGTGACCCCTCCATTTGGTCACGACGATGCTCAACAAGCAAACGTCACATTTTACCCATACAATAAAACAACAATAAAAATGTTAATAATAATTCTAAAGTTAACCATATAAACATAAAGACAAGATAAATGCAAAAAATGCTTAATATACATGTGAGAAGTGAAATAGGTTAAATTAGACGTGTGAGTTTAAAGTACAAATCATACACATGCAAAACAATTTAATGAATCATGCAAAATTAACCATACAAATGGCATAATAATAATAATAATGATAATAGCTGTAGACATCAGGTCCCGAGGCGGTCCAAGATCAAGATTACCCGATGATAAAAAAGATACTTGCCACAAGCGAAGGTGTCAAAAATGATGTTTTCCATGTCGAAATTCTCCTTTATTTCTCTAAATATTTTTTGATTCAAAAATTTGCATTTTTATTTTTATTTTTATTTTTATTTTTATTTTTATTTTTTGCTTCTTATTTTTATTTTTATTCTTCTTTGGGCACTGCGCGCGCGGATTGCGGTCGTGGGTATGGCGAACCACGTGCACGCGGGAATGGCTGGCGCCCGCATGGGCGCATGTTGCCAGGGGTGACACACGCCTGCAAGGGCGCATGTCGCCAGGGGAGACGCGCGCCCCTGCCCCTGGCGTGCCCGGAGGGGCGTGAGTCGCCCCGCCCCTCGCGTGCCCCTGCCCCTCCACCTGCGGGCATTTTTGCCCCTTCGCAAGTAGTCGCTTTCATCTGCGTTTCCTGGTCAATTTCCAGTCTGATTTTTCCGTTGTTTCATGTTTTTGTGCAATTTTTGGTTAACAAAAAATGAAAGGAGGCTTGTCCATTTTCCATTTCGAGACAAGACAGGAAATAAAAGGGATTTCTGCCTTCATTTTACAGGGGGGGCTGCATATTTTTCCAAAGAAAAAGAAAAGGTTTTTTTCTCTGAAGTTTTTAGGGCAACCGAGAACTTCTTCAAAAAGAAAATCTTTAAAAATTTTTCACCCCTTCAATTTTATTTCTTCTCAAAAAAAATATCTCATCCTTGGTTTGATTTGAGCAAGAAAAATTAATTTTCTTTACTTAATCATCCCACCAAAAATATTTTCTTGAATTTTTGTTTGTCAAAACTAGGATTTTTCCCAAATATTTTCTTGTTTATTATCATAAATTTCGACAAGGAGAACGGATCAATGCATCCTATTTTCCGATCTATAAATTCTGAGGGTAAATATAATTTGGACCCGTCCCCATTTAATTTTGTTTATTATTTATTGATGTTAATATTATTTTTTTTTTGCTATTGTTACCCTGTCCATTATTTATTTTTGGCACCTTTGATGATTGTTGATACTGTTAACATAAGATTTGATTTTCTTTGATTTTAATTCCTTTGCCATTGACGTCCTCCCTGTTGATATTCTCTTTATTTATTTCTTATTATTATTATTGTTATTATTATTATTATTCTGCCATCTCCATTGTTATCACCATTTTTGTTGGTTGTTAATGTTTGTATGCTCATTATTATTATTATTATTATTATTATTATTATTATCATCATCATTAGTGCCCTGTTGCCATTATTATTATTATTATTATTATTATTATTATTATTATTATTATTATTATTATTAGTACTCTTCTGTTGCTATTATCACTTTATTATTATTATTATTATTATTACTCTCCTATTGCTATTATCACTTTATTATTATTATTATTATTATTATTATTATTATTAGTGTTGCTATTCTGTTGCCATAATAATTATTATTATTGTTATAACAATTTTATTGTTATTATAATTTTATTATTGTTTTGTCATTAACCTTGGGTTTTTGCATGATTTAATTTATTTCTTTTGCATGTAAATCAGTTGTATACTAAATTAATATATCCTATATTTACTTTGTCTTTACTTGATTAATTTTGTTTAGAATTATTACTAATATGTTTAATATTACTTTCTGTCTGAGATTAAAATATGACTTGCATTGTGTGAGCGTCCTCGTGACCACGCGGAGGGGTTACTATGTGTAGAAGATCGCGTCATTTGGTGAAACCTTTCCTATTCCCTCTCTTTGTGTTGTGTTTGTTTGCGAAAAAATATTTTATTTATGCACGCGTGAGATAAAAAATCACAAAAGTATTTTATAATTAAATTGGAATTTTGCTAATAAAATTGGGACCAATGTCCCTCATTTTAGCCAAGCAATGTAAAATATCATAATAAAATGAAGAGTTAATTTTCTCCAAAAATAGGATCACTCATCCCGGTTTTCGAACTAACGATCAGAACAATTCTTCGAGCCCTCTTTAAATAAGCGCGAAGGAACCAATGTTTCTAAACCAAACAAATGTCCCGATTTATGTATGCTCTTCTTACGTTTGACTTCTTTTATTTATTTTAAATTTATATTCATGTATTTTCCTTTGGGCCCTTGTAATTAATTTTGGGGCAACATTATTTAATTTTCATTTGAGATTGTATTCCGTCCCAATTTACATTTTTAATCTTCTTGTATTGGGGTTATATTCCGCCCCAATTTTTCTTGTAATTGTGTGCTTGATGTATTTACTGCTTTCCTTTATTGCTTTCTTTATTGCTTTCCTTTATTGCTTTTGAGTGCTTGTACTGCGCTTTAATTACGTGCATGAATCGTGTGAGATAAGAGATAGAATTTTAGGAAGTTAAAAACTCATTTATAATTAACCAAAACATAAATAAGAGTGAAGTTCCGAACACCAATCTCTGGTCTAGACCAATAAGAGGTTAGAAACCTTTCCCAGTTTCTTGTAAATTGGGTGACGATTCCAAAATATTTCAAAGGTGCCTAAAGGCGCCGTGAGGCTAGATAATCCTTTCCAATATTCTATTGGGAATGAGGCATCCAAAATGTCTCATGGTACCCAAAATTAAAAAGACGCGAACTAATCACTCGAACCCTAAAAGCGGGTTCAAACGAAAGGGCTTTTGCTAGGTTCGACGCGCATCACAATAGCGACGTTGGTAAATATAACAACAACAATAACAACAACAACAATAATAATAATAATAATAATAATAATAATAATAATAATAATAATAATAATAATAATAATAATAATAATAATAATAAAGTTAATAATAATAATAATAATAATAATAATAATAATAATAATAATAATAATAATAATAATAATAATAATAATAATAATCATAATGATGAGAAGTAATAAAAGTAATAATAGCGATAATAATAATATTAACAGTAAAAGCAAACAACATTAACAATAATATTAAGGATGATAAATAATAATAATGATAATAGTAATGATAACATTAGCATGTAAGGATAATAATACAGAACGCTAATAAGGATAAATGATAATCATAATGATAATAATAAAGGTAAATGTAACATCAACAGTAATGACAATAATATTAACAATAATAACAGCAAACAAAATGAAATGAGATGATGAAAATGGATCCAATAATCTTCACCCTCATATTTGATGATATAAAAGCAAAATATTTGAATCCGACTCCTCTTGTTAAAGTTCAAAACAGATTTGAAGTAACTCAAACACTCAAAAAAACTAAAATAAAAATCAAAAGATTTTTGACTTTTGTTTGATAATAAACTCAAGGTAAGGGAATTGATTTCCCTATCTCAAGCTAAGTTCAAACTCAAAATCACTTTTCTGGATTCCAGAAGATCAAAGGAAGAAATTTCACATTTTTGAAAGATTTTTCTTTAGAACACTCTCTCGTTCTTCTCTCCTTCTAAAAAAAAAACCCCCCTTTTTCTTTTCTTTTCCTTCTCCTTTATTTTCCCTATTCTTCTCAAAAAAGGAAAGGACCAAACCCCCTTTCCATTGCTCTTCCCCTAAAAATCCCTAAAAACTGAAAAATAAATGGTCTTCAAAATTTGTCCAAGACCAGATTTTACAGATGGGAAAGGGATAAGAGGGAACTGCCTGCGAGTGGGTGGCCACAAGTCGCACGCCAAGGTGCGAGCGCAACAACATACACGAGGTGCGGCCTCGCGCTGTAGGTCGCGCACTGCGAGAGGCGCCTCGCAGGTCTGCACTTAGGCTCTGTGCCTCGCGTGAGCCCGCACGTCGCCCGCCCAGGTGCGGCCCCGCGCTGGAGGGCTGTGCCTCACAAGCGCGAGGTGCGGCCTCGCGCAGGAGTCCGCGCCTCACGTGCGCAAGGTTCGGCCTCTCACGGGAGGCCGCTTCTCGCACGAGGCAAGGCCTTGTGCACGGCGCCTTACGGGCCTACACACAGGCTCTGCGCCTTGCGCAAGCCCGCACGCAGGCGTTGAGCCTCACGGGTGCCTCTCAAGCCGCTTCAGCGGCAGGCCACTGAAAACCCTAAAAAATAAAATAAAAATAAAATAAAACAAATAAGAGAAAATAGATAATAAAAAATGAAGAACACAACAAAAACCAAGGTAAATATAAAATTCAAAAGCATTGTGGTACCGATATGAGAACTTGACAAGGGGAGTTGATCGATCCTCACTTTATTGTCGACAAATCAGCCCTTACTTTCATCATTGGGTAATCCTGATCTTGGAATGTCTCGGGACTCGGTGTCTATAATATGTATATAAGTTTAGCCTGAAAGATTCATAATAGTGGATAGATAAGCATGCTTATAAAGGGTTAGAGTTTGCAGCTGCAAGAGTTGGCCCCGTTTGGGTCTAGAGTTGGTCCGTTTGGGTCTAGAGCTTATTACCTTTGGGTATTAAAAGATTTGAGACTTCGGTCTCTAGATATTTGATACTGCTAGTCAGTATCTATAGCACCCCTATCCACCATCGATGTGAATTCAGGCTATAGTTATTGTAAGGTTGTGAATAAATAAGTAGAGTTATGATCTATTATATGTATATGAATGTACATGTATATAACTATATGTGTGAGACGTAATGATGTGTTATCACTTACCGTACATGATGAATGTTAAAGCTAGAGAATATGAACATGCAGAAGTGCACACATATGATAAAGGCATGTTGGTATGTTATGCCTGTAAGTTTTGTGCATGTAAAGGTATATGTAAATGATATAGAAAAGCTATTAATATGCTCATAAAGATGTATATGTTAAAGAATGTTGATGCATGTTCCTTACATGAGTGTTATTGATATGTTTATTATGTGAATGTTTGTGACTTCGTAAGAAGTCTATTGCTTCTGTTTATCCCCACTAAGCGTTATTGCTTAGCATAGGTATTTTTCTATGTAGGTATGCAGGTTTAGTTCAGTTTTGAGAGTCGTTCATCGGCTAGCCACTAGGGGTGTGAAGTGGAGTTTTGTATATGTATAAGTTTCATTTTGTAATGTTTTATATAATGATATTGTAAAGAGAAATTTTGTATATATAATGTAAATATTTTAAAGTATATGTTTATATAAAGTAAGGATGATAACATTTTGTAATGAATATTTAAGTTGTTTATGAGAAGCATGTTATTTTATTGATGTTTTTCTTATTCCGCTATAGTATAATCGTATTGTATACGTATGTGTGAGTGGCGCTCCGATATCCTCCTAGGGGGTATTGGGGCGTTACAATTAAAGTAAAGTGTTCGTTATAGTTAGAACTACGTGGTTCTAATTTCCACCTTTAGGATACGTAGGAAGCTTGGAGTACTAATTCCAAGTCCGAACCAAATCAATAGAAACTATTAGTGTATTTAAACTTTAATTAAGTAATAAGTGAATGTGTTTGAACCAAGTCATAAAGAATTGATAAATGCATGTAATCTTTGATGACTCGAGTTGCATGTTCCGTAGTGTGCACTCTCATATCCACTTCGGGGGTAAGGGGGTGTTACAAAGGAAGGAGAAGGGAAAAATAGGAAAATTCAAAGTAAAAGTAAGGTAAAATTTGTGTCAAATAACTAGTTTATGGTGTAAAAATATACTATTCTTATTATATTCTCTATTCTTTAAGGTTAAGGGCATTATGTTATGCGATATATATGAGGTTAATTTGTGTATATATTGTGATTTAGTGGAAGAATAAGCAAAGAGAAAGGGTAAGAAGAAAGTTTGAAGCTAAGACAAACATTGTAGACAAGGTTTGGAAAAAATTTTCACTTATATGTGTGTGCATGAACTTTGCATGGAACATGAAGTTGTATATGTTGGAATTGATGTGTTGATGCTAGAATTAGGTTGACTTGGTGGTGACATTCCACTTAGAGCTCAAGTTGTGTTCATTTTGCCAATTTATGTGTATATGGTACATAAGGGGTTAATGGACTATATGGCCAAAGTAACACCTTGGGACAACTTAGAATATTTGAATATGCATGTAAATGAAATAAGAAAAATTTTAGAGTTATTGGAGCTTGAAGGCACTCTTGGGGGCTAAACCTAAAAGGTAGATAAGGTTGGTGTGAGTGATTTAAAAGCAGTAAGTGGTATTTTAGGTATAACTTTCTTTCTTGCTTTTCGATTGAGATGAATTTAATTTTTATAGAAACTAAACTCATAATGGAGTAACTTTCATAAAAAGTTTATGACCGAATTTTGTCCCTAACGTACCCAAAAAATTTCTTAATTTAGAGCAACAATTTTGTCACTAAACAGGTATCCATGAACAATCTTCAGTATTTTGGCCATATCTCCCATTTTACAGGTCCAAATCACTTTATTATTATTTTTTTAGAAACCTAAGACATAGAGTAATAATTCTTATAAAGATACCCTGATCTAGATCTTAAAGCTTTTGAGTCTAAAATAGGAATAAAAATTGATAACAAAATCTATTAGTTTGGGGACTCACTTTTGAGTGTGTGCATCAATCATGCATGAGCTATATGACAATATGGGATGTAAATGTTGTATAAATGTTGGAAATGTGTTGTTATGTGATAGTATTATTGGTGACTTGGTGTGCCTAGGTTATACCCTATGTGCATCAACGACACTTGAGTATGAGCAATGGCATGACCTGTAATGTAGTATGAGCAATGGCATGACTTTTAAGGTTGGAACATAATGAAGTGTGTATGTGCTTGTGTTGGCTTGAGGATGTGTAACATGAATGAGAGAATGCGTATGTGTTTTAAAAGTATGTTCGTGACTTATATGCTAGCTTATGACATGAATTATGGAAAAAGGGTCAATATGACTATGAATGTACATTATGATGAGCTTGTGACAAGTATGAGCATAACTATTGGCTTAGAATCTTATGTTGTGACTTATGACTGCTCAAGAATATGTAATCACCTTTAAATGTGAATTGAAGTTATATACTTGTATAACCTACTTCAGTTTGAGTTGTGGATAAATAAGCATGCCTATAAGGATTTTGCAGTTGCTTCAATGACACTTATTAGTGTCTTCAATTTGATACTTCAATATCTTTAGTGCAGAAGTATTATCTTGAGACTTATGTCTCTTTAGTGATGCCTTTCGAGCTATCTTTAGTGGATGCCATTTTATGATATCTTTCAGTTTCTGTTATCCATACCTATAGAGAAATAGCAAGCAAATCTATATCTAAACTGTTTCTATCCTGTTCTGCTTTGCTTCCCTATTTTTGTTCTCTATTTTGATTAATGGTTATATTTTTTTGAAATGAAAGATAAGCTAAGTTTAAAATAATTAAGAATTGTGCTGCTTGCTTGGGTTACCTTGTTATGTCATTTATGTATTCATGTGTGTGTTTGTTGGATGACTGCTGTGAGGAGTCATCATTATGCTTAATTTTTCCCCACTAAGTAGTTATGCTTAGTATGCTGGTTTTCTCCCCGTATAGGTCATGAGGGCAATATTAAGTTTGTTGGGACAATTGCAAAGGCCATTAAGGATGATTACTCTTGAGATGACTTTACGTATATTTTGATAATGAAACATAATATGTAACAACTTATGTAATTTTGTATATTTTTGGAACATGTAACTTATACATATGATGTATGTATAACTATGGGCATGTAAAGCATAAACCAAATGTATGATTTCTTAATGTGACTATAATAGGGATGGATGGGATGTTTATGTCATATGAATCAATTAACTGCACATATGTTATGTATAATGTGTCATTATCCAAACCCTAAATAAGCGTGTTTAAAATGAATAAAAAGTAACCAATGCATGTTATAACACTAATTTTAAATTAGCATGTATGATTAAGGTTCCAATGAACTCGAAATTCAATATGTACGTCCTAATCACTTACATTAAGTGTTATGTGTTTTACACCCACATATCCTTCCAAAGGAGTATAAGGGTGTTACATCAATAGTATAAATAGACATATTCATTTTGAGACATGATGTGGTTAAGCAGCTACAAAAAGATGGAGTTATATCAATTGGTTATGTGAGATCATAAGTGAATTTGGTCGATCCTCTGACTAAACCTTCGAGAAGAGAATTAATAAATGAAACATTGAAGGGAATGGGACTACAACCAACTTGAGATATCAACAATGATGGTAACCCAACCTATATGGTTGGCGATCCCATGAAATAGGTTCATATGTGGAATAATAAGTCATTAGTTGATTGTTAAGCACTATAAAATTATGTCCCTTCTATGGTGTAAATAGTGCTAAACTACAATGAAAGTAATGGTGAGTTGAAACTCTTAATTAAATTCCATATCCTTTAAAAGTGGTGTGTAATCTGCAGTATACACTTGATGGAATGACCTATATGAGTATGTAGTATGACCGCTCCTATGAGACTTGTAGTAAAGTCTCTAAAGCACTCATGAATAACCAGGCGCTTAGATGTCCTATTAGTGCATAGCCGCATTAAACAACAGAATTGTGGGGGTGTAATGTGATTAGTGATATCTCTGATCTACAAGAAGGATTCTTGGTTTATAGAAGTTTAAAGCTTCATCAATTATTCTGTAAGTTATATCTCATTCTTTCTAGTTCTAGTTCATAGTATAAATGGCACCAGAATCGATACATTTTATCTTAAATTGAGAAATCTAGCTACAGAGATTCATTATCCTTTTGAGATATGTGGGGAGAATGTTGTAAATATTTTATATTTATTAATAATATTTCAAAAGGCAATAGATATTTTAAGGCAATAGTATATTTTTACACATGTTTTAGATATGTTTTCTATGAAAAATTATGTTGAACCAGTCTTCTTTGACCTGCTATTTCTTTCAAAATCTCTTAACTAGTTTTCTATTTGCATTTCCTCTAGAACTACTTTTCTGTTCTAGATTCTGCTCCACTAAATGTTCATGATCCTTTTTTTCCTCATATAGCCGTTTTTGAGATACCTGAAAATCTTGAAAATTCCATATTTACATATATAAAAATATAGAATTCCATATTTATAGATATAAAAATATCTTTTATTATTGCTGAGTTTTAAGAGTGAGTAAATAAAAGTATCACTTTTCTGTCACGTTAAAATTCTGTGTTATCCATATTTCTATTTCTACTGATTTCTGCTACCTGTATGTAGAAGAGCTTATTGAATCCCAAAAGATATGACAGTATATTAATCTTATTACTAGCGTGAGTGAAATATCCTAAAAGATAAAATCCATACAGGTCTCAAGTTTTGTGCTACCAGAATTCTGCCCAACAATTATGTGTATTATAAATATTATGTATTCTTTTTATTTCACTAAGTTTTTATCCCGTTAGATTTTTTTTAGTAAAATTTTAATGAGGTACGTTATTTGTAATGGACATTCAAGGAAAGTGTTCTGAATTAAAAATCTTTAATGTAGATGTACGTAACTTCAAACGTTATAACTCCCTCCATAACCTCAAAGGTTTTAACTCCTTCCATCACTCTATTCATTTTGTAACTTATGGTTTTTATTTATCTTATTATGATATTTGTACTTATAAATGAGAGCTTATATATATGGGCTTCATGTACATTAAATAGTACAAATGAGTATCATACTCTTTCCTCTTTGATCTTTGCTTATTTTAAAATTCTCTGCAATTCTTTATTCTTGTTATATCTTATTTTACAATAATATCTATATTATAAATTGAAAATGAGGACTTTTATTTGCGGGACAATATTTGAGTGTCCAAGATAAATTTACTGAAAAAAGTGGGTTGATTTTTAGTTATAACCCTAGGCATCTTAATGATAAGGCGAGGGAGTATAAGTGTAACTTTTTGCTGATTCGGTGAAGGAAAGAGCAAACCGCAATTTTTAGTAAACCCGAAACTCTAAAAGCCCCAAGTTCTCTGCTCATGACAAAAATGGTGCCAAACCCCGGATCTCTCACCCGTAAATCCCCTCTTCTGTACCGTTTTATTACTTCTTCCTTCACACCTGTTTCGCATTTTGGTAAAAGAACTCAAGTTTCCTTAAAACGTGTTCAGATAACTGGTTTCAGGGCTTGTTCATCCTGCAGTTACTGTTCCTTTCCCCTAAATTCTAGTCGTCGGGCCTTTCCGGAGGATTTCAGTTCTTCTAAGTTCCGATGGCAGCTGAATTTCAATCGGTTTTGTGCTTCAGCTGTTTCTAATGGCGGCTCAGGTGGTGCTGGCGGTGACGGACTCGGGGGCTCTGGCAACGGGAATTCTGGTGGCGGAGGTAAAAGTGACGGTCATTTTGGTGGAAATAACTGGTCCTTCCTTTCATGGTAAAATACCGTCAGTTATACTATGTTACATATTTTTTGTTCTAAAAAGGTTTCGTTTTTCTTTCTTCATTTGCTCGTAAAATTTAGTAATATTATTGTCTAGTATGATTAGAGTCTCTTTGATGGAAAATTGTTGCTAGCGGTGTATTTCACATTTTTAAGGGTATAATGGCTTCATATTTTGTGTCGTCATTGCCTGGATTTAGTTTTCAATGAATTAATTAAGAATGATTTTGTTTTGTTTTGTTTTTTTTTTTCCGCAACTTAACTCTGGACAGAAACTGCTGTTCAGTTTAGATTTCTGCATGCACTCAAATTATATTGATTTATCTTGTGAATGCATGTACAAGATCCTTTATGAAGACTGGAAACTTCTATTTAGTAATGGAGCAGTCAGGTCAATGCCAGAAGGAAGAACCTTCCTTGCCCCTGTACATCCAGCTTCTTCTGTTATGGAATCAAAACAATAATGAAAGAGATGAAAATTTGATGACCCTGTTGCAAAGTGATGCGACGAAAGTTCATAATGTGCAACTTAATTTTAAAATAATTGAGCTACTTCTATGACAACAAATATTGATTAATTGTTATTAAATTTACTCATTGAACTTTGAGATTTGTTTTTTCAAAGAAAAAAATTTAAAATGTGGTAGTTTTGTCTCAACAGTTTTGTTAGCTCGTTATAAATTGGGCTAAGGTGACATGGATTCAAAGTAGATGCTAATTGGCCTTATTCTAAATTAGGGCATCATGAACAAAGTTTGGGGGCAAATTGGCCCTTATTTCTATCAAAATGATTCTTTTGTAATTGTCAGAGTTATGCATTAGTTGATACAAGTTTTACTAAATTATGGTCGTGATTATGTTAAGGGTTAATCTTTTAGAGTTTTACATTTTCCTGTTAATTTTATTTCTTTGATAAACTGACATGCAGTTGTTAATCTTCTTCATTTCCATAATTATAGTTCATGCTAGTTGGAAAGTGTGGCTATTGGTTCTCTATATCCTTTGAGTGTGTCCATGTTTCTAAAGAAGGTGAAAGGGGAAGGAATTTTGTGTGCTCATCTTGCTTTCCCCTGCATAAATAATTGAGATTTAATTGTTTGATCGTAACATATATGTTATTACAGGTATTTGACTCTTCTTGCCAAGTATCCTGTGATGACAAAAGCCCTGACATCTGCTCTGTTGACTTTTATTGGGGATTTGATTTGCCAGGTAGATTTTCCTTGGTTGTGGGTGATGGATACTATTGCATGAAATATTTCCTTCTCTGTAATGAATAATTATTTGTCGGATATGCTTCTACTTTTATTCATTCATGAATGGATGCTTATGTTTATTTATTTTTATTGGTTCATGAATGCATGCTTACTTTTGTTGATTCATGATTCATTAATGCAAGCTTATGTGCATTAAAATATGCATATGCACGTGCTTATGAAAAAATGTTACACATCCTGTGTAACTAACTTAATTAGTTTTTCTGAATTTCGATGTATAGATGAAAGGATCTCTAGGTTTTTAGCTACCTAAAACTTTGTCATATGGAGCTAAATTAAATTGGTACTCCTAAGCAATATTTTTTTTCTGGTATAGTTGTTGATCTAATTTTCTGTAACATGCTTTTGGAGGATTTTGAGGAACCAACTAAATTTTCAAGTATGGTAATCCTATCAACTGCAGTGGATAAACAAAAGATAAAGCCAACTTGGCTGAACCCTACACTATGTGCTTGTAATAATATGCAGTGTGTGTTTCTATTTTTTTTTTTATTTTCGTGTCCTTGCCTTTGTTACTTAACAGTAACCCGCTAAAGACCTTTTTTTTTTCCTTTTCTTTTTTAACAATTTAAAATCTTTTTGGCTGCATGTTCTTGTTACAATGAGGAAACTTTCAATCTGGAGTTTGTTATATTCTGAGCATTTATTTGCCTCAGCTTGTGATTGATCAAGCACCATCCCTAGACCTAAAAAGGACGTTCCTATTTACTTTCCTGGGATTCATAATGGTGGGTCCTACCTTGCATTTCTGGTAATCTTCTAATTATCCATATTTTGTAATCTTTTCAATTTCATAGTAGATAGCGTATCAAGAGCGTAAAGAGTTTCCACCAATTAAAGTTAAAAGCTTGAGATTTGCTATATTAATTAGAGGAGAAAGAATATGTCCTTGAAAGAGGAATAAAGATTGAATGATATGATACTTCAATATTAAAATAATGTCGCAGAAGAATTGTTACCTCAGCCTTTGCCAAACTTTTTATTCCTTCAGATCTAAAATGCAATTTTTACTTTTATTATTATTATTATTATTGATCCAATTGGGATCTACATACTTCTAGTGCTACATTAGATTATTTTCTCTTCATTGCACCTTGCTTTGTTTTTTTTTCCTCTATTTTGTTTCTTTGTAGGTTGTAATTTCAGTGTGTAAGTCTATAATACCAATCCTAATGTGCTTAAGACAAGCTTTTGCATTTATAAATCCCTTTTCTGATTTTTGTTGGCTTAACTTGATTCTTTTTAGGTATTTGTACTTGGGTAGAGTGGTAAAGTTGGGTGGAGCATCAGGGGCGTTTTTGTGCCTCCTACTTGATCAGGTGAATGCTAATTCTAATTTTTTTCAGATTGATCTTCATAATTGTTGCATTTGGAAAGCTGAAATACACAATTTGAGCTACCCTCTGAATTGGATGTGGCTAATTAATTTGCAGTTCATTTTTTCTCCTATATTTATTGGAGTTTTCTTGTCTACATTGGTGACCCTAGAAGGAAAGCCAGAGCAAGTTGTGCCCAAACTTCAACAGGTAGTATAAATGCTTTAATTTTTCTATTGCTTCCATAATTTGTCATATCTGCATAACCTCTGAAAGCAGCTGTGATAGAAGATTTGTTTACAATTATTTTTTCTCTAATATATGCTTCCATATACGTAGGAGTGGTTTTCTGCTGTTCTTGCAAATTGGCAACTGTGGGTTCCCTTTCAATTTCTCAATTTTCGATTTGTTCCCCAGCAATTTCAGGTCTGAACAAAATTTTGTATTTATTTATAAATCACAATTGTCATAATTTATACTGAAATTTGGCATTATTGAGGAGGCGCGATTAAGTCTGAAAAATATCCAAGTGAATGTTCAATTATGCATTAGCTGCATGATGGGAAAATTGGTGAGGGAAGCTAACCAATGAGTTGGCAACCTTTTGTTAGGTCCCTGCGATATTCACACAAACCACAGCAAGAATACAGACAATGAAGAAGAGAAATAGGACTGAAATAACCGAAAAATGGTTATTTTTTATTGATAAAATCAGAAAGAGAGATACAGTAACAAAGGGAGGAATTCGAGAGCCTCTCCTCTATCAAACTCTAAAACATTACATACCCTTCCCTTGCTTTTCACACCCTTATTTGTAACCGAAAGAAACCCAAATCCTAAATTGACTCCCTAACAGAATTCTGGATTACCTATTTACTCCCTGTGATATTATTTCCCAATCTGCCCTTGCGCATATTGTAAGTCTTTGTAATGGGGGGCCTAACATTACCTGCGGCCCAAAGATCAACCTTGTCCGCAAGGTTGAAAGCAGGAAACTGAGAGGCAATGGTGTCAAAAAGCTCCCACGAGTCTTCAAAGGTAGGAAGGTCCTTCCATCGGATTAGCACCTTGGTTTTAGCCGGACCAGCAGTAGGGGAGGGTCTGAGGCCACGCACCTCCAGGGGTTCCACCAACAACTCCATGTCATGAGTAAGGGAGGGCGGAATGGTGGAAGAAGGATGCGTACCTAAAGCTCGCTTAAGCTGAGAGACATGAAACACATTGTGGATGCGAGTGTGAGTTGGAAGTAGGAGAGCATAAGCTACAGCCCCAATGCGCTTCTCAATAGGAAAGGGTCCATAGTAGCTGGGAGCCAACTTTTCATTTAGACGAGCTGCAAGGGATGACTGTTTGTAAGGCTGGAGTTTGAGGTAAACCAAGTCTCTTGCCTCAAATTCAACTGAAAGACGCCTGCCATCAGCATAGGATCGCATCTTCTGATGGGCCTTATGTAACTACTGCTTCAAGTCATCCATAATAGCATCTCTGTGGGACAGGTACTGCTCAACCTCTTGGTTAGTGGCTGATCCCCATTCATGCCTGGCTAGAGGGGGAGGAGGATGCCCGTAGAGAGCTTGAAAAGGAGCGAGTGGCAGTGTTGTAATGATACTCGGCCCAGTCTAACCAAGTGGACCATCTGGACGGGTGATCCACGGTGAAACAGCGCATGTAAGTTTTCAGTCCCTTATTCACAATTTCGGACTGCCCATCCGTTTGAGGGTGGTATGCTATGTTGCATTTAAATTCAGAACCTTAGAGGTGAAACAACTCACGCCAAAAATAGCTCATGAAGATCTTGTCCCTGTCGGAGATGATACTTTTTGGGATTCCATGGAGGCGAATGACTTCCTGTAGGAAGATTCGAGCAATAGCCAGGGCGGAGAAAGGGTGTTTCAAGGCTATGAAGTGGGCATACTTAGTGAGGCGGTCCACAACTACAAGGATAGCATCATACCCACTGGATTTTGGTAACCCTTCAATGAAATCCATGGTGATGTCCTCCCAAACCTTGTCTGGAGTGGGTAGGGGTTGTAAAAGTCCTGTGGGCGCCATGGCCTCATGTTTGCTGCGCTGACAAACATCACAGGCAGCCACAAATTCTTGAACATGCTTTTTCATACCCTTCCAGTAAAATTCGGTAGCTAAGTGTTGGTAGGTGCGGCGCATACCAACGTGTCCACCTATGGGGCTGCAATGGAATTCATGTAACAACAAAGGAATATAAGGAGAGTCAACAGGTAACGCAAGCCTCCCCTTGTATCGAAGGAGATTCCCCCCACTACTTGGAAATTCGAATGGGCAGTAGGCTGGAGTTGGATGGTCTTGAGGATGTTGGAGAGGAAAGGGTCAACTGCGATTTGTGCTGGCACATCCTTGAAATCCAGCAAGATGGGAGCGGTGAGAGAGGAGAGAGAGGTTGAAGCTGGTATGCGAGACAAAGCATCAGCTGCTGAGTTTGTATTGTCGAGTTTGTACTGAATCTCAAAGTTAAAACCCATCAGCCGCCTAAGCCATTTTGCATAATCACCATCCACAATGCGTTGTTCAAGTAAGAACTTGAGGCTCTTTTGGTCTGTCCGGACTATAAAGCGCTGTCCCAACAGGTATGGACGCCACGTCTTGATGGCAAAAACAATGGCCATGAGTTCCCTCTCGTAGATTGACGTGGCTTGAGTGGAGGGGCTTAATTTTTGGCTGTAAAAAGCAATAGGTCGGCCCTGCTGCATCAACACGGCGACGAGTCCAAACCCAGAAGCATCTGTCTCTACAATAAAGGGCTGGGAAAAATCTGGTTGAGCTAGGACCGGAAGTGTAGTCATAGCATCTTTGAGCTGTTGAAAAGCATGTTGGGCTGAGGCGTCCCAATCGAAAGCATCTTTGCGAAATTGTTATGTTAAGGGCCAAGCAATCCGGCTGTAATTCTGAACAAAACGCTGGTAGTATCTGGTAAGTCCCAAAAACCCCCCTAAGAGGCCTCAAGGAAGTTGGGATGGGCCAGTCGAACATTGCTTGCACCTTGGCCAGATCGGCAGAGACTCCTGATGAGTCGATAATATGCCCCAAATATTCCACCCTTGGTTGGAAGAACACACTTTTTTTTTGTTAGCGAAGAGCTGGTGGGAACGCAGGGAAGTAAAGACCTGCCTCAAATGCTCTTCATGCTCCTCAAGGTTCTTACTGTACACAAGTATATCATAAAAAAAAAAGAGAACGAATTTTCGGAGATAAGGTTGGAATACCTCATTCATCAAGGATTGAAATGTTGATGGAGCGTTGGTCAACCCAAACGGCATCACCCTGAATTCATAGTGCCCCTGATGAGTACGGAATGCTGTCTTAGGGATGTCCTCAGGCTGGATTCTTATCTGTAAGTACCCAGTTTTGAGGTTGATCTTGGAGAAAACCATTGTCCCATGAAGCTCATCCAGAAGTTCCTCAATGACCGGAATAGGAAACTTGTTGCGAATAGTTTCCCGATTCAGTGCCTTGTAATCGACATAAAATCGCCAGCTGCCATTTTTTTTCTTGACCAATAAGATGGGACTAGAGAAAGGGCTGAGACTAGACTGAATGACTCTTGTGGCTAACATCTCTGCCACTAGTTTTTCTATCTCCCCTTTTTGAGCATGAGGGTATCGGTATGGCCTGACCGATATGGGGGAGGTTCCAAGTTTCAAGGTAATGGCGTGATCCTGCTTGCGTTTTGGTGGGAGTCCTACCAGCAAGTGAAATACATCATGGAACTCAGCCAGTAAAGGAGTGTTTTGTGTGCTGTCATCGTTTGAAGGTGCACCATCTAGATCAATATGGTTCAGGTCAATTCTGCAATCTTCTAGCAATATGCAATTGCCTTCTCGTGTAGCGGTCCTCTCCATTGCAAGCAGCGATACCTGGGTTCTACATAGGTCGGGATCCCCTGTCAATGTCACTCTCTGTTTTTCCACCGCAAATTCCATTGACATCTCTGCCCAATTCATGTAGGGTGCCCCTATTGAGAGCAACCATTGGTACCCAAGTATCAAATCAGTATGGCCCAGTTGGAGGGGAAAGAAATCAGCAATGACTTCGACTCCAGGGAGTTGGAGGCAAACCTGCCTTCACAATCCTGTTGAACTGATTTGCTTTCCCGTGTCTAGAGTCATTCCAAATTGCTTAGTTGGGGAAACCGGCAAGCTGAGTTTAGAAACCAAATTCGAAGAGATGAAGTTATGCGGTGCTCCCGAGTCGATTAGGACAACCACATCCCGATTCTGGACAGTACCTCGTAACTTCAAAGTGTGGGGTGCTGTTAGTCCAACCAAGGAGGACAGGGACAATTCCAATTTGTCCAAATCACCTAGCTCATTAGCCTCCTTTGCCCCAACCTCCTCTGGATCATCTTCCCCAAATGAGTTCGGTTCATCCACCCACAAAACCTGCAACTCTTTATTTGGGCATCTGTGTCCTGGACCGAATTTGCCATCACATCGGAAGCAAAGGCCTCTTTCTCTTTTTAATTTCATCTCAGCCTCAGTGAGCCGCCGGAATTTTTGGAGTGGTTGGGACGCTGGGGTAGAGGCGACGACGGAGGCAGCCATAGAATAAGAAGTAGGCGATAATACCTTTGGAGAGGAACTACTTAACTTAAAAGTGGAGCTTGGAATAAAAGTTTTGTTGACCAAGGGTGTACCTGTGAATAGCCGGATTCTGTGGTTGGGTCCACTGTGATTGGACATGGCCCTTAATCTGGTTGCCTCATTCTTGTCTTTTATCATTTGGGCTACCTTCATTAGTCGGCCCAATCCATTAGGTTCTCAAAGCCTCAATTCAGACTTAATATCATCCTGTAGCCCATTAATGAAAGTATTCTCCATTACTGCTTCTGGAAGATTGGGAAAAAGTGCAGATAATAGTTCGAATTGCTTCCTGTATTCTGCCACCGTAGATGTCTGCCTATGAGACAAAAGTTGCTCCATCAGATTTTCGACCTAGGTGCTTCGAAAGCGTTCCAGTAGTAGTTTCTTGAATTCGTCCCAGCATGGAAACTCCGACGATTGCTTTCATAATAATACCACGGTAAGGCTTCCCCTTCCAAGCAAACGACGGCTGACCGGAGTTTATCATTTGGTGAAAGATCGTTCAGATCAAAATAGTGTTCCGCCTGCAATATCCAACCATTTGGATTCTGTCCGTCAAACACAGGGAGTTCTAGCTTATGCGGCATATCTTCCGTCTTGGGCCAAACAGATACAGAGTTGGAATTTTCCCCGATTTCCACCTTACAATCTTGTGCCTCCTTGGTTTCATCGGCCCTATGAGTTGCGGAATCCAATTGCGAAATCTCATGGATTGGTTCTTGTGTGACCTGTGCCTTGTTTGTTTGACCCATATTGAGTTTGCGAAGGATGGATTTGACTCCTTCTATCAGTGGAAGCTGTTCTATCTTGTTTTCAATCAATGGCAATCGCTCCATTGAGCTGTTAACTGTTTCCACATCCAAACGTTCCAGACGGCCAAATCGTGCTATCACCTGTTGCAAATCTGCTTGTAGAGTTCCCACTGTTACTTCCAATGCATCTACCCTGTTCTCCATCTTCTGATACCTAGTTTTCATGCAAGGATCGATGTTCTGATACCAACTGTTAGGTCCCTGCGATATTCACACAAACCACAGCAAGAATACAGACAACGAAGAAGAGAAATAGGACTGAAATAACCGGAAAATGGTTATTTTGTATTGATAAAATCAGAAAGAGAGATACAGTAACAGAGTGAGGAATTCGAGAGCCTCTCCTCTCTCCTCTATCAAACTCTAAAACATTACATACCCTTCCCATGCCTTTCACACCCTTATTTGTAACCAAAAGAAACCCAAATCCCAATGCTCAACTGACTCGCTAACAGAATTCCGGATTCCCTATTTGCCCCCTGTGATATTATTTCCCAATCTGCCCTTGTGCCTATTGTAAGTCTTTGTAATGGGGGGCCTAACACCTTTGTACAAAGCTAAAAAATGATTTACAAAGATCTGTAAAGGATTGCCCATATCCCTTGGTAGCTCTGGCTAGTTCAGAGAGAAGCAATTCCTTTCCCCAAAACCCATGTCCTCATAAA
This sequence comes from Excoecaria cochinchinensis, assembly GCA_947683425.1. Classification (NCBI taxonomy): domain Eukaryota; kingdom Viridiplantae; phylum Streptophyta; class Magnoliopsida; order Malpighiales; family Euphorbiaceae; genus Excoecaria; species Excoecaria cochinchinensis. The sequence continues at coordinate 3,504,326 of CANTUQ010000018.1, forward strand.
AATTTGAGATAATGAGAGGATTTGAAGCAATTCTTCTTTTCCACACAAGGGGCAATACACCTAGTGAACGTTGTTTTACCCTTCATTGATCATGTTACTGCTAACCAAATCCTCACAATTATGCATAAAAAACCATCAGTTATATATCATTCAATATCCTCTGGCATGTTCTGAATGTCAGCACTAAGATTGTTAAGCCAGAAATGGCTAGTTGGCTAACATTGTGGGGCTTAATGTATTGATGGTCCATAGTGCAATATGATTTGTGAAAAATCTACAGACATAAGAAGTTTCTTTGAAATTTGTTGTAATCATCTGGAATCAGTTGAGCACGTTAATGATTGGTACAATTCATGTTGACTACTGTTTTTCGTTCAGATCTACAGTTTCACTCAATTGCTTTTTGCTGGCCATTTTTGATTGATGAAAATGTGGTTTCAGGTTCTTGCTGCTAATGCTATTGCTTTAGTTTGGAATGTAATTCTCTCATTCAAAGCTCACAAAGAGGTTCTCTCTAAATAGGTAAGTCTTGAGTTCTATAGAAGCCTTTCAACTACAGTAATGAGTTACTGTGCACTTTATATCTTGCGATGTGTTAAATTACGTCATAGAAGGGTGTATGATGCATATTTTCCCAGCCTTTAATTTGAAATAGTTTGCCAATGCAACTGTTATAGTCCTTTCCTACAGCATAAGTGTCTGATACTCTCTAGATCCCTACTGGTTGGAGCTTTAGATGCCAATCAGGTGTCCAAGTTCTAGTTACCAGGTTGTCCCCTAAGGACTAGGATTGGCAGAGTAAATGCTATTCACAAAATAATTTATTGGCCTTGAAAGCCACTGGGTTTCATATCTTCAAGTTATTGGGAAATAGCCTGTGGAGTGGCATCTCACCTCTCTCTGCTTATGGTTTTCAAATTAGATCCCGCCTAAGCATCTATCTGAATCTCATGCCTAGGGGTGAGGAACGGTCGGTTCGGTTCAATAACTGAACCGAAATAATCGAAAACGATTTATTAGGATTTAGACAAACCGAATCGAAATTATACTCAAATCGAATCGATATTTTCGGTCAGTTTAGTTCGGTTAACCGATAAAACCGAAATTCAAAATTATAATTAAAAAAATTGTCTAAAAATTATACAAAATTACATATCATAAAACTAAAATCAAAACATCCAAATTAAAAAAATGTACATATATTTAATTTGAGTTCAAACCCCTTAGATTGAATTAAAAATTACAAAAATAAGGTTTTTTTTTGTAAAAATTGAAAAAAAAATATATATTAATAATTATTCTGTCGGTTCGGTTTTTTTCCTTTCAAAACCGAACTGAAATAATCGAAATTGGTGTATTTTTGAAACCGAACCGAAAAATGGAACTAAATTAAAAAAATCGGTCGGTTTGGTTGGATTTTTCGGTTTGAACCGAAATTTGCTCACACCTACTGATGAAGAAGAATATTCACATTCATGGCTATTCACCAAAGGAGTTGGCCATGTTCAACTTATGTTTGGCCCAAGAACTTCAAAAGTAGATGTTGAACCCATTCAATTGCAATCTGACTTGTTTAGCATACAGTAAACTGATCTTTTCCCTTGTGAAGATTGGCATTAGTAAGGATCCTTGCCCATTTGGCTTTCCTGCATCTAACCCACCTTTCTAGAGAACCATGTCTTTTGAATTGCCTATCAGCAGGTTTCTTTCATTGGGCGTGGTCTTTACAAGGGCTCAAGTCTAGGATTCAGCATAAAACCACCTATCCTCCTTTTGTAATTTAAGCCTATTATAACTGCATGATTAAAAAAATAATTTGAATAATAGAATTGCTAGTTTCCAGAGCTTTTCTTACTTGACTGAACATGAGTTTCTAGAATTAATAAAGCCAAAGGTGCAAAAATGCACCTAAAGTTTGGCAAAATGTGCAATTTTACCCCTAATGTGTATTTGGTGCAATATTGCTTTTAATGTTTCAAAATTGGAGCAATTTTGTTTCTGGTCAAAAAGACTGTTAAGTTTAACCAACTTCGTTAGCCGTTGTGGTAGCGGGACCTACCTTCACCTAATCATTCATTGCCATATGTCATCTTTCAATCACGGGGATTTCTTAGTCCCTATCCCTGTGGGGGAAAGTCAGGAGAATCCCTGCCCCGCCCTGCCCTGTTCGGGTCGGGTCCCCGCCGGGGTCGAGTATTCCCTGCCCCATGATCATCCCTATTTATATATTCAAAAACACTCCAATTCCTCTCACAGCTAGTGGCACTACAAGTGAGGCTAAGGACTTGAATTGCAAAAAGTTGCAAATTAGGGGTGAGAACCATAGGAACTCCAATCAGGAACTCCGTTCCAAAAAGGTTTTGAGCCTCCCGATACAATGACAATTCATCAATGATCCTTTATCGAAATTCTGTATCAGGAACCAACCTTGCAATGCATTTATATGAACCCCTCATTACATTGTTGAATTTCAGGATTGGCATAAAAAAATTCTGGATTTTGGTAATGGCCTGCAGCATGCAATGGTTGAGGTAATTGATTGGTCTACCTTGCAACAATGATATCTAATGCCCTCTGATATTGTTCTTAACACTCTTTAATTGCCTTGGCAATCGCTTCTTTAGCTCTATCCATAGTCTCATAAATGTAGTCCAGAGCTGGTTTTCTCTCACCAACCATCCTAAAAACCTTTACAGTTGGATAAGTTAATTTATAGGACTTTTATCCAAAAAATATCATTTAAAACAATGGTGGTAATCTGCTTGCCAATCGGGTCCATATACCATTGACAATCGTTTCATCCCTCACTTGTGAACATCTTTTTCAAATTATTCTTTTGCATATGGATAGATCTTAAAGTAATGAAAGAGGTGGCAAATCTAGTGATGGTAGGGCTAACCAATTCTCTCTTCTCGATGGATTTCCTCATGTTCAGCACATCTGTTCGGTTATAAATGAAACCACTCGAGGAAATGGGGCTCTTTACTGCCCCTTTCACTTTTGGTATCTTACCATTATTCTTCAAGCATCAAATCAATATGGTGTGCTGCATATGGAGTCCAATACAAGTTAGGCCTCTTTGCTTCCAACAACTTTCCAGCTTTCTTGTAGTTAGAAGCATTATCCGTCACTACTTGAATATCGTTCTTCTCTTCAATATACTCAACCATTTCATCAAGCATTTGGAACATTGCATTTACATCCTTAATGATGTCAGAAACATCAACTGATTTGGAGGGTTCACCAAGAAGTTAATAATTTCTCTTTAGGAAATTGAGTCACGCCACCCATCAGATAAGATGGAACAACCAAACCTAGCATTATCTTGTGCATGAATCTTCACAAGATTCTTCATTTGATCAATGTTCTTGGTTTAGCAAAGGAACCCTCAACTCATGCAAGAGAGGTGGCCTCATGCCCAATCCAAATTGTCCAATTGATTCAACTGCCACTTTGAAGCTGTCATATTTTGTTGCATGAAATGGGATGCCCGCATCATAGAACCATCGAGCCACATCTCTACAAGCTTTATTACACAATTCTTTTTGGCAAACCTCATTTATTGTTTGTTATTTGCCTTTGCTCAACTTCCTTGCTACGCCACCTTTTCCCTGCTTAGGGGAATACCTGAAAAGACCATCTGTCTTTGGCTTTCTCTAATTCCCATTCTTCTTCTTCCCCTTCTCCAAAGCCATAATCCTCATAATCGGGCATGCTTGACATCCTTACATTTGTCACTTTGGCTTCTTCCTTCTTTTTCATAAATTCTATAATCTCCTCACGCACATGAGGTGGACTCTTGAGACACTTTGAAACATTTCGAAATCCACTAACCAAATGTTCTTTAACTCGATGAAGTCCTCTGCTTGTAACTTTATCACAAAAATTACACTTGAATTCGTTTTTTTTTTTGGGATTAGCTATGGTTGCATATTTTCTTCCAAGATTCGTTTTAGCCATCTTAAGGAAGAACTACTAACAACAACAAAAAAAAAAAAATTAATTTTCATCAAGCATTAAGCAAGTGAAAAAGAACAAAAAACGGCAAAAGAAAAAAAAATGAAGAATTTTTATGAATAACACTTCAAAAACAGAATATGTAAGAGCCCATTGTCAGACAATGATAGGCCCATTTTCTGTATAAAACATAAAGCCCAATGTATATATAATAATAATAATAATAACAATAAAATTAGACACATTCTCTCTCTCCCCCCCTCTGCATTTTCTTCTTCCTCTTCATTCTTTCTCTAGTCTCACTCTCTCTCTAAGAACTTCTCCATTTCTCAACCAAATCAGGCGAATTAATAGTCAACTTCTATAGATTTCGACCTTCTGAAGCTAGTAGTGGTGTTGGTTTTCCGAAAAATGACCCACATTGGAAGGTAAGAGAAGATTTAATTTTGGTTTCAATTGGTCGTTGACATTCAAGGCATTTTGGGTTAAATGGATGTTATTTTTGGATTCTACAGCAAAAATCAAGTGGGATAGAGGCTGGAAATGCATCAAATGGAGTCTGGGAAGTTGTGAACTGAGCTCGCCAAAGTTGCACTGTTTTTCGTGTTTTCTGGCTCATTTCAGCGACCAGTGCTAGAGAAAATCACAAGGTTAGAATCCTCCCTCTCTAAGCTGTAATTTGACGTCTCATGCGCCGAAAACGGAGCTCATTGGAAAATTTTTGGGCGACCAGCAATAGAATATTCTGGTAAAACTTGAAATATTCTGGCGGGACATTTTGAACATAATTCCCTTATTTTCTGAGTTCAGTTGTACAATCGGATTTTTATTTGGAGGTTTGATGAATTTAATTGTGAATTTTTGGGTAAATTGATATTATATATATATATATATATATATATACACACACACACACTATTTTATTGATTAATCTATGTTAATTGTACATTAAAGCATGTTATAAGCTAAAATATGCAATTTGTGTGTATTATTGTTGGAATATGGTTATTAGTGATGATAGAGATTTTTGATTTATTGGGTATTTTGAATGTTTGGATACACAATTGAGATTTTTACAATTGTTAATGATAACTGATATCACTATTATTTTTGGTAATTCATTGAGCCAAATATGAATCCGAATATCTGCGACTGAACCAGTCGGTATATGTTATGTAGTTTCGGGAAAACCAGTTGGTGTTGGTTGTTGAGATTATATGAGTGTTTTTAAACAGGTTCGAGGGAGATGCCCGTTTTATAAAGGAAATTCTACCAGATTTTCTGTAGAATTCTCGTAAAGCATGTCAAGTCTAAAATCCCCAAAAATATTATTATGTTCTAAGTAAATCTTTGTTCATGAAGATAATTCTCCTCGGACAAAAGAAGATGCACCTCAGCAGTAGGCTTTCTCTCAGTTGCTTCAATCTGTGAGTTGCTATTAGATTGTATTTTAATTCTCATAAAATATGAATATATATATATATGTACCATAAGTATGACGGCATATTTATATGTTTGTATTATGTATAGCATTTTATTGTTTGTGTTTTGTGCATTTCTACATGTGAAGTTAATGGACATGTTAGAGCATGCCTTGTGATTGGTATAGCTCTACTATGTGCGTGGGTGATATTTTATATGATATATAATTGATGTGGATGATGCTCGGTTGAGTGGTGCTCTTGGGCAATGGTTATGGATATGTTTATTGGACTTAAGTGAGGTTGGCGGTTGTGTTCGACTGAACGATGCTCTCGGTTCTCCAGTCATTGGATTTAGGAGAGTTGCTTGGGTTAGATGTGATAGTGATTTGAGTATTAGTATAAGGTTATAACATGTCTACTGCTGCTATTATTTGATTATATGCTGCATGGCATGTGTATGTATATGCGTATTATTTATATAGTGTATGTAATTAAAATGCTTTCTAATATTAATTCACTTAGTGAAGTTTGACTCTCCTCATATCTTTTTCAGGTTTTAGTCAGCCTCGGTTTCTTTGTTTCGGAAGTCCGAACTCCTTCCTCGCGGACTCAATAAATGTACTAGCTGGGTTCATGTAATTTTATAATAATTTGACACTAGATATTTGCAATGCTAAAATGTATTTTTCAGCCATAGTGATTTTTGTAGTTATTTGGAATAAGTATGAATGGTTGGGCTCTCCACGGATTGCAATGGTCTTAAGCCTTTTTGAATTCTAGTGTCGGTCATGGTTTTATGTGGGTTGTGATAGAATAATATTTCGAAAGCATATTAAATTAATATTTAAAAAAAACAGAATATGAACTTAACAACAGTATAATACTTGAAAATAGAATATGAAATTTGTAAATACTTAATATTACTTTAAAAACAGAATACTTATCAATAACACTGAATATAATTAAAGATTAGTTTGTTAAACCTTTAAGATTTTCCAGCATTCAAGATGAAGGAAAAAAAAAAACAGCCAAGAAAAGGAAAAGAATCAATTATAGTACAGCCAAAAAAATTTGTTAAACTGATAGAATGGAAGATATAATTATAGAATATATAATTTGTTGAACTCAGAATCTAAAATTTGTTAAGCTGATAATGAAGAATTAGTTTGTATGATTACTAATTACATTACAAATGCAATGCAGCAATATATATATATAAAAGAAAACAGCCAAGGAAAGTAACAACCGCACCTGATGAAAGTGAACAAAGCAGAATTGTACTCCTGACAAAAAAAAAAGCTGATGAATGAAAGTTTCACCAGTAGCAGAACACGAAAGAGCACAGAAGAGAGTGTAGAAGAGAGGAAGAGTGGAGAAGAGATGATAGACAGTAGAGATAGAAGTGCACTTGTTATGGAAGGTGTATCAACGTAAATAGCATGCTTCTTTTTTTTTTTTGTTAGTTCTATTTAAAATTAATTTCCTTTTTATTTTTATTTGGAAATTGTCAACCGCATTTTTTTGATGTTGTGTCTTGAGCTTTGCATCTCAAGCATGTTTTTTAACAACACCGGAGAGAGGAGAGAGGAGATAGGATATATGACACGTATTAGTAGATAATTGGTTGAAAATAAGTTCTATAAAAAAATGAGTGAGAATGAGAGTGACACGTGGCAATGGTTGATTAAATATGAATGTGTTCCACGGCTATGCTAGTAAAAATAAGAGTGAAAGGTAACATGTGATAATGAGTTATTGGGTGAAGGTGGATCTCACTCTCGCATCAACAAACCGAGTTAGTCAAACTTTAATAGTTGTTTGACTAGGGGGACAAATTGCTCCAATTTTAATTACATAATATTACTCATTCTATACATAATAAAGTCTATAGGCTAAAGGTGCATTTTTGCCCCTATTATTTGTCAAAACAGGAAAATTTACCTCCAACGTTTATTTTGGGGCAAATTTGCCCCAAACGTTTGTAAAATTAGAGATTTTTGCCCCCGCCGTCAGCGGTCAACTAACGTTTTAATGGTCAAAGTTACCAGTATTTGACGGCAGGGGCAAAAATCTCATATTTTACAAATGTTATGGGCAAATTTGCACTTTTGAAAAAACGTTAAGGGTAAAAATACACATTTGACATCCAAACGTTTGATTTATGTGTCTAATAGATGTATAACACGTGTCCCACTAGCAGTTAAATAACGTATTAACGGTCAAAATTAGTGGCAATTGACGGTAAGGGCCAAAATCTCCCATTTTACAAACGTTAAGGGCAAATTTGCCTCAAAATAAATGTTAGGGGTAAATTTGTCTATTTTGGCAAACGATAGAGGCAAAAATGCACTTTTAACCAAGTCCATAATAACTATTACATGCCATAAGTTACTCCGTTACATACTTATAATAATACATACTCAAGTTACTTTATTTATAACAATACATACTCAAGTTACTTTATTTACAACAAAAGACTATAATTGTATCACTAATACAAAATACAAGACCTACATTGATAAGCTTTCCATTGTTGTGTTGGCCTTGTCGATTGTGTGATGTCCTTGGCGTTAGTGGGTCAGTGGGAGCATACATTATAATTTTCTTATAAAAAATTAAAATTATATAATTATTATCGAATTAAAATTTGAGAGGGAGCACCTAAAATAAATTAGGGGGGTCACCATAATAATTTATATATATATAATTAAGAAAAGGAATAAGGTGTGTTTTTGCCTACAAACTATCAGAAATAGGGTGAAATGCCCTCAAACTTTTTTTTGTCGGTTTTTACCCCTTAACTCAATTTTATGATTGGAAAATACCCTTACAATAGACGAAAAATCTAACTGACAAACGGAGTTAACGGCAACCAATCACTCGTCGACACGTGTCAACTCTAAAAGGGATTTTTTGCCCTCAAACTATGAGAAAGGGTGTGAAAATGCCCTCAAACTTTGTTTTGATTGGTTTTTACCCCTAAATCAAGTTGACACGTGTCGATGCGTGATTGGCTGCCGTTAACTCTATTTATCAGCTGGACTTTCAATCCAAAATGAGGGCATTTTCCATCCATTTAAGTGACTTTAGGAGTAAAAATTGACCAAAAAAAAATTTGAGGGCATTTTCACCCCATTTCTGATAGTTTGAGGACAAAAACACACCTTATCTCTTAAGAAAAGTGTAAAAGTGAGGGTGTGTATGTGCACACCCTCACTTCAATGTGGCTCTGCCACTGCTTGGCGTCAGTTTCAACTTCGGTACCTATGTAGATGAAACACCTGTGTTAAGCATAAAGTTTAGTGGAGACCAAATATGATATGGACGACCACTCATAGCGGTTGTCATTAAACACACACACATGATGCATAGATTTATAATTAATACGCTAATAACATGCAAATATTGACAACATATACTTAAATCTTATATATGCATCTTAATGCATGTATCCTCATTTTCAAGCATTCATATTTCACAATGTTCATACAATATGTTCCATTTAACATTTTTGCCTGCCTTTCTTAAGGTAGTGGATAACGAAAAATACAGAACGGTGGATACATTCACAATACAATATAATAGCTTATCTGTCTCAAATATTGACCCAAACGGGGCCTGAAATAACGATCCAAAAGGGGCTTGAAATAACGGAGCCTACAGAATGGTAGGCTGTAGCAACAGTGGTCCCTATAGGCATGACTATCTATCCATGTCCCGGTCATAGCAGGCTAATAGTTAAGATAAACCGATTTTATTTATATTTCATCATATATAAAGATTTATGTTCATGTATTCATCAATTCAAATTAATTTCTATCATTTCCAATGATGTCTCATAATTCAAATTCATACATACCATAATTTTTATAACTATAAATATGTCATATTTTAATATTTTCCATGCATATAAACTATTTTCAGGTCATTAGAAAAGTGCCTGCCAAGTTTTAGAAATTTTGGATTGAAAACCAATTAAAAATAGAGAGAACATCACAAATTATATGATGTAGACTTAGAGGTTACACGGCAGGCGGAGGTGGTTACACAGCTAGCAAAATTGTCTGACCGCCATGTAAACCAAATGGCATGCTAAAATTGAATTCCAGAATGCAAATACACGACAGGTAGAAAATTCTACATAGCCGGCAGAAGGGATTACACGGCGGGTAGGAATTCCTGACCGCCATGTAAGATGAATTACAAGTAAATTTAGCAATCTAGTAGCTATTTACACAGTGGGAAGGGATTCCCGACCGCCGTGTAACCTTATTGGATTGCCTACCAAAACAGGGCATAACAGAGTAGTTTCCATCTTTTAGCTGGTTTGGGCTTTTTCACCTAGAAAACATCATTTTTAAACCAAAAATCCTTCTAACCAAGTGTTCATCTATGAGTTAAGTTTATAATGGCACAAAAATCATGCAAGTTGGACTTTTATTCTAAGAGATATGGCCTTGGGAATAGGAACTACTCCCATTGCCCAAATAGAATCAGTGTTTCACTTTCAAGACTAAATTCAAGGATTTTAGATCTAGATTCAATCCTTGGTCTCTTCTAGAAATTTATAGATATGGATCTTAAATTTCATTTCCAATTGGAATCATCTAATTTAGGGCATAGTAGACGAACTTATGGCTAAAATACTGTCTCAGGGTCACATGAAACTCATGATAGATTTTTATCTCATCTTAACAAAACCATTCAACCATCATAATCATGTTCAATTCAACATTTAAAATCAACCTAAACATAAAAACATCTCAGTTCATCATCAAAACATGCACGTAGAGGTAAAGTTATTAAACCTTAAGTGTTGCTCCCTTTTTCTTCAAATTGCTCTTTTCTTTCTCCTTTCTCCTTTCCTTTACTTCCAGCTGCTTCTCCTTCTAAAACCATCATAAAACCCATTAACAATCATACAAGCCATAATTTCTCCAACACTTAGAAATTAAAGATAGAAGAGAGAAAGAACTTAACATTTCCTTACCTCTTTAACTTATAGCTACATTAAAATCAATTCCCTACTTAGAAATCCTTTTGAGCAGAGTTTTTATGTGTAACTTAGGTGAAGAAATGGCTGTGTTTTTGATGAGGAAGTGGCCAAATTTTTTCTTCTCATTCCACCGACTTACAAGGCTTAAATAAGCCATGCAATTCTCTCTTCATCTTTCTAGACTCACTTAGGTGTTAACCTTCCAATGGTTCTTCCTTTTCCTTTATTATGTTGTCCTTCTACACTTACTTATTTTGACCTTTGGCATATAATTATTTTCAAATCATACATTAGCATATAATATTTCCTTAACTCATGCATTTAAGTTCTTAAGGATAAAATTACCAAATTACCCTTACTCTTTTAAATTAATATCAATTATATCCTTAACACGTCTAATTGCTAAGTAAAGACATTCTGCCACAAATTATACTCTAACCATGTCTGAAGACGATTAGGGTGTAAGTTGGGGCCTTACAGTTGATGCTAATAAATTTGTTGTTGGCTGAGTCTTGAAGCATTGAGCATTTTCATATTTACTAAGTCCATATTCTTGATAATAGAATCGTGAGCATTTAAATGAGGAGATTATGCTGCGATCACTGCCTGTTCTAAAACCCTCCTTCCCTTCTCTTCCCTTCACAATTGCTTGTTGAAGTTTTATTAGAGAAAAAGCATTTTAGGGCTGATAATTTTTTTTTTGAGCTTTGATGTCTAAGTGATAGTACTCCAATGTGCCTTGAAAAAAAATCTCAGTCACTTATGATAATGACATTAAACAATTTAAAAAGAATTGAAAGGCCATGGCGGATTAGAGTAAAATTCTACTCTTTAAGGTGGTAACATTTTGTTGCTACACAAAGGCATTTTTGATCTAGCTCCACGACGAGTGATGACATAATACTAAACGTGCAAGTAAATACAATTGAATGATGTTCAATGGACTTATCTGCTTTCAAATCAGAGATTGAATAACAACCACATAATTGAGAAATTTTCTGCATTAAGTCTTTTGTTGGCGAAAAGGATTCTAGATATAGAAAGCTCACTATGTGTTTGATTTCATTCTTAGTTGTTTAGACATGATGGACACATTTGTGCCCGAACTTTGTTGTGCACTTGAAAAGAAAGGGATAAGCACTTGTAGTTCCAGCTCTTTTTCCTCATTTATTTGTAGGGTAAATTATAAATCAGGCTGAGCTTTTGAGGCCCTTTATAATTTCGGACCCATCCTACAAAATCTTACAAACCAATGTCAATTTTCTCCATTTGAAGGTTAAAAACTAGTGGAAAATACTGAGTTAGCTCCCGTGACCTCCATGTATGCCTGATAATTACATAAATAACATTTGTAAAAAGGCCCATTCAGTTGGCCCAATCCACCTGGCAGGGCCCAAAGCCCATCAGTAAAGAGCACAAAGCTTGAGCATGAAGGCAACGCCACGTCCAATCGGACTGATGCGACAACAAGTCCAATCAGCGCACTGACACAAGGCAGCGCCATGCCCTTTACTTGCTCCCTATCGCTTCGCCGCTCACCTACTCTGACTGCCAGTTATCACTCCCCAAGCACTCAAGTGCACCTCTCCTATCTTTTATAAATAGCCCAACAAACAGTGGCACTAGGTATCAAATCTCCGAGACTCTCTCTATAAGTATTCTCTCTCTAGAAAGCTACTAACTTAAGTTTCGGAGTGCTCACGCCTGGTTCGACCGGGCATTCTTACTTGCAGGTCTCAATCTTCCAACCGGCTCTCCTTCTATATTACTTAAACCTTCCGATCGACTCTTTCTCTCTTCTAGATAAAGACATTCTTTGTCTTATCATTTGGTGCTTTCTTTGAGAGCTATGGCAAGTTCAAGATCAAACGAGAATGCATCTTCTGGAGAGCATAATTGCAGTGGCAATATCCAGGGCAGGTCTAGGTCCTCACGGAGGAGAGAGATCTCCCAGGTCCCCAGCCAGGGGTAATCTTCTTTCAGAATTTAACGATGCCATTCTACGGCAATCAAAAAACACTCCCATCACAGTCAGGGACATGCGTGCCCTCCTTAGTGATTTCACTAAGAGCATCATCCAAACAATCAAGAAGGGCAAGATGCCTAGAACCTCCGAAAGAGACCATAAAGAGTACTTCATGGACGAAGACTTTGGAAGAAGGAGAAATAAGGGCATCTCCATCAACGGGCCACGAGCTAATGACAGTGGAAGGGCCATTATCAGGACCCCAGGAAGATAAGAGAAGGGGAAAAGGACGATGTCCTCAAGTAGGGACTCCACTTATTTCCCTAGCAGATCTTCCACCCCATCCATTGGGGATGGCCTATCCTTCATGTGCATGCCTAATTGCAGCCACTCCAGAAGGTCGAGAAACGAGTCCATCTTCATGACCATGAGCAGGGAAGACAAGTGGCTTAAACAAAAGCTCAGGTAGTTTGGCTTGACTGGTCCCAAAAAAGCTATGTTCGAAGGGAACACTTGCAAGAACACTGCCTCCCCATTTTGTAGGGAAATAATGGAGTCCGAGCTGCCTCCCAGGTGGAGAGACGTGCTGATGGACAAGTATACAGGTAAAACTGACCCCACCACTCATTTAGCAGAATACTTGACCAAAGTGTAGGTCTACACCTATGATGAAAGGATAGCCTGCAGAATCTTCCCCACCACCTTGGGAGGAGATGCTTTGAATTGGTTCCATGAGCTGCCGCAGGAATCAATCACCTCTTTCAAACAACTTAAGGAGTTATTCACCACAAGGTTTATTGTGCAGGAGTGCGCACTGAAATCGATGAGTGACCTATGTAATCTCTACCAGAGATCCAATGAAAGTCTTAGAGACTACATCGATAGGTTCCAAGCTACAATGTCTGAAGTGAGGAACGTGAGTGTAGAGATGGCGACTACCGCCTTGGCTGGAGGCACCATTGATCGGCCATTGTTCGAATCAATAACTACAAGACCCCCTGTCAGTTTTGCTGATCTGATGGAAAGGGCCAGGCAGCACATCCAGCTGGATGATGCCCTGTGGTCCAGCAGGGGAAGAAGGACCAACTTCATGGACCGGTTACAACATCCAGACGGATGGTCATTCAATAGAGCTCCCACGTCCGAACGGATAACGAGGAGCCCGGACAGAGCCGCAACCTCAAGAAATTTGGGCAAGCGAAAGGAGTCCGGACGAGAAAGAGCCGAACGCTCAAATGATCATCCTATCAGAACCTTTACCCCTCTCAATGCAAATGCGGCTCAGGTGTTGATATGGATTAAGGAAAAGCACAGCAAGGTCAATTGGCCCAGAAGGCTGTCCGAGCGAAGCAAAACCATAAGGGACCCTAGCAAATATTGCGAGTTTTACAGAGACATCGGTCACACGACTGATGAGTGTAAGAAGGAGATTGAGCAGCTGATACAAAGGGGGTCCCTTAAAAAATTCATAGGTCCGGCTAGAGAGGAAAGTCCCTGTAGACGGCCGAACACCAGGAAGGATGACTCTGGCTCGGATGACGATAACGAGCATAAAAACCCAAGGAATGCCGACCCGTGCAGACCATAAGCTGGAGTGATAAATGTGATCACTGGAGGATCATCTTATGGAGAGGACCTATCTAGAAAAAAGAAGGGGAAGGGTGTCTATCTCTCTCACCAGGTCGAACAGCTTGCTTCAGTCACCATATCCAGTGAAGACGCACGAGATGTAATGTTTTCTCACGAGGACGCTCTCGTCGTTAGAGCTCGGATTAACAATTTTAATGTTAAAAGGATTTTGGTAGATAAATGCAGTGCTATCAATGTGCTCACCCTTCAAGCCTACCGAGCCATGAGACTTTCGGTCGAAGAGCTAAAGCCGAACTCCACTCTGCTGATCGAGCTTGGCAATGCTACTGTCCCGATGGTGGGATCTGTTGAACTCTTCGTTGAACTTAGCCAAGAGGTACTTGCCCACACCTGCAAGGTAACATTCATGGTAATTGACATGATTTTTGCCTATAGCGCCATTTTTGGCAGGCCACTGCTTTTTCAAATCGGAGCTGTTATGTAGAGGGGGCATTGCTGTTCTAAGGGGCGATCAAAAAGCATCCCGCGAGGTCTACATCACCATGATAAAGCAGCAGAGGGAGGCCATGATAGTGGAGACAGGGTTGGAGCAGTCCGAGCGAGCAGAGTGTCCAAGAATGGATCCCGCCAAAGAGGTGAAAACAAGGGCATTGTCAAAGGGCAAAAATGTCCAGGTCGGTACCAGCATGAATGCAGAAACAGAGGATGCCATCATGCAGGTCTTGACCATTAACCAAGCATCCTTCGCTTGGAAGCCAGAAGATATTCCGGGCATTGATCCTAAAGTGATCACTCACAAACTCAATGTGGACCCAACTCAACTGCCGGTAAGACAGAAGCTGTGTAGGCATGCGCCCGAGTAGAGGAAGTTCATATCTGAGGAGGTTAACAGGCTACTAAAGACCGAGACGATCCGAGAGGTAGACTACCCGGAGTGGCTCGCTAATGTGGTCCTGGTGAAAAAGAAGACGGGGAAGCCACGGATGTGTGTGGACTTCACAGACCTCAATAAAGCATGTCCGAAAGATAGCTATCCCCTACCAAGCATAGACCAACTGGTGGATGCCACTGCAGGCCATGCAATCTACTCCCTCCTCGATGTATACGCTGGCTACCACCAAATCCTGATGTGGCTTGCAGATCAGGAGAAGACCAGTTTCATCATAGACGACGGAACCTTCTGCTACAAGGTAATACCGTTCGGTCTGAAAAATGAGGGTGCCATGTATTAGCATTTCATGAATAAAATTTTTAAAGACCAGATCAGGTAGAACGTGGAAGTATTCGTGGATGACATGATCGTCAAGAGCAGGAGCCCTGAAGAACACCCAGCCGATCTGGAAAAAGTTTTTTGCACATTGAATAAATTTTGGATGAAGTTCAAACCCGAGAAATGCATCTTCAGCGTCCCATCGAGAAAATTTTTGGGCTTCATGGTTTCTCAAAGGGGAATTGAAGCCAATCCGGAGAAAATAAAGGCCATCCTTGAGATGTAACCCCCTAGAAGCATAAAAGATGTTCAGAAGCTGAATGGGAGAATCACTGCCCTTGGAAGATTCATCTCCTCCTCAGCCAAATGATGCACCCTTTTCTTCAAGAAGCTGAGGAAGAATGAGACTTTCAGCTGGGGAGTAGACTGCCAATAAGCTTTTGAAGAGTTAAAGAAATTCCTCACCAACCCGCCACTGCTCAGCAGATCGATCCCAGATGAAAACTTGTATTTTTACTTATCCACCTCTGGTCAAGCCGTTGTAGGTGTCCTGGTCAGGGAAGAAGGAACCCAATAGCTGCCCGTGTATTATGTGAGCCAAGTGCTCAGAGGTGCAAAATTGAAGAAGGGTTTGGTCGAGAAGCTCATCATTGCCCTCATGATGTGCACGAGAAAGCTAAGACAATACTTCGAGGCGCACACGATTTCTCTAGACCCCCGACCTTGAGGGCAAAATGGTAGGATGGGCAATCAAGCTACAGTCATGGCATATGAGGTACGAGCCCAAGGCGGCAATAAAGGCCTAGGCTCTAGGAGATTTTATTGCTGAGTTCGCCAGCGAAGAGCCCGACAGTCAACCCAAACTTCAAAAATGGGAAATGATTGTAGACGACGTAGCAAATGATACCCGAGGAGGTGTGGGCATTGTAATAACAGGTCCCTTGGGCATTGTAATAAGGTACGCAATAAAACTTAGCTTCAAAGCTTCTAATAATGTGGCAGAGTACGAGGCGCTCCTTCATGGATTGAGACTACTCCAAGCCATCCAACCGGAGCCAGTAACCATCAAGAGCGACTCCCAGCTCGTAACAAGCTAAGTCTTGGGCACCTTTGAAGCTAGAGAAACCAACATGATCCAGTACCTGGCGAAAGTCAAGGCTGCATTTAAAATACTCGAAGAATCTGGATTAGACTGGAATCTCCAGAAGGTGCCAAGGGACCAAACTTCAGATGCTGATCGGCTTGTAAAAATGTCTGCCTCCGAACAGAGAGTAATAGAAGAAAACATTACTGTCATCGACCAAGCGTCCTCCTCCTTAGATGAGCCGAAAATGATGGAGATTGATCAAGGGGATGAAACTTGGATGAGCTCGATCAAGCGGTACTTGCAAATAGGGCAACTACTGGAGGACAAGATCGAAGCCCGAAAGGTATCACGCAAATCCCTCAATTACTCCATAATTAACAGTGATTTGTACAAAAAAACTTTCAGTCATCCCTGGCTCAAATGTGTAACGGATGAAGAAGGAGACTATATCCTAAGAGAGGTCCATGAAGGCATTTGTGGGGCACACGAAGCTAGTAGGGCCATAGCAAGAAAAGTACTCCAGACCAGATACTTTTTGCCCAACATTTTTAGAGATGCCCAGGAGAAAGTAAGAAGATGCCAGCAATGCCAGATTCATGGAAGGGTCATAAGACAGCCCGGAGCAGATCAACAGCCGATCGGAATCGCATGGCCATTTGACAAATGGGGCCTGGACATCCTGGGACCTTTTCCTCAAGGTAAAAGGCAGATGGAGTTTCTCATTGTAGCAGTCGACCACTTCTCCAAATGGATCAAAGCAGAGCCTCTAGCAACGATCACAGTAGAGAGGGTCAAAAGCTTTGCATGGAAGAATATCATTTGCAGGTATGGCTTACCCAACATTTTCATTACAGATAATGGCAAGCAGTTTGATAGCTCCACCTTCAGAAATT
Organism: Excoecaria cochinchinensis; assembly: GCA_947683425.1. Classification (NCBI taxonomy): domain Eukaryota; kingdom Viridiplantae; phylum Streptophyta; class Magnoliopsida; order Malpighiales; family Euphorbiaceae; genus Excoecaria; species Excoecaria cochinchinensis. The sequence goes on from CANTUQ010000018.1 coordinate 3,521,449, forward strand.
TTTGCCAAGGCTTGAACATCAGCCTGAGATTCACCTTAGTCACTCACCCTCAGAGCAACGGGATGACAGAGGTCTCTAATAGAACCATCCTGGAGGGGCTGAAGAAATGGCTGGGCGAGGCAAAGGGCAACTGGACTGAAGAACCGTAGAGTGTCCTATGGTCTTACAGAACTTCACCAAGGACGGGCACTCACCAAACGCCATTTTCTCTTGTCTATGGCTCCGAAGCAATGATACCCATAGAGTCAGCATTTTATTTCGAACGGACGAACATCCAGGAAAGATGCCAGGACCTAGACTTAATAGAAGAAAGGAGAGAGGACGCCTACGCCAAAATCGCCGCCTACAAGCAGAGGGTCGCTAGATACCATAATACAAAGGTGAAGTCTAGAACTCTCAACGTTGGTGATCTGGTACTCAGAAAGGTGGACATAGGCTTGGGAAATGCAGGAGTTAGGAAGCTAATGCCAAACTAGGAAGGGCCCTACGAAGTCTACAAAGTCTTAAGCCAGAGCACATACAAGCTCCGAACAATAGATGGGCAAGACATCCCCAGGAGCTGGAATGTTGAAGTACTCAAGAAGTAACACATGTAATAATGTATTAGGAATCGAATTCAATCAATAAAGAAATTCTTCTTCATCTCTGTTAAAGGCATGTATGGTACAATTTATACTCTAGGCTTGATGCTCATTCCAAGTCGAAAATGTGAAAGTTAGAATCCATTTGTTTGCAGGATAAGCTCATTCGTTAGGATCGACGATATTCCCGATCCAAATATACAAAAATCACGAATCGCCATCGGCTCATCCGTTAGAATCGACGATATTCCCGATCCAAAGATACGAAAATCGCCTAATTTCCACTGGCTCATCCGCTAGGTTCGACGCCAATTCCGAACCAAAGACGCGAGGGTCAAACTATAGTAAAAGTTTCTCCCAAGTTAAGTGTTGCCCAGCAATCACGGATTGAAATGAAAATTAAAAATGCTAACTTGATGTACGAAACTGTTCACCTAATTCTAAGTCTATGAGAGGCTAAGAAGTCATTCGCTATGCTTGACGTTTTGGGGTCAGTTCCCCAAAAGTCTAATTCATAACTTGTGCCAGATGACTGACTGATCATGCCTTTCCAACTAGATTGGACAAATTGGTTGCTGGCCTTGAATGTTATTGATTCCAATTCAGGAAGTATCTACGATTAATCAGTAGATCACATTAGCAAATTATATGCGATTATACAAGTGTGATGCGCGTCAAACCCCGGGATGGCCCCGAAGACCCGCCTTTAGGACTTTCGGGATGAGGTTCATGGAAACTTGCAAGTGAAATTGCAAGGGCTTTTATTTCGGGCAACAAGGAGGTTTCATGGAATCGCCACCCAATAGAACATTGGGAAAGTTTGTCTAGCCTCAGTGAGCCTAAAACAGCGTAGCTATGTCCATCATAGGCAAGCCGGAGGTGTCTTAAAGGCCCCACCCTAACATTAGGATGGCCCTCTCGGCCTCGTGCTTGGGCAAACTAGAGGTATCTTGGAGGCACCACCCTAATAGAACATTAGGATGGCCCTCTTGCCTCATGGCGCCTAGGACTGTGCAAATTGAGCCTTTTTACGGGACACAAGAGGTGTCTTGGAGGTCCCATCCCAATAGAATATTGAGATGGCCCTCTCGCCTCGTTGAGCCCAAAGACCAGAGATGGTTCGGGACTTCTCATTTATTCATACCTTGATTAAGTTAAAATTGAGTTTTGAATTTAAGTTTTCATCCCTTTTCTCATACTTTTTGATGCAATAATTAGAGCGCAAGTTGGTCATCCAAGGAAAGCGGTAAATGAAAGCATAATTAAAATAAAGTACATGAAAATAAATTACAACAAAACTAGGAGCGGAATACAACCCCCATTGTAAATAAAATATAAATCATGCATAAAACGGGGTATTTATTATCAGTGAAGACATTGGTCATCGCATGCATAATTAAAGAAAACAATTTTGAAGTGACAATTTATTTGGATGAAAAAATTAGGACATTGGTCCCATTTTATTAGAAAAATTCAATTTATTTATAAAAATATTTTTGTGTGATTTTTAATTAAGTGTGAATAAATAAATGATTTTATTAATAATTACATGACAAATAAATCAAAATACAAATAAAGTAAAAAATTAAATACAATAAAAGTAAATCTCCGGATTTCCTCTTTCGCTCGCATAGATGCTCAAATAAGGAAAAATAAGGATTTGAAACCAAAAACAACCACAAATAAAACTTACGTTAGTAATTAAATCAAGAAAATAAATAAAATATGCATTATGTACGACAAATAAATTAACTAATATAATGGAAACAAATAAATTAGCATATTGACATGTTAACACAAACTATGACAATAATAATAATAATAATAATAATAATAATAATAATAATAATAATAATAATAATAATAATAATAATAATAATAATAATAATAAATGAAGAATAAACAATTAAATAAAATAGCATAAAAAGAATATTAAACATGTTAAATCTATATACAAAATCACATAAAATAAATACAAACATAATAAATATAAAAATCTACATTTTTACTAATTAAATATGAACAAAATAAATAAAATAAAATAAAATTAAAAGATTGAGCCTAGAATGTTTACCCTCAGATTTTGGATTCGATGGAATAGAGAAAATGATTGATTTCCTTGTTTTGATTCACAAAATAGAAATAAAAATAATAAAAATTGGAATTTTATTCCAAAAGAAAATTGTTTAAGAAAAATAATAGAAGAAAATAAATTAATTCTCAATAACAAAAGAATTGATTTCTTTGTTTCAAGTATGTTTATTGATTAAAATTGTAAAAAAAATGGAAGAAAAGAAATTTAATTTCCAAACAACAAAGAATTATTTTCTTTGTTTTAAGAAATTAAAATTGATAATAAAAAACAAATTTCAAGAACAAAGAATGGTTTTTCTTTGTCTCAAGAAAAAGTTTTGATTAAAAATTGGATTTTTAACCTTAAAAATTTTTATTCGGAGAAGAAAGAAAAACAAAAAAAGTGTAGAGAGAATTCTTTGAGAAGAAGAAGAAGAAAAATAATGATTTTTGATGTAAAAAATGAATTCCCCCTAATTCCCTTTCAAATTTTCAACTTAAATGAATAAAAATGGAAAAAATAATTAATTAGGGAAGAAAATAGGATTTTTAGCTAATTTTCCTTAATTTGGGTGTAAAAAAGGGAAAAAATCATTAAAAACCCAGAATAATGGTGAAAAAAATCAAGAAAATTGAAGAAAAATCGGAAAAAGGGGAAAAAATCCCATTTGCAGCGGATCTGGGGCGACCGATGCCCATCGGAGCGCCCGACGGGCGTTGGTCGCGCAGCTGGGGCGCGCGCCAGCGCGAGAGATGCGCAGAGCGTCATTCGCCCTGCGTGCTGCCTCACATCGACATCCGATTTTTGATTTTTTTTTTGAAATATAACTAAAAAACGCTAAAATTTTCAAACTTCATTTTTCAAAACTAATTTTTAAAATATTTTTATTATTTTTTATTTCTTATTCTAAAATGCAAATTTGATAAGAAAATCATCACTTTCAAACTCTCGTCCGTAAATAGACAACTTATCATCATTGGGTAACTCCGATCTAGGTTGACTCAGGACTCGGTGTCTACAACAAGTTATTAAAAAATGGCAATTCATAACTTTAAAAGTTTACAGTTTACACAAAAGTTGCAATTTATTGAAGAAACAATAGACTGTACAGTTTACAAGAATTAGTACAAAAAATAAAGTATACAATGGAAAATCTAATCTAAGTTTCTATATCTACAATTTCTACAACAGCAGGAGCCGAGACCTGATCAGCAGGAGGCTCTACACTCGGCTCGGCAGCAGGCTCTGCACTTGGCTTGGCAGTAGGCTGAGAAGGCTCGACAGCCACCTCAGAGATTGGCTCCGCCGGCAAAGAAGCGCCAACCTTAGCTCCAGAGGGCACATCTAGCTGAACTTTAGATGTCATAGGATCTTCCAGGGATGTCGGTCGCCTCCTCTATAGGAGCCTCCTCCTCATCACCACTATATGGCAGATCGGGTAGAACACTCGGGTCCTCTATCCAGTCTAGATCGGCCCCAGGGAAGTGCCTCCCGACCTCATAGATTAGCCGATACAACAACTTTCCTTGAGCCTCTCCCAGTTGATGAAGAAGCTGTACCTTTTGAGAGGCAAGCTCCTCTTTAAGCTTCTTCCTCCAGGAGGTCTCCTTGTCCTCCAAAGTAGCCTTCAGTGAATCTCGCTCAGCTCGAAGCTGGACGCAGTCTGCCAAGGCTTTGCCCCTCTCTTCCTTAGCTTTGGCAATCTCAGTGCCCAAAAGCTTGCACTCAGCGCTCAGTCTGCTCGTCTCTTCTTCAAATATCTTGCACTGAACGCTGTCCGTAGTCAGGCGCGAAACTTCTCCTTTCAATCGATGGACTTTGCCTAGAAGAGTCTTTAGCTCCTGGGCATGCTGAGAGCCCCCCATTCTTCAGTTCTGCCACCTCCGATCGAAGGGCAGAGGCCTCTTTCTGGGCAGTATCGCGTTGAGCATCTACCTCCCCCTTCGCCTTGGCAGCATCCTCCGACCTTGCCTTCAAGAAGCTCGCCATGCCGTGCATGCGCAGGCCCCTTTTGATCAGCTAAAAAACAACAACAAAAATAAAAGCATTAGTAAAGGAAGGTAACATCAATTCCCAGACATCATGAAATGACCTAGCCAAGTCTCACCTCCAGGCTCTACTGGTTGAACATGCTGCACTCCCGGGCGAGCAAGCTGGGATCTCCCATGGCCTTGAAGTCGCCATATTGAAGAATGCCCCGATAAGGGTAACTGGCAACTATTTTATTGCCCGTCGACTAGTCATTGCCGAAGTTCTCCCTCAGCACGTCCTTCAAGGGCACAATTCGCCTCTCAATGGCTCCCCCTGCAGCTTGCCGGGCTAACTCGCCTTGGATCGGTGCCTTGCCTTTCGCTGCCACTCGGGCGTTTGAGGCAGCCACCAGCTCTGTAGCTTTTTTCTGAGCGATCTCCTTCAGAAGCTGAATGTTGGGAGGAATGGCGGCTGGTTGCGCTTTATCGGAATTAGACTCTTCCCTCAATAGTAGTCATCTGTGTGGATGCCGATCGTTAGCATCAGATTGAGGCACCGCAGGACCTGAGATGATTGTGGCAGGGACAACAGCAATAGGGGCAGCAGGGGGAGGAGCATCCACTGGACCCCGTGAAGCGTGCACTTTTGAAGCGAGCAGGATCTTCCTTTTCTTTGTCTTCCTCTCCTCCCTTGCAGCCCGCTCGGTATCCCTTTTGGCCTTACCCAGAATGGCAAGCTGCCTTGTCATTTCATCCCCTCCAGTCATAGCAGCTGCATCACAAAGAAAAATGAGATAAGTATTCTTTTTAGAAAAATTAATACTCAGTGCACATGCAATGCATGATTGTCAACTCATGCTGCTCCCTCTACTACAATCCTAATGCTCACGTTCTGCATTTGCATCAAACTGGGAGCTAGAAGACCCGAGCAATGTCCCCAAGAGGGAGTTGGAGTCATAGGGTCCTCCTTGCCTCGCCACAGTGTCCATCAACTTCTTCATGTCGGCCTCATACAAGGGTTGCCCGACAGCTTGGTCTCTCAAAATATTGGCTCCTCCCGACCGGGTAAGGCGCACCCCAAATCCACCAATCATCCCCACTAGAAAGAACCTCTCCTTGTATCCTTTTATCGAGGTGGGGATATGGACGAGCTTTCTCTTCGGTCAGCTGGTGAAGAAATACTCTATCCCATCGCTTTGACCTGATATGTAGAAGAAGTGGGTGAAGAGATCCAGAGTTGGGGCCACTCCCTCTATCTTAGACAAGATCTTGAAAAAAGCCACCGATCTCCACCCATTCGGATGCAACTAGTTTGGGGCAATCCCGTAACCTTCTAACACAGTAATCTCAAATGGGCCAAATGGAAACCGCATCCCTGTATCCAAACTCCATAAATGGCAGATGAACCACTCATTCTGCTCCTTCCCAAAAGGCCCCTCCGTCATCATCATGGATTCGGGGTAGGGCATCACAAACACGTCATCAGGAAGCCCATATTGAGAAGGAATCTCAGCTACTTCCTGAGGTCCCAATCTGGAAAGATGCTCACCCATTGGCTTGTCCCTGTACTCCTCTATAAAACACCTATCTATTGACTGACCACTGCTGGAGGCCATTTTCAATATAGTAACCCTAGTTTCTAATGGGGTGAAGTGAGTTGAATGCAAAGGTGCAACAGAAAGAATGAGAGGAAAAATCAAAGGCAGGCGAGAAGGGATTACTTACTTGATTGTAGGTACTTTGGAAAATTTTGGGGAATAGAGAGCAAAAAACCACCAAAACGCGAAAGATGAAGGAAACGAGAAGAAATTTAGATAGAGTTTCTCTAAGGATTGCTGAAAAGTTAAGAAAAAATGCCCAGAAGTTACATTTTTATAGGCAAAAGCTTCTTGGAGACGCCAAACGTCTCACCACAGGATGCTCGCCACATGTCCTAAAAGCATCATTGCTGTATGAAGAACGAAGCGTCACCCTCGGTGCACGCGCAACATTAAATTAGATAACTATCAGAATAGGCGCATCTCTTCAGATGAGCGCCTTTTAAAATTCAAAAATCCCGCCAACGGATGTCTCCCGATCGGCACAACTCAAAATAAACTCTCCCCGAGCGGAGCAAGTCAAGGCAAATCTATGCCCGATCGGACCCTTTTTGAGGGGGGACAAGTGATAACTACATAAATAACATTTGCAAAGAGGCCCATTCAGTCGACCCAATCCCCCTGGTAGGGCCCAAAGCCCATCAGCAAAGAGCACAAAGCCTGAGCATGAAGGCAACGCCATGTCCGATCCAACTGATGTGACAACACGTCCAATCAGCCCACTGACACAAGGCAGTGCCATGCCCTTCACCTGCTACCTGTCGCTTCGCCGTTCACCTGCTCTGACTGCCAGTTATCACTCCCTAGGCCCTCAAGTGCACCTCTCCTATCTCTGATAAATATCCCAACAAACAGTGGCACCAAGTATCAAATCTCTGAGACTCTCTCTCTAAGTATTCTCTCTCTAGAAAGCTACTAACTTAAGCTTCGGAGTGCTCATGCCTGGTCCGACCGGGCATTCTTACTTGCAGGTCTCAATCTTTCGACCGGCTCTCCTTCTATATTACTTGAAACTTCCGATCGGCTCTTTCTCTCTTCTAGATAAAGACATTCTTCGTCTTATCAATGCCATTGCCCACATTAGCTCTTATCCAAGAATTAAAGTTTCAATTCATATTTTTATGGGTCTTTTTTTATTATTATTATTATATTTTGGGTTTTCTTTAAAGAGGTCAACTAATTGGAACTTTTTACCTTTGGAATTAAGAAGAGTTGATGTTTTTTGTATTAATTTTGCACAGTGATCCCACTAAACTATAGAAATTATCAACTTGCCTATTATATTTGAAAAAGCAAAGACACAAATTTCTAATTTTGAACACACACAAAAAATAATAAAAAAAAGATTATTTAGAAAGTAATATGGTTTCTATTATTCCTTTATGAGGAGGATTTGGTGTAAAATGAATTTCCTATGTTTTCTTTTTTCTAATATACCAACAATTAAATTAATATATAATTATTCATGAATGTATGTTATGTAAACCAAGATAATGGTCAAAGAAAGTGATGAAAATTAACTTTTTTTTCTTTTATTTGAAAAGTTGTGAAAATAAAAAGTATGTCATTATAATTTACATAGATTTAAGATATTTTAATAAATAAGAATAAAAAATATAAAAAATTAAGTTATTATTGATTATAAAGCAATTAAATAAGGGCATATTAGATAATTAATATATTAACTATAATTTGAAAAATGAAAGAGGATTATACCGTGGGACAAACTAAAATGGAAAACATGCCTATATTAAGTAAAAAGGAAAAAGAAATTATGGAGAGAAAAACCTTGCCAACAGGAACAATAATGATCATGGTGATTGATGAAGGGAAAATATCAATAAACATGGAGGTAACATTAATAATTGTACCTACCTCTTGTAATGCAAAAAATGTTGCGAAAACTTCTACAAGGATCCCGTTTATTTTTAGTCAATGGCCTGATGCTTATCCATATACGGGATAACAATAGTTTTTTCACAATCTAAAAAACCCTGAAAGATTAAGACAAAAATTGAGTGTGAATAGGAACGAGCAATCTTACGGCATATACGTTTTCTCATTACCAAATTCTGAGATCTCCCATCTATTTATAGAGATCCTAAAACTAGAGACCTATCTCTAGTATAACTTAGACTCTTTCTGAGATAGGATTTGGTAATCTCATTCAGATTGAATTACTTAATTCTATCTGCATTGGAACTTAATTCAAAGTAGAGTCATGGGCGTACCTAAATTCTATCATGACGGAATGAATTCCAGCCTTGATTTCCAGTTATACAGGCAAATAGATTGTGTGACCAGTATACATCGAGATCACTAGTGCTATACACCTATTAGAGATATATGGCATCTCGAAAAATGTTATCCTCTTTTTCATGTATGCCTAACCCTAGATTGTCTTCTCACATTCACTGTTTTAACTTATGATATCATAAAATAATTTTCTTATTCACTATTATGTTTCTACTTATAGAAACTATAATAGGCTAGCCAGTGAACATGAAACAATTGAATGTGATCAAAAGACTATCTTTCCCTCTTACTGTATGCCATCAATGTAACACCTCCTACCCATATGTAGGCGAACCCATCCGCAGGGGAGTGAGTAGCCGTACGAATTGGGGTGTCACCAAGCAAAACGGTACAATAACATTCATCCATATAATATAAACATGCAAAAATACAGCGGAAATAAAAACTTTAAAACCAAACTGAAAATTCATTCATAGATAGAATAATAATATTCAATACATATCTGTTATGATATTACCAAAATAATTACATCTTTCAGAAATACAAAGCGGAAGCTGAACAAAAGACTAAATACAATGAGAGTTCACTATTACAAAAAGAATCATAATACAAAAATCTAATTCCTAACATCAATCCCACTGTGTTGGCTTGACTTGCGGCGACTCTCCTAAAAGCTATACACCTTCCGTAATTGCACGGATGAAACACCTGTGCTAAGCGATAACGCTTAGTGGGAAAACAAACAACAATAATATGGATGACCATTCACAATGGACGTCGAGGAAAAATGCATACATAAAGGCATAAGCTGATAATCATAAGACATAATCATAATTGAATCACATTCGTAAGCATTCAAAGGTTCATAATCACATTCATATGCTAAATGATTCATATGCTCATAAATAGAGTCATTCAGATTCACATACTTATAATCATAGTCATTCGGATTCACATTCTCATAAGTATAACAGAAAAAAACACAACACCTGCTGACTCACAGTAGTGGATAACGAGTGAACGCATGGCGGTACCTTACGGGTATGAATCGCAAAGAAACATCACATTTTTCTCATTTCAAAACATTTTACAGAGGGGATCTTAAACAAGATCCAAACACATTGTGTAACACCCCCTACGTCCCCATTGGAAGGATGCCGGAGAGCACTACCGACGCTCACTCGCATACATGCACACATACGCTAAGCTGAAGCATACATTCATACATAAAAACATACGGAGATACAGCGGAAATTAAAACTTTAAGCAAACAGTAGCTGAACATACATTAACTCACATACATACATATAATCATTCAGCGGAAGTGCAGACGAAAGATAAAACGGAGAAATAACTGAAAACTTAATTACAATAAGATCCTTACATATAACTACATATACAAAGGACTACAGAATTACAGAATCCAAAATACCAAAGCTGAACAAAATACAAAACTTCTAACTCCTAGGTGGCCGACCTTGCAGATGCGTGACTTGAACGGAACCAAACCTGCCACCTGCACGGGAAAAGAATCCGTGCTAAGCGATAACGCTTAGTGGGGAGAACACACAAGCAACATGGACGGCCATTCGCAATGGTCGTCAAAGCATAACGCATTCATAATAGCAAATGCATATAGTCCTAACAGATAGATATACATGCTTGCATAAAAAGTCATGCATTCAGAAGATCATAACCACATTCATGTACACATTACCTGATTGTTCTTTCCATTATCGTAATTATACAGTTAGCATATTTCTATAATCATACTAAAGCAACCAAAGCAGATAGGATACCATACAGGATACAAGTGATATCATGCAATTACACATACAAATTAACTTTCACTTACCGAACTCACGGGCATCAGATGTCAGAGATTTCACATGCATAGCTACTAATTATCATGCCTGAAATGTAAACACATGACCACACGCCGAAATCACTACCCTAGGAAAAGCTAGAGAGAGAACACATAACATAACACAATATTTATAACATTCCATGGTCAAGAGCACATTCATATGTATCTTGATTCACATACTTCACCATAACAGTCAATAGCACCAAAATCACGTTCATATACATACTTATTAACCATAGCATTCAGTAATTCAAGTTTACATTTATATACCTATTAATTCATATGCTTATAAACATAACCAATCAGATTCACATGCTTATTAGCACAACATAATAAACTATAACCATGGCATTCAAGAGATCATGACCACAGTTGTACACCTTTCAATTCACATACTTATGTCCATGACTGATTGTATACGAACACATTCACAATATGATATATGTTGATAATCATGTACGATACATATGCTTGAGTCACATTCAATCCGTTCAGAGATTCATAATCACATTCGAGTACATAACTGATTCACATGTCCAGAATTATGCTCATCCAAATATCAGATTCTCTTAATCATATCAGATAAAACAAACAGGATACCTACTGACTCAAAATAGTGGATAACGAATGAACTGACAGTACCTTACGGGTACGAATCGAATACAGACATCACCTTACGGGTGCGAATCGAATACAGACATCACCTTACGGGTGCGAATCGAATACAGACATCACCTTACTGGTATACAGTTCATATTAAGTGACAATGTGTACAAAAATCCATAATTTAACATCCCTAAATCATATGAAATAAATAAGATTCTATTGCAAAAATAGGGTAGGTCACGGTGGTAATCATATTGGTTGCCACCGTGACATACCAAGGATCTCGACAGAATGCAAGTCTGGGGTACCTCACGGTGGTAACCCTTGAGGTTGTCACCATACCCACTGCCGAAAACAAAATGCTATTCCTCACACTTTATCATATCATTCATACCAACTAATTGTACATTTCTATAAATACTTACTTACCCCGGTTTGCCACATTATGGATCTCCATTTAAAAGAGGAATTCATAAGCTAAAAGCATTAAATCACATTTATCATTATCATATTATATAATCACTCAAATATCCACATGAACTATAATAACATCATAGATATCTTGCATACTAATACATTCTATTAACATTTATTATCAATGCATGCATCATATAATATTGTTAGGCAATTACTTCAATCACACATTCACTACTCATATCCCATATATATATATATATATATATATATATATTTCATTAAGTAAATTCATTTCATGTGATGTCTTTCATGTGTATATAACTTAGATCTTAAGTCATACCTAGACATACTTGTTCATATCATACACGTTTATATAGATTAAAGTATTATAATACTCAATAATGTCATTAAACTTGACTTGATTCTAATACATACAATTACACATCATTACTTCATTAGTTTGCTATTAATCTTAATCCTATTCATGTTTATTTTCCAAGTGATAACTATTCTTATACTCATTTAATAGTCCTAAACTTGCATCGGATAGATCCTAAAAAGTTTCGGTGGAAAGCGGGTTCAATTCGGGAAGAAAAACACATAAAATGATCAAGATAGAAGGGGTCACGGTGGTAATGAATTTGGTTACCACTGTGAGGTCCAAACTAAGCATTCTGCCTAGCATTTTCATATGTCACGGTGGTAATGAATTTGGTTACCACCGTGACCTACCAAAAATTTGCAAAACAGAAGCTAGAATTCAGGACTGCTTCGCAACTCCTTTTTGTTCAACCTAAACAGGCATATAAATGACATTTTTAGGCAAAACTTACTCTTAACATTTGTTCCCTAAGATGTTAACTTTCAAATACAACAAATTTCAGATCAATTAGACATATATAACTTTAGATATGATCTAAACAAACTATAGTGCTCCCCTGAACCCGGCCAGAGAAGATAGCCCTACTTCATGGCTGCTTTTGAGACACTTAGAGTCAAAATTAGCTCAAGATTATTTATGACATATTTGTAGGAATATATCTTAGTTTTCCAACGGTACTAGTTTCATACCATTTGGAGTTCTACAACTCCCAATAAAGCTTAAAAATCGAAGAAAGGTCAAGTGCATTCTAACCCAGTTTTTCACCCAAAATCCTATTCACATGCACAAATGAACAATTTAAACCAACACTCACTACCATCATCATATATCATCAACAACACATTCAAGAAACTTATATCACACATGAATATACTAAAATTCATATACATAATAGAGAGTTTCCCAAACCTGGAATTGAAGATCCAAAATCACTCTTCTTCAACATTCAATCATCAATCTTTCTTCTTAACACCAATCACTTGCACCAGCAAAACCCAGAAATTACTCATCCAAAACCTAACTTTCCCCAAATCAAAAGCAAAACAGAAGGAGAAGAAGAACCAAACACATGCAAACCAAAACTAACTCTTACCTCTTCAATTTTCCCCAAAACTCAACCAAAACAAACCAAGGATCTTGCAAAACACCAGCCAAGAAGAAAGGAGATGGAGTAGAGAATGAACAAGGAAAAGAAAGAAGAAACCGTGAGAGAGAGAGGAGAGGACGTGAGGCAGATTTCCTTTCCCTCTTTTTCTCTTTCTTTTCCCTCTTCATTAATTGCTTTACCAACCAATCCACATGGCAGCCTACTATTGGACCAAACAAACCCACTTTGACTTTCAAGCTCCAATGCACCATACACCACTCACACACTAAATGATCCCTTAAATTAATGCAACAATTGTTCAAAAACACTTCACATCCTTGGGTACAATACACACACTTCACCAGATAAATGCCACAACAAAACACCCTACAACCATACACCACATGCACACCAAATAATTTTCCACACTTAACTTATTTAATAAATTAATAAATTAATTACTTTAAATCCTTGTCATCCAAATTTCTTATGCACAAATTACCGAAATACTCTTAAATTCCCGACTCAGCATGAAAATTCTGACCAGGCCTGTTTCGGGTTGTGACACATTGAGGTTTGCGAGGACCCATATGGGGACCTAATCAGGGTCCAGAACAAAACTGAGGGCTGCAGCTACTGAACTCTATTAGGCATGCCTAACTATCCACTTATTTGACTCTAGCAGGTCATGCATAATCCATCATATCACATTCATATAATTCATAAAATTATGCATGCAAGATTCAAAAAGCATCACAAGTTAGGAAATTAAAAATTGAAAATCACAAAAGAAAACTCACATTGAAGCTAGGGGTGTCGCGCTCGCGACAAAGGCCAAACTGGCCTCAGGTCGCGATCGCGGCAGTCTTTGCGCTCGCGCGAAGATAGAAGCACATCTCACTGTCGCGCTTGCAAAAGTGAGCGGCCAACAAAGGCTGTCACGCTCGCGATAGGGGACTGCCCAAATCCACTTGACAGCCGAGTGCTCTGTCGCGCTTGCGATAGAGAGCTCTCACTGCGGCCACTCTGTAGCCCAAATTCGCTCGACAGCCCAAATCTGCTCGGCCTCGTGCAAGGGCTGAATTCACCAAGCTCTGTCGCGATCTCGTGATAGTGTCGCGCTCGCGACAGAGTCGTGATTTTCAGCTCTTATGCGAAAATTTGCAGAAATTCACACTTCCAAAACACCCAAACCTCCAATCTCAAACATAAATCAACCCAAACTTCATCTTACCTCAAATCAAACTTCCCATCATCATAAATAACATAAAACACAACTTTTACAACAATTAACATAATAAAAAACATGGATTAACATAATCAAACTCTCAAAAACAACAAACCCAAAAAATTACAATAAAGTTCATCAAACTTAAAATTTGCTTCAATAACTCATTATTCATGCATCACAACTTAAATCTAACCAAAACCCATAACATTTGCACTAATATGAGCCTCATCAAACCTCAAATTTCTAGAAAAATCATTCAACATACTAAATCACAAAAATGTACAAATTTAAATAAATTCCCAAACTTGAAAATTCCTATGCTCCTAGTTGCAAGCTCCACTCCCACTTGCCTTCTCTTTCCCCTTAGCATCATGAGTATGCACTTTTCAACATGAAAATCCAAGAACCATACAAACTATAACACCCCAAAACCACCCCAGTAGTTTGAGCCTGTCCGTGTCTGTATGTGTGTATTTTTCTGTGTTGCATGAATGTGTTAAATTGGTTTATTTATTGTATATGTGTGTGTATTAGTATGAGAGGAGGAATTAAACTAATGTATGAGTGAATGTATGGAGGTAGGGTGTGAGTAAGAGATAGCCTAGAGTGTATATTAGAATATGGGAGTAGGATATGTTGGGGGACATTTTTCTTTAGGAGAGAGTGACATATGGCAAAGGGGATAAGTGGGCATTTAATGGGTTTGGTGAGAGAGAAGTCAGCCCTTTCCTTGTGGTTTCCCGTTCTCCCTCTCTTCTTCACGCCATTTTCCTCTTTTCTTCTTCTTTCTTCTTTGTTTTTCCTTCTTCTTGGCCCGATCTTGCTCCCTCTCCTTTCCCTTGAGTAGATTGAGTTGCTTAGCTTGTGATTTTTGAAGTTTAAAGGTGAGTTGGGGTTATGGGTGTTTTAGATTCTTCTTCTTCCTCTTCTCTAGGTTTTAGTTTATATGTATTTGTTTATGGGTTGTTTTAGAATTTATCTTGGTTATGGTGGGTTTGTGGTTCAGAGGAGACTCCTAGACCGGCGAAAGGAAAAGAAATCGCTAGCGGGAGCGGAGCTCGCGAATAGGAGCTAAGGAGAGAAGGTTTGGGAATGTTTATCTTTTATGTATATATATGAATTAAGTTGGATAATTATGCTTTTGGTTTTGATTGGAGTTGTAAGTTGTGTTGTTGTAATTTAAATTACATTAAATATGATATGAGATGCTAGAGAATGAATATTGTTGAAGGATTTGTGAGAAATTATGTGAATAGTGGTAATTGTTGTTAAATGTGCTGTTTTGGAAATTCTTGCAATTGGACATGTAATCGACTTGATTTAATTGAGTTAAATGGTGGTAAAGCTGGGTTTTTAATCATGTTAGGAGTTGTGAATGCTTGCGTTGCTTAATTTTAAGGTTTAGAATCAATTTGGAAGTTTGAATGTGAATTGTATGAGATTTCTGCAGATTTTGGGCGTAAGAGTTGAAAAACCCATGTCTGTCGTGATCGCGACACCATCGCGAGCGCGACAGAGCGCGGAGGTTTCAGCCCTCGCGTCGGCGCGAGAAGTGTCGCGCTGAGAGCTCGAAAGGGAACTCTCTGTCGCGAGCGCGACAGAGCGCTTAACCTCCGAGTATGTGCAGGACCCTTTCTGTCGCGAGCGCGCGATGTTCGCGAGCGCGATAGACTTGGAAGGTTGCCTTCTGTCGCGAGCGCGACAGAGAGTGACGCCTTCGCCCTCTCGCGAGCGCGAGACTCTCTCGCGACCACGAGACTGGGCGGGGAGATGTATTTCGGTCTCTGTCGCGAGTGCGACAGTGGTCGCGAGCGCGACAGACGCAGCTTCCAAATTTGATTTCTTTTCCTTTTTGCTTAATGACTTAATTTCTTTTGCATGCAGTTTCATTAAAGATTTGACTATCTATTTACATGGATAAAATGTATGTAAACATGATAAGATTTTGCATAACCTGTTAATGTCGGATAAGTGGATAGTTAGGCATGCCTAATAGAGTTATGTGCCGCTGCAGCTATGTGTACGACTTTGGACCCTGATCAGGTCCCCCGATCGGATCCTCGCGATCCTTCTGTCTGAATCTTTCTTAAGATTCTATGTGAAAATAATTTAGAATAAAATAAATAGAATATTTTGATACCTCCGGGTATCTATGTGTTTGAAATATGATACCGATACTCTCAAGTATCTATGTGTACTCATTATCCACTCATTATGACTAAGCAGGTGTCATTGTGTTTTGTACAAGAATCTTTGGACGAGAATGCAAATATCTAAATTAACTATTTATGATTATATGCTTATAATTGTATTGTTATCATATGTTTTCTGTCATCGTCACTGTGAGTGGCGATTATGCCTTCTATGTTTTCCCCACTAAGCGATTTCGCTTAGCACGGGTGTTTATCCGTGCAGGTGTGGAAGGTTTTGATTACCGTGGGTTAGACGTGTCGCATCGGGAAGGCCAACGCAACTAGAGATTGGAAGTTTTATAGTATAGGCTTTCCTTTCTTTTGTAATTGATATAATATTTTGTTAGCCTTTGGAACAATGTATCTTGGGCTTTTGTAAATTGGTTCCTTTTGTAACCTATTGTAACATGTAAAGACTTTCTTTTTGTATATTAATAAAAGTATCCATTTTGTTCTGTATCCCTCTTCTTTCTCTTAAAGTTTTTATTTATATCGGATATGTTATTCTGTATGTAATGTTTGAAAGTGTGTACTAGTGGGATGTGACACTCCTATCTATCTTGGATCCCTCTCGCTCTAGTTACGAGTAGAAGTATCCATGTAATAGGTTGGGGTGTGACATTAGGTGGTATCAGAGCTTTTTGGTTTAGAGGTTACTGGGTTTCAGTGTGTTAGTCAGTTTGTTGGGGGTTGTGTTGGTCTGATGCGCATTGCGTTTATATTTTATAGTTATGGAGTCCGCTCGTGGATCACTTGAGGGGTCAGCAGAAAGTGCCAATCCCCAAGAACAAGATCCCTCAGTTTCTGGTCCGGCTCAACCTCCTAGGGGGCGACCTGAGGTGCCTATGGGACCGATGGAAGCGATGCTTTAGAGTATGACAAGAGTACTTGAAAGAGTAACAGCGCCAAGTGCACCTATTGAGAGGTTAAGAAAGCATGATGTAGAGGATTTCTTTGGTACTGGCATAGATGAATCTTATAAAGTAGAGATGTGGTTAGAGAAAACATCCAGAGTACTTAGGGAGATAAGATGTCCACCGGAGCAAGAAGTGGAGTGTGCCCTGTCTTTGTTACAAGGCTCTGCTTATGATTGGTGGAGGTTGGTGGTTAGTCAACCGCAGGTTCCTGAACCGATTACATGGGAATTCTTCGAAGGTGAGTTTCAGAACCGGTATGTAACTAAAGCTTATAAGGACGCCAAGTGGGCGCAGTCTCTAACTCTTAAGCAAAGAACGATGTCTGTAGCCGAGTATGAAAATGAGTTTACCAAGTTGAGTAAGTATGCACCACCAAGGGTTCTCACAGAAGAGTTCCGATGTCAACATTTTGAATCAGGCTTGAATGAATCTTTAAAGGTGATGTTAATTTCATTGATGTCGGCTCCGAATGTGAAGTATTATCAGTTAGTTCAAGCGGCTTTGAGGGCAGAACGTTCTGAGAATATTTTGAGAGAGAAAGCTCAAAGAAGGAAATCTGCAAGAGGTGGCTCTTCTTCAGGAAAGAGGCCAAGGGAATCACCAGGAAACCTTGCTGATGAGTCTACAGCTAGTCCGGCCCCTAGAGGGAGGAGACAGGGTTCTTCTAGGGGATCGAGCACCGGTAGAGGAGATGGCCCTCCCCGATGTACCCATTGTAGTAAACAACATTGGGGTGAGTGTTGGTGGTTATCAGGAGGCTATTTCAGATGTGGTTCTACGGACCATTTACTTGCGAATTGTCCGAGTCGATATGGAGATCCTTCGGGACAACAGGAAGGGAGCCGAGCTGGATCTAATGTACCCCAAGGAAGTCGTAATCGGGGTAGAGGAAGGGGTCGAGGTGGACGGCCTCGAGATAGAGAAGCCTCAGAATCAGTAGATCGCCCAGTACCATCAGCCGGTAGAGCTTATGCTATGAAGGCTCGAGAGGAACAGAATGCTCCCGAAGTGATTGCCGGTAAGTTCTCTTTGCTCGATTCTGAAGTTTATGTTTTGATTGACCCGGGCTCTACCCATTCCTATGTGTGTTCTGGTAAGTTATGGGATAGTTTGGGTAATGAGGAGAAGATGGAATATGAGATTTGTGTATCTAGTCCGTTGGGTTAGAGTATTATGGTTAATCGTGTATGTCGGAAGTGTCCCTTAAAGATTCAGGGTACAGAGTTTGTAGTGGATTTGATTAGTTTGCTGTTTCATGAGTTTGATATTATTTTGGGAATGGATTGGTTGGATAAGCACCGTGCGGTGGTGGATTGTCATAGGAAAGTAATGGTTTTGAAGGATAAAGATCAAATGCCTGTTGTTGTGAAGGGAATTGGAAGTAGCTCTTTGCATAATGTGGTATCAGCTATGAAAGCCAGAAGATTTATTAGAAAAGGATGTGAAGCCTTTTTGGCGGTGGTTTTGGATTCTCGGAGAGGTCAAGTTAAGATTCAAGACATTCCGATTGTAAGAGATTTTGTAGATGTCTTTCCGAAAGAATTACCAGGGTTACCTCCCGAGAGAGAAGTGGAACTGTCAGTAGAAATTCTGCCGGGGACAGCTCCGATTTCTAAGGCTCCTTATAGAATAGCTCCAATGGAATTGAAAGAATTGAAGAGTCAGTTACAAGAGTTGTTGGATAAAGGATTCATTCGGCCTAGTGTATCACCGTGGGGCGCTCCAGTGCTGTTTGTTAAGAAGAAAGATGGAACCCTTCGGATGTGCATTGATTATCGACAGCTTAATAAAGTGATTATCAAGAATAAATATCCATTGCCAAGGATTGAAGACCTCTTTGATCAGTTGAAAGGAGCTGGGGTATTTTCTAAGATAGATTTAAGGTCAGGCTATTACCAGTTAGGGGTGAAAGAAGCAGATGTGGCGAAGACGGCTTTTCGGACGCGTTATGGTCATTATGAATTTCTAGTGATGCCCTTCGGTTTGACAAACGCGCCTGCAGCCTTTATAGATCTGATGAACCGAGTTTTTCGACCGTATCTGGATAAGTTTGTTGTGGTATTTATTGATGACATTTTGGTGTACTCAAGAAATCGAAGGGAACATGAGGAACATCTTGGTTTGGTGTTGCAAAAGTTAAGGGATCATCAACTGTATGCGAAACTCAGTAAGTGTGAGTTTTGGTTGGAAGAAGTGGCTTTTCTTGGACATGTGGTGTCAGCAGAAGGTGTACGTGTTGATCCAAGTAAAATTGAAGCGATTGTTAGTTGGAAGCCTCCGAAGAATGTGCCAGAAGTGAGAAGTTTTCTGGGTTTAGCAGGGTATTATCGACGGTTTGTTCAGGGTTTCTCGGTGATAGCATCTCCTTTGACCAAGTTACTTCGGAAGGATGTTAAGTTTGTTTGGACTAAAAAGTGTCAAGCCAGTTTTGATCGTTTAAAGGACTTGTTGGTTAAAGCTCCTGTGCTCACACAGCCGGTTTCGGGTAAGGAATACACTATGTACAGTGATGCTTCGGGAATTGGGTTAGGTTGTGTTCTGATGCAAGGGAATAAAGTGGTAGCTTATGCATCAAGACAGTTGAAGCATCATGAGCGGAATTACCCGACTCACGATCTGGAGTTAGCAGCGGTAGTGTTTGCGCTTAAGGTATGGCGGCATTACTTGTATGGGGAGACGTGCAGGATTTTCACCGATCACAAGAGTCTTAAGTATTTGTTAACTCAAAAGGAGTTGAATTTGAGGCAACAGAGATGGTTAGAGCTATTCAAGGATTATGATTGTATCATTGACTACCATCCGGGTAAGGCTAATGTAGTGGCTGATGCTCTCAGTAGAAAATCTATGTCTGCGTTGCTAGCTAGCCGAGGCAGTTGGAGATTTGATTCTGAAGGTGCTTTGCTTGCTCAACTTAAAGTTAAATCAAGTTTGAGATCGGAAATTGCAAAGGCTCAGTTAAATGATCATGTGTTACAGCGTGTTTGTCAAGCAGTGAAAGAGGGCAAGCGGACTGAATACTTGTTAGACAGTGAAGGAGTGTTGAGACACGGTAATCGGTTATGTGTACCTAGTGTGGGTGAGTTAAGAAAGAAGCTATTGCAGGAAGCTCACTCATCAGTCTTCACTATGCATCCTGGTGGAGACAAGATGTATCAAGATTTGAAGCAATTTTACTGGTGGCCAGGAATGAAAAGAGAGATAACAGAATTTGTTTCTAGGTGCCTTACCTGTCAGCAAGTGAAAACCGAGCATCAAGTACCATCGGGATTGCTTCATCCCTTACCCATTCCCCAATGGAAGTGGGATGACATCACGATGGATTTTGTATCTGGTTTGCCCATGACTCAGTGTAAACATGACTCGGTATGGGTTATAGTGGATCGATTGTCGAAGTCTGCGCATTTTCTACCAGTGCGAGTGGATTATTCGATGGACA
Source organism: Excoecaria cochinchinensis (assembly GCA_947683425.1). NCBI lineage: Eukaryota > Viridiplantae > Streptophyta > Magnoliopsida > Malpighiales > Euphorbiaceae > Excoecaria > Excoecaria cochinchinensis. The sequence continues at coordinate 3,542,063 of CANTUQ010000018.1, forward strand.
AGTTGGCGGAACTGTATGTGGATGAGATAGTCCGATTGCATGGGATTCCGTTATCCATTGTATCAGACCGAGATCCTCGTTTTACATCCAAGTTTTGGAAAGAACTTCAGGTAGCTTTGGGAACACGGTTAAATTTCAGCACTGCTTTCCATTCGCAGACCGATGGTCAGTCAGAGAGGGTTATTCAGGTTTTGGAAGATATGCTTCGAGGTTGTGCTTTAGAGTTCTCAGGAAGCTGGGATCGGTACGTGTCCTTGATGGAATTCGCGTATAATAACAGTTATCAGGTGAGTATTGGTATGGCCCCTTACGAAGCACTGTATGGATGAAAATGTAGGACCCCAGTATGTTGGACTGAACTGTCAGAAAAGGCTATGATAGGTCCGGATATAGTGCGGGATACAGAAGAAAAAGTGAGGGTTGTGCAACAGAATTTGAAAGCAGCTAAGGACCGACAACGTTCTTATGCTAACTTGAAGCGCAGAGATATTCAGTATGAAGTGGGTGATAAGGTTTTCTTGAAAGTGTCACCGTGGCGGAAGGTTCTCCGTTTTGGCAAGAAAGGCAAACTAAGTCCACATTTTATTGGGCCATATGAGATTCTGAGAAAAGTAGGTCCAGTAGCGTATCAATTAGCTTTGCCTATGGAGTTAGCTAGATTACATGACGTTTTTCATGTATCTATGCTCAGGAGATATCGGTAAGATCCTTCGCATGTGTTACCAGTGCAAGATATTCGGATTCAACCAGACCTCTCTTTTGATGAGGAACCGAAAAGGATTTTGGATAGGGAAATCAGACAACTTCGGAATAAACAGATACCATTGGTCAAAGTTCTATGGCAACATCACGGTATTGAAGAAGCTACATGGGAACCAGAAGAAGCTATGAGATTACAATACCCTAAGTTATTTGGAACAGGTAAGAATTTCGAGGACGAAATTCTGTTAAGTGGGGGAGTATTGTAACACCCCAAAACCACCCCAGTAGTTTGAGCCTGTCCGTGTCTGTATGTGTGTATTTTTCTGTGTTGCATGAATGTGTTAAATTGGTTTATTTATTGTATATGTGTGTGTATTAGTATGAGAGGAGGAATTAAACTAATGTATGAGTGAATGTATGGAGGTAGGGTGTGAGTAAGAGATAGCCTACAGTGTATATTAGAATATGGGAGTAGGATATGTTGGGGGACATTTGTCTTTAGGAGAGAGTGACATGTGGCAAAGGGGATAAGTGGGCATTTAATGGGTTTGGTGAGAGAGAAGTCAGCCCTTTCCTTGTGGTTTCCCGTTCTCCCTCTCTTCTTCACGCCATTTTCCTCTTTTTTTCTTCTTTCTTCTTTGTTTTTCCTTCTTCTTGGCCCGATCTTGCTCCCTGTCCTTTCCCTTGAGTAGATTGAGTTGCTTAGCTTGTGATTTTTGAAGTTTAAAGGTGAGTTGGGGTTATGGGTGTTTTAGATTCTTCTTCTTCCTCTTCTCTAGGTTTTAGTTTATATGTATTTGTTTATGGGTTGTTTTAGAATTTATCTTGGTTATGGTGGGTTTGTGGTTCAGAGGAGACTCCTAGACCGGCGAAAGGAAAAGAAATCGCTAGCGGGAGCGGAGCTCGCGAATAGGAGCTAAGGAGAGAAGGTTTGGGAATGTTTATCTTTTATGTATATATGTGAATTAAGTTGGATAATTATGCTTTTGGTTTTGATTGGAGTTGTAAGTTGTGTTGTTGTAATTTAAATTACATTAAATATGATATGAGATGCTAGAGAATGAATATTGTTGAAGGATTTGTGAGAAATTATGTGAATAGTGGTAATTGTTGTTAAATGTGCTGTTTTGGAAATTCTTGCAATTGGACATGTAATCGACTTGATTTAATTGAGTTAAATGGTGGTAAAGCTGGGTTTTTAATCATGTTAGGAGTTGTGAATGCTTGCGTTGCTTAATTTTAAGGTTTAGAATCAATTTGGAAGTTTGGATGTGAATTGTATGAGATTTCTGCAGATTTTGGGCGTAAGAGATGAAAAACCCGTGTCTGTCGCGATCGCGACACCGTCGCGAGCGCGACAGAGCACGGAGGTTTCAGCCCTCGCGCCGGCGCGAGAAGTGTCGCGCTGAGAGCTCGAAAGGGAACTTTCTGTCATGAGCGCGACATATGTCGCGAGCGCGACAGAGCGCTCAACCTCCGAGTATGTGCAGGACCTTTTCTGTCGCGAGCGCGCGATGTTCGCGAGCGCGATAGACTTGGAAGGTTGCCTTCTGTCGCGAGCGCGACGTACGTCGTGAGCGCGACAGAGAGTGACGCCTTCGCCCTCTCGCGAGCGCGAGACTCTCTCGCGACCGCGAGACTCTCTCGCGACCGCGAGACTTGGCGGGGAGATGTATTTCGGTCTCTGTCGCGAGCGCGGCAGTGGTCGCGAGCGCGACAGACGCAGCTTCCAAATTTGATTTCTTTTCCTTTTTGCTTAATGACTTAATTTCTTTTTCATGCAGTTTCATTAAAGATTTGACTATCTATTTACATGGATAAAATGTATGTAAACATGATAAGATTTTGCATAACCTGTTAATGTCGGATAAGTGGATAGTTAGGCATGCCTAATAGAGTTATGTGCCGCGTGTACGACTTTGGACCCTGATCAGGTCCCCCGATCGGATCCTCGCGATCCTTCTGTCTGAATCTTTCTTAAGATTCTATGTGAAAACAATTTGGAATAAAATAAATAGAATATTTTGATACCTCCGGGTATCTATGTGTTTGAAATATGATACCGATACTCTCAAGTATCTATGTGTACTCGTTATCCACTCATTATGACTAAGCAGGTGTCATTGTGTTTTGTACAAGAATCTTTGGACGAGAATGCAAATATCTGAATTAACTATTTATGATTATATGCTCATAATTGTATTGTTATCATATATTTTCTGTCATCGTCACTGTGAGTGGCGGTTATGCCTTCTGTGTTTTCCCCACTAAGCGATTTCGCTTAGCACGGGTGTTTATCCGTGCAGGTGTGGAAGGTTTTGATTACCGTGGGTTGGGCGTGTCGCATCGGGAAGGCCAACGCAACTAGAGATTGGAAGTTTTATAGTATAGGCTTTCCTTTCTTTTGTAATTGATATAATATTTTGTTAGCCTTTGGAACAATGTATCTTGGGCTTTTGTAAATTGGTTCCTTTTGTAACCTATTGTAACATGTAAAGACTTTCTTTTTGTATATTAATAAAAGTATCCATTTTGTTCTGTATCCCTCTTCTTTCTCTTAAAGTTTTTATTTATACCGGATATGTTATTCTGTATGTAATGTTTGAAAGTGTGTACTAGTGGGATGTGACACTCCTATCTATCTTGGATCCCTCTCGCTCTAGTTACGAGTAGAAGTATCCATGTAATAGGTTGGGGTGTGACACAAACACAAAAATCCTAGATTAAGAACACATCTAACAAATTAAGAAGAATAAGATGAAGAAGAAGAGAAAACCCACTAACTCACCAAATCAAAGCTTAGGAGATGATCAATTTCCACCAACACCACTTGGATCCAAGCTAGGGCACACTTGAAGAGGAAAAGAGGAAGAAGAGATAAAGAGAAGGGGAAGAAAATGGGAAAGAGGCAGCAAATGGCTGTCCCCTTTTTCTCTCTCCTTCTATTTATACCTACTTCCAAAAACTCTAGCCACATGTCACCCTAAGATTGGTGGATCTTGATCACTCACACCCTACACCCATGCAAGACACTATACACAATATCAACCCTCACTAATTCACACACTACTCCCCTATGAGCATGCACACACTAACAAGACCCATGCACACACACATCATAATATCAAACATGCACCCACACTCTAATAAAGCCCACAGAACATACATAAAACCCAAAATACCATTAACACATGCACACAAAAACATGGCTCAACTACTAGGTGGAAATCGGGGTGTGACAATCCATTATGATTTAATTTGCTTTTCTAGTTAGATCCGCCAAACCTAAATTTTTTTTGGACCTGTTGGAGATTAACTAAGCTAGCCACATTGAACCATACTTCAAGGATAATTTAAGGGTTTTAAGAATCGAAAAATAAGGTCTCATAATAGGAAAAGTAGAGATCAATAATATTAAATTCCGATTCCTTTGGTCACATAAGTACAAACGGTATAAAACATGTGTTATGGTGTTCTTTCCCTCCCTTGAAGGAGCACATGTCTGACATTTGTAAAATGTACTAATAACACCATACAGAAGCATAAGATTGCAATGCAACGAAACATCCAACTTTAGTCCGCTAACTTAAGGACTACTTTTGACTTTTTAGACAGAACATGGTAGTTGTATATAACATACCATCATATTCCATACAATCCTTATTTGGACCTTAATCCAAAACATACAACCTTATGTATGTCTTTATTTCACACCTTAATAAGACTAATCTTGTAATTTCTGCAAGACAATACTTTTATTTTGAACAAGTTCTTGAACAATCTCATATGTTCAAAATTCTCCTTATCTTAGTATTTTGCTAACTCATTGACTGTAATCGCTCGAATATCGGGTTAGTAGTGATCAGTGAAATCTTTAGAGTTTATAGTGTAAATTTCATATGAAAATATCAGTGACTGTGCCTTAAAAGACAGTAGAGAAGAAAGGTTAAACGTGCTCAGGCTAGGAAAGCCCTTGATGGGTGACCTCCCGGAAAGCCATTAGTAAAAAATATTTTATTAGACCATTGGAAAGTAAAAATTATAAGGAGTCTGATGGTATAATTTGGAGTGAAAATGAGGTCAAATAGGTCCCCGAAAGTCAAACTAAAGAAAAGCATCTGGTTCAGTTCAATAGTAACCAAGAGTTTGATCGGACTTTGACTGAATTTTAAAAAATAGTAAATGACCTCTAAAAATTATTTTAAAGGTATAGATAGACTCTAAATAATATTTATGAATTTTTGGTAGTGAAAAATAAAGTCTTTGGTGACACTGAAAAATGAAAATAAAATGGTGTGATAAACTATTATGTATTAAGTGAAAATATTGCTATGTATAGAGAAAATAGTGTATTATGTTGTAATTAGTATTAAATGGTTGAATAAGTGAATTGGAAGTGATCATAAGTGAAATGGAATTTAATTGAATATAATATGTTGTGATAATGTATTTTGTACTAAGTGATTATATTGAATTATGTAAAGAAATTAGCGTATAATGTGATAAATTCTATTAATGAGGCTAAATAAAAGAAATAAAAGTGATTGGGTATGAAATGGAATTTTTATTAGTGCATGACAAGTGATAATTAATTTAGAAGTGATAATATTTCATATTGCATAATGAGTGAATATTATTTTATTACCCTTAGTAATATTCTGGTGGTGAAATTTAGTTCAGGATATAATTAGCTAGCCATAGGGATACCCTTACCGCGGTAGCGAGTCATGACGACTTGCATCTGTAGGCCAATGACGGTCTACTATAGTGATACAGTGATAAAGTGTACAGTGTTAAAGTGATCAGTGAAATGCAGTGTAAGTGTTGAGTGTTCCCTTCGGGATCACTCTATAGTGTAGTGGATTCGCGATGGTTCACGTCCCGCATATCCGGTCCACAGATTTTCTATCAGGTTTAAACTAGGGGCATTATGGTAAATATTGCAATTAAAGTGATTAAATAGAGAAATATGTGAGTTAATGTGAAAAAGGGGCTAAATTGAAAGAAATAAAAAAGTTTAGGTGTAAAATGATAATTTTACAGAAAAAGAATTAATAAGTGACATTTAAATAAAAAGTGATATTAAATTGATAATAGTGCAAATAATGTAAATTTTAGGGACTAAAATATAATTTGGTTTGAAAGTAATGATTGGAGGGCTAAAATGTAATTTGTAAGTTAAATAATGAAATAATGTGAAATAAGTGAAAAAAATGGCAGAGTAAATAAGTGAAGATTAAGGGCAAAATCATAATTTTAATAAAAGTTCAAGGATTTAGATGTAATTTTGATAAAAGTATGTTAAACTAAAGGACTTAAATGTAATTGCGGATTTATATAAGTAATAAATTAACTGAGTGATTAAAATGAAGAGTTTAAACATGAATAAGGGGAAGATGGTAATTGCGCAAAGTAAAGAAGATAAAGGGAAAAAAAAAAATACTTAGACAAAGAAATTAAAGATTTGCAAATAAATTGGATAATTAAACAAGGACCGAATGTAAATTTATGTACGAAATGAAATGTAGGGATTAAATGGTGATTTTACAAACAAATATTGAATCAATAATGAAAAAAGTGTAACTAATGGCATTTTCGTAAATAAGTTAAAAGTGAAGGGCAGTATTGTAATCTAGTGAATGTTTAGGGGCAAATCATAAAATGACGTAAATAGCGTAGTGCTACGGATTCAATTGCGATTAGTTAGTAAAAAAAACTAATTGTAAATTATTAAATATATAGAAATTGGAGGATGAGGAAATAAATAAATAGTAATGATATAAATGATAATTAAATTCATAAAAAGGTACAGAAATAATGTTAAGTGCATATTATGTTATTTCGTAATGTAGTGTAATTAATCAACGTGAAAAGAAATAAAATAAGCAGTAATGAAGTAAAATGAGGAGTAAATAAGTGAAATGAGAATTGAACAAAATGAGCCTGAAGGTAAAGATTTAAAAGAATAGAAATAAGAACGGTAAATGATTAATAAATATTTAAGTGTAATTAGATATTGAGAAAATGCTTTAACTAGTTAAGCGGCAATTAATATATCAATTGATGAATTAAATGTGAAGTTGAGTGTGAATAATGGTATTGTTGTAAATAAATGGAAAGGAAGGATAATGTGAAAATAAACGATAGTTTAAGGACTAAAGTGTAATATTTTAACAGAAATATAAATTAAAGATTTTAAATGTAATTGGTTAGTGATACTGTAACACCCTATACCAGTAAGTAGTCCGGATATCGGATGTCACAACACTGCGCTGAAACACACTGTAGTGCACTCAATAGATTCAGTAGAATTTTTTTTCATCAGTTATTTGTTCGGTTACAATTTGTATTAGAGTATAGTATCAGATACGGAAATTATTCATAACAGCAGTTATTATACCTTGACACTATCTTTATTCTTTTACAGTTTCACTAACCTTTTTATGTTTTATACTCATATTATTATTTCTTAATTAGTCATTTCTTTTACAGTACCATTTTTAAAACTATAATACATTTACTCTATTTTTCTAAGTCCTCTAATGTTAACATTATTTTCTCTATTGTCAATTAATTATACAATTAACATTCATATTACCTGTCAATTACTTTTTAATCCTTTATTTAAAATCATATACGCAAATAGTACACATGAAAATCTATATTTGCGTTTTGGTCCTTTAAATATGGCATATTTACAATTTAGTCCCTAAACTATAGCATATTTACACTTAGGTCCTTAAACTTTCCCATATTTATACAAATGCCACCAATTTAGTTCATTTACTTATTTAACCCATTATTTTATTATCTAAAATATTCACATTATACTATCATTATTTTCCTTAATCAATGTTTTCGTAAATAAATTTAATTAATTATCAAATTGAAATTCTAATCCAATTAGAGTTCTAATTCATATTGACTTCTAATTCATTTCGAGTTCTAATTCAATTAGATTTCATTAATTACATCTAAGTCCTTTAACTTACCATACTTTTGTAAAATTACAATTAGGTCCTTGTACTTTCTTTATATTATCAATATGGCATTATTTACTCTTATGTTTCACTTTAATCATCATTTGACTTACAAATTACCAATTGGTCTTAAATTAACATTTGCACATCAAATTACACTTTAATCCCTGAACTTTACATTCATTTACACAATTAAATTTTTAACTTCACCTTTCTATCAAATTTCACTTATTAACTTACTTTTACACACAATTACTGTTTCCCCCTACATTTTTAGCAAATTACAATATTGCCCTTCTTTTTACTTTTATTAACATTTATGCCATTAAACTTTCACATTTATTCACTTCTTAACTTATAATTTATCAACTAGTCCCCTAATTAATGACTTTCACGGTAAATTATGTTTTAGTCCTTAAATTACTATTTTCATGTCAAATTTTATTTTAGTCCTTATCTTATCTTTTCCTTATCCTTATCTTATCTTTTCTTATCTTATCCTTATCCTTATCTTATCCTTATCTTATCTTATCCTTATCTTATCTTTATATTTTCTTAACACTTATCTTATGTTATCACTTAATTACACATATAACCATGTAATTATTCATCCCTTTTTTACTGCATTTCTCAAATATTCTTATTTTAATCCATTTTTCTTATTTTGCCTCTAGTACCATCCAGTAGGAATCACTAGACTGGATATGCTGGACTGGGCTCTATAGCCCTAACCTACCGAAATGGCCACTTGGGGGCCAAATTATACTTCGGTAGTGTCGGAATGGCCACTAGGGGGCCAAATTACACTCCGATGTCACTACACTTACATTTTACACTACACTGACACTTATAAGTAGACCATCATTAGTCTACAATTGCAAGTCATCATAACTTGCTACCGCGGCATACACTGACGTCCTTATGGCTAGCCATCTATATCCTGAACTAGATTTACTACCAGATTACTAAGGGTAATACATATTCATCATTCAATACACTTTTCACTTATAATACTGTGATGCGCGTCGAACCCCGGGAGTCCCCGAAAACCCGCTTTTAGGAATTTCGAGAGAGGTTCATAGAACTTGTAAGGAGTTATAAGGGTGTCTATTTTGGGCAACAAGGAGGTGTTTTGGAGTCGCCACCCAATAAAATATTGGAAAAAGTCATCTAGCCTCACTGATTCTAAGACAGCACATGTGTGTCTATTTTGGGCAATTACAGATATTTTGGACACCTCCTTCCAATAGAACACTGAAAGGATTGTCTAATCTTGTGAAGCTTAAGAAGATGCATATACATCTATTTTGGGCAAGCCAGAAATATTTTGGATACCTCCTTCTAGTATAACACTGGAAGGATCATCTAATCTTGTGGAGCCTAAGACCATGTAAATTGAGCCTATTTTGGGCAACAAGAGATATTTTAGAGACCCCACCCCAATAGGACATTGAGATGGTCCTCTAACCTTATTGAGCCTAAGATCCGAGAAGGTTCGGGACTTCCCATTTATTCATACCTTAATTAAATTATGATTGAATTTTGGATTTAAGATTTCATTCATTTTCTCATTCGTTTCAATACAATAATTAAGGCGCAAGACAATCATGTAATGAAAGCGGTAAATAAAAGTAAGGTTAAAATAAGGTAAATGAAAGCCCAATAAATTACAATAAAACTAGGGGTGGAATAGAACCCCATTGTAAATGAGCAGAAAAGGAAAACATACACAAAGCGGAATATTTATTAAGGATGAAGACATTGGTCTTCACATGCATATTTAGAAAAGTAATTTAAAGTGACAATTTTACTTGGATGAAAAAACTAGGACATTGGTCCCATTTTATTAGAAGAATCTCATTTATTTGTAAAAAGTTTAGCCATTTTTACTTTAGCTGGCTCAAAATAATATTTATAATAAATTGAAAATAAAAATAAACTAAAAGAAAATAGGGTAAAGAAAATGAACCAAATTGGCGTCCTCGGATCATCCTAGTGGGCTCCCTTTCTCAGCGCCCCATAATCAGTAGAAATAAATAAACTCACAAGAAAATAAATAACACGTGAGTGGGACAATGAAATAAAATAATGAAAATAAAGGAAATATCAGAGATAAAATAAATATATAAACAATAGATATAAATATCTACATGTTGATAAAATGATTGTGAATAAACAAAATGGAAAAAAAATAAAAGAAAAATAGAATTGAACCCAGAATATTACCATCAGAATTCGAACTCGATGAAGGGAAAAAGATGATTGAGTTTTTTGCCTTGATTCGCAAATTTAGAATTGAAAATAATAAAAATTGGAGTTTTATTCCAAGAAAAAAAACTTGCTTAAAAAAAATAATGGAAGAAAATAAAAATTCTCAAGAATAAAGAATTATTTTTTTTTTCTCAAGAATGACTTTTTGATTAAGAATTTATTTTTAAAACCTTAAGAAATTTATTTGAAGAAGAAAACTCAAATAAAGAAAATGAAGAAAGAATTCCTTTGAAAAAGAAAAAATGAAAAATCTGAATTTAAGAAATTTATTCGAAGAAAAAAAAATTCAAGAGAAAGAAAATGTAGAGAGAATTCCTTTAAAAGGAAGAAGAAGAGAAAAATCCGAATATTTTTTCTTGATTCTTAGCCTGCTATTTATAAGCTAACTGAGTATAAGAAAAAAATTCAAATCTTTTCAAAATTTAAATTTAAAATCCAAATATTTTTAAAATTCAAATTTAAAAATCCAAATCTTTACAAAATTCAAATTTAAAAATCTAAATCTTTTCAAAATTTAAATTAAAAATTCAAATGTTTTCAAAATTCAAATTAAAAATTCAAATCATTTCAAAATTTAAATTAAAAATCCAAATCTTTTGAAAATTCAAATTACAAATTTAAATCTTTTTAAAATTTGAATTATCTTTAAAAATAGGTATCAAATCCTTTTGAATTCAAATTAGATTTTAGAAAATAAAATCTAATCTTTTTGAATTTAAATTAGATTTGAAGATAAAATCAAATTCTTTTGAACTCAAATTAGAATTTAGAAGATAAAATTAAATTTTTGATATTTATTTTAACGATAAATTTTAATAAAAAAACAATAAATAAAAAATAATTTAAAACCTATCTTAATTTTAAAAATTGATAAAACAATGAAAATACCAAAAAATGGGATAAAAAAATAAATTTTGAACAAAAAATCGCGAAAAAGGCGGCGAAAATCGGCAGATTTGAGCGACTGACGCCCATCGCTGGCGGTTGGCGAGCGATGGGCTGCGCATGCTGGCAGGCGAGGGATGGGCGAGCGGCGCCTCGCCCGTCGCGCTGGTGCTAGGTGAGCATCGTCTCGCCCGTCGCACGCGCGCCTCATAGCGTAGGGGCGATCGCCCCAGCACACGCGCGCTGCGCTCGCTTGGCGTGCTGCAACAGCGCGCTGCCAACGCGGTCGACGCCCAATTTTTTTTTTTAAAGAAACCATTTTGACTAAAATGCTATAATTTTAAAGCTCCTTTTTTAATTTTTATTTTTAGTTTTTATATTTTTTATTTCAAAAAAATAAAATTTGACAAAGAAATCATCACTTCCAACTTTTTTACCTGTGAACAGGCGTTAATTTCATCATTGGGTAACCTCTGATCTGGGCTGTGTAACACACCGATTCCCTCCTAATAGTTTGAGCCATGTTTGCCATGTGTGTGCGTGCATGTGTGAGAATTTTGGCATGTGTCAAGGGCATTTTGGGTAAAATGCATGTTTATGGATTGTAATATTGTGTGGGTGCATATATGGTAGTAGGGTGTATGTGCATTGAGTTGTGTTAGTGTGTGCATGCTCACATGTTGGTAGGGTGTGCATTAGTGAGGATAGCATTGTGTGTGTGTAGTACATGTTTGTTGGGTATGAGTGGTCAATCTCCACCATTGAGGAAATGACATGTGTCTAGGGTTAGGAAAAGAAATTGAAGAAGAAAGAGCAAAAGGGAAAAAGTAGAATTTGTTTTCTTCATTTCCCGTTTCTCTCTTTTTCTCTACACCTCTTCTTCCTTTTCTCTTCTCAAGAGTGCCCTAGCTTGGATCCAAGTAAGTGTGGTGGGAATTGATCATCTCTTGACCCTCATTTGGTAATTTTTGCTATTTCTTCTTCTTCTTCTTCATCTTTCTTCTTCTTTGCTAGTTTGGAGTTTTGATTTGGGTTTGTTGTGTTTGTATGATTGTGGGTATGTTTGTTAGTTGAGCCTCCTCGTGATTCCAAGGGAAAGGAGAAGGCAAGTGGTAGTGGTGCTAAGTAATTGGAGCTAAGGAAATTCAGGTTTGGGATTTTGTGTGAAAATTATGTGCATGTTGATGATTTTGGTTTCTTGTTGAATTTCTGAAAATTGCATGGTTATTGAAGTCTATAAGGATTTATATTTTATAAGTTTTGATTATGTTGAGTTAATAACTTAGATTGTGACTTGTTTTGGATTATTTATACAATTGATTATGTTTTGGATTGCAAAATGCTGAATTTTGGGTTTAGATGATTTAATCTTAGTTATTGTAAGCACCGTGTCCCGGTGCTGTCCGGATCAGAGATTACCCTATGATGAAATCGGTATCCGAGCCTATAAAAACAGTTTGGATTCGGAGGCTTTAGTCTCATGCTCCATGAGAAACGAGTCTTTTTTACCTTCCGTAGGCAGAAGGGGAGAAATCGGGGAGTTTTTAGAGTTCAAAAAGCATGTTTTCCTCAAGGGACGGTCAGCCCGTCGGTAAGCGGCAAACCCGTCGGTCGGTGGCCAGCTGTCGGATGAATCCTTGTGCCAGAAGGATTCTTCCAATGCCCGTTGGTCATATTGGCAGGGCCGTCGGATGAATCCTTGTGTCAGAAGGATTCTTCCGACGCCCGTCGGTCAAAGTGGCAGAGCCGTTGGATAAATCCTTGTGTCAGTAGGATTCTTCCGACGCCCGTCGCCACCACAGACGCCCGTCGATCGTGCCTGGCCTATAAAAGCTTTCAATTTTCTCATAAAAAGGGTTGGAAAAATTTTTAAAAGGGGAAATTCTGTCAAAATTCATGCGTGTTTTCTCTCTCTTCCAACAAATACATTTCTAAAAAGATTTAATTGATTCAAGAATCAAACCATTAAAAGGAGCTAAAATTTAATTGGTTTTCCTAAGGTTTTGATTCCAAAAATTCAGCTTTTAGAAAAATCAAGAAGGAAACAATCTATTTTCCTCATTCTTGATTTTTATCTTGATTTCTCGTGGAGCGTGCGGGAAGCTATACAACAACAAAGACTCCAACCAAGAGGTTGTTCTGAGGGTAAATATTCTGGACCCTTTTTTGTCCTTTTTCACCTTCATTTTCGATATTATATTTGTTTTTGCACTTATTTTCATTTCTTGCTACTATTCTCCTTGAAATTGTGTGAAATTTGTCTTTTTTTGCCTTTTGAAAAGTTTTTGTTTTTTGGGACAGTGGTGACCGACGGGTCATCTGCTTTTACCGATGCCCGTCGGTCACCTTTAAGCATAGACCGCACAGACGGCTCCCTTCGAGTAAGCGACGGCCTGTATCGGTCTCCTTAACCGACGCCCGTCGGTCATTCAGCATAGCCCGTTGGTGGGTTCTGTCCCACGTTTTCAAATCTTTTTCTTTCCCCTTTTTTGTTCATTCAAATGTTTATGTGCATTTATAATCTTTATTCAGTATTTTAACACCCTTTTGGCTTGTTTTATGAGAATATGTTTCTATTTCTTGGACTGACTGGAGCCTGAAAGAGTTCTCTCGTATATGGAAAGTTCACCTGGTTTAGTTCCCTGTCCTCCTCTCTTTTATTTTATGTATTTATTTAATTGCTTCTCCTGTATATGACAAAATTGTTGTATTTCTCGCTAATGTAAAAATCGGCCAAATGTTTCATTTTTAATAAACTGAATTCTTCATAAAATCAAGGACCCAATGTCCTATTCTTTATCCAATAAAATCCTCATAATAAAAATATCCATTTTAATAATGATGCATGTGAGGACCAAAGTCCTCAAAATAAGCAATGCCCCGATTCGTGTATGTATCGCACATTTATAAAGGGAGTTGTATTCCGCTCCTTACGTTATTGTAATTTATCGTTTTCATTATTTTACTTGTTCTTTTACCGCTTTCCCAATGTGAATAAATGCATTTTGATTCGATTGCATCATGTGGAGAGAGAGCGAATTAATGAATATTAAAATTTGATCATAAAATAATCAAGGTAGAAATAGATGAGAAGTCTCGAACCCAGCTCTGGTCTTTGGGCTCAAAGAGGCGAGAGGTCTATTCGATCACTCATTGGAACTATGACCTCCAAGGCACCTCTTGTCTCACGAGATTTTGACGTTAATCCTAGGCTCCTTAGGGCGAGAGGTTTACCCTCCAAGACCCCTTTGGTTGGCCCAAAATGGATACTAAGCGCAGTCTTAGGCTCTCCGAGGCGAGAGAAACTTTTCCAATGTTCTATTGGGTGGCAACTCCATGAAACCTCCTTGTTGCCCAAAATAGACGCACTTGCAATTCATTGCAAGCTGTCAACGGACCCTCAAATGCCTCGATCGCCCTAAAGCAGGCGGTCGCACGGGCGGCGAGTGGGGGCCCGGCGCGCGTCACAGTGGCGACTCCTCTGGGGACTTTGGTTCGAGGCTTCGATTTGAAAATACCTCGCTTAACATTTATGATTAAAGTTTAATTCATAAATTCGCTTTGTTTCAAATTTGCATTTGCATCCCATTAGAGCCTTAGAATATGCTAGATTGGTCCCTTCTTAGCCTCGGTGCGTTCCTGAAGCACAACCCTACGTTCACTCAATGTGGGGAAGTGTTAAGAATAATCACCAGCCCAAGCTTCATACCTAACGGTATATCAAATAATGTCCCGATCGGTCGTTATGCTCGTGATGAGCTAGACCTGTTGGCAGGGATCATGCTTGGGTAGCCCTAAAGTAACATCTCCCTTGTCCAAAGCTCATGTAATGGCCGTAGCTACTTTCTATAGGTGATATGAACCGTAATACCATGCTTGCTGTATGGATCTTTGCATATTAGGTGAGTCCAGATGTCTTGCTTGGTAACCTAGCCAAAGGCTTTCATGCCCTGGTAGGGCCATGTCAAAATTTTTGGAGTGTCTAAATACACGATGATCATTATCCATTCGCTTGTACATTAGCGTAGGAGTGTCGTGCTGCCGGTTTTTTCGCCGTGCATCATGCGCGTCTATTGGGTCCCCCGCTAACCCTTGGGCTAATCCCGCCTAGGGGAGAGACCGCGCAACCACGTGTGTGGGAGAAATAAGGGCAAAAGGACCTACCTGCTTGCTTGTGTTTTGTGAGTGTTGCATATCACGATCATGCATTGCATCTTCATTCCATGCATCACATCTAATGCCTTGTCCCTACAGCCATCATAGATCTGCCTAGGTGGACTAAAGCGCCTACTGGACAGTTGATCCGAGTTCCTGTAGCTGAACTGCTAGATAGGGAAGGCCTTCCAGAGATCTTACCAGAAGTCAGTTGTACCGTATTTAACATGGCAAATTCACTTAGGGGTAATGACGCCACCAGGCCATGATTGCAGAAGAAGTGGGCCGACGGTTCGAAGAGTTTGAGGGCAGAATGATGAACATGCTAACCGCTTTGGCACAACAGAATGCTCCGCAGAATCTACCGCCACCTCCTCTTCCCGTGAGACAAAATGAGCAAGAAGAGGAAAGAGCTGAGAGGCAAGAAGAACCTATTCAACCGCCACCAATAGAGCTGAGGTCAGTAGCTTCGGGAGGCCAGAGGAGAAGACCAGCGCTGAGGATAGATGATGATAGGGATGACGAAGACGACAAAATGAGTATTGCATCTGAGAGAGGGAAGGCACCCCGGACTGATGAGTTCATTCTGAAGAAGATGTAAGAGAGGTTTGAAGCCATGGCACGTATGCTGAGTAGAGGTCAGGGGATGAACCCGGAAGACAAAGAATTAGAGGGAGAATACCCGATTCCTTATAATTTCAAGATGCCTGATGTGCCAAAATTTGACGGTACCTCTGACTCAACTGCCCATGTGAAGCAGTACTCTCTGGTCATGAAAGGGACCACTTTGTCTAAGAGGCAGAAGGTGGAGTACTTTTGTTTGAGTCTGACTGGCCCTGCCATCGACTGGTACCATAGCCTCGATCGTCGAACTAAGGAAGATTGGGATCTACTCACAGAGGAGTTCTTGAAGTAATATGATTGCAACACCAGGATGGAGGTAACTCTTAAGGACCTTGAATTGCTCCAGCAGAAGGCCGGGGAATCTTTTCACGACTATCTCACCCGCTGGCGGAATAGAGTAATGGAAATGCGAAGAAAGCCAGACACCCAAGACCAGATCCGCTTGTTTATCAAGAATGCAAGCCCATATTTGAAGGGTGGTCTGAAGATGAAAGGGCTGAAGGATTGGGAGTCTCTGAAAGACATAGCCATTGAAGTGGAAGGAGATTTCTTGGCCCGGAAAGCTAGCAATGATAGTTTTGCAAAGAGAGCTAATACCGGTCAGGGAACCAGCAGGCCAACTGGTCCCAATGGTAGCACCAGAAGAATGGGTGAGGTGTCTGCTACTGACGCAACTACCCCGAGGAAATTTTCGAACTTAGGAAGACCACTGTCTTGGGTCTTAAGAAGGTTGATGAAGGAAGGAAAATTGCAACCTCTGGCTCCTAGGCCTGGCATGACGCAAGGGAAGCCAGGTCACAAGGACAATGAATACTGCGCATTTCATCAGCACACAGGCCATCTAACAGACAAGTGTAAGGCGCTGAGACACTCTATTCAAGATCTGATTGATGACAAACAAATTTCTGACCCTGAGAAGAGGGAATCCAAGAAGAAGCCTGGTTACAATGCCGTGCTGCCACCAGTTTTTAAGATCGGATCTAGCTTACCAGAGTGGTACGTACTGCAGGACTTATATGGGAGCAGGGATATTGCTGTTGTTTGTTCTGAGGGTAGAGAAGGAAGAGCAGTTGTAGCGACCATTGATTGTTGGTCGAGCAGTGAGAGCGGTGAAGAGGCCGAAGAGGAAGGGGAGATAAGCTCTGATTTGTGGAGATATGATGAGGATAAAGAAGAGGTAGGGGCTGTGACAAGAAGTGGGAGAGTGGTCCCTGAGATTACAAGGGTACCGGAACCAGTGCAGCCATCGACGGAGAAGGAACCGGAGGAGAACCAGATTGTTAAGCAGTTGAAGAAGACCGCGGCTCAGATATCCATTTGGGATCTCTTAAGATAGTCCCCTTCTCACAGGAAGAAAGTGGTAGAGGCCTTGACTGAGTCCACTGTTGCCACCATAATTTCTCCATCAGAGCTTTTGGGTCTAGTTAAAGGAGGATCGGGGGAGAGATTGGTTTTTTCCGATGCCGACCTGCCAGTCGAAGGCTACGATCATAACCGACCCCTGTACATCAAAGCACAGATTAACAACAAGCACACCGCTTGCGTTATGGTAGATGATGGATCTTCTATCAATTTATGCCCTTTGATAGCTCTTCAGGCTTTTGGATTGAGTGAGGATATGCTCAGTGGATCAGATTTGACGATTACAGCCTATGATAATTCAAGAAGACAAGCCTCGGGAACATTCAAGACCCTGGTCAAAACGGGACCCATTGAGGTAGAAGTAGAGTTTGTGGTTCTGCCCATTCTAGCTAATTTTTCAGCCCTGCTCGGGAGACCTTGGTTTCACAGATTGGGAGGAGTACCGTCCATGCTACATCAAGTGATAAAGTTCCCACATGAAGGGGAGGTGGTGACTATTAAGGCAGCTAGGGAGAATCAGGTGTCAGCTCTTGAAATTGTTAATCAGCCATTTAGCGGCTTCCACGTGTCAATGATAGGAGAAGAGCACGGACCAGTGGATAACCCAGCAGTGGTTAACATGATGAAGAAGATGCACTATCTCCCTGGGGCAGGTTTGGGTAGAAATTCTCAGGGACTGCAGACTGCGATCACCACTCAAGGTCAGAAGAACTGGAAGGGTTTGGGATATAGAGGCGGTTTTGGCAGGAAAAAGACGGTAGATACGATCCCTCATATCTCAGAAAGCTTTGTGCCCGCATCCTCAGTATGTGCCTATACTGGTGAAGATGAGCCATAGTGGGTGAATGGGAGGATTGTCCCCGGATTTGAAATCTTCAACGACGTATTTGACTGGGATATCGGGGTTATCAAGACCGTTGAGAACTTTTGGGATGAAGAGGTTGTGACTCAATCCATTGCTTGGGACAGATGTGAGCCCGAAGAGATTGTCATCGAGAGGATGCTAATTACCAGGCTGAAGGGGAAAGAAAAGATGGTAGAGCCAGAATTGAAGATTGGAGATTTAAAGATTTCCTCAGGTGTGCCTGAAGGGCCTCTGCTGAATCAAGAAGCCGATGAGCAAGCTGCAGCAGCATCAACCTCTAGGGAGGCAGAAGAAGACTCTAGCTTAGATTGTCTTTTTATTCCAGAACTTTTTTATGATGTAAATATAAGGCAAATGATTTCTCTTACTTGTGCGATGTTTCCAATAATTTCAACATGCATGAACATGATCATATTCCATCAATTTTTGATATTGATTCCACTGATACAACGCCTTTTAATCTTGGAACCTCGGAAAATCCGAAGGAAATTCTAATAGCATCAAATATAACTCCTGATGAGAGAGAAAAATTTGAGAGAATAATAAGAAAATATGAAAAAGTCTTTGCCTGGACCTATGAAGACATGCCAGGGATCGACCGAGACGTAGCAGAACATGCTATCCCGACTTATCCAGACTGTAAGCCTGTAAAACAGAAGTTGAGAAGGCTCAGACCAGAATAGGCAGACGAGGTCAAGGAGGAGATTCGGCAGCAGATTGAGGCCAAGTTCCTGATTAAAGTGCAATATCCTACATGGTTGGGGAACGTAGTCCCTGTAGCGAAGAAAAATGGGAAGGTCAGGGTATGTGTGGATTATTGAGACCTGAACAAGGCCTGCCCTAAAGATGATTTTCCACTACCCCACATTGATGTGTTGATAGACAGTGCCGCCAACTGCGCGATGTACAGCTTTGGAGACGGTTATGTGGGCTACAACCAGATCCTAAACAAGATAGCTGACCGGGTTAAGACCGCTTTCATCACAGAGTGGGGGACCTATGCCTACCGGGTTATGCCTTTTGGCCTGAAAAATGCAGGGGCCACCTACCAGAGGATGGCGACCAAGATTCTAAGCGACCTGATCCACAAGGAGGTGGAGGTGTATGTCGATGACATGATGGTCAAGTTAGCCACCCGAGAAGGCCATTTTGAAGCTCTAGAGACGTTCTTCACCAGGATCGATAAATACAATCTGTGACTTAACCCCAAGAAGTGTATCTTCGGAGTGACTTCAGGGAAACTGTTGGGACATGTCGTTAGCCAGAGGGGAATAGAAATTGACCCGGACAAGGTAAAGGCCATTAGGGAGATGCCCGTGGTGCAAAAGGAGAAGGATGTAAGGAGTTTCCTGGGCAAGCTGCAGTATGTCAGCCGGTTCATTGCCAAGCTCACTTCGATATGCGAGCCCATTTTTAAGCTGCTCAGAAAGAATCAGCCTGTGGTCTGGAACGAAGACTGCCAGAAAGCCTTTGACAGCATCAGGGAATATCTATTGAATCCGCCAGTATTAAGGCCACTGCAACCAGTCAAACCTCTTATCCTGTATCTGGCAGTGGAAGGCAGTTCTATGGGTGCCATGATAGCTCAAGAGGATGAATTTGGAGTGGAATTCACAGTTTATTACCTCAGCAAAAAGTTCCTGGCTTATGAGATAAAATATGCCGAAGTAGAGAAAATTTGCCTCGCAGTGATTTGGGCATCAAAGAAGCTGAGGCATTATTTCCATTCGTATAGAGTTCAGGCAGTGGCCAAGCAGAATCCATTGAGATATTTGCAAGAAGCACCGTCTTTGGTTGGTAAGATGGGGAGGTGGCTGCTTTTGCTATAGGAGTTTGATGTGGAATACATCACTCGCAAAACTATTAAGGGGCGAGCCGTAGCCGAATTTCTTGCTGAGCATCCCATTGAAGGGGACACCCCCGAGTTCACCTTTCCTGATGAGAGCATAGTCGCGATTTCTGTCCAAGGATGGCAGTTACACTTCGATGGGGCAGTGAATAACAAGGGGGCCGGAGTTGGAATTATTTTGACAACCCCAGATAATGAGAAACTCCCTCTAGCCAAAAAGTTGAGGTACAAAGCAACCAACAATGAAGCCGAATATGAAGCATGCACTTTCGGGTTAGAAGCTTTAGCTGCTTTGGGGGCAAAGAACATAGAAGTCTTTGGTGATTCATCCTTGGTGATTAACCAGATCGGAGGTGAGTGGGCTGTAAAAGAAGAGCGGCTGGTACCCTATGTTGAACATTTGAAGGAGATATGTGGGCAGTTTGAAACCTGCACTTTCCACTTCGTGCCAAGAGATGAGAATTGTCTAGCTGATGCGTTGGCAACCCTAGTGTCGATGTGGGATAATCCTGAAGGGATAGCTATGAAACCAGTGCTGATTTCGAGTTCTGAGAAGCCCAGCTTTGAGGTCAAGCCAGTAATGGAAATAGAAGTGGCGGATGGAAAACCATGGTACTTTGACATTATGAATTATTTGGAAAACGCTAGGTTTCCAAAGGAAGCTACCGAGAAAGACAAGAGAATGATCCGAGAGCTATCTACTCAGTTCATATCCTTGTAAGGGGTGTTGTACAAAAGATAGGCAGACGGGATTTAGCTCAAGTGCTTAAATGAAAAAGAAGCCAGCAAGGTAATGGAGGAGACCCATGCAGGCGTCTGTGGGGCTCACATGAACGGTTTAACTCTGGCAAAGAAGATCATGAGGCAAGGCTTCTATTGGCTTACGATGGACAATGACTGCTCAAAATATGTCAAGCAATGCCAGTTATGCCGACAGTACGCAGATTTGAGACACCTGCCAGTATCAGAGCTACACAACCTGACATCGCCTTGGCCTTTCGCTGCTTGGGGGATAGATATCATTAGAGAGATTCGCCTACGGCATCTAACGGACACAGATACATCATAATCGCAATCGACTATTTTACCAAATGGGTAGAAGCAGAATCCTTCAAAAAGATTGACACAAGGGATATGGCCAAGTTCATAGAGAGAAATCTGATCTGCAAATATGGCCTCCCTCACCACATAGTGTCTGATAACTGGGTACAATTCATGGGGGAAACCAGGAAGCTCCTTGGGAAGTATGGTATCGAGCACCACAGATCCTCCCCCTACCGACCACAAGCTAACGGGGCAGTAGAGGCCGCTAATAAGAATATGAAGAGGATCCTATCCAAGATGGTCCAAACTTACAAAGACTGGGCAGAGAAGCTACCCTTCGCACTGTGGGGATACAGGACAACTGTAAGGACATCTACGGGCACTACGTCATATTCTCTAGTATACGGGACGGAGGCAGTATTGCCAGTCGAGATAGAGCTCCGATCGCTGAGAATAGTTATAGAAGCCCAAATTTCGGAGGCTGAATGGGCACGACAGAGACTACAACACTTAAACTTACTGGATGAGAGTAGGCTAAAAGCTTATTATCACAATCAGATCTACCAGAAGAGGTTGGCCAGGACATTCGGGAAGAAGGTGAGAAAGCACCCACTGAAGGAAGGGGACTTAGTGTTCAAGCAGATGAGACCAAGTATACCGGATATCAGAGAAAAATTCAGACCAACCTGGGAGGGGCCGTATATCCTTAAAAAGCTGTTGTCCAAAGGAGCTGCAATCTTGTCGGATAGCGATGGAAATGAATTCAAAGAGCCGATCAATGTCGACAGACTCAAAAGGTTCCATGGCTAAATACCAAAATAAAAAGAAGAGAATAAAATGCCCTGCAGGTTGAAAACTGAAAAAAGGCGGTCGTTCTAAAATTGGGCGCCTCGACAGGGTGAAAACCGAAAAAAGGCATCCTGTGCAAAAATAAGAGGCACGAGAGAAAATGTCCAATCGTGAAAACCCAAGAGGGCCGATTGGTAACAGGAGTTGATGTTGTTAAATTTTGGTTTCATGTATTAATAGGGCGTACACGGTCGAGTTAATGTCAAAACTGATCATGTGTGCTAAAATTACATGGAAATGTACACAATTTCGTGAAATAGAACAAATATTATTCTTTTCATTTTCGTCATTTTCCAGTTCTGCGTTAAAAAGAAATGTAACGCTAAAAGAAATACATGTGTAAGCTAAGCTAAGTCCTGCCACTGCTCTCGCCAACCAGATGCTTGAGCCCTCGTGTCCTATTATCAGATGCTGGGCTGAGGACCCATTTCTTGTACTCGCTGGTTGAAGCCACAGAATGATTGCCAAACCTCGGGATGATAGTTTTCACTGGTAGTTTGCTCCACAGCTCATGATACCTAGAGGCGAACGCAGCCGAAAGAGCTCCTCCCCGAAAAGATAAGGGAACCCTCACCACATCCTGGGTCATCCCGAGCTGACGCGCGCATCGAGAAGTGATGCAGAAGGTGGCTTGACGGAGCCCACAGAGGGGAACACACCCCGATGGCCCATCAGTGACCACATAAGACAGTGGGAGCCAGGCAGACATGAAACTGATGTCGTCATCTGACAGTTCGCCAAAGCTGGTAATGCCTTCACCAGCAGTGGCAAACTCACACAGTCGTCGACGCAGAAGGAAATGGCTCGGCGAGTACTATAGAATGACTCGAGGAGGTGGCTCAGACAGCATCCTCAGTTTCTCTTGCAGCCAGATCTAAAAAAAAAAGAAAAAAAAAAGAAAAAAGAAAAAAAGAAAAGAGAAGAAGAAAAAGAAAAAGAAAAAAAGCCGCTGGAGTAAGTAGGGTTTACTTCAGGCAAAAGTAAGGCAAAGGGTTGTGTGAAAATCCGAAAGGACGCACCTCCTGCTAAGAAAAGCTAGTGTGAAAATCCACGAGGGACGCACTACCTTTAAAATAATGACGTACCTGGAGTAATAAGGGGCTGCCGGTGAAAGTAGTGGTAGATCCAGAGCTCACAGAGTCCAAGCCCAGGATGGTTTCAGCTAAAATGAGTGGGAAGGGTGATGATCCCCGATGGAAGTCGCTCAGAATCCCGAACAGGCGAGGGTCAACTGTCAAATCCCCTGGAACAATAGTGAGAAAGTTCGTCATGCAAAACAGAAATATGATGCTTACCCGGTATGTGGGGACACCAGTGAACCGATCTAGAGCCTCGATCAGTAACTCCAAAGTAAAAGAAGAGCCCGGAGAAACCAGACGAGCGGCCTCAAAAGGGGGTATGCCAAGAGCCATGGCTATATCCCGAGTCTGGAGTAGACCGCAGCGGGGGATGCATGGTAGAACGTTAGGGGGGTACCAGGCTCCAAGAATGGCAGCTAATTCCTCAGGCAGGGGGCACAACTCCTGATAGGTGAACCGGAAGACGTGAAACCGGGGTTCCAAAAGTGAGTCGCCGCCAGAAGAAGGTTCTGATCAACTTTGACCCGATGCAGATATTTTAGCCCAGACAGCGAAGAGAGGGCGCCTTTTTCCCAAGTGTGCTTGTCATCTAGGATGCGGTACATTCTTTGGAGAAGAGGGGAAGACATTTTGAGAAGAATGAGGGGCTCAAGATGTTGGGAAAATGAAGAGTCACAAAAAAGGCAAAATTTTTGGAAGAATTTATAGAGAAGCGTCACCGACGGCCTACCCGTCTCTCACAAGAGACGGCCTGCCCGTCGGTAAAAATCCACCTGGCAGATGCATACGTCAGCACAGCATTAATCACAAGCATTAAATTCGCATTAATTGGGGAATGGGGAATGACAGACGGACAGCCCGTCGGTCGCTCCTAGCGATGCCCAGCCCGTCGGTCACGAAACTCTATATAAGGGCGAGTGACAGACGGACCAGTGGCTGCTGTTATTTTCATTTTCTCTCTCAAAACAGTTTTTTTTGCGTTTTTTCTGCATTTTAAAGCATTTTTTCCCCTCTTTCTTGCAATTTCTTTATCTTTTCGCATTTCCACTCACCGGATGCTCGGACACTCATTTTTCTTCAGTTTTTCTACACTTTTCGAGACTACAAGTAAGCAAAATAACTACTTTACTTTTTAATTTAATTTATTTCTTCTTCTTTTTTTTTTTTTCTTCTTTTAGCCTTAAAAATGGTTAGGATACTTTAGATGCCTTAAACATCTAGGGAGAATGCTGCCCGTTCTTTTTTATGCGTAAATAATCTAAGCCTTTGCATGATCACATAGAAATAGGACTTTTCTATACCTTTGTCGCTTTAGAAATAAGCTTTCTAGCGCATACATTGTGTTGTTGGGGGCACACCCTTGCCGGGGTGGGTCCCATTTATATATTGTTGTTGGGGCCTGAGGCCTGTTTAAATGCCCTTTTTATGCAGGAGGTTGGGCACACCCTTGCCGGGGTGCTGCCCAATTTTGTTTTATTCTAAAGTTGATTATTTCTGTGTATAATGCATGTCTTGGGGTCTAAAAATTCCATTTTTATTCGCTTTCAGAATATCTTTTTCTACGCCAAAGTGGCGCACACCCTTGTCGGGGTGCTGCCCATTTTTTACTAATCTTTAATTCTTTCTATACCAATTGCATGTTTTTCCGCTTTTGATGTGTGCAAAGCACGCTGGGCAATAGCCCTTGATAGGATGTTGCCCATTTTCATTTTTTTTATCTGTTTTACCTCGTAGTCGGGCCGCTATTGCCCGGGTGAGGCCCCAATGGGCTCTCACCTCGAAAACGAGCCTAATAACGCCTTTTTCGTCAAATTTTTGTTATCTAACATTTCTTTTGCAGGATGCCTCCTAGGCGTAGAGCACCACAGGCCCAGCCCGAGGTCGAGGTTCCGGGTTGGATGGACGGCGAGTCAGCCCAGAGATACAGAGTGCTGGCTCAAGTGGAGATCCGGGCTAGCCACTTCGTGTCTCGGCCGTTCCTAGAGGCCCTAGGGATGGCCCCGGAGGTCAATATACTCATCGAGGGTGCCGGATGGACAGATTTCCTTGAGCCTGCTTTCCAGACCTTCCCTGAGGCTACCCGACAGGTGCTAGCCACCCTGCGTTATGGCAGTTTTCAGAGATCAGATACAGAGCCAGGGGTGGTACAATTCTGGTTCGACGGCCAGCATTTCAGTATCACCAGGCAGAGGTTCGCAGAGGCCATGGGGCTTCCCAGAGAGGAGGGGGTCGAGATCCCACGGCGAGCGGTGAGACGCGCCCACTGGGCGGCCATTGCCTTACCAGGAGTGCTGTATGACCACGATACGGCGAAGAGCACCGTACTGGTGTCTCAGGCACTCCGGTACCTGCACATAGTGCTATCCAGCTCATACCTCGGTCGAGCTGGTAATCCAGGGTCGCTTAACGGGGCCGAGATCTGGAGCCTCTGGGCTATGGTTGCAGGCCAGCGCCTCAACATTAGCCATGAGATCTTGGCTAACCTGATCAGAGTTGGCAGAGGACAGACGCCCGTGGTAATAGTAGGGGGAGTCATCACTCGTTTGCTTTTGGGGTTAGGAGTTGCCCCGGATAGGCTGAGAGCACCCCTGGACCAGGGGATACATGTGGATGCCTCCGCAGCAGTACAGATGGGGATGATTTCGCAGCTGTCAGGGCAGGCAGAGGCCTTCAGGTTGCTGTTTATCCACGAGACCAGGCGGGTCTTCTCCCTTCCACCCTTGGGTCTAGACCCAGAGCAACCAGAGCAGCAGCCTCCTCAGTCTCCTCAGCCAGAGCCAGAGCAGCAGCCTCCTCAGCCTCCTCAGCCGCAGACTCAACCCGAGCGGGAGCTGCCCCGAACTCCGTTGGATTTCGACGTGGAGTTCACCATGGACGAGCTGTTCGGTACTCCATCGGCATCCAAGGCGTCGACTCCTGCTCCGTCACTGAGCACTAGGGTGCAGAGGTCTACCTTCAGGCCCACCGAGAGGTATCACCCATACTTTCGGAGCGACCCGGGGGCATCATCTTCCACGGCCCCACCGCTAGAGCCAGCACAGCAGCATCCAGCACAGCCTGATTTCTCCCAGCTCCTCACTTCTATGTTCACAGCGCTTGAGCGACGACAGGATGAGAGAGACAGAGCTCTATAGGAGAGGTTAGCCCATCAACAAGCTGCTATTCAGGAGTAGTCCCGAATGATAGAGCGGTTAGCCCAGGAGCAGGCCGGTTTTATTAAGCACATAGTACGAGAGCAGGCTCAGGTCGTGGAGACCTTCAGGGACGAGCAGGCGAGGCTGGTAGAGCAGATTACCCAGGGCCAGAGGGAGTTTAGATAGCAGCTCACTCATGATCTGAGGACGTCCCAGGACCAGGCGTCTCAGAGAGTTGATATGACTTTACAGATGATCGATGAGTCACTTGACTCCCTGTGATCCCGGGTCCAGGTGATAGAGGGGATCCTTCCTCTCTTGTCCCAGACCATGAGGGAGACGGAGCAGCGCCTAGATCAGATGAGGAGGACTGCCAGCGAGCAGACTACTCAGATAAGCCAGGCATTCAAGAAGTTAGGAGGCACAGTTTCAGAGACTCTGGAGTTTATGAGGACTTGAACCTAGCCCTTCTTGGATGGCTATGCTCAGATCAGGTTTAGACAGACCCACGATGTTGGGGCAGGACCTTCCATGGCTCAGCTTCCACCTACGACACAGTCAGCTCCACCTCCACCTCAGCCAGGGACAGTGCATATCTCAGACGATGAGGATCCCGACGAGGAGCCCTCCGACTACGCGCCCCTCTGATGTTCAGGGAGTCATTTTTTGTATTTTTGTACATTTTCACTTTGTATATACTTTGTACAAAAGTGGATATTTCTAGTGAAAAACTTTTATCTTCAGTTTTGTACATTCATTCAGTTATTCATGATTCATTCATGTTTTCACATTTACTCATATTCCAAAATAATGACGACATAACAAACGAAAAGGAAAATAATAACAAAAGATAATCAAGATTTGAAAAAATGACAACTAAATAAAATGAAGAGAAAGGAAGAATATAAATAAACATGACATGGTAAATAAAACAAAACCACATCATTCATGGACATATTAAAAGATAATAACTCAAAACCTTTTATCACAGGTACAGAGAAACATTGATCCAGACACAAGCATCGATCAAAAGTGCGAACATGAGCGCCTAAGATTCATGTCTTCTTGGAAAGGGGAACCCAGCGAGGTCTCCTCCTCCACAAAATCAAGATAACGGTCAGAGAGTATCTTGTCTCACAGTTCACGCGGCAGCCAGAGAGTGCTATGCACCTTGTAGATCGGATGGGGGTTAGCAATGGGACTTCATAATAGAAGCTGCGGTTAGAGAAACACTGCTCTTCACATCGAGTTTGTAGTAAGAAAGTGCTACATCTGCTCAACCCTGCGTGAGCCGAGACGAGGCCAGCAGAAGCAGAACCTGCGGTTAGAGAAACACTGCTCTTCACATCGAGTTTGTAGTCAGAAAGTGCTACATCTCCTCAACCCTGCGCGAGCCGAGACCAGGCCAGCAGAAGCAGAAGCTGCGGTTAGAGAAACACTGCTCTTCACATCGAGTTTGTAGTCAGAAAGTGCTACATCTCCTCAACCCTGCGCGAGCTGAGACGAGGCCAGCAGAAACAATCGAAGTTGTGGTTAAAGAAACACTGCCCTTCACATCGAGGTCATGGCTAGAGAATGCTACATCTCACCAACACCTACAGGTCGAGACAAGACCGATAGGGACATCTTCACCTACCGAACGGACTGAGACGAGGTCTACCCGGTAAAAGGCACGGAACATAAGAAATGCCACAGGTACGCTTTCTTCCTTTCTGTCCTTTCTCTGAGTTTTGGCTCATCTAGGCACTCGTGCACTAGTTTCCCTAAAATTGGGGGCAACTGTAAGCACCGTGTCCCGGTGCGGTCCAGATCAGAGATTACCCTATGATGAAATCGGTATCCGAGCCTGTAAAAATAGTTTAGATTCGGAGGCTTTAGTCTCATGCTCCACGAGAAACGAGTCTTTTTTACCTTCTGTAGGCAGAAGGGGAGAAACCGGGGAGTTTTTAGAGTTCAAAAAGCATGTTTTCCTTAAGGGACGGTCAGCCCGTCAGTGAGCGGCAAACCCGTCGGTCGGAGACCAGCCGTCAGATGAATCCTTGTGTCAGAAGGATTCGTCCAATGCCCGTTGGTCATATTGGCAGGGCCGTCGGATGAATCCTTGTGTCAGAAGGATTCTTCCGATGCCCGTCGGTCAAAGTGGCAGGGTCGTCGGATGAATCCTTGTGTCAGTAGGATTCTTCCGACGCCCGTTGCCACCACAGACGCCCGTCGATCGTGCCTGGCCTATAAAAGCTTTCAATTTTCTCATAAAAAGGGTTGGAAAAATTTTTAAAAGGGGAAATTCTGTCAAAATTCACGCGTATTTCTCTCTCTTCCAATAAATACATTTCTAAAAAGATTTAATTGATTCAAGATTCAAACCATTAAAAGGAGCTAAAATTTAATTGGTTTTCCTAAGGTTTTGATTCCAAAAATTCAGCTTTTAGAAAAATCAAGAAGGAAACAATCTATTTTCCTTATTCTTGATTTTTATCTTGATTTCTCGTAGAGCGTGCGGGAAGCTATACAACAACAAAGAATCCAACCAAGAGGTTGTTCTGAGGGTAAATATTCTGGACCCTTTTCTGTCCTTTTTCACCTTCATTTTCGATATTATCTTTGTTTTTGCACTTATTTTCATTTCTTGCTACTATTCTCCTTGAAATTGTGTGAAATTTGTCTTTTTTTGCCTTTTGAAAAGTTTCTATTTTCTGGGACAGTGGTGATCGACGGGTCATCTGCTTTTACTAATGCCTGTCGGTCACTTTTAAGCATAGACTGTCGGTCACCCCCACAGACGGCTCCCTTCGAGTAAGCGACGGGCTGTATCGGTCTCCTTAACCGACGCCCGTCGGTCATTCAGCATAGCCCGTCGGTGGGTTCTGTCCCACGTTTTCAAATCTTTTTCTTTCCCCTTTTTTGTTCATTCAAATTTTTATTTGTATTTATAATCTTTCTTCAGTATTTTAACACCCTTTTGGCTTGTTTTGTGAGAATATGTTTCTATTTCTTGGACTGACTGGAGCCTGAGAGAGTTCTCCCGTATATGGAAAGTTCGCCTGGTTTAGTTCCCTATCCTCCTCTCTTTCATTTCATGTATTTATTTAATTGCTTCTCCTGTATATGACAAAATTGTTGTATTTCTCGCTAATGTAAAAATCGGCCAAATGTTTCATATTTAATAAACTGAATTCTTCATAAAATCAAGGACCCAATGTCCTATTCTTTATCCAATAAAATCCTCACAATAAAAATATCCATTTTAATAATGATGCATGTGAGGACCAAAGTCCTCAAAATAAGCAATGCCCCGATTCATGTATGTATTATAAAGGGAGTTGTATTTCGCTCCTTGTGTTATTGTAATTTATCGTTTTCATTATTTTACTTGTTCTTTTACCGCTTTCCCAATGTGAATAAATGCGTTTTGATTCAATTGCATCGTGTGGAGAGAGAGCGAATTAATGAATATTAAAATTCGATCATAAAATAATCAAGGTAGAAATAGATGAGAAGTCCCGAACCCAGCTCTGGTCTTTGGGCTCAAAGAGGCGAGAGGTCTATCCGATCACTCATTGGAATTATGACCTCCAAGACACCTCTT
This sequence comes from Excoecaria cochinchinensis, assembly GCA_947683425.1. Taxonomy (NCBI): domain Eukaryota; kingdom Viridiplantae; phylum Streptophyta; class Magnoliopsida; order Malpighiales; family Euphorbiaceae; genus Excoecaria; species Excoecaria cochinchinensis. The sequence continues at coordinate 3,571,448 of CANTUQ010000018.1, forward strand.
GTGTCACGAGATTTTGACGTTAATCCTAGGCTCCTTAGGGTGAGAGGTTTACCCTCCAAGACCCCTTTGGTTGGCCCAAAATGGATACTAAGCGCAGTCTTAGGCTCTCCGAGGCGAGAAACTTTCCCAATGTTCTATTGGGTGGCGACTCCATGAAACCTCCTTGTTGCCCAAAATAGACGCACTTGCAATTCATTGCAAGCTGTCAACGGACCCTCAAATGCCCCGATCGCCCTAAAGCGGGCGGTCGCACGGGCGGCGAGCGGGGGCCCGACGCGCGTCACAGTTATTGTATGATTTAATTGGATTTTGAGTTAAATAGGTGAGTTTTAAGTTGATTTTGATGAATGCATGGTTTAATTTTGAAGTATGTTGGATTTGATTTGGAGTTGTGTGGAATTCAGGCTTATTTCTGGGTTTTGGCATTTTACACGGCTGTATGGATTTCCATACCGCCATGTAAACGCTTGCTGGTTTGTTGTTCGTCGAGCCACACGGCGGTAAGGAATCCCATACTACTGTGTAAATGCTCTCTGGACACTTGAGGGAATGGCGTTCTTTGTTTGCCTCACGAGTCATGAAGGCAAGTCATGACTCGTGAAGCTCCTTCACGAGTCGTGAGTGGTAGGCACAACTCATGCTGGCAGGGAGAAGCGCTGCCGCAAGCCGTGCTTTAGAGCATGACTTGCGACAGACTGAGGGAAGGAACATGAGTCGTGTCCCTCATGCACGACTCATGCTCCCCAGTTTTACACGGCGGTATGGGTAACCCATACCGCCGTGTAAAATCCTACTGCCTCCCATTTTGGTAAAATGTCACTTTTGTCTTTTTCGTTCATTCTTCTTTTAATTTGGGTTTCTAACCTTTATTTGTGTATTATTAATTAGTAAATGATATTAATTGGCATTTCAATTTAGCTAAATGATATTTATTGTAAATTATATTGCATGTTACATGTTGAATATAATTGGTTTGTGTATGTCTTATTTTTTAGTGCTTAATATACACAGTATGAGATATTTAGATGTGAATTGTATTATGCAAGACCTGCAAGAGTCAGTCTAGTGGATAATTAGGCATGCCTAAAAGAGTCTTTTTGCTGTAGCCTCTTGTAGACACCGGGTCCCGAGTAGCCAAGATCAGGATTACCCAATGATGAAATTAAGTGTGCCGATCTATAGGCAAAAAGAATGAAGTTGGAAGTGACGATTTCCTTATTGATTTGTTGTTTTAAAATTAAATAAAAATGTATTTCAAAAATATTTTTAAAGTATTTTAAAAATTATTTTGTGATGAAAAAAGTGAGTTTTTAAATTATTATATTTTATAGAAATTTTTTTAAAAAAAAAAATTTTGCCTGAAAAGCACGGCTGTGCTTCTTCGAAAGCACAGCTGTGCTTTACGCTGCACTGTGTGAGCGCGCGCGAAAGCACAGCCGTGCTTTTCTCGAAAGCACAGCTGTGCTTGTGCGTGCAGTGCGCCCCCTGACGCCCCATTTCGCCTATTTTGGCCTTTTTGGCCATAAATTCTTCATTTTAAATGCTTTTTAACTCATTTTTTTATCAAAATTTAATTCAAAAAGCCTTCTATCTTCCAACCCAATAAATTCAGTGGTTTTTTTTGTAGTTATGGGAATTAAATTAATTTAATTTATTAATTAGAAAATCTGAATTTTAAGGGGAATAAAAAGAGTTTTTTTGGGGGAATTGAGGGGGATTTTTCTTTAGAAAACATTTTTTTCTTCTTCTCTCTTCTCTCAACCAAATTCTCTCAATTTCTAAAGGAATTTCCAGCAATTCTTGAGACAAAAAATAATAATTTTTGTTCTTGAGAATTTTTCTTATTTTCAATTGACAACTTTTTACTTTAAGACAAATAAACTAATTGTTTGTTCTTGAGTAAAATTTATCTTTCAATATTTTATTTTTTCTTCTAATCATATTTTTCAAATCAAGACAAGGAATTGGATCATCTACCTTCATTTCTTCAAGATCAATTTTGAGGGTAAACATTCTTGGCTCAATTTCTTAGTTTGATTTTTAATTTCATTTCTTTTTATTTAATTAATTAACATGTAAATTATTTTAGCTCTATCATTTTATTTTTCTTTCTAGTCTTTTGCTTTTTATTCAATTGATTATCATGTAAATTCTTTTAGATCTATTATTTAATTGTACATATTTTTACTTCTTATTTCTTTTTTTTTTGTTTAATTTGTTCATATCATTATTTTTTATTTTTATTTCTCATTTAATTGTTCATGTTCATATTATTGTCATTTTTTTTAGTTCATATATATTATTAGTATCATCATTTAACATGTTTTATCATAATTGGCTTATTTTATTTTCATGTTATTCTTCTATCTTTAATTGGATCGTTCATCTTCTTTGATTATTATTATTATTATTATTATTATTATTATTATTATTATTATTATTATTATTATTATTATTATTATTATGTTATTTGATTGTTCATATTCTTTGGTATTATTATGTTATTATTATTATTGTAGTTATTACCATCATTAGTATTATTATTATTATCATTATTCTTGTTTATTTTTATTATTACCATCATTATTTTAATTTCATGCATGCTGAATTTTACATGCTTTATTTTTTATGCATGATTGGATGTTATTGTTATTATTTCATGTTTTTTATGCATGTCAAATTTTATTATCATTATTTTATGGTTTTTTTATGCATGTTAAATTATGCCATCATTATTTTATGCTTGTTTATGCATGTTGAATTTTATTATTATTATATCATATTTTATATGCATGTTAAATTGCATATTTTTATTATGTCATTTTAATTGGTTTGTCATACATGATGCTTTTTTATTTGCTTTATTTTTATAGTATATTTCTAAATTCATTTTTTATTATTAACATGGCTTTTATTTGTTTCTTTTATTTCAACACTTATTTTTTATGTGTGAGTCTTTTCCATACCAAGTGGGAACCCATGAAGATTTGAAGATCCATTTGGATGTTGTCAGTTTTTATTGTTTTCATTATTTTGCTTTCATTATTTTATTTTTATTATGTAATTTGTAATAATAAATTTATTTTTATGCACGTTAATTAAAAAATCACAAAAATATTTATATTAATTAATTTGATTTATTTTGTAAATAAAAATGGGACCAATGTCCTAACTTTCCATTCAAAATAAATTGACATTTTACAAAGTGTTTTGTTCAATTATGCATGAGAGGACCAATGTCCTTATTTTTAATAAATAACCCGATTTATGCATGAGTTGTATTCCACCCCTAGTTTTATTGTAATTTATTTTTCTTTCATTTATTTTATTTACCGCTTTATTTATATGTTTGATATGCGTTTACTTAAATTGCATTTAAAATTGAATGAGAAATGGGATGAAATACTAAATTCAAAACTCGATTATAAACTTAACCAAGGTATGAATAAATGGGGAGTCCCGAACTTTCTCTGGTCTTTGGGCTCAAAGAGGCGAGAGGTTTACCCTCCAAGACACCTCTTGTGTTACGAAACTTGGCGTTAATCCTAGGCTCCTTAGGGCGAGAGGTTTACCTTCCAAAACCCCTCTGGCTGGCCTAAAATGGATACTAAGCGCAGTCTTAGGCTCTCCGAGGCGAGAGAAACTTTCCCAATGTTCTATTGGGTGGCGACTCCATGAAACCTCCTTGTTGCCCAACATAAACGCACTTGCGATTTATTGCAAGCTATTAACGGACCCTCAAATGCCCGATCGCCCTCAAGCGGGCGGTCCCCTGGGCGGCCGAGTGGACATCCGACGCACGTCACAGTGGCGACTCCACTGGGGACTTTGAGACTTCCTTTCGAAAGTACCTTGGCTAAAATTTACAATTGAGTTTTTATTAAGAAATTTCATCTCTTTTCAAAATTGCATAGCATATCATTAGAGCCTTAGATTATGATAGTTTGGTCCCTATTTTAACCCCGATACGCTCCCGAAGCACGACCCTATTTTCACTCAATTTAGGGAAGTGTTAAGGATAATCACCAGCCCAAGTCTCGTACCTTATGGTATATCAAATGGTGACCCAATCGGTCGTTATGTTCGTGATGAGTTAGAACCGTTGGCAGGGACCATGCTTGGGTAGCCCTAAAGTATCACTACCTTTTGACCAAAGCTCATGTATTGGCAATAAATACTTCCACTAGGTGAAATGTACCATAATCCCGTGCTTGCTACGTGGGCCATCATATATTGAACAAAATCAGTTAAATTAAATGGTCTTTCATCAAAGGCTTTCATGCCCCGGTGGGCCCATCTTGATTTAATTGAGGTGTTTAAATACATAATGGCCAAACACCCATATGTATGTACATTAGATAAGAGATATTATGCTGCTGGTTTTCCACCGTGCACCGTACGTGCCCATTAGGTCCCCTGTTGAGCCATGGGCCAATCCCACCTAGGAAAGAGACTATGACCTCGTGTGTGGGAGTGATAAGGTTGTAGGGATCTATCTGTTTGCATGTGGTTGTGGATGCTGCACAGCATGCTCATGTATCGCGTGTCATTCATGCGTGTTAATAAAAAACAAAAAAAATATATTTCATTTTTGTGTGTGTATATCCTTTTGTCTGCATATTATCCTTCACATTTTTCCATGCATCGCATCGTATTATTGTAAACTATTGATCTTTCACTTGTCGAGGACCATCTGCACCAGCACGATCATACATTACATGCCATTCATGCATCGTTCTAACCCCTTGGTTTTTTCAGCTGCTATAGACCATTTACCTAGGAGGTTGTGGGGTCCCCGCAGTTGCTCGAGGGGCGAATAGAGTTCAAATTAGTTGGCAGAGATCTAGTATCTTTATCAGAATATACACAGGCATTAGAAATGGCTGATCCATCACAACAGATTGAAGAGGTTCGTGCCCTAATGGCCCAAGAGATAGATGAGAGATTTGAAGAGCTAAAAAAAAAGTTATTGGCCGTGATTAAGGAGAGGATGGATGCCATGGCACTTATTCTTCAAGCCCAATTCATGATGACTTCTATTAGCCAGGTTAACTCGACCCCGACTCAGAAGGCTCATGCAACGATGGCCGTAATGTTCCTGTCCACTCCCGAGCCTAGCCACAAGGCCCCATTCGACTCACCAATCAAGCTACTAGAAAGAGCAAAGGAACTAGAGCCTTTACAGTCAATGGGCCTCCTCAGTCCCTCAAACACGGAAAGGAAGATAACTGATCTTGAAGAAGAGATTGTGAAGTCCAAGCTTGCAAATACCCGGGCACATCTCAATAAGACTATTGCTGGCCCCGCAAGTCCAAGAGTTGGTTACTATGATAATAGCAGTGATACCCAAAGGGCAAGAAAAGTATCAGCAATTAAAGCGGATTAGAGGCACTACTCTAACTTAGGCAGATCCTTATCTTGGATACTCAACAGATTAATGAAGGAAGGTAAGCTACAGCCATTACCTTCTAAGCCCGCCAGAAACTAGGGACAACCCAATCACAAGGCCGATCGGTATTGTGCCTTTCACCAGCACACTGGGCATATGACGGACAATTGTGTGAGGCTAAGGCATGAGATTCAAGATCTGATCGATAATAAACAGATTACTGATCCAGAGTACCGCAAGAAATAGGGGAGGAAACCTTCTAGTAGATATGCTTTTCATATTTGAACTTTTTTCAGTCTTGATGTATGCGGTACTATTTACATTAACTATATTAATGGCTTTTTGTTTATGTTATCATGATTTCATTATGCATGATCACAATCACAAGTCATTTACATTTGATATTAACTAATGAATACTCCTTCATATAATCTCGAGATCTTGTAGCATCTGAAACAACTCCTGAAGAGAGGAAAATCCTGAGAGCTGAAAATAAAAATAGAATGTAGTGGAAAGGAAAAACTAGATGCCATTAGGGGATTGGATGAAAACTCACTAAGAGGACTAGAACCTTTCTGATTACCCGTCAAAGCGACTCCTGGATAAGGCTGGATCTAGAAAATGATTTAGGCACTATTTCTTTGTATAGCTCTTTAAATGACCATTTCCTACCCTCATTTTAAAATCGCTTGCTAGCCAGTTGAGCCTTTATTTTGGTATGCTAAATGCGTACCGATTTTATTGTTACACACATTAAAACTACCTTTCGCCTAAAATAATTTTTGCTTCCCCTTAGAAGAATGGCCGCTCTAGTAAGGATGGATGTACATTACGATATCCGCTTGAGCTATCCAAAAATTGACCTAGGGAAAGTGGGTTTACACTTCTGAAAGAGGTTTTTAACCATTGATGATCTTTGAGGCTTGACCATTGGCAATCCTTTGGGCCATCAAAAAATTTGCCCCGATGAAAATGGGTCTACATTTGGAGAAGGAAATTTCAACCATTGATAATTTTGGGTTACCAAAAATCACCCTGGTAAGGTTAGGTCTACCCTTTGGAAAACGAATTTGTGATCGTCGATAATTTTTGGGCTACACTTCAGGAAAGGGGTTTTAAAACACCAATAAATCTTTTGGGTAATTAGAGACATAAATTTGTAAAAAAAAAGGAAGAAAAAAAAAGAGAAGAGAAGAAAAAAAAAGGAAAAAAAGAAGAAAAAAGAAGAAAAATAGTAGGGCCCAAGATAATACTCCTTAATGAGTTCAGTAGCTATCTTTTTTAGCTTAATTGTTACGTTGAGTTTGATAAGTCAGAGTATTACCGAGTCCAAATTCGAGAATTTCTGGACAGAATGAAATTAGTTTGAAAATGATTCCATCATCCAAATGAACGTAGCGGCCATTTTTTTCTAGAAACCTGATCCTCCTTTGATAGCCATCTACTTAAACCTAACATTACAACCAAAGTAAGACCTTTTGATTCTTAGTTCAATCTTATCCAATTAGTGGAGATGACCTTTTAATAAGGTTTGGTACGTAGGAAGAGGCATATGGTGTTTCTTGAGCTTCAGGCAGGGAGCCACGAATGCATTTATGCATTGGAGTTGAGTCTCGTCCCCAACGTGCTTAGAGAAAGGAAAAAGAAAAAGAGTATTCGGGCAAAAATTAAGAACAGAGAGAAAATTTTTAGCCATGAAAATCCGAGAGAGCTGGTTGATAACAGGAGTTTGATGATTTAAAGATCCATCTAGAGCTTAGATAAAGTCATGTATTTTTGAGATTAATGCCAAATGATGATCATGTTTGATAAAATCAGACTGGAACATATGCATATATACAATAATATTTTAATGTAAGCAAAGCACTTTATCTTGCATACTCAAAATGGTTTAAGTTCCAGCATGAAAAGCAGTGCATTGTTTTCTTTTCACATATGTGCAATTTACTATAAGTGGTCCTCATTGCCATTTTCATCTTGATCCTTCAGCAGACTTGCCCCGACATCGGTTTCGAACTATTTGTCAGCCAAAAGCCATACGACCATTATTCAAAAAGCTAAAAGAATTTTGGACACAAAAAAAAAACAAAAAAAAAAGAGGCCGTTAGAGATGAAAACCGTAACTGGCTCTCTAAGCAAAAGTTAGGCCAAAGGGCAGGGTAAAAACCTGAAGACAGGCAGTCTGTCCTTCAAAAATAAAAGAAAAAAGAAAAAGCTACTGGATTGGGTTGGGTCCATTCCAGGCAAAAATTAGGCATAGGGTTATGTGAAAATCCCTCAAGGGACGCTTTTCCCATAAAGAAAAGCTAGTGTGAAAATCCACAAGGGACGCACTACCTTTAAAACAATGACTTTCGATGCCTGGAGCAATAAGGCAGCATACTTCGGATGATCTTCCTTTCAGCGAGATAAGACATAATTCAGGACATGAGTCAGAATCCCGGGCATTTGCTCATTGACCGGGGGGCAAAGATGCACAGAGTTTACAGGTCAGGGTCCCTAAGCAAAGATGCCATTTCTAGTTCCTCAGGGGGCATGGTGGAGCGGCCAAGCCATATCGTCAACGGACCTTTAACCACTCAGCATGGTGGAGCGGCCAAGCCATATCCTCAATGGACCTTTAACCACTCAGCATGGTGGAGCGGACAAGCCATATCCTCAACGGATCCTTAACCACTCAGGACATGGTCTATCCATTTTTGCATGCATTTCATACCATTTTTTTTAAAAAACATCTGCATATGGTCATTTACACTTGCATGCCCAATCTCTTGCATATATTCCTGTGCACACAGCTTTGCAGGAAAGTCCAAATGAAGGCCACACACATAAAGCTAGTCAAGGACAGCAACATCAGCACTCGCCCTTGCTGGGCAATCAGGTCAAGATAGAATCTACGCCGGCAAATCTTTGAGACCTCTTAAGAGGCAATTCTCCAAGGTCTCTTAGGAGACTAATCTCTTTATCTCTTGCACTTTTAGCAGTCCGTAGCAGACACGGTGCAGTCCTCTAAGAGGGCATCTCTTGCACTTTTGGTAGTCTGTAGCAGACTCGGTGCAGTCCTCTAAGAGGGCATCTCTTGCACTTTTGGTAGTCTGTAGCAGACTCGGTGCAGTCCTCTAAGAGGGCATCTCTTACACTTTTGGTAGTCTGTAGCAAACTCGGTGCAGTCCTCTAAGAGGGCATCTCTTGCACTTTTGGTAGTCTGTAGCAGACTCGGTGTAGTCCTCTAAGAGGGCATCTCTTGCACTTTTAGTAGTCTGTAACAGACTCGGTGCAATCCTCCTTTTGCGTTTTTTGTAGCCTGTAGCAGGCTCGGTGCATCGCTATCTACGGATGGCAGCTGTACTTTTAGTAGTCTGTAGCAGACTCGATACAGTTCTCTTTTTTGCACTTTTTGTAGTCTGTAGCAGACTCGGTGCAATCCTTCCTTTTGCATTTTTTGTAGCCTGTAGCAGGCTCGGCGCATTGTCATCTACGGATAGCAGTTGCACTTTTGGTAGTCTGTAGCAGACTCGGTGCAATCCTCCTTTTGAGTTTTTTGTAGCCTGTAGCAGGCTCGGCGCATCGTCATCTACGGATGGCATTTGCACTTTTAGTAGTCTGTAACAGACTCGGTCCAATCCTCTTCTGGCATTTTTTTTAGTCTGTAGCAGACCCGATGCATCGCCGTCTTAGGATGGTTCCCTGGCACTTTGTAGTCTTGTCAGCAACTCAGTGCAACTCAAGAGGATGAATCACAGCACTGTTCCCGATGGAGCAGCTGGAAGGAGGCAGCCTCAGGTACGCGCTTCTTTCCTTTTCCTGAATTTTGGCTCACCTAGGCATCCACACACTAGCCTCCCCAAAATTGGGGGCAACTGTAGACACCGGGTCCCGAGTAGCCAAGATCAGGATTACCCAATGATGAAATTAAGTGTGCCGATCTATAGGCAAAAAGAATGAAGTTGGAAGTGACGATTTCCTTGTCGATTTATTGTTTTAAAATTAAATAAAAATGTATTTCAAAAATATTTTTAAAGTATTTTAAAAATTATTTTGTGATGAAAAAAGTGAGTTTTTAAATTATTATATTTTATAGAAAATTTAAAAAAAAAATTTTGCCTGAAAAGCACGGTTGTGCTTCTTAGAAAGCACGGCTGTGCTTCTTTGAAAGCACGGCTGTGCTTTGCGCTGCACTGCGTGAGCGCGTGCGAAAGCACAGCCGTGCTTTTCTCGAAAGCACAGCTGTGCTTGTGCGTGCAGTACGCCCCATTTCGCCTATTTTGGCCTTTTTGGCCATAAATTCTTCATTTTAAATGCTTTTTAACTCATATTTTTTGCAAAATTTAATTCAAAAAGCCTTCTATCTTCCAACCCAATAAATTCAGTGGTTTTTTTGTAGTTATGGGAATTAAATTAATTTAATTTCTTAATTAGAAAATCTGAATTTTAAGGGGAATAAAAAGAGTTTTTTTGGGGGAATTGAGGGGGATTTTTCTTTAGAAAACATTTTTTTCTTCTTCTCTCTTCTCTCAACCAAATTCTCTCAATTTCTAAAGGAATTTCCAGCAATTCTTGAGACAAAAAATAATAATTTTTGTTCTTGAGAATTTTTCTTATTTTCAATTGACAACTTTTTACTTTAAGACAAATAAACTAATTGTTTGTTTTTGAGTAAAATTTATCTTTCAATATTTTATTTTTTCTTCTAATCATATTTTTCAAATCAAGACAAGGAATTGGATCATCTACCTTCATTTCTTCAAGATCAATTTTGAGGGTAAACATTCTTGGCTCAATTTCTTAGTTTGATTTTTAATTTCATTTCTTTTTATTTAATTAATTAACATGTAAATTATTTTAGTTCTATCATTTTATTTTTCTTTCTATTCTTTTGCTTTTTATTCAATTGATTATCATGTAAATTCTTTTAGATCTATTATTTAATTGTTCATATTTTTACTTTTTATTTCTTTTTTTTTGTTTAATTTGTTCATATCATTATTTTTTATTTTTATTTCTCATTTAATTGTTCATGTTCATATTATTGTCATTTTTTTTTAGTTCATATATATTATTAGTATCATCATTTAACATGTTTTATCATAATTGGCTTATTTTATTTTCATGTTATTCTTCTATATTTAATTGGATCGTTCATCTTCTTTGATTATTATTATTATTATTATTATTATTATTATTATTATTATTATTATTATTATTATTATTATTATTATTATTATTATTATTATTATTATTATTATTATGTTATTTGATTGTTCATATTCTTTGGTATTATTATGTTATTATTATTATTGTAGTTATTACCATCATTAGTATTATTATTATTATCATTATTCTTGTTTATTTTTATTATTACCATCATTATTTTAATTTCATGCATGCTGAATTTTACATGCTTTATTTTTTATGCATGATTGGATGTTATTGTTATTATTTCATGTTTTTTATGCATGTCAAATTTTATTATCATTATTTTATGTTTTTTTATGCATGTTAAATTATGCCATCATTATTTTATGCTTGTTTATGCATGTTGAATTTTATTATTATTATATCATATTTTATATGCATGTTAAATTGTTAATTTGTTAAATTCAATATTTTTATTATGTCATTTTAATTGGTTTGTCATACATGATGCTTTTTTATTTGCTTTATTTTTATAGTATATTTCTAAATTTATTTTTTATTATTAACATGGCTTTTATTTGTTTCTTTTATTTCAACACTTATTTTTTATGTGTGAGTTTTTTCCATACCAAGTGGGAACCCATGAAGATTTGAAGATCCATTTGGATGTTGTCAGTTTTTATTGTTTTCATTATTTTGCTTTCATTATTTTATTTTTATTATGTAATTTGTAATAATAAATTTATTTTTATGCACGTTAATTAAAAAATCACAAAAATATTTATATTAATTAATTTGATTTATTTTGTAAATAAAAATGGGACCAATGTCCTAGCTTTCCATTCAAAATAAATTGACACTTTACAAAGTGTTTTCTTCAATTATGCATGAGAGGACCAATGTCCTTATTTTTAATAAATAACCCGATTTATGCATGAGTTGTATTTTATTTACAAATGGGGGTTGTATTCCGCCCCTAGTTTTATTGTAATTTATTTTGTTTTCATTTATTTTATTTACCGCTTTATTTATATGTTTGATATGCGTTTACTTAAATTGCATTAAAAATTGAATGAGAAATGGGATGAAATACTAAATTCAAAACTCGATTATAAACTTAACCAAGGTATGAATAAATGGGGAGTCCCGAACTTTCTCTGGTCTTTGGGCTCAAAGAGGCGAGAGGTTTACCCTCCAAGACACCTCTTGTGTTACGAAACTTGGCGTTAATCCTAGGCTCCTTAGGGCGAGAGGTTTACCTTCCAAGACTCCTCTGGCTGGCCCAAAATGGATACTAAGCGCAGTCTTTGGCTCTCCGAGGCGAGAGAAACTTTCCCAATGTTCTATTGGGTGGCGACTCCATGAAATCTCCTTGTTGCCCAACATAGAGGCACTTGCGATTTATTGCAAGCTGTTAACGGACCCTCAAGTGCCCGATCGCCCTCAAGCGGGCGGTCCCCTGGGCGGCCGAGTGGACATCCGGCGCGCGTCACACCTCTGTACTGTTTTGGACCCTGATCATATCCCCGTTTTGTTCCTCGCGAACTTCTACGTGTTTGGATCTTTTTTAAGATCCCTTTGTAAAATGTTTTGAAAAGAGAAAATTTGATACTGTTTTTCCCGATTCTTACCCGTAAGGTACCGCTACGTGACGATTCATACCCGTAAGGTACCTCTATGCGTTTACTCGTTATCATTTAGTATGAGTCAGCAGGTGTTATGATTTGTTCTGATATGATTATAAGTACGTGAATCCGTATGAGTATGATTATAAGTATTTGAATCTGAGTGACTCTATTATGAGCACATGAATCTATTAGCATATAAATGTGTTTATGGAACCTTTGAATGGTGTTGAATGGAATTATATTGTGATTATATATTGTGATATTCAGTATGCCATTATGTATGTGGTTTGCCTTAGCGACCATTATGAATGGCTGTCCATATATTACTGTTTGTTTCCCCACTTAGCATTATCGCTTAGCACGGTGTTTTCACTCGTGCAGGTGCGAAAGGTGTAAAGCTTTTGGTAGAGTTGCCGCCAGTCAAGCCAACACAGTGGGATTATTGTTAGGGCATAGTTTCTTTTTGTATCATCATTATTTTGTAATAGTGATATATCTATTGTATATCATTTTGTAAGCTTCCGCTATGTATCTCTGACAGTTGTAATTATTTTGTAATAACTGTTTTTGATCAGAACATTATTGTAATGAATGTTATTATATTAATGCATGATCATTCTGATGTTTTCAAAGTTTTTAATGTTTGCTACTTGTATGTATGTTTATATTATGTGAATGAATGTTTTGTACTGTTTTGCTTGGTGACACCCTTACTCATACGAGTTCTTACTCCCTTGAGGATGGGTCCTCCTACGTATGGGAAGGGGGTGTTAAAGTTTTTGGTATCAAAGCTCCTGTTTAGGCGTATCTGGGTAATCGATGTGTTTAGACATATGTTTAGGACTGTGTTGGCTGATGCAGTTGTCTTTGTCTTTCTTTTAAATGGATTTTGGTTCAGTTCGTGGGTTGCTTGAGGGGTCCACTGAAAGTGTGAATCCCCAAGTTGTAGATCCTTCTGTGTCTATTTCGGCTTAACCTGCTAGAGCGCAACCTGAGGCTGCAGCCATGCCCTTTGAGGTCATGTTGAAGATTTTGCAGGACATGGCTAGAGTCATTGAGAGTGTGACCGCTCTTAGAGTCCCTACTGAGAATTTGAGGAAGGCAGGTGCAGAGGACTTTTATGGAACTGGTTTGGATGAATCAGAATATGCTGAGAAGTGGTTAGAGAAGGTAGAGCAAGCCTTGGATGAGATTCGGTGTCCTCAGGAGAGGCGAGTAGAGTGTGTTGTAGTCCTGTTGCAAGTATCCGCCTATTACTGGTGGAAGTTGGCCCGTAGGCATCCTCAGTTTCCTGACCTTGTTACATGGGAGTTCTTCGATAGGGAATTTACAAGTAAGTATGTGACTCGGGAGTACAAGGATGCTAAGTGGGCATAGTTCTTGAGTCTAAAGCAGAGGGCGATAACGGTTTCAGAGTTTGAGAAAGAGTTCAATCGTTTGGCTAAGTATGCTCCTGAAGGTGTTCTGAAAGAGGAAGTCAGGTGTAGGCACTTTGAGACTGGTTTGAATGAGTCGCTAAGAGCTATGATTATTTCTCTAATGCGTACTCCAGGCATTCGGTACAATCTGATTGTGCAAGCGGCTGTGAGGGCCAAGAGGTCTGATTCGGTTCTGAGAGAGAGAGAGCTCAGAGGAGGAATCCCCCTCGTGGTGGATCTGGATCATCATCATCATCGGGTAAGAGGTCTAGGAACCCGCATGATGAGTCTGCGGGCCCTGCTTCGAGAGGTTGGAGGCAAGGTTCTGCTAGGGGTTCTGGTTCTGGCAAAGGTGGTTCTGGGTTAAGGCCTAATGTGTTGCCTGAGTGTTCGTACTGCAGTAAGCGCCGTTGGGGTGAGTGTAGGTGGTTCACAGGCGGTTGTTTCAGATGTGGTAGCACTGATCACTACTTGGCTAATTGTCCGAGTTTTAGTGAGGCTTCTGGTAATCAGCGTGAGGCTAGCATAGTTGGTTTTAATGCTCTGTAAGCCAGTCATGGTAGAGGCCGAGGTAGAGGTCGAGGTGGTCGGCATAGAGAGGGAGCTCCATCAGAGTCAGTTGATCATCCTTTGACGGTTCCTGCTAGTGCTTATGCCATGAGAGGTCGAGATGAGCAAGATGCCCCTGATGTGATTGCTGGTAAGTTCCTACTCTTTCACACTGAGTTTTATGCTCTAATTGACCCTGGCTTCACACACTCATATTTGTGCACAAGTATATTATTTGATAAGATGCATGATGTTGACCAGTTAGATTATGAGATTTCTGTGACCAGTCCTTTAGGGCATAGTGTCAATGTGAGTAGAGTGCATAGGGATTGTCCCCTTTTGGTTCAGGGAGTTGAGTTTCCTGTTGATTTGATTGAGTTGCCTTTCCAAGAGTTTGATCTGATTTTTAGTATGGATTGGCTTAGTAAGCATCGGGCTGTTGTGGATTGTCATAGGAAGGTAGTTGTATTGCGAGATAGAGATCAGTCTTCTGTTGTTGTCAAGGGTTTGGGATCGAGTTCTTTGAGTAATGTGATATCCGCCATGCAAGCTAAGAGATTTATGAGAAAGGGTTATGAGGCATTCTTAGTAGTTGTTTTGGATTCGAAGCGTGATCAGGTAGGGATTGATGGTATCCCCGTTGTTAAGGAGTTTAGTGATGTGTTTCCAAGTGAATTGCCTGGTTTGCCTCCCGAGAGAGAAGTGGAGTTGTCCATAGAGATTATGTCGGGTACTTCGCCCATTTCGAAAGCACCTTATCGGATGGCTCCTGTAGAGTTGAGGGAACTCAAAACTCAGCTACAAGAGTTGTTCGATAAGGTGTTTATTTGACCCAGCATATCTCCATGGGGAGCCCCAATTTTGTTTGTCAAGAAGAAAGATGGCTCTTTAAGGATGTGTATCAACTATAGGAAAATCAATAAGGTCACAGTGAAGAATAAGTATCCCTTGCCTAGAGTAGAGGATTTGTTTGATCAGCTTAGAGGTGCGCGTGTCTTTTCCAAGATTGATCTTCGATCGGGCTATTATCAGTTGCGAGTTCAGGATGCGGATGTGGTTAAGACTACATTTCGGACGCGATATGGCCATTATGAGTTTATTGTGATGCCGTTTGGTTTGACCAATGCACCTGCGGCTTTTATGGATTTGATGAACCGAGTTTTTAGGCCATATCTCGATCGATTTGTAGTAGTGTTTATGTAACAATCCGATTTGGCCCTAGTAGAATTTCGGAATCTTTGTTCGGGAATTCAAGAGTTTGTTTGTATAAGAGAGTGTATTTGAGTAAGTGGCTTGTGTGTGGTTCTGTCGCGAGGGAGACAGTGTCGCAGGCGCGACAGAATATGTCACGTAAAGCCTATTTGAGTTGAATTATTTGATGTGTATTGGACACGTGGCGGCATAGGAGTTTGACATGTGGCATCGTAGGGGAGTGACAAGTGGCATTGTAGGGAAATGACACTTGGCAAGAGACTTATTGGTTTTGTTTTATCTAAATACATGTTTTTATTAAAGTGATATACATGTATTTAGTGAGGTTGGTTGGCCTTTAATGAGGTAAGTGGGAAATTATGGAAGTCTTTGGCTTTGGATGAGCATTGACCGGCCACTCTCTAAGCATTTCTTCTTTCAATTTTCTGCTTTTGGCCCTTTGCTCTTCTTTACCCTTTTGCTTTTCTTTGGTTTTTACCGTGTCCTCCTTGCTTTTCCATCTCTTTTCTTTCTTTTTCATTTGCTTGGTTCTTTGAGAGAACCACTTGGATTGGCTTAGAGAGAGAGAGTAGTAGGGCTTGATTAGGTCCCTTCAAGAAGGTAAGTTGGATTTGTTCTTCGATCTGACCTCCTTTTTCTTTCTGCTTTTGATTTAAAGTGAGAAAAAGTTTAACTCAAGTATTTTCTATGTGATTTGTGGAAGCTATGAACAAGAGATTGGATAAAGAAAAGGAAAAGGTTGGAGCTAAATAGAGCATAGAGTTCAAGCTTTCGAGAGGTAGGGATCGAGTGTGATTTTATTATTTTTACATGTTTTTACATGAAATATGTTTGAATAGAGACATGTTTGAATAGAGAGATACTTGAAGAGCTTTAACTAGCTCAACTGCTCTTTTAGAGTATATTTGTTAGATGTTCAATTTAATTGCATGAAGTGCTTATGATATGTGTATATATGTTTATAAGTATGTAACTTGATCATTTGAGTGTGTATTGATGTCGTTAGACGGGTTACCATGTAGTTATGATGATAAAGTTTCGTTTTGGCAAATTCTGTTCCTTTTGCATCTGACCTCTGTGAAGTGTTTATAACATAAGTAGAGTTCCAGACCTCTAATTTGAGTGATTATCAAGCCATTAGAACCATGACTTACATACCTACAAAATTTCTAGAAATGACCTTGAGTAAATTCTTTCGCTAAGACCCTAGAAATTGGCCAAAACAGAGGTGTCTCTACTTTGGCCAGTTCATTTGAGCAGTTCAGATTGTTTAGATCATATCTTAAATTACAGATTTCCAAATGACCTGAAATTTATCTCGTTTGAAATCTAACATCTTAGGGAAAAATTGTTAAGAAGAAAGTATTGCCTGAAAATGACGTTTAGAGGTCGTTTTAGATGATACAAGTTTGAGGTGAGAAGCAGTCTCGTAAAGGTTCCTAACGGAGCCTTCTGTCATGAGAGCAACAGGGTTCGCGATCGCGATAGAAACACATTCTTCAAAATTTTGGTGTTGTCCTAGTCATGTTGTATAGCACATCTTGGAGAGAAAAGAAAGGAGGAGCACGAGTCGTGCTCAACCAGAGAGAAAAGGGAGAGGGAGCACGAGACATGCTCCGGGAGAGAAAGAAGAGGAAGGAGGAGCACGACTCATGCTCAACCAGAGAGAAAAGAAGAGGGAGCACGAGATGTGCTCCAAGAGAGGAAGAAGAGGAGAGAGTGAGCACGAGTCGTGCTCAAGGAGCATGAGTCGTGCTCAAGGAGCACGAGTAGTGCTCATGCTCTCTCCTTCTCTGTTGTTTCTATTTTGATTTATTTCTTCTGATCTAAGTTGACATATGTCTATGTGAGTTTTGTGTAACACCATTTGGTCCGTGTTTGGTTTAAAACTATCTTTTAAACCTCTTGCATGGTTAGTATTAGTTAAATGAACATGATTAATATAAAATTGTACATGAGATAAATGCCTCTGAATTTGATAAATGCATTTGAATTATCTTGATGAATTGATATCTGTATATAGTGTGTGTGAGTGGTTTGTTGAGCCTGATTACCGTTATAGTGGATAGATAAGCATGCTTATAAAGGGTTAGAGTGCAGCTGCTAGAGTTAGCCTTAATTGTGCCCAGAGTTTTGAATACCCTGTGTATTAAGTAGAGTTTGAGTTAATTCTCCAAATGTAAGATACTGTAAACATTATCCAAAGTTACCCGTATCCACCATGAAAGGAATTCAGGCTTATTAATGTTGTGTAGTGAACTTGAGACGATTAAAAGTATTGCTCTGAATAAATGTTATAGCACATGAGAATAATATTTGGAGTACATGACAGTCCTGTGAACAAGTAAATGTTGTATGAATGTGAACACATGGCTAATGTTATATCTGAGCACATGATCTATATAATACAGGAGAGTAATGTTTTAAATACATGATAGTTTTATATACAAGTATATGTTTACATGGATGTGGACACATGATTATTGTATATATATGAATAATTGATCTGTACAAGTGGGAAAGTTACATGCATGAATTATTTGATTAGTGTTATATGAAATGTGTGATTTATTTGTGACTTCGTAAAGAAGTTCTTTGCATTATTTTATCCCCACTAAGCGTTATCGCTTAGCACGGATGTTTATTTTCGTGTAGGTTTACAGGTTCGGATCAGTGTGCGGGCATCTGCGGGTCAAGGCCACTAGGAGTTTTATTTTGCTATCTTTTTGTATAAGATAGAAATAGAGTTTATGATGTTTTGAGTAACATCATTATGTAAATGTATATGTAAAGCTAAATGAGAACAGGTTGTAACATGAACATGTATAAAGATGAATATGTAGTTAATATGAATTACATGTTGGGGCCCTAGTGTAGTATTATTTCATTGTATTATTCTTATATGGAGATGTGTATAATGCTACCGCTTCCGCTAGTGTATATGCATATGTACATGTATAAGTATGTGTTCGCGTGGCGCCCCGATATCCTTCCAGGGGGTATGGGGGTGTTACATTTAGTGGTATCAGAGCATAGGTTAAAGGTTCTGGTCTATAGGATGTAGAGTATAGATTAAATGTTAGAGTTTGTCTAGAGTTGTGGCCTAATGCAGATGTCGTTTTGTGTAGTGTATAGATGGAGTTAGATGAGAGTGGAAAGATTAGTTAGATGTCGGATATAGTGAGTAATATGAATTTATATGGTTAGTAAGGGTTTGAAGTGACTCTCTGTACTCCTGTTAGCTATCTCCTTGAAATCATTTGACATAAGCATATTGAAACATGGGGATGGGAAAAAGTGCATTACAGTAGCTTACATTGCATTTTCGCATCATCTTGCATAAATAAATCATTACATGGTCATTTCATCCACATCCCTCAATTGCATGTGAAAAGTATCATTGTATGCGCTTCATTGAGAAAAGCTGACAGGATATACATCGAGTGACTGGTGCTTAGAAGAAGTGTATGGATTAGAGTGCAATGTGTTAAGGAAAGTGTGAAGTGTGTACGATTTGATAGCTGTATGGTATAAGTGATAGCGATTTGGAGATCTGTTTAAGGATTTACCTGTGTAAGTGATTAGCGGGAAAATTTCGAGGATGAAATTTCTTAAGGGGGATAGATTTGTAACAACCCGATTTGGCCCTAGTAGAATTTCGGAATCTTTGTTCGGGAATTCAAGAGTTTGTGTGTATAAGAGAGTGTATTTGAGTAAGTGGCATGTGTGTGGGCTCTGTCACGAGTGCGACAATGTTGCGGGCACGACAGAATGCATCACGTGAAGCCTATTTGAGTTGGATTATTTGATGTGTATTGGACACGTAGCCGCATAGGAGTTTGACATGTGGCATCGTAGGGGAGTGATAAGTGGCATTGTAGGGAAATGACACTTGGCAAGAGACTTATTGGTTTTGTTTTATCTAAATACATGTATTTATTAAAGAGATATACATGTATTTAGTGAGGTTGGTTGGCCTTTAATGAGGTAAGTGGGAAATTATGGAAGTCTTTGGCTTTGGATGGGCATTGACCGGCCACTCTCTAAGCATTTCTTCTTTCAATTTTCTGCTTTTGGCCCTTTGCTCTTCTTTACCCTTTTGCTTTTCTTTGGTTTTTACCATGTCCTCCTTGCTTTTCCATCTCTTTTCTTTCTTTTTCATTTGCTTGGTTCTTTGAGAGAACCACTTGGATTGGCTTAGAGAGAGAGAGTAGTAGGGCTTGATTAGGTCCCTTCAAGAAGGTAAGTTGGATTTGTTCTTCGATCTGACCTCCTTTTTCTTTCTGCTTTTGATTTAAAGTGAGAAAAAGTTTAACTCAAGTATTTTCTATGTGATTTGTGGAAGCTATGAACAAGAGATTGGATAAAAAAAAGGAAAAGGTTGGAGCTAAATAGAGCATAGAGTTCAAGCTTTCGAGAGGTAGGGATCGAGTGTGATTTTATTATTTTTACATGTTTTTACATGAAATATGTTTGAATAGAGACATGTTTGAATAGAGAGATGCTTGAAGAGCTTTAACTAGCTCAACTGCTCTTTTAGAGTATATTTGTTAGATGTTCAATTTAATTTCTTGCAGTACTTATGATATGTGTATATATGTTTATAAGTATGTAACTTGATCATTTGAGTGTGTGTTGATGTTGTTAGACGGGTTACCATGTAGTTATGATGATAAAGTTTGGTTTTGGCAAATTCTGTTCATTTTGCATCTGACCTTTATGAAGTGTTTTTGACATAAGTAGAGTTCCAGACCTCTACATTGAGTGATTGTTGATCCATTAGAACCATGACTTAAATAGCTACAAAAGTCCCAGAAATGTGCTTGAGCAAATTCTTGCTTTAAGACCCTAGAAATTGGCCAAAATAGAGGTGTCTCTACTTTGGCCGGTTCATTTGAGCAGTTCAGATTGTTTAGATCATATCTTAAGTTATAGATTTCCAAATGACCTGAAATTTATATCGTTTGATAACATCTTAGGGAACAATTGTTAATAAGAGAGTGTTGCCTGAAAATGACGTTTAGAGGTCGTTTTAGACGATACAAGTTTACGGTGAGAAACAGTCTCGTAAAGGTTCCTGACGGAGCCTTCTGTCGCGAGCAAGACAGGGGTCGGGATCGCGACAGAAACACATTCTTCAAAAGTTTGGTGTTGTCCTAGTCGTGTTTTATAGCACGTCTCGGAGAGAAAAGAAAGGAGGAGCACGAGTTGTGCTCAACCAGAGAGAAAAGGGAGTGGGAGCACGAGACATGCTCCTGGAGAGAAAGAAGAGGAAGGAGGAGCACGAGTCGTGCTCATGAGCATGAGTCGTGCTTAACCAGAGAGAAAAGAAGAGGGAGCATGAGATGTGCTCCAAGAGAGGAAGAAGAGGAGAGAGTGAGCACGAGTCGTGCTCAAGGAGCACGAGTAGTGCTCATGCTCTCTCCTTCTCTGTTGTTTCTGTTTTGATTTATTTCTTCTGATCTGAGTTGATATATGTCTATGTGAGTTTTGTGTAACACCATTTGGTCCGTGTTTGGTTTAAAACTATCTTTTAAACCTCTTGCATGGTTAGTATTAGTTAAATGAACATGATTAATATAAAATTGTACATGAGATAAATGTCTCTGAATTTGATAAATGCATTTGAATTATCTTGATGAATTGATATCTGTATATAGTGTGTGTGAGTGGTTTGTTGAGCCTGATTACCGTTATAGTGGATAGATAAGCATGCTTATAAAGGGTTAGAGTGCAGCTGCTAGAGTTGGCCTTAATTGTGCCTAGAGTTTTGAATACCTTTGTATTCAGTAGAGTTTGAGTTAATCTCCACATGTAAGATACTGTAAACAGTATCCAAAGTTACCCGTATCCACCATGAAAGGAATTCAGGCTTATTAATGTTGTGTAGTGAACTTGAGACGATTAAAAGTATTGCTCTGAATAAATGTTATAGCACATGAATAATATTTGGAGTACATGACAGTCCTGTGAACAAGTAAATGTTGTATGAATGTGAACACATGGCTAATGTTATATCTGAGCACATGATCTATATAATACAGGAGAGTAATGTTTTAAATACATGACAGTTTTATATACAAGTATATGTTTACATGGATGTGGACACATGATTATTGTATATATATGAATAATTGATCTGTACAAGTGGGAAAGTTACATGCTTGAATTATTTGATTAGTGTTATATGAAATGTATGATTTATTTGTGACTTCGTAAAGAAGTCCTTTGCATTATTTTATCCCCACTAAGCGTTATCGCTTAGCACGGATGTTTATTTTCGTGTAGGTTTACAGGTTCGGATCAGTGTGCGGGCGTCTGCGGGTCAAGGCCACTAGGAGTTTTATTTTGCTCTCTTTTTGTATAAGATAGAAATAGAGTTTATGATGTTTTGAGTAACATCATTATGTAAATGTATATGTAAAGCTAAATGAGAACAGGTTGTAACATGAACATGTATAAAGGTGAATATGTAGTTAATATGAAATACATGTTGGGGCCCGAGTGTAGTATTATTTCATTCTATTATCCTTATATGGAGATATGTATAATGCTACCGCTTCCGCTAGTGTATATGCATATGTACATGTATAAGTATGTGTTTGCATGGCGCCCCGATATCCTTTCAGGGGGTATAGGGGTGTTACAGTTTATAGATGACATTTTGGTTTTTGCGAAGGATGAGAGTGAGCATGAGGAGCATCTCCGGTTGGTTTTTCAAGTGTTGAGGGAGCACCGTTTGTTTGCGAAGCTGAGCAAGTGTGACTTTTTGCTTTGAGAGGTGTATTTCTTGGGGCATATTGTGTCGGCTAAGGGTATCCAAGTGGATCCAGCTAAAATTGAGGTGATTGTGGATTGGAAAACGCCTAGGAATGTTCCGAAAGTGAGAAGCTTCCTTGGTTTGGCAGGCTACTATCGTCGGTTTGTGAAGGGTTTTTCGGTTATTGCTACTCCGATAACCAGATTATTGAGGAAAGGAGTCAGATTTGAATGGTCGGATAAGTGTCAGCTGTGCTTTGAGAGGTTGAAGAAGTTGTTAGTTGAAGCTCCTGTACTTACTCAACCCATCTCGGGTAAAGAGTTTGTGATTTAAAGCGATGCTTCTGGTGTCGGGCTTGGATGTGTGTTGATGCAAGAGGAGAAAGTTGTGGCTTATGCTTCCCATCAGTTAAAGCCACATGAGAAGAACTATCCGACGCATGATTTGAAATTGGCGGCTGTGATCTTTGCTTTGAAGATTTAGCAGCATTATCTATATGGGGAGAATTGTAGGATCTTTACGGATCATAAGAGTTTGAAATATCTCCTCACGCAGAAGGAGTTGAACATGAGACATCGTCGATGGTTAGAATTGTTCAAGGACTACGACTGCATTGTGGATTACCATCCGGGCAAAGCCAATATGGTTGCCCGATTGAGAGTGCAGCCTACCTTGAGGCAGTCGATTGTGGATGCTCAGAAGGATGACGTGAGACTGTAGCGGGTTTTGCAAGAGGTTCAGCAGGGTAAGTAGTCTGAGTTTTCGATTTTGGATGGGGTGCTTATGTATAGGGATCGCTTGTGTGTGCCCGGGAATGATGAGTTAAGGAAGCAACTTTTGAGTAAGGCACACACTACGGTCTTTACTATGCATCCTAGTAGTGAGAAGATGTACCGATATATGAAGCAGTTCTACTGGTGGTCTAGGATGAAGAGAGCTATTATGGAATTCGTGGCAAAGTGTTTGACTTGTCAATAGGTAAAGGCTGAGCATCGAGTCCCTTCGGGATTGCTCACTCCTTTATCTGTTCCTCAGTGGAAATGGGATGATATTGCCATGGATTTTGTATTGGGTTTGCCAGTGACTCAGAGGAAGCATAATTCGGTTTGGGTTATTGTTGATCGGCTTATGAAGTCAGCGTATTTTGTGCCGGTTAGAGTGGATTACTCAATGGACAAGTTGGCCAATGTGTATGTGGATGAGGTAGTTCAATTTCATGGAGTGCCTTTGTCGATAGTTTCAGATCGGGATCCAAGGTTCACATCCAAGTTTTGGAAGGAATTGCAGAGAGCTTTGGGTACCAAGTTGAACTTCAGTATAGCTGTGACGTGCGCCGAACCCCGTGGCCCCCGAAGGCCCGCTTTTAGGGCGATCGAGAGAGGTTCATGAAAACTTGTAAGGTATTTACAGGTATGTATATTTTGGGCAATAAGAAAATTTCATGGAATCGCCACCCAATAAAATATTAGGAAAGTTCGTCTCGCCTCAGTGAGCCTAAGACGGCGCATATTATCCATTTTGGGAAAACCGAAGGGGTATTGGAGGCATTCACCCCAATAGAACATTAGAATCTAACCCTAAGGAGCCTAGGATTGTAAATTGAGTCTTTTGGTGGGACACAAGAGGTATCTTGGAGATCCCATTCCAATGAAACATCGGAATGGCCCTCTCGCCTCATTGAGCCCAAAGACCAGAGATGGTACGGGACTTCCCATTTATTCATACCTTGATTAAGTTTATAATTGAGTTTTGAATTTAGCGTTTCATCCCTTTTCTCATTCAATTTTAATGCAATTTAATTAAAACTCACGTTAATCATATAAAGAAAGCGGTAGATAAAGTAAATAAAAGCGCATGAAAATAAATTACAATAAAACTAGGGGCGGAATACAACCCCCATTTGTAAATAAAATACAATTCATACATAAATCGGGCTATTTATTAAAAATGAGGACATTGGTCCTCTCATGCATAATTAAAGAAAATAATTTTAAAGTGACAATTTATTTTGGATGAAAAAAGTTAGGACATTGGTCCCATTTTATTTAGAAAAATTCAAGTTAAGTATATAAAAATATTTTTGTGTTTTTTTTAATTAACGTGCATAAAAAGAATAATTTATTACAAATTGCATATTAAATAAAATAAAGAAAGCAAAGTAATGAAAATAATAAAAATAACAAATCAACTCCCAAATGGATCTTCAAATTTTCAAGGGCTTCCACTTGGTATGAAAAGGACTCACACATAAAAAATAAGTATTGAAATAAAATAAAAAAAAAATAAAAAAAAGTGAAGTTAGTAAAAATTTAATTAAACATATAACATGAAAATAATTAAATTAAGGCAATCAAAATTGCATCATGTATGACAAGCCAATTAAAATGACATAATAAAAATATGCAATCTAATTAATTAACCATTTAACATGCATAAAAGATAACATAATAATAATAAAATTCAATCATGCAAAAAAAGACATAAAAAAATAAACATAAAATTCAGCATGTATAAAAACACAAAATAATAATAGTAATAATAAAATTAAACAAGAATAAGGATAATAATAATAATACTAATGATGGTAATAACTACAATAATAATAATAACACAATAATAACAAAGAATATGAACAATCAAATATAATAATAATAATAATAATAATAATAATAATAATAATAATAATAATAATAATAATAATAATAGTAACATCAAAGAAAATGAACAATCCAATTAAATATGGAGAAATAAAATAAAAATAAGATAAGCCAATTATGCTAAAACATGTTAAATGATAATACTAATACTATTTATGAACAAAAAATTATGACAATAAGATGAACATGAACAATTAAATAAGAAATAAGAGTAAGAAATAATAATATGAAAAATTAAATAAAAAATAAAAGTAGAAGTAAAAATATGAACAATTAAATAATAGATCTAAAAGAATTTACATGATAATTAATTAAATAAAATCAATAGAATAAGAAAATAAGAAGAAAATGATAGAATTAAAAGAATTTACATGTTAACTAATTAATTGGAAACAAAAAATGAAATTAAAATTAAATTAAGAAATTGAGCCAAGAATGTTTACCCTCAAAATTTATCTTGAAAAATTGAAGGTAGATGATCAAATTATTTGTCTTGATTGTAAGAATAAAATTAGAAAAAATAAAATATTGAAAATGATTGTTACTCAAGAACAAATAATTGATTTATTTGTCTCAAAGTAAAAAATTATCAAATGAAAAGAAGAAAATTCCTAAGAACAAAACTTATTCTTTTTGCCTCAAGAGTTATCTTGGAAGATCATTTATAAAAATTGAGAGAATTTGTTTGAGAGAAAAAAGAAGAAGAAAAATAATTTTCTAAAGAAAACCCCCTTAATTTTCTCTTAAAAATTCCTTTTTATCCCTCCCCCAAAATCAGATTTTTTTTAATGAAAAATTAAATTGACTTAATTTAAATAAAAGCAAAAAACTGAAGAAAATCAAAGATTTGGAATTTTAAAAGTTTTACCATTAAATTCTACTAAAAAAATGAAGAAAAAAGAATTTTTGGGGCCAAAATGGCCAAAATCGGCAGCAGGGGGTGACAAGGGGCGAGGGACGCCCCGTCGGAGCGCTCGACGGGATTCCCCGCGCGTAGGGCGCACTGCGTGTTGCCTAGCTCGCGGGCGAGCATGCCCCGCGCGCGCTCCGCCTGCACGTCGGGGCGCTGCGGCACGCGCCCAGCGCTCGCGTGCCGCAGCCCGACATTCGCGCGAAAAATATATATATATATATATTTTTTTAATTTTTTATAAAACACAATAATTTAAAAACTAACTTTTTTTTTATCCAAAAATAACTTTTAAAACATTTTTAAAATATTTTTAAAATACATTTTTATTCATTCCTAACAAATCAAAACGACAAGGAAATTATCACTTCCAACTTTCATTCTTTTTGCTTATAAATCGGCACAATTAATTTCATCATTGGATAATCCTGATCAAAGCTACTCGGGACTCAGTGTCTACAGTTGCCCCTAATTTTGGGGAGGCTAGTGCGTGGGTGCCTAGGTGAGCCAAAATTCAGGAAAATGAAAGAAGTGCGTACCTGAGGTTGCCTCCTTCCAGCTGCTCCCTTGGGAACAGTACTGTGATTTGAACTATGAGTATCCTCTTGGATTGCACTGAGTCGCTGACAAGACTACAAAGTGCTGGGGACCATCCTAAGACGGTGATGTGCCGGGTCTGCTACAGACTACAAAAAATGCAAGAAGAGGATTGCACTGAGTCTGTTATAGACTACTAAAAGTGCAAATGTCATCCGTAGATGACGCTGCGCCGAGCTTGCTACAGGCTACAAAAAATGCAAAAGAAGGATTGCACCGAGTCTGCTATAGACTATAAAAAGTGCAAAAAGAGGACTGCACCGAGTCTGCTACAGACTACTAAAAGTGCGAAAACCGATGATCTTCATTTAGATATTCCTGCAAAGTAATGTGCACAGAAATATATACCAAAATTTAAGTGTATATGATATGAGATGTAAATGTTTGCAAAAATAGATTGACCCTATCCTAGGTGGTTAAGGGTCTGCTGAGGATATAGCTTGGCTACTGCATCGCGCTTCCAAGGATCTAAAAGAGTGACATCTTGGCTTTAGGGACTCTGACCCCAAAACATTTTCTAAGAGAGACATCAAGTGTGGCCAATAATCACATGCCTAGGATTCTGACTCATGCATTAACTGACTGAAGAATGATCATCCGAAGTAATGCCGCCTTATCGCTCCAGGCATCGAACGTCATTACTTTAAAGGTAGTGCGTCCCTTATGGATTTTCACACTAGCTTTTCTTTGTGGGAAATGCGTCCCTTCGGATATTTTCACATAATCCTGTGCCTAACTTTTTCCTGGAATGGACCCAACCCAATCCAGCGGCTTTTATTTTATTATTATTTTTTTTGTAGGGTAGACTGCCTGTCTCCAGGTTTTCACCCTACCCTTTGGCCTAACTTTTGCTTAGAGAGCCACTTATGGTTTTCATCTCTAATGGCCTTTTTTTTAAAGGAACTATAAGAGAAGGCTATTATCAGAACCACCGCTAAGAGTGAATAGCACATATCTGCTTAGGCACCTTCCGACAGAATGATTAGATAATAGTCATTAGATGAATAAGTGATATATTTATTTTTAAGGCAGAACTAAGAGAACAATGAAAATGAAAACTGTATTCTTTTATTCATTGCAAAATTGAGTACATTTCTATATGATTTCATCATACATGATCCTTATTTAATAAGAATTCAAAAGCACAAGACTACACCTAATCTCGGAATAGATCTTGTACGCATCAAACTCCTGTTATCAATAGGCCCTCTCGGGTTTTCTCGATTGAACATTTTCTCTCAGCCCTTAATTTTTGCCCATGATGCCTTTTTTCGGTTTTCACCCTGATAGGGCGCCCAATTTTAGCAAGACCGCCTTTTTTCGATTTTCGACCTGCTGGGCATTTATTCTCTTCTTTTTATTTTCTGGTCTTTAGCTATGGAACCTTTTTAGTCTATCGATATTGACCGGGTCTTTAAACTCATTCCCATCATTGTCCGCTAAGATTGTTGCTCCCTTTGTTAGCAACTTTTTCAAAATGAACGGGCCTTCCCAGGTTGTCCTGAATTTTCCTCTTATGTCTGGCACTCCTGGCCTCATCATCTTAAAGACCAAATCCCCTTCTTTCAATGGGTGCTTTCGTACCTTCTTGCCAAAGGACCGAGCTAGTCTCTTCTGATAAACCTTATTGTGATAATAGGCTCTCAACCTATCTTCATCCAACAGATTCAACTGCAACAATCGCTGTTACGCCCATTCTGTCTCTGGAATCTCTGCTTCCATGACTACCCTTAAAGATTTCAGCTCAATTTCAACCGGCAGAACCGCTTTGGTTCCGTATACCAGGGAGAATGGTGTTGCTCCCGTAGAGGTTCTAATCGTGGTTATATAAACCCAGAGTGCAAAAGGCAGCTTTTTTGCCCAATCTTTATAGCTCTGAACCATCTTGGCCAGTATTCTTTTCACATTCTTATTTGCTGCTTCAACCGCACCGTTAGCTTGAGGACGGTAAGGAGAAGACTTGTGATGCTGAATTCCATACTTTTAAAGCATCTGTTTAGTTTCTGCTAAGAATTGCACCCCATTATCAGACATAATATGGTGTGGGAGGCCATATCTGCATATCAAATTCTGCTCGATGAACTTAGCGATATCCCTAGCATCAATCTTCTTGAAAGATTCAGCTTCGACCCACTTAGTGAAATAATCAATGGCAACTATAATGAACCTGTGCCCATTAGAAGCTGTAGGATGTATCTCGCCTATGTTATCTATCCCCCAAGCTGCAAATGGCCATGGAGATGTCAAATTATGTAGCTCTGAAACTGGGACATGCCTCAAATTCGCGTATTGCTGGCATAACTGGCATTGCTTCACATATTTTGAACAATCTGTATCCATTGTGAGCCAATAGAATCCTTGGCCCATGATCTTCTTTACTAAGGCTAAGCCATTCATGTGAGCTCCACAGACTCCGGCATGAACCTCTTCCATAACCTTTTCAGCTTCTTTCTCCGCCAAACATCTTAACTGGATACCATCGGCTTGCCTTTTATCCAAAGTGCCCTCTACACTGAGGAATTGAGTGGACAACTTCCGAATCATTCTTTGGTCTTTCTCAGTGGTTTCCTCTGGAAAAACTGACCGTTCCAAATAATTCTGAATGTCATAGTACCGAGGGTTTCCATCGGTGGCCCCAACATCCATCACCTGCTCAACTTCAAAATAAGGCTTTTCCGAGCTAGAGATCAGCACGGGTTTCATAGCAACCCTGTTAGATTATCCCACATGGACACCAATGTCATTAGAGCATCAGCCGATTGATTTTCATCCCTAGGGGTGAAGTGAAAGGTGCAAGTCTCGAACTAGCTACTCAACATTCTCAAATGCTTCACATAAGGTAACAACCTTTCTTCCTTAACTGACCATTCCCCTCTGATATGATGAATTACTAAGGAAGAGTCTCCAAAGACTTCTGCGGTCTTTGCCCCCAGAGCCAGTAATACTTCCAATCCAAAGATGCAAGCTTCATATTCTGCTTCATTGTTGGTAGCCTTGTACCTCAGCTTCTTGGCTAATGGTAGCTTCTCACCATCCGGGGTCGTAAGAATAATCCCTGCTCCTGCTCCTTTACTGTTAACTGCACCATCAAAGAACAATTGCCACCCTTGTATTGCTATGGCCATGACATCTTCATCTAGAAAATTGTATTCGAATTGGTCACCCTCAATAGGATGTTCAGCCAAGAACTCCGCTACAACTCTTCCTTTAATGCCTTTCCTGGTGATGTATTCGATATCGAACTCCTGCAGCAATAGTAACCACCTTCCCATCTTTCCTAGCAGAGAGGGCTCTTCCTGAAGGTACCTAAGCGGGTTATGCTTAGCAACCGCTTGCACACTGAAGGAATGAAAGTAGTGCTGCAACTTCTTAGAAGCCCAAATAACTGCTAAGCAGATCTTTTCCACTTCCACATATTTGGCTTCATATGTCAGGAATTTCTTGCTAAGATAGTAAACGACAAACTCTACCCCAAGGTCATCCTCCTGGGCCATCATGGCACCCACTGAATTGTCTTCTATCGCCAGATACAGGATTAATGGTTTGGCACGACGTGGTGGTCTTAAAACTGGCGGATTCAGGAGATAATCTTTAATAGTATCAAAGGCCGATTGACAATCATTATTCCACACCACAGGCTGATTCTTCCTAAGAAGTTTGAAGATGGGCTCACATACTGAAGCCAGCTTGGCAATAAATCGGCTGATGTACTGAAGCTTTCCCAGGAAACTTCTAACCTCTTTCTCTTTTTGAGGCACTGGCATCTCTCTGATGGCCCTGACCTTGTCAGGATCCACTTCAATTCCTCTTTGGCTTACCACATGGCCTAATAGCTTACCCGAGGTAACTCCAAAAATGTACTTTTTGGGATTGAAGCGCAGATCATACTTATTGATCCTTTGAAAGAACTTTTCCAAAGCCTCAAAGTGACCTTCTCTGGTAGCTGACTTGATCATCATGTCGTCAACATACACCTCCACTTCCTTGTGGATCAAATCATTGAGAACTCTGGTGGCCATCCTTTGATAGGTCGCTCCTACATTCTTTAGTCCGAAAGGCATGACCCGATAAGCAAATGTACCCCATTCGGTGATGAAGGTTGTCTTAATTCGATCCACTATCCTGTTGAGGATTTGATTGTACCCTACGTACCCATCCACGAAGCTGTACATCATGCAAGCAGCGGCACTATCTACGAGCACATCAATATGAGGCAGAGAAAAATCATCTTTCAGGCAGGCTTTATTTAGGTCCCGATAGTCCACACATACTCGAACTTTTCCATCCTTTTTAGCCACAGGAACTACATTAGCCAGTCACGTCGGGTATTTAACCTCCAGTAGAAACTTAGCCTCAATCTACTTATGGATCTCCTCTTTCACCTTCTGAGCCCATTCTGGCCTAAGTCTTCTGAGCTTTTGCTTGACCGGTTTACTCTCTAGGTAAGTTAGAATGGCATGTTCGGCTACATCTCAATCAATTCCCGTCATGTGCTCGTAGGTCCAGGCAAAGACTTTTTCATATTTTTATAATATTCTCTCAAATTTTAGCCTCTCCTCAGGAGTTATGTCTGATGCTATCAAAATTTCCTTTGGATTCTCTAAAGTTCCGAGATTAAATGCAGTCGTGTTAGTTGAGTTAATGTCAAAGATGAATGCATCATGTTTATGATCATGAGAAATGAAATCATCAGAAACATCACACAAGTAAGCAAAGTTATTCATCTCATTAATGTAATCAGCAACATTAACATTGTCATTAAAAAGTTCTGGCATAAAAAGACTATCTAAACAACTACTGCCTTCATCTTCTGTCGACGACCATGTTGTAGCCGACTGTGTTTTGACTTCTTGGTTTGGTGGAGGCTTTTCAACTACCTCCGGTAAAATCTTCAAATCTTCAAACTTCCACTCTGGCTCTACCATGTTTTCCTTTCCCTTCAACCTGGTAGCTAACAGCTTATCGGTGACAATCTCCTCGGCCCCATCCCTATCCTAGACACTGCACTGAGTCATAATCTCCTCATCCCAGAAGTTCTCTGCGGACTTGACAACTCCAACATCCCAGTCAAAGACATCATTAAAGATTGCAAATCCCGGAACGATCTTTCCATCTACCCATTGGGACTCCTCTTCTCCCGTGTAAGCACAGACCGAAGATGAGGGAACAAAACTCTCTGAAATGTGGGGGATCTTCTCTGACACTTTCTTCCTGCAACAATCACCTTTATAGCCCAAACCCCTCTGATCTTTATGACCATGTGTGGTGATAGGATCCTGCAGCCCTTGCGAATCTTTGCCCAGACTAGCCCTTGGAAGGAAGTGCATCCTCTTCATCATGTTCATCACCTGAGGGCTACCTGCCAAGCCCTGCTCCTCTCCTATCACCGATATATGAAAACCACTGAATGGCTGATTAGAGATCCCTAAGGCAGACACTTGGTTTTCTCTCGCTGCTTTGATAGTCACCACCTCTCCTTCATGAGGTATCTTTATCATCTGGTGTAGAGTAGACGGCACTCCTCCCAATTTATGGAACTATGGCCTTCCAAGTAGAGCTAAGAAATTTGCTGGGATAGGCAAGACCACAAATTCTGCTTCTGTCTCAATGGGCCCAGTCCTAACTAGAGCTCTGAATGTTCCCGATGCCTATCTTCGAGAATTATCGTAGGCTGTGATGGTCAGATCAGACTTACTCAACATATGCTCGTCCAGCCCAAAAGCCTGAAGTGCCACCAAAGGGCAGACATTTATGGATGACGTATCATCAACCATAACACAAGCGGTGTGCTAGCCGTTAATTTGTGCTTTGATGTATAGTGGTCGGTTGTGATTGCGGCCTTCAGCTGGCAAATCTGCATTAGAAAACATCAGTCTCTCCCTTGATCCCCCCTTGACGAGATCTAGTAGCTCGGATGGAGAAATTATGGTAGCTACAGTGGACTCACTTAAAGCCTCAACCAACTTCTGCCTGTGGGAGGGGGACTGTCTTAAGAGGTCCCAAATTGATATCTGAGCCGTGGTCTTTTTCAGCTGCTTCACTATGGAATTTTCTTCCGGCTCCTTCTCCACAGGTGCTTGCACTGAGTCCTGCTGCTTCTTAACTTCGGGGACCACTCTCCCACTTCTTGTTATAGCCCCAACTCTCTCCTCCTCCTCTGAATCCCACGGATCCATGAACTCTCCATCTTTCTCCTCTTCATCTTCGTCTCCACTCTCACTAGTGGACCAACAGTCTATCGCCGCCACGGGAATCCCTTCTTCACTTGCCTCAGGACGAGTAATAGCAACGTAATCATTTCCATACAAATATTGAAGGACATACCATTCGGGTAGGCTCAACCCAATCATAAAGACAGGCGGTGGCACAGCATTGAAATTAGACTTCTTCTTGCTCTCCTTCTTTTCAGGATCGGTGATCTGCTTACTATCAATCAGATCCTGAATCTGGTGCCTCAGCCTGAAGCAATTATCTGTCAGATGACCCGTATGTTGGTGAAAGGCACAGTATTTGTTCTCCTTATACCCCGGTTCCCCTTGGGTCCTAGCTGGCCTAAGTGGCAGGGGTTGTAGCTTCCCCTTCTTCATCAACCTCTTCAATACCCATGACAAAGGCCTACCCAAATTCGAGAAATACCTCTGATTCACGCCTGTTGCCGACACCTCAGCTATCTTCTCACTTCTGTTACCACTGCTGGAACTAGCTGACTTGGTTGCACCTTGATTGGTATAGCCCTTCTTGGCATAAGCCTCACTGCTTGCCCTTCTGGCCATATATTCTCCTTCTGCCTCTATAGCAATGTCCTTCAAGGACTCCCAATCTTTCAGCCCCTTCATTTTCAGTCCATCTCTCAGATATGGGCTAGCATTTCGAATGAATAATCAGATTTGATCAGGTGTATTGGGTTTGCGCTTCATCTCTATAACCCGGTTCCTCCACCGAGTGAGGTATTCATGAAAAGACTCCCCAGCCTTCTACTGCAACAGCTCTAGATCCTTCATTGTGACCTCCATCCGGGTACTGCAATCGTATTGCCTTAGGAACTCTTCAGTCAATAAGTCCCAGTCTTCTTTGGACCTCCTATCCAGCCCATGGTACCAGTCAATTGCAGCCCCTCTAAGACTCAAGCAAAAGTACTCTATCTTCTGCTTCCTTGTTAAAGTCGTCCCCTTCATGACTAGTGAATACTGCTTGATGTGTGCAGCAGGGTCAGAGGTGCCGTCAAATTTTGGGATATCAGGCATCTTGAAGTTCTGGGGGATCAGATCATCCCCATCCAGCTCACGATCCTCGGGGTTCATTCCCCTTCCTACCGTCATCATCCTTGTCATAGCTTCAAACTTCTCCTCCATCTTCCTCCACATTGCCTCTTCCAGCTTAGGTGACTATCCCTTTGCCACCATCTGTTCCTCTTGCTCATCTTTCCAAAGGTCAACCTAAGACTTAGGGCCTTTTTTACGCTCAACAGGCGCTGGTGCTCTTTGCTCAACCGCAAGTGGGTCAACTGTAGCAAGGGGATCCTCTCTAATAGCCCCTTGTTCATCTGGTCCCCTAATAGGAGCAGCAGCTTGCTGCCCTGCAAGTGGAGCTAAGGTAGTGGCAAGGTTGCCCATCATGGCCATCATTCTGGCCTTAAACTCCTCCATTCTTCTTCCTACTTCCTCGGTAATCATTGCCCTGGTTGCATCAGACCGACTGGCTGGATTAGACATACTTGTCTCTAGTGATGATTTTGAAGAGAAAGTATCACTACCCTCTGAAAGAGAATCTGAACTCTGATATGAAACTAGCTCTGGTAACCCCAAGAGTGGAATCCTTCTCAACCGACCGTCGGGACCCCTAAACCACCCAGGCGAATCTATGATGGCTGAAAAAAATACACCTCGTTAGGATAATGCATGATTGAAATGCAATGCATGGTCGTGCTGATGCAGCATGGACAAACACATGCAAGCATACAAATCCTTCCAACCTTATTGCCCCCACACACGAGGTAGCATAGTCTCTTTCCTAGGTGGGCTTTATCCAAGGGTTACCAGGGAACCCATTGGACGCGTATGGTGCATGGTAAAAAACTGACAGCATAACATCTCTTATCTAATGTACACACGTATGAGTGTTTGGCCATTATGTATTTAAACACCTCAATTAAATTAAGATGGGCCTACTGAGGCATGAAAGCCTTTGATGAAAGACCATTTAATTTAACCGATCTTCTTCAATATATAATGGCCCACATAGCAAGCAAGGTATTATGGTACATTTCACCTAGTGGAAGTATCTATTGCCAATACATGAGCTTTGGTCAAAGGTAGTGATACTTTAGGGTTACCCAAGCATGGTCCCTGCCAACAGGTCTAGCTCATCACGAGCATAATGACCGATTGGGTCACCATTTGATATACCATAAGGTACGAGGCTTGGGCTGGTGATTATCCTTAACACTTTCCCACATTGAGTGAACGTAGGGTCGTGCTTCGGGAATGTACTGGGGTTAAAATAGGGACTAAACTAGCATAATCTAAGGCTCTAGCATGGATGCAATGCAATTTCGAAAAGAGATGAAATTTCTAAATTAAAACTCAATTGTAAATTTTAACCAAGGTACTTTCGAAGGGAAGTCTCTTAGTCCCCAGCAGAGTCACCACTGTGATGTGCGCCGAACCCCGTGGCCCCCGAAGGCCCGCTTTTAGGGCGATCGAGAGAGGTTCATGAAAACTTGTAAGGTATTTACAAGTGCGTCTATTTTGGGCAACAAGGAGATTTCATGGAGTCGCCACCCAATAAAATATTGGGAAAGTTCATCTCGCCTCAGTGAACCTAAGACGGCGCATATTTTTCATTTTGGGCAAACCGAAGGTGTCTTAGAGGCATTCACCCCAATAGAACATTGGAATGACCCTCTAACCCTGAGGAGCCTAGGATTGTAAATTGAGTCTTTTGGTGGGACACATGAGGTATCTTAGAGATCCCATTCCAATGAAACATCGGAATGGCCCTCTCGCCTCGTTGAGCCCAAAGACCAGAGATGGTTCGGGACTTTCCATTTATTCATACATTGATTAAGTTTATAATTGAATTTTGAATTTAGCGTTTCATCCCTTTTCTCATTCAATTTTAATTGAATTTAATTAAAACTCACGTCAATCATATAAAGAAAGCGGTAGATAAAGTAAATAAAAGCGCATGAAAATAAATTACAACAAAACTAGGGGCGGAATACAACCCCCATTTGTAAATAAAATACAATTCATACATAAATCGGGTTATTTATTAAAAATGAGGACATTGGTCCTCTCATGCATAATTAAAGAAAATAATTTTAAAGTGACAATTTATTTTGGATGAAAAAAGTTAGGACATTGGTCCCATTTTATTTAGAAAAATTCAAGTTAATTAAATGAAAATATTTTTGCATTTTTTTTAATTAACATGCATAAAAAAAAATTTATTACAAATTACATATTAAATAAAATAATGAAAGCAAAGTAATGAAAATAATAAAAATAACAAATCAACTCCCAAATGGATCTTCAAATCTTCAAGGGCTCCCACTTGGTATGAAAAGGACTCACACATAAAAAATAAGTATTAAAATAAAAGAAAAAAAACAAATAAAAGTGAAGTTAGTAAAAAATTAATTAAACATATAACATGAAAACTATTAAATTAAGGCAATCAAAATTGCATCATGTATGACAAGCCAATTAAAATGACATAATAAAAATATGCAATCTAATTAATTAACCATTTTACATGCATGAAAGATAACATAATAATAATAAAATTCAATCATGTAAAAAAAGACATAAGAAAATAAACATAAAATTCAGCATGTATAAAAACACAAAATAATAATAGTAATAATAAAATTAAACAAGAATAAGGATAATAATAATAATACTAATGATGGTAATAACTACAATAATAATAATAACATAATAATAACAAAGAATATGAACAATCAAATATAATAATAATAATAATAATAATAATAATAATAATAATAATAATAATAATAATAATAATAATAATAATAATAATAATAATAATAATAATAATAACAATAACAATAACAATAATAATAAAAATAATAATAACATCAAAGAAGATGAACAATCCAATTAAATATGGAGGAATAAAATGAAAATAAGATAAGCCAATTATGCTAAAACATGTTAAATGATAATACTAATACTATTTATGAACAAAAAATGTTGACAATAATATGAACATGAACAATTAAATAAGAAATAAGAGTAAGAAATAATAATATGAACAATTAAATAAAAAATAAAAGTAGAAATAAAAACATGAACAATTAAATAATAGATCTAAAAGAATTTACATGATAATTAATTAAATAAAATCAATAGAATAAGAAAATAAGAAGAAAATGATAGAATTAAAAGAATTTACATGTTAACTAATTAATTGGAAACAAAAAATGGAATTAAAATTAAATTAAGAAATTAAGCCAAAAATGTTTACTCTCAAAATTTATCTTGAAGAAATGAAGGTATATGATCCAATTCTTTGTCTTGATTGTAACAATAAAATTAGAAAAAATAAAATATTGAAAATGACTTTTACTCAAGAACAAATAATTGATTTATTTATCTCAAAGTAAAAAGTTATCAAATAAAAAGAAGAAAATTCCTAAGAACAAAACTTATTCTTTTTGCCTCAAGAATTATCCTGGAAGATCCTTTAGAAAAATTAAGAGAATTTGTTTGAGAGAAAAACGAAGAAGAAAAATAATTTTCTAAAGAAAATCCCCCTTAATTTTCTCTTAAAGATTCCTTTTTATCCCTCCCCCAAAATCAAATTTTTTTTAATGAAAAATTAAATTGACTTAATTTCAATAAAAGCAAAAAACTGAAGAAAATCAAATGTTTGGAATTTTAAAAGTTTTACCATTAAATTCTACTAAAAAAAATAAAGAAAAAAGAATTTTTGGGGCCAAAATGGCCAAAATCAGCAGCAGGGGGCAACCAGGGGCGAGGGACGCCCCGTCGGAGCGCTCGACAGGCGTCCCCGCACGCAGGGCTCGCTGCGCTGCGCGCCCAGCACTGCCGCAGCCCGACATTCGCGCAAAATATATATATATATATATTTTTTAATTTTCTATAAAACACAATAATTTAAAAACTAACAACAGTTATCAGTCGAGCATTGGTATGTCACCATTTGAGGCTTTGTATGGTCGACCTTGTAGGACTCCGGTTTGTTGGATAGAGTTGACCGAGAGATCTTTTATTGTGCCAGATATGATTAGAGATATCGAAGAAAAGATCAGAATTGTGCAGCGGAATTTGAAGGTGGCTAAGTATAGGCAAAGATCCTATGCCAATCTAAAGAGAAAGGATATTCGGTTTGAAGTCGGGGATAAATTTTTCCTTAAGGTTTCACCTTGGAGGAAAGTGTTGCGTTTTGGCAAGAAAGGTAAACTTAGTCCTCGGTTCATGGGACCTTTTGAGATTTTGGATAGAGTTGGTCCGGTAGCCTATAGGTTGGCTTTACCAATGGAGTTGGCCAAGGTGCATGGCGTCTTCCACGTCTCTATACTTTGTTGGTATATATCGGATTCGTCGCATGTATTGTCAGTTCAAGGTGTTTGGATTCAGCCGGATTACTCCTACGATGAGGAGCCGAAAACTATTATAGCTCGGAAAGTGAGACAGTTGAGAAACAAGCAAATCCTTCTGGTCAAGGTTCTTTGGCAACATCATGGAGTCGAGGAAGTGACTTGAGAACCAGGGGCGACGATGAGGATTCAGTATCTACATTTGTTCAGTTCAGGTGAGAATTTCGATGATGAAATTCTTGTTAGTAGGGGAGAGTTGTAACACTCTGATTCCCCCCTAATAGTTTGAGCCATGTTTGCCATGTGTATGCGTGCATGTGTGAGAGTTTTGGCATGTGTCAAGGGCATTTTGGATAAAATGCATGTTTATGGGTTGTAATATTGTTTGGGTGCATATATGGTAGTAGGGTGTATGTGCATTGAGTTGTGTTAGTGTGTGCATGCTCATATATTGGTAGGGTGTGCATTAGTGAGGATAGCGTTGTGTGTGTGTAGTGCATGCTTGTTGGGTATGAGTGGTCAATCTCCACCATTGAGGAAATGACATGTGTCTAGGTTTAGGAAAAGAAATAAAAGAAGAAAGAGCAAAAGGGAAAAGGCAGAATTTGTTTTCTTCATTTCCCATTTCTCTCTTTTTCTCTACTCCTCTTCTTCCTTTTCTCTTCTCAAGAGTGCCCTAGCTTGGATCCAAGTAAGTGTGGTGGGAATTACTCATCTCTTGACCCTCATTTGGTAAGTTTTGCTATTTCTTCTTTTTCTTCATCTTTTCTTCTTCTTTGCTAGTTTGGAGTATTGATTTGGGTTTGTTGTGTTTGTATGATTGTGGGTATGTTTGTTAGTTGAGCCTCCTCATGATCCCAAGGTAAAGGAGAAGGCAAGTGGTAGTGGTGCCAAGTAATTGGAGCTAAGGAAATTCAGGTTTGGGATTTTGTTTGGAAATTATGTGAATGTTGATGATTTTGGTTTCTTGTTGAATTTTTGGAAATTGCATGGTTATTGAAGTCTATAAGGATTCATATTTTATAAGTTTTGATTATGTTGAGTTAATAACTTAGATTGTGACTTGTTTTGGATTATTTATACAATTGATTATGTTTTGGGTTGCAAAATGCTGATTTGATCTTGGTTATTGTATGATTTAATTGGATTTTGAGTTAAAAATGTGAGTTTTAAGTTGATTTTGATGAATGCATGGTTTAATTTTGAAGTATGTTGGATTTGATTTGGAGTTGTGTGGAATTCTGGCTTATTTCTTGGTTTTGGCATGTTATACGGCTATATGGATTTCCATACCGCCGTGTAAATGCTTGCTGGTTTGCTATTCGTTGAGCCACACGGCGGTAAGGAATCCCATACCACCGTGTAAATGCTCTCTGGACACTTGAGGGAATGGCATTCTTCGGTTGCCTCACGAGTCATGAAGGCAAGTCACGACTCGTGAAGCTCCTTCACGAGTCGTGAGTGGCAGGCATGACTTGTGCTGGTGGGGAGAAGCGTTGCAGCAAGCCGTGCTTTAGAGCTTGACTTGCGACAGACTGAGGGAAGGAACACGAGTCGTGTCCCTCATGCACGACTCATGCTCCCCAGTTTTACACTGCAGTATGGGTAACCCATACACGACTCATGCTCCCCAGTTTTACACTGCAGTATGGGTAACCCGTACCGCCGTGTAAAATGCTACTGCCTCCCATTTTGGTAAAATGTCACTTTTGTCTTTTTCGATCATTTTTCTTTTAATTTGGGTTTCTAACCTTTATTTGTGTATTATTAATTAGTAAATGATATTAATTGGCATTTCAATTTAGCTAAATGATATTTATGGTAAATTATATCGCATGTTACATGTTGAATATAATTGGTTTGTGTATGTCTTATTTTCTAGTGCTTGATATACACAGTATGAGATATTTAAATGTGAATTGTATTATGCATGACCTACAAGAGTCAGTCTAGTGGATAATTAGGCATGCCTAAAAGAGTCTTTTTGCTGCAGCCTCTGTACTGTTTTGGACCCGTTTTGTTCCTCGCGAACTTCTACGTGTTCGGATCTTTTTTAAGATCCCTTTGAAAAATGTTTTGAAAAGAGAAAATTTGATACTGTTTTTCCCGATTCGTACCCGTAAGGTTCCGCTACGTGACGATTCGTACCCATAAGGTACCTCTACGTGTTTACTCGTTATCCACTACTATGAGTCAGCAGGTGTTATTATAAGTATGTGAATCCGTATGAGTATGATTATAAGTATTTGAATCTGAGTGACTCTATTATGAGCATATGAATCTGTTGGCAAATAAATGTGTTTATGGAACCTTTGAATTGTGTTGAATGGAATTATATCGTGATTGTATATTGTGATATTCAGTATGTCATTATGTATGTGATTTGCCTTGACGACCATTGTGAATGGCCGTCCATATATTAT
Source organism: Excoecaria cochinchinensis (assembly GCA_947683425.1). Taxonomy (NCBI): domain Eukaryota; kingdom Viridiplantae; phylum Streptophyta; class Magnoliopsida; order Malpighiales; family Euphorbiaceae; genus Excoecaria; species Excoecaria cochinchinensis. Next base: position 3,611,714 of record CANTUQ010000018.1, read on the forward strand.
TGTTTGTTTCCCCACTAAGCTTTATCGCTTAGCACGGTGTTTTCACTCGTGCAAGTGTGGAAGGTGTATAGCTTTTGGGAGAGTTGCCGCCAGTCAAGCCAACACTGTGGGATTGTTGTTAGGGCATAGTTTCTTTTTGTATCATCATTATTTTGTAATAGTGATATATCTATTGTACATCTTTTTGTAAGCTTCCGCTATGTATCTCTGATAGTTGTAATTATTTTGTAATATCAGTTTTTGATCAGAACATTATTGTAATGAATGTTATTATATTAATGCATGATCATTCTGATGTTTCCAAAGTTTTTAATTTTCGCTATTGTATGTATGTTTAAACTATGTGAATGAATGTTTTGCACTGTTCTGCTTGGTGACACCCTTACTCATACGAGTTCTCACTCCCTTGCGGATGGGTCCTCCTATGTATGGGAAGGGGGTGTTACAGGCTGCCTCAGAACCCAGTGTCTACAAATACAATATGGAACAAATCCACAACATTAATCAGTACAATACAGTTTCACTTTCAATTCATTCTTTTTCCATTAGTTCCATTCCAATTCACATCATTTTCATTGAATTATCATTATATACCATGAAATTCCATAAATCATCATAACATACCATATTATCATCATGGATACCATTCGGCCAAGTTAGCTTTCATTCACCACAATTTATTCTTTTCACATTAATCACTTATTTAGCTATGTTACATAATAAATTACTTAGATGTACTTCATTTTAGTATTTTATCACAAAACATACATGATTACCATGTTAAATACCATTCGGCCAACCTGCTACACATCCACCATAGATTCTTTTTATCACCTTTATCATTCATTTAGCTGATTTACATGCTCATTAACATAGTTATACCATTAAATCCCATTAAAACACATCAAAATCACATTTTTACATACTTATACCATTCGTTCTGCATGTTGTCCATAGTATATAGTTTATTTATTTTCATTTTATTAATTCACAATCTCATTTTTAACCTTCCTAAACATGAATATATGGTTTGATTTAACTATACATGCATATTTCATGTCACCTATGTTTAGACATAACCTGAAATCATACTTTTTCAATTGAAAAAGGAGGATATTGTATCCACTAACCTTATTTTCTTGTTCTCCACACTTAGATCTTCATCTCCTTCATTTCTCACCATTAAAGCAATTTCCTTTCCTTGATTTCTCCATGTGGCCGAATAAAAACACCAAAGGAAACACCATAAATTTACTTTCTTTTTGCAATATAACTTCATAAAAATACTCTAGACATCTTAAAATACCTATTTGAACCTTTAAACCAATTCAAAAATATCAACTTTACATACCTCAATTTGACACATTGTAGACACCGGGTCCCGAGGCGGTCCAAGATCAGGATTACCCGATGATGAAATAGAAGACCGATTTTCGGCAAGAAATGTGAGAATCGATCGTTCCCTTGTCAAAGGTGTGTTTTTCGAAAAATAATTAAAAAATATATATTTTTGGGGAAATTAAAATTAAGATGAAAAAAAAATATATTAATTTTGTTTCAAAATTTAAAATTTAAAATAAAAAAAAAAAAGGGAAGTCGCGGAGGCCGCCTGCGGCGGCGCGGGGCTGCCTGCGCGGCAGGCTGCCCCAGCGCGCAGGGGCGCCTGCGCAGCAGGCCGCCCAGCGCGCAGGGGCACCTGCGCGCAAGGCAGGCGCCTCGCGCGCAGGCCCCCTGCGCGCGAGGCGAGGGGCCTCGCGCGCAGCCCCTGCGCGCGAGGCGTGGGCCTCGCGCGCACCCCCCTGCAAGCGAGGCAGGGGGCGCCGCGCGCCCCCCCTGCGCGCGAGGCTGCTGCCTCGCGCGAGGCAGGCTGGGCGCAGCAGCCTGCCGCGCGCGGTGCAAGGGCACCACGCGCAGGCTGCCGCGCGCCCTTGCCCCCCTCCGCGCGACCTGTCTCGCCTGTCCGTCTTTTTCGCTATTTTCAGTCTGATTTTCTGATTTTTTCTTCAGTCTGACATTTTCCGATTGTTTCACCATTTTGTGATATTTTGGATTAACTAAAAATGAAAGGATCTTTGTCTTTTGCCATTTTTGGCCAAGACAAGATTAAATGAGAATTTGGTACTCATTTTTTAAAGGAGGACGACAATTATTTTGAGGGGGGCCTTTCTTCTTTGAATTTTCTTTTCTCTCCAGGGGCCATTTTTTGCTTTAGCTACTATTTTTTCTCTTTTCTTAAGTTTTAAATCTTGACTTGCCCTTCAAAAAAAAGAGATAATCCATCTTATTGAGTGATTTGGGTTGGGAAAATTAATTTCCTCTTACTCAAATCATCCATCAAAAAATATTTTCATTAAAGTATTTTCTTGATTTTATTTCAAAACATTAGATTCTACATTTTCTTCAAATATTCATCAGTACAAATCCGACAAGGAAAATCGATCGGGACACCGTTTCCCCAATCTAAAAATTCTAAGGGTAAACATTCTTGGACTTGTTCTCATTTATTTATTTCATTTTTTATTTGTTCACATTTTTCTTTATTTTTTATAATTTCTATTCTATTATCATTTTTATTCTATTTAGTAAACATATTTTATATGTCGTATTAATTTGTTAAATTTATTATTATTTCATCATTATCATTATTTGTTAAATCCTATTTTATGTAATGCATGTTCCACTGTCACTATATTCTTTCATTTTGGCATTGCATTTTATATATTTTGGGCCAATCTATAGTACTTTCTTTGTCTTCTTGCTTTGCTTTCACGGATTTACATATTGTTTCTTTTGCATGGTTTCATTTCAATTGGTTGGGCACTGTTTCTTCACTTCATTTATTTTACTTTTATTTTAGTTTTCTTCATTCATAGATATTTTATTCTCTTTTGTTTTATTCTTTTATTTCATTGTATTAATTTATTGTTTTTATTTAGTTTAACCATTATCACTATTTAAAGTTAATTTGTTTCCTATTATTATAATTATTATTATTATTATTATTATTATTATAATTATTATTATTATTATTATTATTATTATTATTCTCATTCCTAAATTAGTTTTTTTTTATATTACTATTTATTAATGTTGTTGTTATTATCATTATTATCATTATTTATTATTAATATTGTCGTCTTATATTTATTGTTATTATTAATTTTGTCGTGTTTGTCTCGTCATTATAATATGACTTACCCAATATTTATTTCATTTTCGCTTGATTAATTTTTAGAACCATCACTAATATTTTTGATATTAATTTTTGTCTGAGAATTGACTTGAGTCGGGTCATGTGAGCGTCCCGCGACTCCCCGGATGGGTCGTGACGCGTGGAGAGTCACTCCGGTTCGGTGAGACCTTTCTTAACCCTTTCTTTATGTCGTGTTATTTGTAAATATATATTTTTATTCGTGCACGCGTGCGATAAAAAATCACAAAAATATTTCTACAATTAAATTAGAATTTTCAATAATAAAATTGGGACCAATGTCCCTTATTTTAGCCCAACCATAAAAACATCATAACTAAAATGAAGAGTCAATTTTCAAATGGGATCACTCATCCTGGTTTTCTCCAAACAAACCAAAACGACTCTTCAAACCCTCTTTAAATTAAAACGAAGGAACCAATGTTCCTAATTTTCGAACAAGTGCGAAGGAACCAATGTTCCTTAAATAATGCCCCGATTTATGTATGGTCTTTTATTTTGATCTTGCGTGAGTGTTTAAAGTTATGTACATTATTTTCCTTTGGGCCCTTGTAATTAATTTTTGGGGCAACTTTATTTATCTTTTGGGGATTGTATTCCGTCCCACTTACATCTTTAACCTCCTTTTATTGGGGTTGTATTCTGCCCCTATTTCTATTGTAATTGCGTGCTTGCGTGTTTACCGCTTTCATTTATCGCTTTCTCTATCTATTGCTTTATCGCTTTTATTTACTTCCTTTACGTGCTTGAAAATGCGCTTTTACTTTTAATGCATCGCTCGTGTGAGATGAGAGATATAATTTTAAGAATTTAAAAACCCATTTATAATTAATCAAAGCATAAATAAGAGGGAAGTTCCAGACACCATATCTCTGGTTTAGACCGTTAGAGGTGAGAAACCTTTTCCCAATTTCTTGCAAATTGGGTGGCGACTCCAAATACCTCAAAGGTGCCTTTAGGCGTCAATAGGCTAGGTTATTCTCCCCAATGTTCTATTGGGAGGGATACACCGATGATGTCTCATGGCGCCCATGATCAAAAGACGCGAACCTTCATACCTCGAATCCCAATGGCGGATTCAAAGCGAGGGCCCTTGCTGGGTTGATCGGGTTCGGCGCGCGTCACAGTGGCGACTCCACTGGGGACTTTGTGTTTGAGACTTCACTCCGAAAGTGCTTTGGTTAAAATTTATAATTGGGTTTTTGAAACTTAAAATTCTATCTCTTTTCAAAAATTGCATCATATCATTTTAGAGCCTTAGACTTACGCTAGTTGGTCCCTATCTTACCTCGGTGCGTTCCCAAAGCACGACCCTACTTTCACTCATTGTAGGGAAGTGTTAGGGATAATCACCAACCCAAGCCTTGTACCTTTTGGTATATCGAAATGGAGACCTGATCGGTCGTTATGCTCGTGATGAGTTAGACCCGTCGGCGCAAACCATGCTTGGGTAGCCTAAAGAAAATCACCTTGACCAAAGCCCATATACTGGCAAGTAGAAATTTCCCCTAGGCGGTATGTTCCTTAATATGATGCTTGTAACATGGGCCATCGCGTATTAAACAAAATCAAGCAAGTCAAGTGGTCTTTTGTCAAAGGCTTTCATGCCCCGGTGAGCCCACCTTAACTTGATTGAATTGTCCGAATACGTAATGGCCAAAACCCATACGAATGCGCATTAGATTAAGACTGTTATGCTGCCGGTTTTTCACCGTGCACTATACGTGTCCGATGGGTTCCCTGTTAACCCTCGGATGAAGCCCACCTAGGAAAGAGACCGCACAACCCCGTGTGTGGGAGTGATAAGGGTGGAAGGATCTACCTGTCTGCATGTGGTTATAAATGCTGCACGTCATGCTCATGCATCACATGTCATCCATGCATCATTCTAACCCCTTTGATTTTTCAGCCATCATACACCATTCACCGGGGAGGTTCTGGGGTCCTCATAGCTATCTGAAGAGTAAGCAGAATTCGAAGTGGTTGGCAGAGATCTACCGTCTTAGTCAGAGCATCCATAGACATTGGGAATGGCTGGTCCTTCGCGATAGATTGAAGAGGCCCGTGTCATGATTGCCCGAGAACTAGATGAAAAGTTTGAAAAACTTGAAGGGACGTTGTCAGCCACAATTAAGGAAAGGTTGGACGCCGCGGCACTAATTCTTCAAGCTCAAGTCATTGCAGCTACACTTAACCGATTTGAGCCAGCCGCGACCAAAAATGAGTACGCGATGATGGCTGTAATGTCTCCATTCGCTCTTGAGCCTAGGGGCGAGACGACACCCAACTCACTGATCGAGCAAGTGGAAAGGGGGAAGGGACTAGGGCCCTTACAGCCGATGGGTCCTCTCAGTCCCGCAGACTCTAAAAAGAGATTAGCTGATCTTGAGGAGGAGATCATGAGGTCCAAGCTTGCAACTACCCGGACACCTCCCGATGGAGCCGTTACTAGCCCTGCAAGTCTCGGAATTGGTTACTATGGTGATAGCAGAGGTACAAAAAGGATGGGGAAAGCGCCAATGGTTGAGATGGCTCAGAGGCGTTACTCTAATTTAGGCAGACCTTTGTCTTGGGTCCTGGAAAGGCTGATCAAGAAGGGGGTGTTACAACCATTGCCGTCCAAGCCGGCAAAGACCTGGGGGCAGCCCGGGCACAAGGAAGGCGAGTACTGCGCCTACCACCAACACACTGGCCATATGACGGATAATTGTGCTAGGCTGAGGCACCAGATTCAGGATCTGATCGATAGCAACCTGATCACAAATCCTGAATGCCGCCAGGGTAGTCACGGGAGCTTAAGTTTTGCAGGGGGCGATGGAGAAGGTTTTAGAGCCACAAGGACCCCGACTTTCGGAATGACTCAGAGTCACTATGCCATGTTAAAAAAACCCCTATCCAAGCACTTCGCTCATTTTGTCAGCAAGGGAAAAATACAGTCAATGCCGGCCCAACCTGCCAGGGGCCAAGGGCACCCCAATCACCGAGCAGATCTGTATTGTGCCTACCATCAGCGTACCGGGCACGAGACTGATGAGTGCCGAATTCTGAGGAGGCAAATTCTACACTTAATTGATGAGGAGCTGAGAAGTGAGGAGAATGGTTCCCAAAAGTGATAATAGGCCGTTGACTGCAGCGTCCGCGTTGGCAAGAGAAGAAGGAAGTAGCTATTTAGATGTTCTTTTTTTTATTTCTGAACTATTTAATGATGACAGTTTTAATTATAGTTTTCTTGAATGAAATGGATGGTTTTGCTATCTTGTGTGATGTTTCTTATGATTTCATTATGCATAATCATGGCACATTTACATTTGACATTGGTTCAACTAATGCCATTCCATTCAATCTCGGAACTTTGGGAGAACCCAAAGAAAATCTTGATAGCATCTGTTATGACTCCTGAAGTGAGACAAAAACTTGAGAGATAATAATAAAAAAAAGGCCTTTGCCCGGACCTGGTATGACGTGCTGAAAATTGACAAAGGCATTCTTGAGATCAATACCACTTCCACGCGCCAACATGACGACGAACCGAATGTTGAAAGCCATTTCTTTGCACTCCCACGACACCTGGGATGCATATGGTGCCACCAAATAAGATCAAGCTTCGAAAGCTGCATCAGGAGTTAGGCGAATGAGACTTAAGACCTTCACGAAGAAAACATAACTCACCAGAATACAACTCATCAAAACCAAACAACGTGAACCCTTTCCTCTCAACCATTTGAGATGTGTACCCCAAAAATAATTATGATCGACTCTTAACCATTCAGAACCCTTATAGCCAAAATTCTTGCTAAAACTATATGCTCGACTAGATTGAGCAACAATGATCCCATTGGTTAAGATGGAAGTGCACGTATGTGTAAAATTAAGGACTTGAGCAAAGTTTGTAAAAAAAATTGGGTTGCAAAAAAAAAAAAAAAAAAATCAAAAATTAAAAAAAAAATTAATTAAAAAAAAAATTTAAAAAAAAAATTTGAATTGAAAAAAAAATGAGAGAAGAAAAGAGAGAATTGATCAGGGGGCAAGGGAATGCTATTTGAAGAAAAGCTTCGCTCAAATCCTGTTGATCTACACATGCCTGCACATTGTCATTCTTCTTAGCTACTGAAAAGGATCTAAAAGGCTAACCCACAAACCATCCGTCCAATCCCGGCCGTTGAAAGGATATTCCAGGGTTCGAAGCACCAAAACCGATAAGAGTACCCCAGGTCATCCAGGCCCAACTTATCACCCTATTTCAGCCATTGAAAGGCCATTCCAGGGTTGACCCACCAAAGCCAATAAAGGCCAAACGCGAAACTTCATATTCAAACCACAAATAAGGAACCCATCACCTCGACCAGTCTGCATAAGGGCTAAGACCAAGACTTTGATACCAAGGGGAGCCACTCTCAGAAGCAGCAATCCCCCTGGCAAATGAAGATGACAGCGAATTCAACCAATGCTGAGAAACTGAAGGAGGGTCCATGGCGGAGGCTTAAAAAAAAATAAAAATAAAAAAAAAAGAGAGAAAATATTCAATCAAGAAAACCCGCGAGGGCTGATTGGAAACAGGAGTCTGATGCTTACAAGATCCACTCCGAGATGTAATTTTTGCATTCTGAATCCATGTTAAATGGTGATTATGTATAGAGAAATCGTGCTGAAATGCACACAGTTTTTTGCAAATACATAAAGCAAGAGCAGCTTAACTCATCATTTCCTAGTTCTTTTATAAAAAGTAAAACCTAAATGGCTACTCTACTCCTGCTCTCGCCAGCCGGATGCCTAAGTTGTCATGTCCCGTTGTCAGGTGCCGGACTGAGTATCCATCTTTTGCACTCACCAGTAGAAGTTACAGAATGGGTACCGAAAGGGGTATGACAGTTTTCACCGGCGGTTGGCTCCAGAGATCTTGATAGCAAGAGGTAAAAGTTTGCAGAAAAGATTCCTCCCCGTAACGATAATGGGTCCCTAGCTGGGTCCTGGGTCATCTCGAGCTGACGAGCACGCCGGGCAATGATACAGAAAGTAGCTTGACAAAGCCCGCATAGGAGAACACACCCGAAAAATCCGTCGACGGTTGCATCTGATATCTCACTGAATCTAGCAATGCCCTCGTTGTTAGGGAAGATGGGAAGATGGCTAATACTGCTGCAGGAATTTGATGTGGAGTATGTCACGAGAAAGACCATCAAAGGTCGGGCAGTTGCGGAGTTTCTTGCCGACTATCCAATTGAAGCAGACCGGCTAGAATATGAATTCCCCGACAAACATGTGGTGGCCATCACCGTACAGAAGTGGCAGATGTATTTTGATGGGGCAGTAAATAACGAAGGGGCCGGGACAGGAGTAATTCTAGCAACCCCAGATGGCGAGAAGCTCCCCTTAGCTAAGAAACTGAGATACAAAGCCACAAATAACGAAGCTGAGTACGAAGCCTGCATCTTTGGGTTAGAAGCACTCTCAGCCATGGGGGCAAAAGTAGTAGAGGTCTTTGCGGACTCGTCCTTAGTAATCCACCAAGTCAGGGGTGAATGGACCGTTAAGGAAGAGCGGTTGTTGCCATGTGTGAGGTGTTTAAAAGAACTAAGTGGCCAGTTTGGAGTCTGCACTTTTAACTACGTGCCCCGAGATGAGAACCAATTGGCAGGTGCCTTAGCCACCCTGGTATCCATGTCGGATAACCCCAAGGGAATAGCCATGAGGCCTATGCACATTTCTAGAGGAGACAAGCCATACTTTGAGACTGAATGAGTTGGGGATGTTGAGACTACGGACGAAAAGCCATGGTACTATGATGTCCAGAATTATTTGGAAAGGGTGGTATTCCCAGAAGAAGCCACTGAAAAAGACCAGAGGATGATTCGCAAGTTGTCCACTCAGTTCATCAGTGTAGACGGGGTGTTGTACAAGAGACAAGCTGATGGCATACAACTCAGATGTTTAGGTGGTAAAGAAGCCAAAAAGGTTATGGAGGAAACTCATGCAGGGGTCTGTGGGGCCCATATGAACAGTCTAGGCCGCTAGTAAGAACGTCAAGAAAATATTGGCTAAGATGGTGCAAACCTATAGAGACTGGGCAGAGAAATTGCCATTTGCACTTTGGTGCTACAGGACCACTGCCAGAGCATCTACAGGGGCTACCCCTTTCTCCTTGGTTTACGGGACGGAAGCAGTCCTACCGATAGAAATAGAACTCCAGTCAATAAGGGTGGTAACAGAAGCTCAGCTACCCGAAGCCGAATGGGCCCAGCAGCTGCTACTACAGTTGAACCTATTGGATGAAGGTAGGATGCGGGCATACTACCACAACCAGATCTACCAGAAAAGGCTAGCTCGCTCATTTGGGAAGAAAGTAAGAAAGCACCCATTGAGGGAAGGAGACCTAGTCTTCAAACAGATGAGGCCAGGGGTTCCGGACTTTCGAGGCGAGTTTAGGCCCACTTGGGAAGGACCCTTCATTCTGAAGAAGCTTTTGTCTAAAGGGGCTGCGATCATGACAAATAGTGATGGGAACGAATTCGGGAAGCCGGTCAATGTCGACAGATTGAAAAGGTTCCGCGGCAAAAAAAAAAAAAAAAAAAAAAAAAAAAAAAAGGCCGTTAGAGATGAAAACCGTGACTGGCGCTCTAAGCAAAAGTTAGGCCAAAGGGCAGGGTGAAAACCTGGCAACAGGCAGTCTGCCCTACAAAAAATGAAATAAATAAAAGCCGCTGGATTGGGTTGGGTCCATTCCAGGCAAAAAATAAGGCACAGGGTTATGTGAAAATCCGACAAGGACGCATCTCCCGCTAAGAAAAGCTAGTGTGAAAATCCACGAGGGACGCACTACCTTTAAAATAATGACGCTTGGAGTGATAAGGCAACATTACCTTGGGCAACCCCTTTCAAGCAAAGACACACATCGGGCAATCCTCCCTGAAGAATTATGAGTCAGAGTCCATAAAGCAGGACATCGCTTTCAGACGCTTGGGGGCATAAGCGACCACACGGAGCCATGAGTCGCTTCGGCAAAAGTTATTGCACCTCAACCCCTAGACCACTCAGATGAATGGTGTCACATGCATTCTATATAACATATGCACATGCACATGCATAACTTACCCTTGCATACAAGTTTTTTTGTTTCTGCAGGAAAGTCTGGCGCCTTCACATACCGACAAGCTGGTGTTTATCAGTCGCTCAGCCGTGGTTTCACACGCCGACAAGCTGGTGTTCTATCAATCACGATCTTCAAAGTCTGGCGCCTTCACACACCGACAAGCTGGTGTTTATCAGTCGCTCAGCCGTGGTTTCACACACCGACAAGCTGGTGTTCTATCAATCGCGTTCTTCAAAGTCTGGCGCCTTCACACACCGACAAGCTGGTGTTTATCAGTCGCTCAGCCGTGGTTTCACACACCGACAAGCTGGTGTTCTATCAATCACGATCTTCCAAGTCTGGCGCCTTCACACACCGACAAGCTGGTGTTTATCAGTCGCTCAGCCGTGGTTTCACACACCGACAAGCTGGTGTTCTATCAATCACGATCTTCAAAGTCTGGCGCCTTCACACACCGACAAGCTGGTGTTTATCAGTCGCTCAGCCGTGGTTTCACACACCGACAAGCTGGTGTTCTATCAATCGCGTTCTTCAAAGTCTGGCGCCTTCACACACCGACAAGCTGGTGTTTATCAGTCGCTCAGCCGTGGTTTCACACACCGACAAGCTGGTGTTCTATCAATCACGATCTTCCAAGTCTGGCGCCTTCACACACCGACAAGCTGGTGTTTATCAATCGCTCAGCCGTGGTTTCACACGCCGACAAGCTGGTGTTCTATCAATCGCGTTCTTCAAAGTCTGGCGCCTTCACACACCGACAAGCTGGTGTTTATCAGTCGCTCAGCCGTGGTTTCACACACCGACAAGCTGGTGTTCTATCAATCGCGTTCTTCAAAGTCTGGCGCCTTCACACACCGACAAGCTGGTGTTTATCAGTCGCTCAGCCGTGGTTTCACACACCGACAAGCTGGTGTTCTATCAATCGCGTTCTTCAAAGTCTGGCGCCTTCACACACCGACAAGCTAGTGTTTATCAGTCGCTCAGCCGTGGTTTCACACACCGACAAGCTGGTGTTCTATCAATCGCGTTCTTCAAAGCCTGGCGCCTTCACACACCGACAAGCTGGTGTTTATCAGTCGCTCAGCCATGGTTTCACGTCGACAAGCTGACGTTCCTCAATCATGTGACCAGTAGTAATCCTATGATGCCGACAAGCTGCCAAGACCGAGTTCCGAACAGCGACCGCCTCAGGTACGCATCTCTCCCTCTCTTTTCTGAATTTTGGCTCACTTAGGCACCTAGGTTCTAAGTTCCCCAAAATTGGGGGCAACTGTAGACACCGGGTCCCGAGGCGGTCCAAGATCAGGATTACCCGATGATGAAATAGAAGACCGATTTTCGGCAAGAAATGTGAGAATCGATCGTTCCCTTGTCAAAGGTGTGTTTTTCGGAAAATAATTAAGAAATATATATTTTTGGGGAAATTAAAATTAAGATGAAAAAAATATATATTAATTTTGTTTCAAAATTTAAAATTTAAAATAAAAAAAAAAAGGGAAATCGCGGAGGCCGCCTGCGGCGGCGCGGCGCAGGCAGCCCCAGCGCGAAGGGGCGCCTGCGCAGCAGGCCGCCCAGCGCGCAGGGGCGCCTACGCAGCAGGCCGCCCAGCGTGCAGGGGCGCCTGCGCGCAAGGCAGGCGCCTCGCGCGCAGGCCCCCTGCGCGCGAGGCGAGGGGCCTCGCGCGCAGCCCCTGCGCGCGAGGCGGGGGGCGCCGCGCGCCCCCCTGCGCGCGAAGCAGGGGGCGCCGCGCGCCCCCCCTGCACGCGAGGCTGGGGGCGCCGTGCGCCCCCCTGCGCGCGAGGCAGGGGGCGCCGTGCGCCCCCCCTGCGCGCGAGGCAGGGGCCTCGCGCGCACCCCCCTGCGCGCGAGGCTGCTGCCTCGCGCGACCCTCCTGCCGCGCGCGGTGCAAGGGCACCACGCGCAGGCTGCCGCGCGCCCTTGCCCCCCCTCCGCGCGACCTGTCTCGCCTATCCGTCTTTTTCGCTATTTTCAGTCTGATTTTCTGATTTTTTCTTCAGTCTGACATTTTCCGATTGTTTCACCATTTTGTGATATTTTGGATTAACTAAAAATGAAAGGATCTTTGTCTTTTGCCATTTTTGGCCAAGACAAGATTAAATGAGAATTTGGTACTCATTTTTTAAAGGAGGACGACAATTATTTTGAGGGGGGCCTTTCTTCTTTGAATTTTCTTTTCTCTCCAGGGGCCATTTTTTGCTTTAGCTACTATTTTTTCTCTTTTCTTAAGTTTTAAATCTTGACTTGCCCTTCAAAAAAAAGAGATAATCCATCTTATTGAGTGATTTGGGTTGGGAAAATTAATTTCCTCTTACTCAAATCATCCATCAAAAAATATTTTCATTAAAGTATTTTCTTGATTTTATTTCAAAACATTAGATTCTACATTTTCTTCAAATATTCATCAGTACAAATCCGACAAGGAAAATCGATCGGGACACCGTTTCCCCAATCTAAAAATTCTGAGGGTAAACATTCTTGGACTTGTTCTCATTTATTTATTTCATTTTTTATTTGTTCACATTTTTCTTTATTTTTTATAATTTCTATTCTATTATCATTTTTATTCTATTTAGTAAACATATTTTATATGTCGTATTAATTTGTTAAATTTATTATTATTTCATCATTATCATTATTTGTTAAATCCTATTTTATGTAAATGCATGTTCCACTATCACTATATTCTTTCATTTTGGCATTGCATTTTATATATTTTGGGCCAATCTATAGTACTTTCTTTGTCTTCTTGCTTTGCTTTCACGGATTTACATATTGTTTCTTTTGCATGGTTTCATTTCAATTGGTTGGGCACTGTTTCTTCACTTCATTTATTTTACTTTTATTTTAGTTTTCTTCATTCATAGATATTTTATTCTCTTTTGTTTTATTCTTTTATTTCATTGTATTAATTTATTGTTTTTATTTAGTTTAACCATTATCACTATTTAAAGTTAATTTATTTCCTATTATTATTATTATTATTATTATTATTATTATTATTATTATTATTATTATTATTATTATTATTATTATTATTCTCATTCCTAAATTAGTTTTTTTTTATATTACTATTTATTAATGTTGTTGTTATTATCATTATTTGATTTATTTATTATTAATATTGTCGTCTTATATTTATTGTTATTATTAATTTTGTCGTGTTTGTCTCGTCATTATAATATGACTTACCCAATATTTATTTCATTTTCGCTTGATTAATTTTTAGAACCATCACTAATATTTTTGATATTAATTTTTGTCTGAGAATTGACTTGAGTCGGGTCATGTGAGCGTCCCGCGACTCCCCGGATGGGTCGTGACGCGTGGAGAGTCACTCCGGTTCGGTGAGACCTTTCTTAACCCTTTCTTTATGTCGTGTTATTTGTAAATATATATTTTTATTCGTGCACGCGTGCGATAAAAAATCACAAAAATATTTCTACAATTAAATTAGAATTTTCAATAATAAAATTGGGACCAATGTCCCTTATTTTAGCCCAACCATAAAAACATCATAACTAAAATGAAGAGTCAATTTTCAAATGGGATCACTCATCCTGGTTTTCTCCAAACAAACCAAAACGACTCTTCAAACCCTCTTTAAATTAAAACGAAGGAACCAATGTTCCTAATTTTCGAACAAGTGCGAAGGAACCAATGTTCCTTAAATAATGCCCCGATTTATGTATGGTCTTTTATTTTGATCTTGCGTGAGTGTTTAAAGTTATGTACATTATTTTCCTTTGGGCCCTTGTAATTAATTTTTGGGGCAACTTTATTTATCTTTTGGGGATTGTATTCCGTCCCACTTACATCTTTAACCTCCTTTTATTGGGGTTGTATTCTGCCCCTATTTCTATTGTAATTGCGTGCTTGCGTGTTTACCGCTTTCATTTATCGCTTTCTCTATCTATTGCTTTATCGCTTTTATTTACTTCCTTTACGTGCTTGAAAATGCGCTTTTACTTTTAATGCATCGCTCGTGTGAGATGAGAGATATAATTTTAAGAATTTAAAAACCCATTTATAATTAATCAAAGCATAAATAAGAGGGAAGTTCCGGACACCATATCTCTGGTTTAGACCGTTAGAGGTGAGAAACCTTTTCCCAATTTCTTGCAAATTGGGTGGCGACTCCAAATACCTCAAAGGTGCCTTTAGGCGTCAATAGGCTAGGTTATTCTCCCCAATGTTCTATTGGGAGGGATACACCGATGATGTCTCATGGCGCCCATGATCAAAAGACGCGAACCTTCATACCTCGAATCCCAATGGCGGATTCAAAGCGAGGGCCCTTGCTGGGTTGATCGGGTTCGACGCGCGTCACAGTGGCGACTCCACTGGGGACTTTGTGTTTGAGACTTCACTCCGAAAGTGCTTTGGTTAAAATTTATAATTGGGTTTTTGAAACTTAAAATTCTATCTCTTTTCAAAAATTGCATCATATCATTTTAGAGCCTTAGACTTACGCTAGTTGGTCCCTATCTTACCTCGGTGCGTTCCCAAAGCACGACCCTACTTTCACTCATTGTAGGGAAGTGTTAGGGATAATCACCAACCCAAGCCTTGTACCTTTTGGTATATCGAAATGGAGACCCGATCGGTCGTTATGCTCGTGATGAGTTAGACCCGTCGGCGCAAACCATGTTTGGGTAGCCTAAAGAAAATCACCTTGACCAAAGCCCATATACTGGCAAGTAGAAATTTCCCCTAGGCGGTATGTTCCTTAATATGATGCTTGTAACATGGGCCATCACGTATTAAACAAAATCAAGCAAGTCAAGTGGTCTTTTATCAAAGGCTTTCATGCCCCGGTGAGCCCACCTTAACTTGATTGAATTGTCCGAATACGTAATGGCCAAAACCCATACGAATGCGCATTAGATTAAGACTGTTATGCTGCCGATTTTTCACCGTGCACTATACGTGTCCGATGGGTTCCCTGTTAACCCTCGGATGAAGCCCACCTAGGAAAGAGACCGCACAACCCCGTGTGTGGGAGTGATAAGGGTGGAAGGATCTACCTGTCTGCATGTGGTTATAAATGCTGCACGTCATGCTCATGCATCACATGTCATCCATGCATCATTCTAACCCCTTTGATTTTTCAGCCATCATACACCATTCACCGGGGAGGTTCTGGGGTCCTCATAGCTATCTGAAGAGTAAGCAGAATTCGAAGTGGTTGGCAGAGATCTACCGTCTTAGTCAGAGCATCCATAGACATTGGGAATGGCTGGTCCTTCGCGACAGATTGAAGAGGCCCGTGTCTTGATTGCCCGAGAACTAGATAAAAGTTTGAAAAACTTGAAGGGACGTTGTCAGCCACAATTAAGGAAAGGTTGGACGCCGCGGCACTAATTCTTCAAGCTCAAGTCATTGCAGCTACACTTAACCGATTTGAGCCAGCCGCGACCAAAAAGGAGTACGCGATGATGGTTGTAATGTCTCTATTCGCTCTTGAGCCTAGGGGCGAGACGACACCCAACTCACTGATCGAGCAAGTGGAAAGGGGGAAGGGACTAGGGCCCTTACAGCCGATGGGTCCTCTCAGTCCCGCAGACTCTAAAAAGAGATTAGCTGATCTTGAGGAGGAGATCATGAGGTCCAAGCTTGCAACTACCCGGACACCTCCCGATGGAGCCGTTACTAGCCCTACAAGTCTCGAAATTGGTTACTATGGTGATAGCAGAGGTACAAAAAGGATGGGGAAAGCGCCAATGGTTGAGATGGCTCAGAGGCGTTACTCTAATTTAGGCAGACCTTTGTCTTGGGTCCTGGAAAGGTTGATCAAGAAGGGGGTGTTACAACCATTGCCGTCCAAGCCGGCAAAGACCTGGGGGCAGCCCGGGCACAAGGAAGGCGAGTACTGCGCCTACCACCAACACACTGGCCATATGACGGATAATTGTGCTAGGCTGAGGCACCAGATTCAGGATCTGATCGATAGCAACCTGATCACAAATCCTGAATGCCGCCAGGGTAGTCACGGGAGCTTAAGTTTTGCAGGGGGCGATGGAGAAGGTTTTAGAGCCACAAGGACCCCGACTTTCGGAATGACTCAGAGTCACTATGCCATGCTGAAAAAACCCCTATCCAAGCACTTCGCTCATTTTGTCAACAAGGGAAAAATACAGTCAATGCCGGCCCAACCTGCCAGGGGCCAAGGGCACCCCAATCACCGAGCAGATCTGTATTGTGCCTACCATCAGCGTACCGGGCACGAGACTGACGAGTGCCGAATTCTGAGGAGGCAAATTCTACACTTAATTGATGAGGAGCTGAGAAGTGAGGAGAATGGTTCCCAAAAGTGATAATAGGCCGTTGACTGCAGCGTCCGCGTTGGCAAGAGAAGAAGGAAGTAGCTATTTAGATGTTCTTTTTTTTTTTATTTCTGAACTATTTAATGATGACAGTTTTAATTATAGTTTTCTTGAATGAAATGGATGGTTTTGCTATCTTGTGTGATGTTTCTTATGATTTCATTATGCATAATCATGGCACATTTACATTTGACATTGGTTCAACTAATGCCATTCCATTCAATCTCGGAACTTTGGGAGAACCCAAAGAAAATCTTGATAGCATCTGTTATGACTCCTGAAGTGAGACAAAAACTTGAGAGATAATAATAAAAAAAAAGGCCTTTGCCCGGACCTGGTATGACGTGCTGAAAATTGACAAAGGCATTCTTGAGATCAATACCACTTCCACGCGCCAACATGACGACGAACCGAATGTTGAAAGCCATTTCTTTGCACTCCCACGACACCTGGGATGCATATGGTGCCACCAAATAAGATCAAGCTTCGAAAGCTGCATCAGGAGTTAGGCGAATGAGACTTAAGACCTTCACGAAGAAAACATAACTCACCAGAATACAACTCATCAAAACCAAACAACGTGAACCCTTTCCTCTCAACCATTTGAGATGTGTACCCCAAAAATAATTATGATCGACTCTTAACCTTTCAGAACCCTTATAGCCAAAATTCTTGCTAAAACTATATGCTCGACTAGATTGAGCAACAATGATCCCATTGGTTAAGATGGAAGTGCACGTATGTGTAAAATTAAGGACTTGAGCAAAGTTTGTAAAAAAAATTGGGTTGCAAAAAAAAAAAAAAAAAAATCAAAAATTAAAAAAAAAATTAATTAAAAAAAAATTTAAAAAAAAATTTGAATTGAAAAAAAAATGAGAGAAGAAAAGAGAGAATTGATCAGGGGGCAAGGGAATGCTATTTGAAGAAAAGCTTCGCTCAAATCCTGTTGATCTACACATGCCTGCACATTGTCATTCTTCTTAGCTACTGAAAAGGATCTAAAAGGCTAACCCACAAACCATCCGTCCAATCCCGGCCGTTGAAAGGATATTCCAGGGTTCGAAGCACCAAAACCGATAAGAGTACCCCAGGTCATCCAGGCCCAACTTATCACCCTATTTCAGCCATTGAAAGGCCATTCCAGGGTTGACCCACCAAAGCCAATAAAGGCCAAACGCGAAACTTCATATTCAAACCCCAAATAAGGAACCCATCACCTCGACCAGTCTGCATAAGGGCTAAGACCAAGACTTTGATACCAAGGGGAGCCACTCTCAGAAGCAGCAATCCCCCTGGCAAATGAAGATGACAGCGAATTCAACCAATGCTGAGAAACTGAAGGAGGGTCCATGGCGGAGGCTTAAAAAAAAATAAAAATAAAAAAAAAAGAGAGAAAATATTCAATCAAGAAAACCCGCGAGGGCTGATTGGAAACAGGAGTCTGATGCTTACAAGATCCATTCCGAGATGTAATTTTTGCATTCTGAATCCATGTTAAATGGTGATTATGTATAGAGAAATCGTGCTGAAATGCACACAGTTTTTTGCAAATACATAAAGCAAGAGCAGCTTAACTCATCATTTCCTAGTTCTTTTATAAAAAGTAAAACCTAAATGGCTACTCTACTCCTGCTCTCGCCAGCCGGATGCCTAAGTTGTCATGTCCCGTTGTCAGGTGCCGGACTGAGTATCCATCTTTTGCACTCACCAGTAGAAGTTACAGAATGGGTACCGAAAGGGGTATGACAGTTTTCACCGGCGGTTGGCTCCAGAGATCTTGATAGCAAGAGGTAAAAGTTTGCAGAAAAGATTCCTCCCCGTAACGATAATGGGTCCCTAATTGGGTCCTGGGTCATCTCGAGCTGACGAGCACGCCGGGCAATGATATAGAAAGTAGCTTGACAAAGCCCGCATAGGAGAACACACCCGAAAAATCCGTCGACGGTTGCATCTGATATCTCACTGAATCTAGCAATGCCCTCGTTGTTAGGGAAGATGGGAAGATGGCTAATACTGCTGCAGGAATTTGATGTGGAGTATGTCACGAGAAAGACCATCAAAGGTCGAGCAGTTGCGGAGTTTCTTGCCGACCATCCAATTGAAGCAGACCGGCTAGAATATGAATTCCCCGACAAACATGTGGTGGCCATCATCGTACAGAAGTGGCAGATGTATTTTGATGGGGCAGTAAATAACGAAGGGGCCGGGACAGGAGTAATTCTAGCAACCCCAGATGGCGAGAAGCTCCCCTTAGCTAAGAAACTGAGATACAAAGCCACAAATAACGAAGCTGAGTACGAAGCCTGCATCTTTGGGTTAGAAGCACTCTCAGCCATGGGGGCAAAAGTAGTAGAGGTCTTTGCGGACTCGTCCTTAGTAATCCACCAAGTCAGGGGTGAATGGACCGTTAAGGAAGAGCGGTTGTTGCCATGTGTGAGGTGTTTAAAAGAACTAAGTGGCCAGTTTGGAGTCTGCACTTTTAACTACGTGCCCCGAGATGAGAACCAATTGGCAGGTGCCCCGAGGCATTCACCCCAATAGAACATTGGAATGACCCTCTAACCCTGAGGAGCCTAGGATTGTAAATTTAGTCTTTTGGTGGGACACATGAGGTATCTTAGAGATCCCATTCCAATGAAACATCGGAATGGCCCTCTCGCCTCGTTGAGCCCAAAGACCAGAGATGGTTCGGGACTTTCCATTTATTCATACATTGATTAAGTTTATAATTGAATTTTGAATTTAGCGTTTCATCCCTTTTCTCATTCAATTTTAATTGAATTTAATTAAAACTCACGTCAATCATATAAAGAAAGCGGTAGATAAAGTAAATAAAAGCGCATGAAAATAAATTACAACAAAACTAGGGGCGGAATACAACCCCCATTTGTAAATAAAATACAATTCATACATAAATCGGGTTGTTTATTAAAAATGAGGACATTGGTCCTCTCATGCATAATTAAAGAAAATAATTTTAAAGTGACAATTTATTTTGGATGAAAAAAGTTAGGACATTGGTCCCATTTTATTTAGAAAAATTCAAGTTAATTAAATGAAAATATTTTTGCATTTTTTTTAATTAACATGCATAAAAAAAATTTATTACAAATTACATATTAAATAAAATAATGAAAGCAAAGTAATGAAAATAATAAAAATAACAAATCAACTCCCAAATGGATCTTCAAATCTTCAAGGGCTCCCACTTGGTATGAAAAGGACTCACACATAAAAAATAAGTATTAAAATAAAAGAAAAAAAACAAATAAAAGTGAAGTTAGTAAAAAATTAATTAAACATATAACATGAAAACTATTAAATTAAGGCAATCAAAATTGCATCATGTATGACAAGCCAATTAAAATGACATAATAAAAATATGCAATCTAATTAATTAACCATTTTACATGCATGAAAGATAACATAATAATAATAAAATTCAATCATGTAAAAAAAGACATAAGAAAATAAACATAAAATTCAGCATGTATAAAAACACAAAATAATAATAGTAATAATAAAATTAAACAAGAATAAGGATAATAATAATAATACTAATGATGGTAATAACTACAATAATAATAATAACATAATAATAACAAAGAATATGAACAATCAAATATAATAATAATAATAATAATAATAATAATAATAATAATAATAATAATAATAATAATAATAATAATAATAATAATAATAACAATAATAATAAAAATAATAATAACATCAAAGAAGATGAACAATCCAATTAAATATGGAGGAATAAAATGAAAATAAGATAAGCCAATTATGCTAAAACATGTTAAATGATAATACTAATACTATTTATGAACAAAAAATGTTGACAATAATATGAACATGAACAATTAAATAAGAAATAAGAGTAAGAAATAATAATATGAACAATTAAATAAAAAATAAAAGTAGAAATAAAAACATGAACAATTAAATAATAGATCTAAAAGAATTTACATGATAATTAATTAAATAAAATCAATAGAATAAGAAAATAAGAAGAAAATGATAGAATTAAAAGAATTTACATGTTAACTAATTAATTGGAAACAAAAAATGGAATTAAAATTAAATTAAGAAATTAAGCCAAAAATGTTTACTCTCAAAATTTATCTTGAAGAAATGAAGGTATATGATCCAATTCTTTGTCTTGATTGTAACAATAAAATTAGAAAAAATAAAATATTGAAAATGACTTTTACTCAAGAACAAATAATTGATTTATTTATCTCAAAGTAAAAAGTTATCAAATAAAAAGAAGAAAATTCCTAAGAACAAAACTTATTCTTTTTGCCTCAAGAATTATCCTGGAAGATCCTTTAGAAAAATTAAGAGAATTTGTTTGAGAGAAAAACGAAGAAGAAAAATAATTTTCTAAAGAAAATCCCCCTTAATTTTCTCTTAAAGATTCCTTTTTATCCCTCCCCCAAAATCAAATTTTTTTTAATGAAAAATTAAATTGACTTAATTTCAATAAAAGCAAAAAACTGAAGAAAATCAAATGTTTGGAATTTTAAAAGTTTTACCATTAAATTCTACTAAAAAAAATAAAGAAAAAAGAATTTTTGGGGCCAAAATGGCCAAAATCAGCAGCAGGGGGCAACCAGGGGCGAGGGACGCCCCGTCGGAGCGCTCGACAGGCGTCCCCGCACGCAGGGCTCGCTGCGCTGCGCGCCCAGCACTGCCGCAGCCCGACATTCGCGCAAAATATATATATATATATATTTTTTAATTTTCTATAAAACACAATAATTTAAAAACTAACAACAGTTATCAGTCGAGCATTGGTATGTCACCATTTGAGGCTTTGTATGGTCGACCTTGTAGGACTCCGGTTTGTTGGATAGAGTTGACCGAGAGATCTTTTATTGTGCCAGATATGATTAGAGATATCGAAGAAAAGATCAGAATTGTGCAGCGGAATTTGAAGGTGGCTAAGTATAGGCAAAGATCCTATGCCAATCTAAAGAGAAAGGATATTCGGTTTGAAGTCGGGGATAAATTTTTCCTTAAGGTTTCACCTTGGAGGAAAGTGTTGCGTTTTGGCAAGAAAGGTAAACTTAGTCCTCGGTTCATGGGACCTTTTGAGATTTTGGATAGAGTTGGTCCGGTAGCCTATAGGTTGGCTTTACCAATGGAGTTGGCCAAGGTGCATGGCGTCTTCCACGTCTCTATACTTTGTTGGTATATATCGGATTCGTCGCATGTATTGTCAGTTCAAGGTGTTTGGATTCAGCCGGATTACTCCTACGATGAGGAGCCGAAAACTATTATAGCTCGGAAAGTGAGACAGTTGAGAAACAAGCAAATCCTTCTGGTCAAGGTTCTTTGGCAACATCATGGAGTCGAGGAAGTGACTTGAGAACCAGGGGCGACGATGAGGATTCAGTATCTACATTTGTTCAGTTCAGGTGAGAATTTCGATGATGAAATTCTTGTTAGTAGGGGAGAGTTGTAACACTCTGATTCCCCCCTAATAGTTTGAGCCATGTTTGCCATGTGTATGCGTGCATGTGTGAGAGTTTTGGCATGTGTCAAGGGCATTTTGGATAAAATGCATGTTTATGGGTTGTAATATTGTTTGGGTGCATATATGGTAGTAGGGTGTATGTGCATTGAGTTGTGTTAGTGTGTGCATGCTCATATATTGGTAGGGTGTGCATTAGTGAGGATAGCGTTGTGTGTGTGTAGTGCATGCTTGTTGGGTATGAGTGGTCAATCTCCACCATTGAGGAAATGACATGTGTCTAGGTTTAGGAAAAGAAATAAAAGAAGAAAGAGCAAAAGGGAAAAGGCAGAATTTGTTTTCTTCATTTCCCATTTCTCTCTTTTTCTCTACTCCTCTTCTTCCTTTTCTCTTCTCAAGAGTGCCCTAGCTTGGATCCAAGTAAGTGTGGTGGGAATTACTCATCTCTTGACCCTCATTTGGTAAGTTTTGCTATTTCTTCTTTTTCTTCATCTTTTCTTCTTCTTTGCTAGTTTGGAGTATTGATTTGGGTTTGTTGTGTTTGTATGATTGTGGGTATGTTTGTTAGTTGAGCCTCCTCATGATCCCAAGGTAAAGGAGAAGGCAAGTGGTAGTGGTGCCAAGTAATTGGAGCTAAGGAAATTCAGGTTTGGGATTTTGTTTGGAAATTATGTGAATGTTGATGATTTTGGTTTCTTGTTGAATTTTTGGAAATTGCATGGTTATTGAAGTCTATAAGGATTCATATTTTATAAGTTTTGATTATGTTGAGTTAATAACTTAGATTGTGACTTGTTTTGGATTATTTATACAATTGATTATGTTTTGGGTTGCAAAATGCTGATTTGATCTTGGTTATTGTATGATTTAATTGGATTTTGAGTTAAAAATGTGAGTTTTAAGTTGATTTTGATGAATGCATGGTTTAATTTTGAAGTATGTTGGATTTGATTTGGAGTTGTGTGGAATTCTGGCTTATTTCTTGGTTTTGGCATGTTATACGGCTATATGGATTTCCATACCGCCGTGTAAATGCTTGCTGGTTTGCTATTCGTTGAGCCACACGGCGGTAAGGAATCCCATACCACCGTGTAAATGCTCTCTGGACACTTGAGGGAATGGCATTCTTCGGTTGCCTCACGAGTCATGAAGGCAAGTCACGACTCGTGAAGCTCCTTCACGAGTCGTGAGTGGCAGGCATGACTTGTGCTGGTGGGGAGAAGCGTTGCAGCAAGCCGTGCTTTAGAGCTTGACTTGCGACAGACTGAGGGAAGGAACACGAGTCGTGTCCCTCATGCACGACTCATGCTCCCCAGTTTTACACTGCAGTATGGGTAACCCATACACGACTCATGCTCCCCAGTTTTACACTGCAGTATGGGTAACCCGTACCGCCGTGTAAAATGCTACTGCCTCCCATTTTGGTAAAATGTCACTTTTGTCTTTTTCGATCATTTTTCTTTTAATTTGGGTTTCTAACCTTTATTTGTGTATTATTAATTAGTAAATGATATTAATTGGCATTTCAATTTAGCTAAATGATATTTATGGTAAATTATATCGCATGTTACATGTTGAATATAATTGGTTTGTGTATGTCTTATTTTCTAGTGCTTGATATACACAGTATGAGATATTTAAATGTGAATTGTATTATGCATGACCTACAAGAGTCAGTCTAGTGGATAATTAGGCATGCCTAAAAGAGTCTTTTTGCTGCAGCCTCTGTACTGTTTTGGACCCGTTTTGTTCCTCGCGAACTTCTACGTGTTCGGATCTTTTTTAAGATCCCTTTGAAAAATGTTTTGAAAAGAGAAAATTTGATACTGTTTTTCCCGATTCGTACCCGTAAGGTTCCGCTACGTGACGATTCGTACCCATAAGGTACCTCTACGTGTTTACTCGTTATCCACTACTATGAGTCAGCAGGTGTTATTATAAGTATGTGAATCCGTATGAGTATGATTATAAGTATTTGAATCTGAGTGACTCTATTATGAGCATATGAATCTGTTGGCAAATAAATGTGTTTATGGAACCTTTGAATTGTGTTGAATGGAATTATATCGTGATTGTATATTGTGATATTCAGTATGTCATTATGTATGTGATTTGCCTTGACGACCATTGTGAATGGCCGTCCATATATTATTGTTTGTTTCCCCACTAAGCTTTATCGCTTAGCACGGTGTTTTCACTCGTGCAAGTGTGGAAGGTGTATAGCTTTTGGGAGAGTTGCCGCCAGTCAAGCCAACACTGTGGGATTGTTGTTAGGGCATAGTTTCTTTTTGTATCATCATTATTTTGTAATAGTGATATATCTATTGTACATCTTTTTGTAAGCTTCCGCTATGTATCTCTGATAGTTGTAATTATTTTGTAATATCAGTTTTTGATCAGAACATTATTGTAATGAATGTTATTATATTAATGCATGATCATTCTGATGTTTCCAAAGTTTTTAATTTCCGCTATTGTATGTATGTTTAAACTATGTGAATGAATGTTTTGCACTGTTCTGCTTGGTGACACCCTTACTCATACGAGTTCTCACTCCCTTGCGGATGGGTCCTCCTATGTATGGGAAGGGGGTGTTACAGGCTGCCTCAGAACCCAGTGTCTACAAATACAATATGGAACAAATCCACAACATTAATCAGTACAATACAGTTTCACTTTCAGTTCATTCTTTTTCCATTAGTTCCATTCCAATTCACATCATTTTCATTGAATTATCATTATATACCATGAAATTCCATAAATCATCATAACATACCATATTATCATCATGGATACCATTCGGCCAAGTTAGCTTTCATTCACCACAATTTATTCTTTTCAAATTAATCACTTATTTAGCTATGTTACATAATAAATTACTTAGATGTACTTCATTTTAGTATTTTATCACAAAACATACATGATTACCATGTTAAATACCATTCGGCCAACCTGCTACACATCCACCATAGATTCTTTTTATCACCTTTATCATTCATTTAGCTGATTTACATGCTCATTAACATAGTTATACCATTAAATCCCATTAAAACACATCAAAATCACATTTTTACATACTTATACCATTCGTTCTGCATGTTGTCCATAGTATATAGTTTATTTATTTTCATTTTATTAATTCACAATCTCATTTTTAACCTTCCTAAACATGAATATATGGTTTGATTTAACTATACATGCATATTTCATGTCACCTATGTTTAGACATAACCTGAAATCATACTTTTTCAATTGAAAAAGGAGGATATTGTATCCACTAACCTTATTTTCTTGTTCTCCACACTTAGATCTTCATCTCCTTCATTTCTCACCATTAAAGCAATTTCCTTTCCTTGATTTCTCCATGTGGCCGAATAAAAACACCAAAGGAAACACCATAAATTTACTTTCTTTTTGCAATATAACTTCATAAAAATACTCTAGACATCTTAAAATACCTATTTGAACCTTTAAACCAATTCAAAAATATCAACTTTACATACCTCAATTTGACACATTGTAGACACCGGGTCCCGAGGCGGTCCAAGATCAGGATTACCCGATGATGAAATAGAAGACCGATTTTCGGCAAGAAATGTGAGAATCGATCGTTCCCTTGTCAAAGGTGTGTTTTTCGGAAAATAATTAAAAAATATATATTTTTGGGGAAATTAAAATTAAGATGAAAAAAAAATATATTAATTTTGTTTCAAAATTTAAAATTTAAAATAAAAAAAAAGGGAAGTCGCGGAGGCCGCCTGCGGCGGCGCGGGGCTGCCTGCGCGGCAGGCTGCCCCAGCACGCAGGGGCGCCTGCGCAGCAGGCCGCCCAGCGCGCAGGGGCGCCTGCGCAGCAGGCCGCCCAGCGCGCAGGGGCACCTGCACGCAAGGCAGGCGCCTCGCGCACAGGCCCCCTGCGCGCGACGCGAGGGGCCTCGCGCGCAGCCCCTGCGCGCGAGGCGTGGGGCGCGCGCGCCCCCCCTGCGCGCAAGGCAGGGGGCGCCGCGCGCCCCCCCTGCGCGCGAGGTAGGGGCCTCGCACGCCCCCCCTGCGCGCGAGGCAGGGGCCTCGCGCGCACCCCCCTGCAAGCGAGGCTGCTGCCTCGCGCGACCCTCCTGCGCGAGGCAGGCTGCGCGCAGCAGCCTGCCGCGCGCGGTGCAAGGGCACCACGCGCAGGCTGCCGCGCGCCCTTGCCCCCCTCCGCGCGACCTGTCTCGCCTGTCCGTCTTTTTCGCTATTTTCAGTCTGATTTTCTGATTTTTTCTTCAGTCTGACATTTTCCGATTATTTCACCATTTTGTGATATTTTGGATTAACTAAAAATGAAAGGATCTTTGTCTTTTGCCATTTTTGGCCAAGACAAGATTAAATGAGAATTTGGTACTCATTTTTTAAAGGAGGACGACAATTATTTTGAGGGGGGCCTTTCTTCTTTGAATTTTCTTTTCTCTCCAGGGGCCATTTTTTGCTTTAGCTACTATTTTTTCTCTTTTCTTAAGTTTTAAATCTTGACTTGCCCTTCAAAAAAAAGAGATAATCCATCTTATTGAGTGATTTGGGTTGGGAAAATTAATTTCCTCTTACTCAAATCATCCATCAAAAAATATTTTCATTAAAGTATTTTCTTGATTTTATTTCAAAACATTAGATTCTACATTTTCTTCAAATATTCATCAGTACAAATCCGACAAGGAAAATCGATCGGGACACCGTTTCCCCAATCTAAAAATTCTGAGGGTAAACATTCTTGGACTTGTTCTCATTTATTTATTTCATTTTTTATTTGTTCACATTTTTCTTTATTTTTTATAATTTCTATTCTATTATCATTTTTATTCTATTTAGTAAACATATTTTATATGTCGTATTAATTTGTTAAATTTATTATTATTTCATCATTATCATTATTTGTTAAATCCTATTTTATGTAAATGCATGTTCCACTATCACTATATTCTTTCATTTTGGCATTGCATTTTATATATTTTGGGCCAATCTATAGTACTTTCTTTGTCTTCTTGCTTTGCTTTCACGGATTTACATATTGTTTCTTTTGCATGGTTTCATTTCAATTGGTTGGGCACTGTTTCTTCACTTCATTTATTTTACTTTTATTTTAGTTTTCTTCATTCATAGATATTTTATTCTCTTTTGTTTTATTCTTTTATTTCATTGTATTAATTTATTGTTTTTATTTAGTTTAACCATTATCACTATTTAAAGTTAATTTGTTTCCTATTATTATAATTATTATTATTATTATAATTATTATTATTATTATTATTATTATTATTCTCATTCCTAAATTAGTTTTTTTTTATATTACTATTTATTAATGTTGTTGTTATTATCATTATTTGATTTATTTATTATTAATATTGTCGTCTTATATTTATTGTTATTATTAATTTTGTCGTGTTTGTCTCGTCATTATAATATGACTTACCCAATATTTATTTCATTTTCGCTTGATTAATTTTTAGAACCATCACTAATATTTTTGATATTAATTTTTGTCTGAGAATTGACTTGAGTCGGGTCATGTGAGCGTCCCGCGACTCCCCGGATGGGTCGTGACGCGTGGAGAGTCACTCCGGTTCGGTGAGACCTTTCTTAACCCTTTCTTTATGTCGTGTTATTTGTAAATATATATTTTTATTCGTGCACGCGTGCGATAAAAAATCACAAAAATATTTCTACAATTAAATTAGAATTTTTAATAATAAAATTGGGACCAATGTCCCTTATTTTAGCCCAACCATAAAAACATCATAACTAAAATGAAGAGTCAATTTTCAAATGGGATCACTCATCCTGGTTTTCTCCAAACAAACCAAAACGACTCTTCAAACCCTCTTTAAATTAAAACGAAGGAACCAATGTTCCTAATTTTCGAACAAGTGCGAAGGAACCAATGTTCCTTAAATAATGCCCCGATTTATGTATGGTCTTTTATTTTGATCTTGCGTGAGTGTTTAAAGTTATGTACATTATTTTCCTTTGGGCCCTTGTAATTAATTTTTGGGGCAACTTTATTTATCTTTTGGGGATTGTATTCCGTCCCACGTACATCTTTAACCTCCTTTTATTGGGGTTGTATTCTGCCCCTATTTCTATTGTAATTGCGTGCTTGCGTGTTTACCGCTTTCATTTATCGCTTTCTCTATCTATTGCTTTATCGCTTTTATTTACTTCCTTTACGTGCTTGAAAATGCGCTTTTACTTTTAATGCATCGCTCGTGTGAGATGAGAGATATAATTTTAAGAATTTAAAAACCCATTTATAATTAATCAAAGCATAAATAAGAGGGAAGTTCCGGACACCATATCTCTGGTTTAGACCGTTAGAGGTGAGAAACCTTTTCCCAATTTCTTGCAAATTGGGTGGCGACTCCAAATACCTCAAAGGTGCCTTTAGGCGTCAATAGGCTAGGTTATTCTCCCCAATGTTCTATTGGGAGGGATACACCGATGATGTCTCATGGCGCCCATGATCAAAAGACGCGAACCTTCATACCTCGAATCCCAATGGCGGATTCAAAGCGAGGGCCCTTGCTGGGTTGATCGGGTTCGGCGCGCGGCACACACATAAGCTTTTCCACTTTTTCCTCCCACTTTTTCCACTTCAAATGAACTTTAATCACCACCATCAGATTCAAGAGAGGCTAAAATTTGCTTAAGAGGCTTGGATTTGGGGAGAGATGAAGAGAGAATTGAAGAAAATGGAGAAAAAGGAAGAAATTCACTTTGGCCAAAGGAAGAGAGGAGAAGGTCGGTTTATCTAGGGATTTCTCTAGATAAATATAGTATTGAGGTGTTTATATAAGCTAAATTTGAATCGAACCGGTCCAACCAAAGTGGTCAAACCGATTTGAACCAAAATTTCGATTTTTAGGCCAAAATCCACTGTTCCATGGTAACTATAAGTTCCTCAATTTATTTTCACTCCCAACTAATTTCATAATTCTTAGAATGTAAAATATAGTCTCCATACAAAATTTTAGCTCAATCGGAGTCCGTCTGAGGTCTGGTTCACTTAAACCGGTCTAATTCAACCCTTTTCGGTTCTGCCGTAAAATGTTAATCTAACACTGTTAAAAATTCCTAAAATTTATTTTAAACCTTCACACTTCCCACATTACATCATTTTAACCTCATTTACAATTTTTAAAAATAAGGTCAAGCCCTGGTTCAATTGAATCGATCTAGAGGCAAACTTCAGCTTAACTTTCGGGAGCCTATTTAACCTCATTTTCACTCCAAATTTTATCACCAGACTCCTGACAGTCCACAAATCAATATTACTAAATAAAAAATTTCCTAACAATTGCTGTCAATTTCAGCTAAATGGCTACCCCGAGGTCACCCATATCGGGATTGCTATACCTAAAACACACTTAACTTTTTAACTCTACTGTAGTAAAAGATACTCAAGTCATCACTCCATACTGAAATCACATTACAGACTCTATAGAATTCACTGAATACTACTAACCCGGTATTTAGGCCATTACAGATACAATTGCTAATATATAAGTATATGATAATTGTGGACTTAATGTTAATTACGGGAAAGTGTAAAGTAATATCATAAAACTAGAATAATTGAAATAAATGAAATTGTAAATAGACTATAGTAGTGTTATCAGCATGGTTCATATGGAATGAAAATACTAACATAGTGTGTAATGGAGCCGGCAAAGGGATAAAAAATGATAAAAATAATTCTAATAAAAGTGATGATAATAATAGGAATGTTAATAACGCAGTAATGGAGATCTGAGTGGAGTGTGGACAAAATATAAATAGTAAGATAAGTAGATAATAATAATAATAATAATAATAATAATAATAATAATAATAATAATAATAATAATAATAATAATAATAATAATAATAATAATAATAATAATAATAATAATAACAATAACAATAACAACAACAACATTAAAAAATGTAATAGTAATGAAAGTGATAATTAATGTAAAAGTTATATTGATGTATGGATTGAATTAAATGTTAAAATTAGTAAAAATATTAATGTGTAAAGAATTGTTAGTGTAAATGTTAAATTAATGGTAATGACATTAGTGATTTAGTGATAATAGTGATAAAATGGAAGTACTTGAGAGTAATTATAGAAACAAGATCAAAGATATAGTAATAAGTGATTAGAGAAAAAGGACTTAATATTCGAATAGTATGATTTAAAGAAAATAGAAAGAAAATATTTTCTTGTATGATCATGCTTCTAGATATAGTTATGAAAAATTTAGGATATGTATCCACCACTGGCCATTTTTAATGCTCAGCGTATAGAGTGTTATTGCACGCAGGTTATTAAAGATAGGAAGACAGGAGTTAGTTAAAGGTGGCCGACAAAGTGAAGGACGTAGAAGATAGAGAAGTGGGCGTGGCATGTATACGGTTGCAGTACATAGAAGTGAGAATGCATAGTATAGATATGTGTATTGTGTGCTAGTATAATTATTCTGTAATTGTACATGTATGATTATGTTGAAAAAAAAAAATTTGTCGATCTGTTAAGTGCATTGTAGTGTATGTCAGTGCAGTGCTGGGATATTTGATACCCGTACCGTCTATGAGTATAGGTTGTATGTACAGTGTAGTGTAATTAGGGTGCCACATTGACAAAATAAATGTAATACCCCAAAGTGTACCCTAGCTGGATTAGTGGTGTCAATTGCATAATTTGGTACACTTATGATTGAATTAAGTATGAGATTAAGTGAGTAAGGGTGTAATTGAAAAGAGGAAGTTGCAATTAAAATTTATAATATATAAGGGGGACTAAAGGGTTATTTTCCAAGGTGCTGCATGTGAGTTTCGGTGGAAGAGTGAGTGGAATCCACGTGTGGACTCCACCACTTGCCAGCCAACGCATTACATGCAATTGTGAAGTGGGGTTAAGAGGCAGAAAATGGGTAATGGAGGTGAAAGTGACCGGTCATTCCTCTCTCTTTACATTTCTGAAATGCATCTTCTTCATTTCATGAGTTAAGCTTGGTTTATTAATGCTTGAATCTAGAAATTTGCATTGGGTCGGTTTGAAGAAGAATTAAGTGAAGACGGTAAGTGAATTGTTGGTTATTGAGTATCTCTTCTTCTACTCCCTTTTCTTTGAGATTGATTTGAATGTGGATTATGAGTAATGGACTAAGAGAATTATGTTAATTATTTGTGTAAGATTTGGACAAGAGTAAGGCAAAGGGAAAGGAGAAGCTCTAGATAAAAAGAGAGTGCCCAGCAACCTATTTTGAGGTTTGGGATATATATGTGTGTTATGTGTGTTAATTTTTGCTCAAGTGTATGTGATGACTACTTTAGCTTAGTTGTGTTATTGATATTGAATATGTGATTTCTAGAATTGAGTATGATTATGTACTTTTGATGGAAGTGTATTTAAATGTGTATTGATATGTGATGAGTAATGAACCATGGAATTAGCATCATAAGTGAACCAGCTCTAAACTATTGGTTGTGTAAACTATAGATAATGGCATGCATGTTGATCTTGACTGATTTGAATGTTCGCATATGTGTATACAAGCTATATTTTGAATTGGGTGTATTGGTTTGGCCAAATTGGCTGACTTCAAGCTTGACAAGTTTGATGGTGTCAAAACTGTCTTTGAGGTCTATATTGACCTACGTGAACTATTTATAGTGTAAAATGAGTTTTACAACTCTAAAATGGATGAAACAAATTATGTTAGAACCATAATATCTGTAACTATAAATGTTGTAGAAATAGCCTTGTTGATTTGAGGACTCTATGGTCTTCAAAATTGACCATAACCGTAGTTAAAATTCTGTAGGAGGGCTTTTGGAACCAGTTGTGTTCCTTTGGCCATAAATCCTTCATTTTAAATCCACTTGACCTGAAACTTCTCCCATTTGAAAGATAAGAGATATAGGAACAAGTGTTATGAGGTACCTTTGACTAAATTTGAGTTTAAGACATCGGTTTAGGTTGTACAAAATTATGGTGAGAAGCAGTCCTGAAGTTTAGCTTCTTTTTTGCTTATTTTGGTATGTCATGGTCACAACCAAAATGGTTTCCACCGTGACCAATGCCTGTTTTCAGTTCTGATGTGTATTTTTGGACCTCATGGTCACAACCAAATGGTTGCCATCATGAGGTACATTCAACTTGCATTTTCCTTTATTAAACATCATCAAATGTTACATATGTATGCTAAATGGAATCTAAACTAGTTTAAATACATTATTTGAGAATTCTAATGTGTTTAACATATGAATATGTATATACATGTGATATGGAAATGAATAATGGATTGTGTATTTGTATATTGAACTATATGAACATGTTTATAGTTTTGTATAGTTAGTAGATGTATTTATGGAGTTGTATGAGCTATAGTATAGCATGATAGTTGAATATAAGTAATGTATATGGACAAATGTATACAGTATTTATTCTAAGCCTGAGTTGTCGTAGAAGTGGATAGGTGGGCATGCCTATAAAGGGTTAGATGATTTGCAACTGCTAGATGTTTGGCACCGACGAGTGTCTAGATGATTGGCACCGACGGGTGTCTATATGTTTGGCATCGACGGATGTCTATATGTTTGGTACTGTTTGGTATCTAGATGATTCGAGACTCTGATCTCTATATGTTTATAGTATCTATATGTACCCATATCCACTTACGTTATGAGTCAGGCTATTAATTGTTGTTATGTGTATATGAAATGTTATATGTAAATGAATTACAGGAAATGCTAATAGAAGTACATGACTATTGTACCATAATAATAATAGAAAATGATGTATCATATATAATCAAAAGATAGTTATATACAATATCCAAAAGATTACATCATGCATCCTTTACAAAATAATACATATACAAAAAGAATAATACAGGAGGAGACAAAAATAAATAACTCTACTCCTATGTGGCCAGCCTGCAGATGCGTGAC
Source organism: Excoecaria cochinchinensis (assembly GCA_947683425.1). Classification (NCBI taxonomy): domain Eukaryota; kingdom Viridiplantae; phylum Streptophyta; class Magnoliopsida; order Malpighiales; family Euphorbiaceae; genus Excoecaria; species Excoecaria cochinchinensis. Next base: position 3,644,808 of record CANTUQ010000018.1, read on the forward strand.
TCAAACGAAAATCCAAAATCCTGCCACCTACACGGGAAAAGAACTCGTGCTAAGCGATAACGCTTAGTGGGGAGGAAACACAACAACAAAACACTATACAATAATATCATGCATTAGTACATAAATGTAAACATGCACCAAAATACAAAATTCACTAAGTATCAGAGGACAGAGATGTATATAAGTCAAGAATCACTATATGAAATCAGAATTGATAAGAGAAAGCACTAAGCAAAAACACTAACTAGAGTCACACGATATTATAACACTTCAAACAATAGCCTAAATTTCACTGGTGGAGGAGACGGGAACACGACACAGGAGACCGAAACCTCAAAATACTTTTTATACCCGAAAGTAGCACGGGAGACCGGAGTCTCAAAACATTTTATCACTACACGGAGAATGACCATCTCGGAGGTTGGCCAAAAGACCAAAATGGGGCCAATACTGGCAGCTGCACTCACTTACCCTTCTTAAGCATGCTTAATTATCCACTACCCTGACACTTCAGGCTCTAGAGACTATCAAAATATATAACACTATGCAAAATCACTAGCTCAGGTGTACAAATTATCAAACCATTGCATAAATAAAACTCATGCATAGACCTTACATATGTCACGGCATATAACTCGCATAAGCATAAAGAGATTCAACAAACTCATATTCACAAGTAATTGAAGTAAGAGAAAAATAAATCATACAATATTCATGTAAGAGTGAGACACGATGCAAAAGGATTTTTAAGATGCACATAAGGTAAAACACGGCTTTTAGGGTAGTATGCAAAACCCCCAAAATCAATACCATTTAAAAGAACCAAATTTCAAAACAGAAGAGGGTTAGACGGCGATGTGGGGATACCTTACCGCCGTGTAAGATACCCCACACGGTGGTATGGAGCTAGCTATAACGCCGTGCAGAAGGATCAACAAATAAGGAGGGCAGAGACAGTTTACACGGCGGTATGCACTCTCCTTACCACTGTGTAACCTGTTACACGGTGGTAAGGAACTCCCTTATAGCCGTGTAAAAAGACGATAAGGCAAAAACACCAAGACAGAATAGGTTTACACGGTGGTATGCCCTTCCTTACCGCCGTGTAAAACGCCCAGAATCCAGATATTGGAGAAAAACACACTTGTTTACACTTAAACTTAACTCCCAACTCAAAACCACTTTAACCCATCATGCATACACTCTTCAAATTGTTAAACACATTCAAACTAGCATGCTCAAAATCACTTTAATAACACATAAATACTATCACTATACACTAGCATCTCACATCATTTTCGCTACTTAAACAAACCCAGAATTTCATCTCAAAATCATATACTTAAATTCAAAATAAACATGCAAAGCATTTTGAGTCTATCATTTCAAACCCTAACACGCATCACTAACTATCCCATCAATTAACACATGCATGACCACATATTTCACAAATAATCCAAGTGAACAGGGCAATCCAAATCCAAATAAATCTCATCTAATAACAGAACTCCTTAAACCTCAAAAGCACAGCTTCACTCCTACTCTTCACCTTCAAGCTCAAGCCTTTTCTTTCCCCTTGTCCAACCTCTTATCCGGAACTTGCAAACAAATGAACCACTTAAATCAAAAATCAGAAAACCAAACCAACCCAGTAGAAAAATGGGAAGAAGAAGGAGAAGAAGAAAAGATCTGTAACAACCCAATTTGGCCCTAGTGGAATTTTAAAATTTTGGTTCGGGAATTCCAGAGTTTGTGTGTATAAGAGAGTGTATTTGAGTGAGTGGCTTGGTGTGGGTTCTGTCGCGAGCATGACAGTGTCGCGGGCACGACAGAATGATCTACAGGAAGCCTAGAGTAAGTTGGATTAGTTGATGTGTATTGGACATGTGGCGGCATAGGAGGTGGACAAGTGGTATTGTAGGGGAGTGACAAGTGGCATGGTAGGAGAGTGACATGTGGTATGTGACTTTTTGGATTGAGATGGATTAAATGAGGTTGGTTGGCTTTTAATGTGGTTAGTGGGTAATTGATTGTTGTTTTTCCTTGGGTTGACCGGCCACTATCTTCACTTATTCCTTTTATTTTTTTGCTTTTGGGCCATTGGGGTTCTTCTTTCTTTCTTTGCTCTTGGATTTTGCCGTGCTCCTCTTACCTTGCCATTTTCTTTGCATTTCTTCTTCATTTGTCTTGTTCTTTGAGAGAACCATTTGAATTAGTTTGAAGATAGTGAATTAAGGGCTTGATTAGGTCTCCTCAAGAAGTTAAGTAACGTGATTTTATGTGTATTGGCCTTCTTCTACTACTTGGTTCTTGTTTCTAATTTTAAATGAAGAGAAGAGTAACTCTAGTGTTTTGAATGGTTTATGCATGACAGCGATGGACAAGAGATTGGACAAGGAAAGGAAAAGAGGGAGCTGAATAGAGTATAGAGTTCAAGCTTCCTAGAGGTAGGGATCGAGTGTGATTTTTAATATTCTTGCATGTGTTTACATGAAAAATGCTTGAATAGAGACATGTTTGAATAGAGAGATGCTTGATGAGCTTTAATTAGCTCAATTGTTTTTTTGAGAGTATATGTGTTAGATGTTCATTTTGATTGCTTACGGTGCCTATGATATGTGTATATATGCTTAGAAGTATGTGAATTGATCAATTGAGTGTGTGTGTTGATGATAAAGTTGGATATGGTAAATTCTGTTTAATTGTCATCTGACCTCTGTGTAATGTTGTTGTCATAAGTATAGTTATAGACCTCGAAATTGAGTTATTATTGAGCCATTAGAACCCTTATGTCTATGGCTACAAATGTCTCAGAAATGACCTTGAGCAGATTCTTGCTCTAAGACCTTGAAAATGGGCCAAAACAGAGGTGTCTCTACCTTGGCTGGTTCATTTGACCAGTTCAGCTTATTTAGAGTATATCTGATGTTATAGATGTCCAATTGACCTGAAATTTGTCCCATTTGAAATATAAAATCCTAGGGAACAATTGTTAAGAAGATAGTTTTTCCTAAAAGTGAGGTTTAAATGTTGGTTTAGGCTGTAAAAAATAGAGTAGTGAAGCAGTCCTGAGTTTTCACTTCTGTTTTGCTATTTTGGGTATCTCACGGTGGCAACCAATTGGTCACCACTGTGACCAATGCCCAGACAAGGCAGAATCGAATTTTTTTGGACCTCATGGTGACAACAAATTGGTTACCACCGTGACCATCCCCTGATATGCATATTTTGAGAGTTTTTCTTCCCGAAATGCACCTGAACTTCATGGTAAGTTCCTATAGCATGTCCAACGCATTTCTAACCTTATGAAATGAGTATGTGAGCGGTTTTCAATTGAAATTATAGGTGATTAAAGCTATGGCATAAGAGTTTAATAATGAAATAAAATGTATATATATGCTTTTTAATTATTGAACATGATATGCATGTGATATTGATCATGTATGATTGAATCATAATGTGTGAAGTCTATGAACATGTAAATTGCATTGTGCATTTGATTAATTAGTAATGTAGAGTGCAAAGATGCATTGATATTATATGGCTACATGCGAGTATATGCATAGGGTATATGTATGCACATGGTTTGCTCCATTAATATGTAAATAGTGTATAGTGTTCTTAAATGAACAGTAGAGTACATGCAATGTATATGATGATGTGATATAAGAGTGTATGCATGGAATTTAAATGTTACATGCTTTTAGTTGTTGAACATGATTCATAAAGATGGTACATGAATTAAAATGCCTCTGAAGTTGATGAGTGCACTTGAGTTATAACCTATGCTTTGGCATCAGAGTAGCATATAAATGAGTTGTTCTCTTTTGAGCCTGATTACCGTTATAGTGGATAGATAAGCATGCTTATAAAGGGCTAGAGTGCAGCTGCTAGAGTTGGCCTTAATTGTGCCCAGAGTTCGGAATACCTCGTGTATTTCATAGAGTTTGAGTTAATTCTCCATATGTAAGATACTGTAAACAGTATCCAGAGTTACCCGTATCCACCATGAAAGGAATTCGGGCTTATTGTTCTTATTGTTGTTATTGTATAGTGAACATGAGCTAATTTATTGTATAGTGAATATGAGCTGATTTAAAAGTATTCTTCTGAATAAATGTTATAGTACATGATAGTAATGTTTAAGTACATTATAGTTCCGTACATGTTTACAGTTTTATTTACAAGTATATGTTTACATGGATGTGGACACATCGTTATTGTTGTATTTGAGCACATGATCTATGCAAGTGTGAAAGATTATATGCATGAGATATTTGATTGTATTTATTATGAAATGAGTGATTTATTTATGACTTTGTAAAAAAAGTCATTTGTATTATTTTTATCCCCACTAAGCGTTATCGCTTAGCACGGATGTTTGCTTCCATGTAGGTTTACAGGTTTGACCCAGTGAGAAGGCATCTGCAGGTCAAGGCCACTAGGAGTTCTGTTGTGATCTCTTTTTGTACAAGATAGAAATAGAGTTCGTGATGTTTTGAGTAACATCATTATGTAATAAAAGAGTATAATTGTTACATGTAAATGTTAAAAGTATTTGTATATGAATCGAAAAGGAACATGTAATAAGTATAAAACTTTTGTAATATGTACCATTTATATATGTTAAAGAGAAGTGTGTTTTGTTTGGCCATAAAGATATTCTAATTATTTATTATTATCGCTTCCGCTAGTGTATATATATGTATATGTATATGTATACGTATGTGCCCGCGTGACGCCCCGATATTCCTTACCGGGGGTATGGGGTTGTTACAAGATCCCCATTCAAAACCCAAGCACTCACCTTCAAAACCAGTTCCAAAACTAATAAATCCACTACCACACTTGAAGATCCACGTTGGCCAAAGCAAGGGAGAGCAAGAAGAAATGAAGAAGAGGAAAGGAGGAGAAGAGGAAACGTGAGAGAGAAGGAAAAATCTGCTTTCTTACTTTCCTCTCTCCTTCCCTCACTTCACATTAATTACTCTCACCTATCTATGTGTGACGCACGCCGGATCCCCGCGGCCGCCCGTTCAACCGCCCACTCGTGGGCGATCGGGGCATTTGTGGATCCGTTGACAGCTTGCGATAAATCGTAAGTGCGTCTATGTTGGGCAACAAGGAGGTATCATGGAGTCACCACCCAATAAAACATTGGAAAAGTTACTCTCGCCTCGGAGAGCCTAAGACTGCGCTTGGTATCCATTTTGGGCCAGCCAAAGGGGTCTTGGAAGGTAAACCTCTCGCCCTAAGGAGCCTAGGATTAGCGCTAAAGTCTCGTGCCACAAAAAGGTGTCTTGGAGGGTAGACCTCTAGCCTCTTTGAGTCCAAAGACCAGAGCTGGGTCCGGGATTTCTCATCTATTTCTACCTCGATTATTTTATGATTAAATTTAATTATCATCGATTCGCTCTCTCTCCACATGATGCGATTGATTAAAGGCGCATTTATTCATATCAAAAGCGGTAAATGTAAGCAAAATCCAAAATAAAGCATTCAAAAAACAAATTACAATAACACTAGGAGCGGAATACAACTCCCATTTATAAAATTGAAATACATGCATAAAACGGGTTATTCATTAATAGTGAGAACATTGGTCCTCGCATGCATATTTATTATGAAATAGTTTTGATGTGATGATTTATTTGGGTATGAAAAACTAGGACATTGGTCCCCTTTTATTTAGAAAAAAAATGTCAAGTTAATTAATAGAAACGTTTTTGTGATTTTCTTTTTAGCGGGCCTAAATAAACAATTTTACAAGAAAATTATATGGCAAAAATAAATAGGAAAAAGCCAAATAAACAAAATATTACAAATGAAGAAAAATAAATATTCCGAACGAGCCTTTTGGACCTCCACGTGTGCTCGCGAAAGCGCCCAATCAAAAAATGAGTTTAGACATAAAAAACAAAATACAAATAAAATAATGTTAGTGATTAAATTAATTAATTCAATTAAATATACAAAATAATGAATTACAAAATAAAATAAGATGATATGAAAAGAATGATAATGGAATCAAAATGTTAACAAACCAAAATAAATGAGAAACATGCATTATATGTGACAAATGATTAAATGATGTGATGAAAATAAAATAAAACATGTTAATTAATTAGTACATGAAAATATACACATGATAACAATGATGATGAAGATAAACGAATCAAAGAATATATAAAATAATAAAAAAAAGAATAATAAATGAAAACAATTAAAGAATGATGAAAACAATTAAATGAACAATATGATTAATTAAATATGTTCACAAATGATATAAACCGTTTACATGGCAAAAAGATCAATTAAAATGAATTTATTAATTACATGTTAAAAATAATAAACAATCAATATTTATGTGAATAAAAATCATATATAAACAAATTAAATAAAACAAATCTGAAATAAATAATAAAATAAAATATACATAAATAAATTAGATATGAACCAAAAGAAATAATAAGAACAAGCCCAGAATGTTTACCCTCAGAGTTTCGGATTCGATGAAGGTAAAAGATGATCGATTTCTTTGTTTGATGATTCACAATATTAGAGTGAAATATGATGAAAATGTTGGAATTTTATTCCAAGAAACATGAAAAAAATGATCAAAAATTCTTTAAGAACAAAGAATTGATACCTTTGCCTAAAGAAATTATTTTGACCAAAAAAAGTTTTTATTGATTAAAATAAAGAAAAATGATTTCAAGAACAATCAATCACTTTGTTCATATCAAAAAAAATTGATTGAAGCTTTATTTTAGAAAATCAAATAAAAATTAGATTTTGATGACAAACAATTATTTTATTTGTCTCAAAATCAATTTTTTATCAAAAAGAGATTCAAAACAAAATCAATGAAAAAGTTTTATTGAACCCAAAATAAAATATTAAAAACAATTTTGAGAACAAATAATTATTCTATTTGTCTCAAAAATTAAATCAAACAACAAAACTTCCTCTAAAAAATATATTTAGAAGAAATTATGATGGAAAAAGAATGAAACATTTGATTTTTCTTTTTGATTTTTGGTTGGGGAATAAATCTGGAATTTTAGTGGAAGAAGAAGAAGAATTCTGGAAATTTTAGGTCTAAAAAATGTGTGGAGGCTGCCCTTGATTTTTCATAAAGTATTTATAGGGTAAAAAAGGTTGCCCTAATTTAATTAAGGGAAAAAACCTATTTTAACACAAAATTATTTTATATTTAATGATAAAATCAAGTTTTATTATTTAATTACCTAAAAAAATATTTTAGAATTTAATTTGAAGTAAAAAACCCCAAAAAAATGGGATAAAAAACGGATTTTTGGGTGAAAAAATCAGAAAAAGGGCTGAAAAATCGGAAAAGGGTATCAGACCCTGTAGCGACGGCCAGGATGCCCGTCGCTATAGAGCGACGGGCCTTCACACAGCTAGGCTGCGCGAAAATCGCGCGCGGTGCGGCGCGCAGTGCGCACAACGCTGCCCGTCGCTTTTTAGCGACGCGCAGCATTGGCAACGCTGCACGTCGCCATATCGCGCCCAGCGTGTCTGCGCGCTGGGCGCCAGCGCGCTGCCGCACCCGACACTCGAGATCCGAAAAAAAAAAATTTTTTTATTTTTTTTCTTCTTCTTTTTTTTTTAAATTGACTAAAAACACTATAATTTCAAACCCCCATTTTTCAAAATTAATTTTTTAAATATTTTTTATTATTTTCTAATTTTTCACTCTAAAATGTAAATTTGACGAGAAAACCATCACTTTTAACCTTTTAAGCCTGTGAAGGCAATTATCATCATTGGGTAACTTCGATCTAGGCTTACTCAGGACCCGGTGTCTACAGTTGCCCCCAGTTTAGGGGAATCTAGTACACTAGTGTCTAGGTGAGCCTAAACTCAAAGAAGAAAAGGAAAGAGATAAGTACCTGAGTCAGCCGTCTTTCTGAACTGGAGAATTCTGAGATGGTGGTTATTACCATGGTGTGTTTTAGTTTGTTGAAGTGGTGCTATCTGCGAGCCCTTCGGTTGATTTATCATTTGCCCCCTGAGAGGTCTTCAGTTCATTTATCGTTTGCCCCCTGAGAGGTCTTCAGTTCATTGATCGTTTGCCCCCTGAGAGGTCTTCAGTTCATTTATCGTTTGCCCCCTGAGAGGTCTTCAGTTCATTTATCGTTTGCCCCCTGAGCAGTCTTCAGTTCATTGATCGTTTGCTCCCTGAGAGGTCTTCAGTTCATTGCCCCCTGAGAGGTCTTCGATTCATTGCCCCCTGAGAGGTCTTCGATTTTGCTGCTCCCTGAGAAGTCTTTGGTTGATTGCCCCCTGAGAGGTCTTCGATTTGCTGCTCCCTGAGAAGTCTTTAGTTGATTGCCCCCTGAGAGGTCTTCAATTGGCTGCTCCCTGAGAAGTCTTTGGTTGATTGCCCCCTGAGAGGTCTTCGATTTTCTGCTCCCTGAGAAGTCTTTAGTTGATTGCCCCCTGAGAGGTCTTCAATTGGCTGCTCCCTGAGAAGTCTTTGGTTGATTGCCCCCTGAGAGGTCTTCGATTTGCTGCTCCCTGAGAAGTCTTTGGTTGATTGCCCCCTTAGAGGTCTTCAATTTGCTGCTCCCTGAGAAGTCTTTGATTTGCTGCTCCCTGAGAAGTCTTTGATTGATTGCCCCCTGAGAGGTCTTCAATTTATTGATTGTTTGGACTGATGTCGTCACTCGGCTTTGGTCGGTGTCCACATCGAATCTCTCTTTCTGCAAAATAGGGAAACTAAAATATGCAGGAAAAATAGTGAGCATGCAAGTGAAATGCATGAGTCATGCAGGAATGCAGGATAAAAATTTATCTCTGTGGACTTGGAGATGATAGCCAGGCTAGCTGCAATTTGCAATAGGATCGATGCCTTTTAAGCTGCTTTTGAATTTCATGCCCTTCGGAATTGCGAGGTTCTCATCTGGTACCTGTAGTCATTATTTGAAGGTAGTGTGTCCCTTGTGGATTTTCACACTAGCTTTTCTTAGTGGGAAATGCATCCTTTGCGGATTTTCACATAACCCTGTGCCTTATTTTTTGCCTGGAATGGACCCAACCCAATCCAGCGGCTTTTCTCTTTCTTCTTTTTTTTTTTTGAAGGACATACTGCCTGTTTTCAGGTTTTCACCCTATCCTTTTGCCTAGTTTTTGCTTAGAGCGCCAGTTACGGTTTTCACTCTAACGGCTCTTTTCTTTTTTTTTTTTTTTTGAAGATTGCTGAAGTTGTTGGCAAGAATCTTTAGGGAGTCTTAGGACATGGTTGCATGAGCTTGATTTTGCACATCTGATAACAGGATGAATCGGCTGAAGCGTTTGCGTGCTGAGAGTAGCAGAGGGTAGGCAGATACATGGCTTTGATCACACAGGGTACAATACTCTGATCACATCATTGCATAAATGCATGTGTTTCAATTTGATTTCATTAAACATGATCATTATTTTGGCATTGATTTTAAAAAATACAAGACTTTAGCTAATCTCGAGATAGATCTTGAAAGCATCAAACTCCTGTTATCAATCAGTCCTCTCGGGTTTTATGATTGAATATTTTCTCTCATCTCTTAATCTTTTTCTTTGAATGCGAATTCTAGATGCAACTTTGGGGACGAGACTTAACTCGAATGCATGAATGTACTCGTGGCTCCTTGCTTTAAGCTCAAGAAACACCATATGCCTCTTCTTACGTACCAAACCTTATTAGAAGGTCATCTTCGCTAATTGGATAAGACTGAACCAAGAATCAAAAGGTCTTACTTTGGTTGTAATGTTAGGCTTAAGTAGATGGCTATCAAAGGAGGATCAGGTCGCTAGAGAAAAATGGCCGCAATATTTTCTCGACTGGTGGACGAACCATTCTCAGCTCAGTTGTATATACAAAGGATTTTTGAATTTGGATTTGATAACATTTTAGCTCATTTAAGATCAGATTGACAGTTAAAAAGGTAATCATCAAAACTCGTCAAGTGGTTATTATTTTGAGCTCTACTTTTTTTTTTTTTTAAGGAGCTCATGTCTTTGGCGCATGACTGAAGCCCTCTTCCCAAAGTGTAAACTCATCCTTACCAAGGCAATTTTGATAACCCACAAAGAAATTGTTAATTGTTAAAACGTTCATCCATCCCTGCTAGAGAGGTCACTCTTCTAAGGGGAAGCCAAAATCATTTTAGGCGAGGGGATAGTTTTAACATGTGTAACAACAAAATTGGCACGCATTTAGCATACCCACATAAAGGCTCAATGGGCTAGCAAGCGATTGTGAAGTAAGGGTAAGAAATGGTCATTTAGGGAACTATACAAAGAAAATGTTGCCTAAATCATTTTCTAGGTTCTGTCTTATCCAGGGATCGCTTTGACGGGTAATCAGAAAGGTTCTAGTGCTCTTAGTGAGTTTCCATCCAGTCCCCTAATTGCAACTATTTTTTTTCATTATTTTTATTTTCCCTCTCTACAGGAGCTATGTTAGATGCTATCAAAATTTTCTTTGGGTTCCCCAAAGTTTTCTAGATTAACTGCAGTCATATTATTTGAATTAATGCCAAAGTAAATGTGTTATGATCATGCGAAATGAAATCAATAGAAACATTATACAAATAAGTAAAAATTGTTCTCTTCATTACAAACCGAAAATTGTAACATAAAATGTTCTAGAAATAAAAAGAATTTCAGCATCTAAAAGCAATATCACTAGTGGGCCACAAGACACGATCATGTTCGCGGTGGAGGGACTGCATTATAACCTGCTTTCTTCTTTTTCTCTCCATAAGGAAATCATCGTTGGGGTTATGAATCCTTTCCCCTCTTAGCTCGATGGGTGCGGCAGCTCTGTGCTCATTGTTGGGTTGGCGAGCAGCAGCTCCAACGAAGGGAGCCTCCCCACCAGCAGGTGGTTCTGCTTGCCCCCGAGGAGGGGCTGCCTGGGGCTGTAGAGCAGCAGGCGGCTGTGGGGCAGCAGGTGGATGGGCAATCCTTTCAGCCATGGCACCCATCATGTCTAGCACTCTCCGTTCGAAGACCTCTAGCCTCCTAGCTAGGTCTTGAGTGGTCAGTGCTCCGGTTTCTTCTGCCATTGGTAGTTCTACAGAGGCTTCACTGATTGATGAGGATGACTCAGAATCCCAGTCAGACACTAGTTTCGCAACTCAAAGAGCAGATTTGTCCTTACTAGCCGACCGTCGGAACCTCTAGTCCACTTAGATGAATCTATGATGGCTGAAAAAATTAGATTGTTAGGATGATGCATGAATGACATATACAATGCATGATAGTGAGCTATGCAACATTTACAATCACATGCAAGCAAGTAAAGCCTTCCAACCTTATTACTCCCACACACGAGGTAATGCGGTCTCTTTCCTAGGTGGGCTTGATCCATGGGTTAGCGGGGAACCCAATGGATGCGTATGGTGCTCGGTGGAAAACCGGCATCATAACATCTCTTATCTAATGTGCAAGCACATGGGTTATGATCGTTATGTATTTAAACAGCCCGAACAAGTTGACATGGGCCTATCGGGGCATGAAAGCCTTTGATTAGGTGACCAATCAAATTATTTGGGTTTGTCCAATATAAAATGATCCATATAGCAAGCAAGGTATTACGGTTCATATCACCAAGGGGAAGTGACTATTTCCATTACATGAGCTTTGGTCAAAGGGCGGTGTTACTTTAGGGCTACCCAAGCATGATCCCTGCCGACGGGTCTAGCTCATCACGAGCGTAACGACCGATCGGGTCACCATTTAATATACCATGATGGTACGAGGCTTGGGCTGGTGATTATCCTTAACACTTCCCTAAATTGAGTGAAAATAGGGTCGTACTTCGGGAACGCACCGGGGCTAAAAGAGGGACCAAACTAGCGTAGATCTAAGGCTCTAATGATATGCGAATGCAATTTTGAGAGAAAGCGAATTTATGAATTAAATTTTAATCATAAATGTTAAGCGAGGTATTTTCAAATTGAAATCTCAAACCATAAACGTCCCCAGCGGAGTCGCCACTGTGACACGCGCCGGATCCCCGCGGCCGCCCGTTCGACCGCCCGCTCGTGGGCGATCGGGGCATTTGTGGGTCCGTTGACAGCTTGCGATAAATCGCAAGTGCGTCTATATTGGGCAACAAGGAGGTATCATGGAGTCGCCACCCAATAAAACATTGGGAAAGTTACTCTCGCCTCGGAGAGCCTAAGACTGCGCTTGGTATCCATTTTGGGCCAGCCAGAGGGGTCTTGAAAGGTAAACCTCTCGCCCTAAGGAGCTTAGGATTAGCGCTAAAGTCTCGTGGCACAAAAAGGTGTCTTGGAGGGTAGACCTCTAGCCTCTTTGAGCCCAAAGACCAGAGCTGGGTCCGGGATTTCTCATCTATTTCTACCTCGATTATTTTATGATTAAATTTAATTATCATTGATTCGCTCTCTCTCCACACGATGCGATTGATTAAAGGCGCATTTATTCATATCAAAAGCGGTAAATGTAAGCAAAATCCAAAATAAAGCATTCAAAAAACAAATTACAATAACACTAGGAGCGGAATACAACTCCCATTTATAAAAGTAAAATACATGCATAAAACGGGTTATTCATTAATAGTGAGAACATTGGTCCTCGCATGCATATTTATTATGAAACAGTTTTGATGTGATGATTTATTTGGGTATGAAAAACTAGGACATTGGTCCCCTTTTATTTAGAAAAAAAATGTCAAGTTAATTAATAGAAACGTTTTTGTGATTTTCTTTTTAGCGGGCCTAAATAAACAATTTTACAAGAAAATTATATGGCAAAAATAAATAGGAAAAAGCCAAATAAACAAAATATTACAAATAAAAAAAATAAATATTCCGAACGAGCCTTTTGGACCTCCACGTGTGCTCGCGAAAGCGCCCAATCAAAAAATGAGTTTAGACATAAAAAAACAAAATACAAATAAAATAATGTTAGTGATTAAATTAATTAATTCAATTAAATATACAAAATAATGAATTACAAAATAAAATAAGATGATATGAAAAGAATGATAATGGAATCAAAATGTTAACAAACCAAAATAAATGAGAAACATGCATTATATGTGACAAATGATTAAATGATGTGATGAAAATAAAATAAAACATGTTAATTAATTAGTACATGAAAATATACACATGATAACAATGATGATGAAGATAAACGAATCAAAGAATATATAAAATAATAAAGAAAAGAATAATAAATGAAAACAATTAAAGAATGATGAAAACAATTAAATGAACAATATGATTAATTAAATATGTTCACAAATAATATAAACCGTTTACATGGCAAAAAGATCAATTAAAATGAATTTATTAATTACATGTTAAAAATAATAAACAATCAATATTTATGTGAATAAAAATCATATATAAGCAAATTAAATAAAAAAAATCTGAAATAAATAATAAAATAAAATATACATAAATAAATTAGATATGAACCAAAAGAAATAATAAGAACAAGCCCAGAATGTTTACCCTCAGAGTTTCGGATTCGATGAAGGTAAAAGATGATCGATTTCTTTGTTTGATGATTCACAATATTAGAGTGAAATATGATGAAAATGTTGGAATTTTATTCCAAGAAACATGAAAAAAAATGATCAAAAATTCTTTAAGAACAAAGAATTGATACCTTTGCCTAAAGAAATGATTTTGATCAAAAAAAAGTTTTTATTGATTAAAATAAAGACAAAATGATTTCAAAAACAATCAATCACTTTGTTCATATCAAAAAAATTGATTGAAGTTTTATTTTAGAAAATCAAATAAAAATTAGATTTTGATGACAAACAATTATTTTATTTGTCTCAAAATCAATTTTTTTATCAAAAAGAGATTCAAAACAAAATCAATGAAAAAGTTTTATTGAACCCAAAATAAAAGATTAAAAATCATTTTGAGAACAAATAATTATTCTATTTGTCTCAAAAATTAAATCAAACAACAAAACTTCCTCTAAAAAATATGTTTAGAAGAAATTATGTTGGAAAAAGAATGAAACATTTGATTTTTCTTTTTGATTTTTGGTTGGAGAATAAATCTGGAATTTTAGTGGAAGAAGAAGAAGAATTCTGGAAATTTTAGGTCTAAAAAATGTGTGAAGGCTGCCCTTGATTTTTCATAAAGTCTTTATAGGGTAAAAAAGGTTGCCCTAATTTAATTAAGGAAAAAAACCTATTTTAACACAAAATTATTTTATTTTTAATGATAAAATCAAGCTTTATTATTTAATTACCTAAAAAAATATTTTAGAATTTAATTTGAAGTCAAAAACCCCAAAAAAATGGGATAAAAAACGGATTTTTGGGTGAAAAAATCGGAAAAATGGCTGAAAAATCGGAAAAGGGTATCAGACCCTGTAGCGACGGCCAGGATGCCCGTCGCTATAGAGCGACGGGCCTTCACGCAGCTAGGCTGTGCGAAATCTGCTCGCAGAGGCGCGCGGTGCGGCGCGCATTGGCGACGCTGCGCGTCGCCATATCGCGCCCAGCACACCTGCACGCTGCCGCGCCCGACACTCGCGATCCGAAAAAAAAAAAATTTTTTATTTTTTTTCTTCTTCTTTTTTTTTTTAAATGACTAAAAACACTATAATTTTAAGCCCCCATTTTTTAAAATTAATTTTTTAAATATTTTTTATTATTTTCTAATTTTTCACTCTAAAATGCAAATTTGACGAGAAAAACCATCACTTTTAACCTTTTAAGCCTGTGAAGGCAATTATCATCATTGGGTAACTTCGATCTAGGCTTACTCAGGACCCGGTGTCTACACTATGCCACATGGCACCATCCTAATGGACCAACAAAACCCACTTTGACTAACATGACCCAAGGCACCAGACACAACACACACAATATAATCTCTTACAAATTACTTTACATCCTTTGTACCATACACCACATGCACACCAAATAATTCCTCCACTAACTTATTAATTAATTTCTGCAATTAAATCCTTATTATCCAAATTTTCTCTTGCTTAAATTACTGAAATACTCTTAATTTTCTGACTTATCATGCAGATTTCGACTAAGCCCTTTTTGGGTTGTTACAAGTCCAACCAATCGAGTCCCCCATTTAAGAAGAAAGACCTGATTTGGAGAGAGAAGGCCGAATTTTCTCTCGCTTGCTTTGGCCACCTCCAGCGACTAGTGGCGACATGCAAAGCGATAGATGACTCCTGGCGGCAAGGTGCGTCTTCTGGTGTAGTTTTCACCTCTTCACTCACCGGTGATGGAGAGATTAGTGATAGAGTGAGTAGAATCTTTCAAGGGCGATTCTGGCCAAACGGTGGGGGATAATGGTGCATGACCACCGGCAAAGGAGACGTGACACCGTGAACTTCACTTTGGTAGTGGTGTCATCTCCGGTGAGGCTCCGGCAAATGAGACCAAAATGATAGAATTTAGGTGGAAAAAACTTTAAGTGACTACCAAAATTACTTTTCCATATGTTTTTATATAAACTAAATTTACTAGGGACTGTTTCTACAAATTACAGAATGTGAGACTATGTGGTAAGTTGACTTATTTGTTGTGTTTGTTGGAGTGAATCGTGTTGCTAAGGAAATTAAAATTTTACAGTATAATTAAATTGTTTAAGCTTGTATTATTTTTAGTCCATTAAATTAAATTGTTTGAATATTTGATGTTTTATTTTAATTTGGCATGTATATCAGATATTTAGTTAAGGCTTTACTCGAAATAAAAATTTTTGTATTGAACAATTTTATTTAAGTTAACAAATTATGATGTTTGTTATTAATTATGCAGAAAATCCTTGTATTATATGTACCTAAGAAGGTATATTTTAAATAAGTATCGAGAGTTGATGATATATATAAATTATGTTATATGATATATGTGGTTGGATCTAAAATGGAGGATGGGAAAAGTGTGTTGGGGTTTGAATTGGAGTAGGGTAAATAAATGTATGATTTTTAGAAGTGTAAAAAACTTTTATTTATAGGGGGATAAAGAAAATTATAGAGGAAACTCTGTCGAAATTTCGATAGAAGTATAGAACATTTTGAAGTAACTCAATAGTTTTAAAATAGGTGAGATTATGGTGATATTGATTATATTATATATTAAATGGACTGTTGTGCCCTTGATGGGTTACGGTTTATTTGATTTGCAGGAGGGTATGTAACACCCCGATACCCCCATTGGAAGGATACCGAAGTGCTACCCCGACACTCACAGCACAAACATACGTACATCCATTAGAACGGAAGCATACATTAAACTAGAACATGTATAAGCTTACATATAATCCAAATAATTTATACATCATCCAAACACTACATAAATATCCTTGAACATAATTACATATACTATAGATACTAAAATTCTTATATCCAATAACAAAATGATATACAGGAGGAGTACAAAATAAAACAAAACTCTACTCCTATGTGGCCGACCTGCAGATGTGCGACTCGAACCGAACAAAAACCTACCACCTACACGGGAAAACAACCCGTGCTAAGCGATAATGCTTAGTGGGGAGGGACAAAAACAAAAGAGCACTACACAGAAATATTGATAATATCGTGCGGGTACATGAATAATAAAACATCAACATACTGAATTCTCTAAGTAGCAGAAAACAGAGATACATGTATCATCATCACTATAATGAAGCAAAGCTTAATAACAATATGCATAAAACAAATACACTAACTGAAATCACTCAATAATCATAACACTTCACTACGTAAAATACCAAACACTTCAAACAATAGCCTGAATTTCAGTGGTGGTGGATACGGGAACACTACACTACAAGGATACTATAAATAGTATCAAAACTGGAGACCGAAGCCTCAACAGTATCACTAATAACTAAGACCCTAAGTGGGGTCATCGCAAGGCCCAAACGGGGCTAACATAGGCAGCTGCACTCACTATCCCTTTATAAGCATGCTTATCTATCCACTACTATGACAATTCAGGCTCAGCTCACTCACTCTTAATATTTATCAACAAACAATGCCAAAGCAAGTATCCAAAACACTAGCATACCATTAATTATTTACACAACTCTAGAACATCGATATACACTTGTATAAAATACAAAACATAACTTATACAACACTGAGAAGCCATACAAAAAGAGAGAAGAAACGTTTCAAGCAAAACAGAACAAGCAGGAGAAGGCTCACTTTCGCAATCGTGACTTGCATCATGCTCGCGACAGTAGCCGCAGTGCTACTACCAAAAGCAGGGTTGTCGTGACTCGTGTCGCGATGAATGACTTGCGATAGTAGAAAAGTGGGCTGGTACGAGTAGTGTTATGGTGCACGACTCGTGCTGGCCACCAATGCTTGGGCTCGAGTCATTCTCCATCTGTCGAGTCGTGCACATTCCGCTGAGATGTGCACAATCTACCAAGTCATGCACCTCCCTCCATGTCATGCACAATCAGCCGAGCGGAGCACTACAGCCGAACGACTACTCTTCACGACTCATGAAGAGCTTCACGTGTTATGAAGAGTCTCATCCGAACGGGATAATCTTCACGACTCGTTAAGAACTTCACGTGTCGTGAAGAGTACCCTGTCGATCGGATCTCATCTGAACGGTCAATCTTCACGATTCTGATCGGCCCGCGCGAAGCTGGAATCATGCAGCTCTATCGCGCTCACGAAAAGCATCGCGATCGAGACAGAGTCGTGTTACCCAGTTCCTCAGCACAAACACCATTGTTCAAAACTTTCAAAACACAATCCAGACATACCTAATCACTCAAACAAACATAAATACTTACCTTATCACTGCAATACCTTCACAACATGCTCATAATCAGATAAACAAACTCATGCAAAAGCCATGCTCATTCACTTCAACATAACATTCAAATCATCATCATCATAGCACTAACATACAAATCCAATTTCACTACTCACTCATACTCATGCATCTACACATACATATAATCCAAAGAGAGAACTAGGGCAAACAACTCCCAAACAAAATACATCCAAGACAGAGCTCCCAAACCTGGCAAATTGAAGCTTCAATTCAATCCCTTCAAGATCCCACTTTTTCCTTCCCTTTGCTCTTCCTTCTCTCCTCCGATTCTTGCACAAAAACGTAGCCACAAAACACACTTAATCAACCAAACATCAACCAGAAAACTGACAAAGAAGAAGGAGAAAAAGAACCCAAGCTTACCTCTTCAAAACCCAACTCAAAACTCAGAAAAATCCAACTCAAACTTAAAGAATCACTTTAGGGCAAAACAAGAGAGAGCAGAAAAGAAAGGAAGAAGGAGAAAAAGAGGGAGACGTTAGCAAGAAGCAGAATTCTGCTTTTCTTGTTTCCCTCTCTCCTTCATTCTAATCTCATAAATGCTTTCACCTACCTATGCCACTTATCTCAATCCTCTTGGTCGACAATTCCCTCTCCTATTGGCCCTCATAGTCAAATATCTTAACTAACGAAAAACAAATAACTCACTAACTTAATCATTTTCTTCAATTAAGTCCTCAATAATTCTAATCCACTAGCACAATTATAAAAATACCCTCAATTATCCACTCAAATATGCAATTTCCGCCTAGGCCCTTTTTGGGTTGTTACAATCACTCCCCCTTAAGAAATTTCATCCTCGAAATTTCTTCACTAACAACTTATATCCCAATAACCCAAACCGAAAATAAACGGAACCTAACAATACAAACTTATCGGAAGGCCCTGCTGGTTCAGCTGCGTCTTTTGCGATCATCGCATACACTCGCGGACGCGCATACAGTTTTTCAGTTGGCGATTTTTGCACGGTTTCTAATGGCGCATGAGGAGGTCTTCCACTACCTCTACCACTTTGGGCTAATCTCGATCATTCACCACTCACCTTACTCTCAGGCTGATCTTTAAGCTCTCTTCTTTCCGGGCAATTTGCTAAGAAATGCTTCTTGCTTCCACACTTAAAGCATGCTCCAGAGATCCTTCTACACTCTCCCCAATGGCACTTCTGATAATGCTCGCACTTTAGAATCACACTTCACTTATTGGAGGGTGGTGCTACACTCCCAACCACTGAACGCACTAGAACCAAACCCTTTACTCCTTGGCCACTCGGAACACCTCTACCTTTCTTGCCAATTACGAATCCACTATCTGGGGCTTTACGCTTTTGCTCACTCCTTTGCTTAATAATCTCGGATTTCTCTAACTTGATCGCTCCCGCCACTAACTGATAATAGTTGACCGGTTGCATGACCGCTATGGCCAACAACGGTCCTTGGTTCACTTCCCTTAACCCATCCTCGAAGTGCCGACACTTAAACTCTTCCATCAAAAGCAACTCGGGCACATACTTGCTCAAATGGCTAAACTCCTTCTCATACTCACTCACTGACATACCCCGCTGTTTCAAACTAATGAACTCCTTCCACTTGGCTTCTCGGTATGCCTTCATCACATATTTCTGTTCAAACTCTTGCTTGAAGAATGTCAACTCAACTGGTCATTGAGGGTTATGAAGCACAAGCTTCAACCAATCATATGCTGGCCCTTAAAGCAGCGACATTGCACAAGATACCCTCTGACTTGCAGGACAGTTAATCTTTTGCAAAATTCGATAAACTCTCTCAATCCAGAACTCGGGCACATCCGATTGGTCCAACACAGTTCCATGAAAATCTTTCACTCCTCTCTTCCTCAATAACTCAGTAGGAGCCTTAGGAGCGGTCAGCTTATCCACTAACTGAAGCAAACCTTACACTAAGGCCGGATTCTCAAATCCCATACCAGGCATATCATCACGCTCATCACGCTAATGCTGCAGAGCAGGCTGCTCAAATCTAACCTCATTAACACTGCCCGTTGTCTCACCCACGTTCTCACTTGGATCAGACTCCATCCAGACACTACACAAGACACATATGCATTAGGCCACGACACAAAACTGACTCGCATGCAAGGACTCGACACTCAAACAATCAAAGACAACCAGAACTGCCTAAATCTTGCTCTGATACCACAAAATGTAACACCCCGATACCCCTGTTGGAAGGATACCGGAGCGCTAGCCCGACACTAACGGCACAAATATACGTACATCCATTAGAACAGAAGCATACATTAAGCTAGAACATATATAAGATTCATATAATCAAAATAATTTATACATCATCCAAACACTACATAAATATCCTTGAACATAATTACATATACTATAGATACTGAAATTCTTATATACAATGACAAAATGATATACAGGAGGAGTACAAAATAAAACAAAACTCTACTCCTATGTGGTCGACCTGCAGATGCGCGACTCGAACCGAATACATGGGAAAACAACCTGTGTTAAGCGATAACGCTTAGTGGGGAGGGACAAAGACAAAAGAGCACTATACAGAAATATTCATAATATCATGCGGGTACATGAATAATAAAACATCAATGCAGACACCGGGTCCTGATGCAGCCCAGACTGAAGTTACCCGATGATGAAAATGATGCCTATTCATGGGCTAGAAGCAAATAGAAGTGATGGCTTCCTCGAAAAAACTTATTTTTCATTTCTTTATTTTAAAAAAAAAATAGTTTTTTGGGCTTTGGCGGTGAGACCCATATCACTAATGTGAGCGTGAGGCCCAGCCTCATGTTAGTGAGGAGGCTCACTTGGCCCCTTGCCTCGCGTTCTCCTTTTCCTTTTTTACAGGGATTTGGTTTGAAAATAAGGGGATATGTTGGATTTGGTGGGAAACGATCTAATCCGATTGAGATATTAAAAAGAAAGAGTAAAAAACTAAGGGGGGATGATTGGAAAAAAGGGGGGCATTATTGAAGAGTGAACGAAAAAAACACAGAAAAAAGAGAGAGAAAAAGAAGAATACAGAGAAAAAGGTTTGAGAGCAAAAGCAAGGATTTCGGTTTTTTGTTTCAAAGCATTCAAAGTTTGTTCTTGAATCCAAGAAGCCAGCACTTCTTCATTTGGCACATCGAACGTCAAAATCTGAGAGTAAATACTGGGTTCATTTCTCTTTCCTTTTTCTTTTCTTTCTCTTTCTCGTTTGGTTTTACCAGTTGAATCTGTGCCTTGTACATATTGTATATATTTGTTGTTTGATTTACTTAATCTGTTCATCGCATATACATTGCCATTATGATTAAATAAGTGTGTATATTGCCTCGTTATGCATGTTAAATTACCTGATATCGTGTTTTTGGTCTATCAGTTTAGTTCCTCTATTCACCTCTGTTTTCCTGGTTCTTTGAGCTGTGGTTTTGTTTTTGTTTGATTTGTGGTTTTCGATCAGATTTTGCTCTTGTTCGAGCTTGAGTTGTGTTTCTTCGATCGGATTTCACGTTTCTCGATCGGATAGTGCCGTCATTTCCTCTCCCAATCGGCTGCGTCATCAAGAAAACCTAGTTCCCTGATCGGGCTCATGACTCGTGAAATACATTCACGCATGCACTGCACGACTCGTACAGTGCATTCACGAGTTGTGAATGTCGTGCACGACTCGTGCATGACATTTACGAGTCGTGCATTGATCCTCCATTTTCCCATTTTCCTTTTCGCACTTTTGCATTTCCCATTTCCCATTTCACGTTTCACTTTGGCCATAATGTATCTTTTGCATTTTTAATTGTTTTCACTTCACTTTTCTTTATTTTATTACAAATCCTATTATATTATATTATGTTTATTATGTTTATATTTTAATTATTAGTAATATTATTATTATTATTATTATTATTATTATTATTATTATTATTATTATTATTATTATTATTATTATTATTATTATTTTTCATTGTTATTATTTGTTTTAGTATTTGTTTATTATCATTATTGCGTTTTATTTTTAATTAGTATTATTACAATTATTATTATTATTATTATTATTATTATTATTATTATTATTATTATTATTATTATTATTATTAAATCATATTTATTGCATTGTCAATTGTTTACTTATAATTTATTTGTTTACTTTTAGTTTTTACTTTATTAATAATTATTAATGCTATTGTTATATTATTTGCCAAGTTTTAATTATTTTTATTGGTTTACTTAATTAGTTTATTTATTAGTTTTTATTTAATTATTTGTTCATATATTATTCATTTAATTACTTTACTAACATTTATTTTATTTTTGTTTTGTCGTCTCAAATTTATTTATTTTTGCAAGTCATATTCGTGCATGAGACGGAGAATCGGGAGACCAAAGAACTTCAATTTAGGGTTTGCAATTCTTTAATCGTTGTATTTCCTTTTATTATTATTTTTTATGTGTTGTATGTAAAATGTATTTTATATTATCCGTATTATAGAAATTCACATTTTTAATAACTAACGATTTGAGATTTTTATTAATAAATTGGACCAATATCCTATTTTAGCCAATAAAATCTCACCCTCAAAATAAAGAACTACTTTTCGTAAAATGGGATCACTCATTCCGATTTTTTCAAATCAATATCCTAAAAATAGTTCTCCAATTTTTCTAATAAATAAAAAGGAACCAATGTTCTTAAAATTTATGACCCGATTTATGTATGTTGCATTTTAATACATTTATTTATTTATTTTGGGGGATTGTTCTGTCCCATCTCCTTTTTTTATTATTTATTTTGGGGGATTGTTCTGTCCCAATTTTCTATTTTGTAATTTATTTATTTACTTCTTTATTTATCGCTTTCCTATATGAATGAATGTGCTTTAAATTTATTGCATTATCGCGTGAGATGAGAGATGGAATTTTGATTTCTTAAAAACTCATTTATTAACTTAAGTCATTAATGAGAGTGAAGTTCCGAACACCATCTCTAGTTTAGACCAATAGAGGTTAGAGACCTTTCCCAATTTCTTGTAAATTGGGTGGCAACTCCAAAATACCTCAAAGGTGCCTAAAGGCGTTATGAGTCTAGATGATCCTTTCCAATGTTCTATTGGGAAGGAGGCATCCAAAATGACTCATGATGCCCAAGATCAAAAAGACGCGAACCAATCCCTCGAATCCTAAAAGCGGGTTCAAAGAGGGCCTTGCTGGTTTCGACGTGCATCACAGTGGCGACTCCGCTGGGGACGATGATTGAAACTTCGCTTCGAAAGTGACTTAAGTTAAAATAATAATTGAGTTGTTAAGAATAAAAATTCCATTTCTAATCAAAATTGCATTGCATCCACTAGAGCCTTAGAATTATGTTAGTTGGTCCCTATTTTACCCCGATGCGTTCCCAAAGCACGACCCTACTTTCACTCATTATAAGGAAGTGTTCGGGATAATCACCAGCCCAAGCCTCGTACCATCTAATGGAGACCCGATCGGTCGCTATGCTCGTGATGAGCTAGACCCATCAGCAGGGACCATGTTTGGGTAGCCCTAAAGTAACACCACCTTTGACTAAAGCCCATGTAATGGCAATAGATACTTCAACTAGGTAATATGCTTCGTAATACTGTGCTTGCTATGTGGGCCCTTATATATTAAACCAATTCAAGCATATTAATCGGGCACTCATCAAAGGCTTTCATGCCCCGGTGGGCTCGTTTTAGTATGTTTGAAAGGTCCAGATATATAAAGGCCAAAACCCATGTGCCCGTGCTTTAAATTGAGAGTTGTCATACTGCCGATTTTTCACCGTGCACTATACATCTCCAATGGGTTCCCTGTTAACCCTTGGATAAACCCCACCTAGGAAAAAGACCGCACGACCCCGTGTGTGGGAGAAATAAGGTTGGAAGGATCTATTTGCTTGCATGTGGTTGTGAATGCTGCCTAGTATGCTTATGCATCACGTGTCATTCATGCACATTAATAAAATAAAATTATTAAAAATAAAATAAAAGAACATACATTTCATTTTATGTGTGTATATCCTTTTGTCTACATGTACATATCATCTTGCATATAATTTCTTCCATGCATCACATTATATCATTGTAATCTTTCACTCATCGAGAACCATTTGCACATCACAATCATACATTACATGACATTTGTGCATCATTCTAACCCCTTAATTTTGCAGCCACTGTAGACCATTTGTCCAAGTGGTTTTGGGGTTTCGACGGTTACCGTTGGAGGACCTTTTTTCTGGGGTTAGGATCAGGTTTAGGATCAAGGGCAGTTAATAAGAATTCAAAATTTTTAAGATTGGCCAATCCTTCACAACAGATTGAAGAGACTCGTGCCTTAATTGCCCAAGAGATAGATGGAAGGCTTGAAGAGCTCGAAATGAGGTTGTTGGCCATAATTAAGGAAATGATGGATGCCATGGCCCTAGTTCTTCAAGCTCAACTTATGGCAATTACCCTTAACCAAGTTGGGCTGGCCACTATCAAGAAAGCCTATACGGCAATGACCGCGGCGTCTCCTTTTACTTTCAAGCCCAAGGACAAGGTTACACTTGTTTCACCAGTCAAGCAAAGGAGAGATATGGGATCTACTCTAGAAAGGGACATTGCGCCTGAAGAGGGTGTGTGACGCGCGCCGGATCCCCGCAGCCGCCCATGGGACTGCCCGATCGAGGGCGATCGGGGCATTTGTGGGTCCGTTGACAGCTTGCGATAAATCGCAAGTGCGTCTATGTTGGGCAACAAGGAGGTATCATGGAGTCGCCACCCAATAAAACATTAAAAAAGTTACTCTCGCCTCGGAGAGCCTAAGACTGCGCTTGGTATCCATTTTGGGCTAGCCAGAGGGGTCTTGGAAGGTAAACCTCTCGCCCTAAGGAGCCTAGGATTAGCGCTAAAGTCTCGTGGCACAAAAAGGTGTCTTGGAGGGTAGACCTCTAGCCTCTTTGAGCCCAAAGACCAGAGCTGGGTCCGGGATTTCTCATCTATTTCTACCTCGATTATTTTATGATTAAATTTTAATTATCATCGATTCGCTCTCTCTCCACACGATGCAAGCTTGCGATAAATCGCAAGTGCGTCTATGTTGGGCAACAAGGAGGTATCATGGAGTCGCCACCCAATAAAACATTAAGAAAGTTACTCTCGCCTCGGAGAGCCTAAGACTGCGCTTGGTATCCATTTTGGGCCAGCCAGAGGGGTCTTGGAAGGTAAACCTCTCGCCCTAAGGAGCCTAGGATTAGCGCTAAAGTCTCGTGGCACAAAAAGGTGTCTTGGAGGGTAGACCTCTAGCCTCTTTGAGCCCAAAGACCAGAGCTGGGTCCGAGATTTCTCATCTATTTCTACCTCGATTATTTTATGATTAAATTTTAATTATCATCGATTCGCTCTCTCTCCACACGATGCAATTTAAATTAAAGGCGCAATTATTCATATTAAAAGCGGTAAATGTAAGCAAAATCCAAAATAAAGCATTCAAAAACAAATTACAATAACACTAGGAGCGGAATACAACTCCCATTTATAAAAGTGAAATACATGCATAAAACGGGTTATTCATTAATAGTGAGAACATTGGTCCTCGCATGCATATTTATTATGAAACAGGTTTGATGTGATGATTTATTTGGGTATGAAAAACTAGGACATTGGTCCCCTTTTATTTAGAAAAAAAATGTCAAGTTAATTAATAGAAACGTTTTTGTGATTTTCTTTTTAGCGGGCCTAAATAAACAATTTTACAAGAAAATTATATGGCAAAAATAAATAGGAAAAAGCCAAATAAACAAAATATTACAAATGAAAAAAAATAAATATTCCGAACGAGCCTTTTGGACCTCCACGTGTGCTCACGAAAGCGCCCAATCAAAAAATGAGTTTAGACATAAAAAAACAAAATACAAATAAAATAATGTTAGTGATTAAATTAATTAATTCAATTAAATATACAAAATAATGAATTACAAAATAAAATAAGATGATATGAAAAGAATGATAATGGAATCAAAATGTTATAAACCAAAATAAATGAGAAACATGCATTATATGTGACAAATGATTAAATGATGTGATGAAAATAAAATAAAATATGTTAATTAATTAGTACATGAAAATATACACATGATAACAATGATGATGAAGATAAACGAATCAAAGAATATATAAAATAATAAAGAAAAGAATAATAAATGAAAACAATTAAAGAGTGATGAAAACAATTAAATGAACAATATGATTAATTAAATATGTTCACAAATGATATAAACCGTTTACATGGCAAAAAGATCAATTAAAATGAATTTATTAATTACATGTTAAAAATAATAAACAATCAATATTTATGTGAATAAAAATCATATATAAACAAATTAAATAAAACAAATCTGAAATAAATAATAAAATAAAATATACATAAAAAATTAGATATGAACCAAAAGAAATAATAAGAACAAGCCCAGAATTTTTACCCTCAGAGTTTCGGATTCGATGAAGGTAAAAGATGATCGATTTCTTTGTTTGATGATTCACAATATTAGAGTGAAATATGATGAAAATGTTGGAATTTTATTCCAAGAAACATGAAAAAAAAATGATCAAAAATTCTTTAAGAACAAAGAATTGATACCTTTGCCTAAAGAAATGATTTTGATCAAAAAAAAGTTTTTATTGATTAAAATAAAGACAAAATGATTTCAAGAACAATCAATCACTTTGTTCATATCAAAAAAATTGATTGAAGTTTTATTTTAGAAAATCAAATAAAAATTAGATTTTGATGACAAACAATTATTTTATTTGTCTCAAAATCAATTTTTTATCAAAAAGAGATTCAAAACAAAATCAATGAAAAAGTTTTATTGAACCCAAAATAAAAGATTAAAAACAATTTTGAGAACAAATAATTATTCTATTTGTCTCAAAAATTAAATCAAACAACAAAACTTCCTCTAAAAAATATGTTTAGAAGAAATTATGTTGGAAAAAGAATGAAACATTTGATTTTTCTTTTTGATTTTTGGTTGGGGAATAAATCTGGAATTTTAGTGGAAGAAGAAGAAGAATTCTGGAAATTTTAGGTCTCAAAAAATGTGTGGAGGCTGCCCTTGATTTTTCATAAAGTCTTTATAGGATAAAAAAGGTTGCCCTAATTTAATTAAGGAAAAAACCTATTTTAACACAAAATTATTTTATTTTTAATTATAAAATCAAGTTTTATTATTTAATTACCTAAAAAAATATTTTAGAATTTAATTTGAAGTCAAAAACCCAAAAAAAAATGGGATAAAAAACGGATTTTTGGGTGAAAAAATCGGAAAAAGGGCTGAAAAATCGAAAAGGGGTATCAGACCCTGTAGCGACGGCCAGGATGCCCGTCGCTATAGAGAGACGGGCCTTCACGTAGCTAGGCTGCGCGAAATCCCCGCGCAGAGGCGCGGAAATCGCGCGCCTCAGCGCGCAGTGCGCACAACGCTGCGCGTCGCTTTTTAGCGACGCGCAGCATTGGCGACGCTGCGCGTTGCCATATCGCGTCTGCACGCTGGGCGCCTGGCGCCCTCGAGCTGGGCGCCAGCGCGCTGCCGCGCCTGACACTCGCGATCCGAAAAAACTTTTCTTTTTTTATTTTTTTTCTTCTTTTTTTTTTAAATTGACTAAAAACACTATAATTTTAAGCCCCTATTTTTCAAAATTAATTTTTTAAATATTTTTTTTATTTTCTAATTTTTCACTCTAAAATGCAAATTTGACGAGAAAACCATCACTTTTAACCTTTTAAGCCTGTGAAGGCAATTATCATCATTGGGTAACTTCGATCTAGGCTGACTCAGGACCCGGTGTCTACAGTTGCCCCCAGTTTAGGGGAATCTAGTACACTAGTGTCTAGGTGAGCCTAAACTCAAAGAAGAAAAGGAAAGAGAAAAGTACCTGAGTCAGCCGTCTTTCCGAACTGGAGAATTCTGAGATGGTGGTTATTATCATAGTGTGTTTTCGTTTGTTGAAGTGGTGCTATCTGTGAGCCCTTCGGTTGATTGCCCCCTGAGAGGTCTTCGATTCATCGATCGTTTGCCCCCTGAGAGGTCTTCAGTTCATTAATCGTTTGCCCCCTGAGACGTCTTCAGTTCATTTATCGTTTGTTTGCCCCCTGAGAGGTCTTCAGTTTGCTGCTCCCTGAGAAGTCTTCAGTTCATTTATCGTTTGTTTGCCCCCTGAGAGGTCTTCAGTTTGCTGCTCCCTGAGAAGTTTTCAGTTCATTTATCATTTGCCTCCTGAGAGGTCTTCGGTTCATTGATCGTTTGCCCCCTGAGAGGTCTTCGGTTCATTGCCCCCTGAGAGGTCTTCAGTTCATTGCCCCCTGAGAGGTCTTCGGTTCATTGATCGTTTGTTTGCCCCCTGAGAGGTCTTCAGTTTGCTGCTCCCTGAGAAGTCTTCGGTTTATTGATCGTTTGCCCCCTGAGAGGTCTTCCGTTCATTGCCCCCTGAGAGGTCTTCAGTTCATTGATCATTTGTTTGCCCCCTGAGAGGTCTTCAGTTTGCTGATCGTTTGCCCCCTGAGAGGTCTTCAATTCATTGCCCCCTGAGAGGTCTTCGATTTTGCTGCTCCCTGAGAAGTCTTTGGTTGATTGCCCCCTGAGAGGTCTTCGATTCATTGCCCCCTGAGAGGTCTTTGGTTGATTGCTTGGACTGATGTCGTCACTCGGCTTTGGTCGGTGTCCGCATCAAATCTCTTTTTCTGCAAAATAGGGAAACTAAAATATGCAGGAAAAATAGTGAGCATGCAAGTGAAATGCATGAGTCATGCAGGATAAAAATTTATCTGTGTGGACTTGGAGATGATAGCCGGGCTAGCTGCAATTTGCAATAGGATCGATGCCTTTTAAGCTGCTTTTGAATTTCATGCCCTTCGGGATTGCGAGATTCTCATCCGGTACCTGTAGTCATTATTTGAAGGTAGTGCGTCCCTTGTGGATTTTCACACTAGCTTTTCTTAGTGGGAAATGCGTCCTTTGCGGATTTTCACATAACCCTTTGCCTTATTTTTTGCCTGGAATGGACCCAACCCAATCCAGCGGCTTTTCTCTTTCTTTTTTCTTTTTTTTTTTTTTTTTTTTTGAAGATTGCTGAAGTTGTTGGCAAGAATCTTTAGGGAGTCTTAGGACATGGTTGCACGAGCTTGATTTTGCACATCTGATAACAGGATGAATCGGCTGAAGCGTTTGCGTGCTGAGGGTAGCAGAGGGTAGGCAGATACATGACTTTGATCACACAGGGTACAATACTCTGATCACATCATTGCATAAATGCATGTGTTTCAATTTGATTTCATTAAACATGATCATTATTTTGGCATTGATTTTAAAAAATACAAGACTTTAGCTAATTTCGAGATAGATCTTGAAAGCATCAAACTCCTATTATCAATCAGCCCTCTTGGGTTTTATGATTGAAGATTTTCTCTCATCTCTTAATCTTTTTCTTTGAATGCGAATTCTAGATGCAACTTTGGGGACGAGACTTAACTCGAATGCATGAATGCACTCGTGGCTCCTCGCTTTAAGCTCAAGAAACACCATATGCCTCTTCTTACGTACCAAACCTTATTAGAAGGTCATCTTCGCTAATTGGATAAGACTGAACCAAGAATCAAAAGGTCTTACTTTGGTTGTAATGTTAGGCTTAGGTAGATGGCTATCAAAGGAGGATCAGGTCGCTAGAGAAAAATGGCCGCAATATTTTCTCGACTGGTGGATGAACCATTCTCAGCTCAGTTGTATATACAAAGGTATTCTTGAATTTGGATTTGATAACATTTTAGCTCATTTAAGATTAGATTGACAGTTAAAAGGTAATCATCAAAACTCGTCAAGTGGTTATTATTTTGAGCTCTACTTTTTTTTTTTTTTTTAAGGAGCTCATGTCTTTGGCGCATGACTGAAACCCTCTTTTCAAAGTGTAAACTCATCCTTACCAAGGCAATTTTGATAACTCACAAAGAAATTGTTAATTGTTAAAACGTTTATCCATCCCTGCTAGAGAGGCCACTCTTCTAAGGGGAAGCCAAAATCATTTTAGGCGAGGGGATAGTTTTAACATGTGTAACAACAAAATTGGCACGCATTTAGCATACCCACATAAAGGCTCAATGGGCTAGCAAGCGATTGTGAAGTAAGGGTAGGAAATGGTCATTTAGGGAACTATACAAAGGAAATGTTGCCTAAATCATTTTCTAGGTTCCGTCTTATTCAGGGATCGCTTTGACGGGTAATCGGAAAGGTTCTAGTGCTCTTAGTGAGTTTCCATCCAGTCCCCTAATTGCAACTAGTTTTTATTTATTATTTTTTTTTCTTTACAGGAGCTATATCAGATGCTATCAAAATTTTCTTTGGGTTCCCCAAAGTTTCCGAGATTAACTGCAGTCATATTATTTGAATTAATGCCAAAGTAAATGTGTTATGATCATGCGAAATGAAATCAATAGAAACATTATACAAATAAGCAAAAATTGTTCTCTTCATTACAAACCGAAAATTGTAACATAAAATGTTCTAGAAATAAAAAGAATTTCAGCATCTAAAAGCAATATCACTAGTGGGCCACAAGACACGATCATGTTCGCGGTGGAGGGACTGCATTATAACCTGCTTTTTTCTTTTTCTCTCTCTTCTCAGGATCTGCGATCTGATTGGTGTCAATGAGATCCTGGATTTTGTTTCTCAAAATTCGGCAATGGTCAGTCAAATGGCCGGTGTGCTCGTGGTAAGCGCAGTACTGATCACCTCTATGTCCCGGCTGTCCCTGACCCAAGGCTGGTCTGGGTGGCAAAGGTTGCAACTTGCCTTCCTTCATTAGTCTCTCCAGTACCCAGGATAGAGACCGGTCTAAGTTAGAGTAGTATCTCTGACCCTGCCCAACTCCAGTAGCTGAGACCTCTGTCGTCCTACCGTTTCTGCTGTTGCTGCTCCCGGCACCTCCTGATTTGAATCCCGACTAGTTCCCATAGCCTTTCCCAGCAAAGTTATTTTGGCTTGCTTTCTTTGCCAGGTAAGCCGCCTCAGCTTCTATAGCGATATCCTTAAGCGACTCCCAGTCCTTGAGCCCCTTAAAACTGAGCAAGTCCCTTAAGTAAGGGCATGAGTTTCTGATAAACAGCCTAATCTGGTCTGCAGTGTCAAGCTTCCTCTTCATCTCCATGACCCTGTTTCTCCATCTTGTAAGGTACTCATGGAATGACTCATCATTCTTCGGCTGTAGAAGCTCGAGGTCTTTTAGGGTGACCTCCATCCTAGTGCTGCAGTCGTACTGCTTCATGAATTCTTCGGTCAAAAGGTCCCAGTCCTCTTTGGACCTCCTATCCAACCCGTGGTACCAGTCAACTGTCGGGCCCACCAGACTAAGGCAGAAATATTCCACCTTCTGCTTCTTGCTCAGCCCTGTGCCTTTCATGACCAGGGTGTACTGCTTGATGTGGGCGGATGGGTCAGAGGTGCCATCAAATTTCGGCAGCTCGGGCATCTTGAATCTTTGGGGCAGCAACTCTTTATCCCCCAGATCTCTGCCTTCTGGGTTGACCCCCTTTCCAGCTGATAGCATACGGGTGATAGCTTCGATCTGCTGTCTCATACCTCTTAAAGCTTCATCCTCTACTCTGGGTGCTCTGGGCCTCGCAGCTTGGTGGACTATCGGCACCTCTTCTTCTTCTTCCTCCATCAGGAAATCATCATTGGGATTGTGAATCCTTTCCCCTCTTGGCTCGATGGGTGCGGCAGCTCTGTGTTCATTATTGGTGTAACACCCCGTTATCCCCGTTGGAAGGATACCGGAATGTCACGCGGACAAACATATAAACGAATCCAAAGCATTCTAATAAATAAAATAAAAGATGAAATATAAAGAAACTTTTAATCATACTATATTAAAACCTTTAACATATATATCAATATCGTTTTACAAAAAGAGGCTCGTAAGCAAATACATATACAAAAATAATTGTTCCTTTACAAAGATCCATTTTGCTATTAACAAGCCATGTACAAAATAACAGCGGAAGACTCAAAAATAACTTCATCCAAAAAGACTTCTAGTGGCCGACCTGCAGATATTTGACACCAAACCGAACTCACCACCTGCACGGGAAAAGAACCCGTGCTAAGCGATAACGCTTAGTGGGGAGGAACAAAACAAATGAACAATATGCATATACAATATTTACAACAATAATATATAATCTCACTGCAACATATACGTGCAATAGAATTATGATTCAAAATCAAAGGCATCAAAGTTACATATAAAAAATATTCCATGTTCTTTACTTGGCATGCATAAATATACATTACAAGCAATTAACTACTAAATTCATATTTAGGATCAACGTAATTCTCACCATTCTAAGTACACAGATACTAGGTGCATATCATAAAGTTATGCTAGAATTCATGTGCATCATATACTTGTAATCGTGTCAATATGCATCTCAACATGTGCCACACAATTTAACATATAGCCTGATTAGTCTGAAAAACCATTTAGAAGTGGATGCGGTCCATTGGATACTGATAGAACACAGTATCCCAAGCATATAGAGACATAAGTCTCAAACATGTGATTTTTCATATAGAGACCGAAGTCTCGCATTTATTTTCCATATAGACCCAAACGGGGTCGAAATAAGGATCCAAACGGAACCTGCATATAACGTTTTATCATATAGCAGCTGCACACACACCCTGACCTAAGTAAGCGCTTACTTATCCACCACTATGACTATTCAGGCTTAAAAACACTTTTCCAAAGCTCAAATGTCATTATCATATCATGAGAATTAAAGACAACGTATAACTCATGTATACATGTATATTTATCAAATTCGGAAACATATAAATATATATATATAAATACAGAAAATAATAAGAACATATAACTCACATTGAAATAATCCATGTTCATGTAAATTATAAACATTTAAATCATGTATATTAATTACTAATCATGAACACAAATCATATTTAATCACTTATTAAATTAAAGAACAGATTTGAACTTGATCTAGATTCAAACAGTGGAAAAACCCCATGTACAGAAGCTTAAAAACTTTGCTTTTGGAAAACAGGCAGCAGGGAGGGAAGGCCAGTCACGAGTCACCCAGGCAACGGTGACTCGTGACGCTGGCTTCACGCAAACGCCACGCCAAAAATAGAGGCAGTCATGAGTCGTGACCCTCCGTCACGCCTCGTGACGCCTGAGAGGAGAGGGAAGGTCACGAGACAAAATCTCGTGACACGCATGGAAGGCAAGGTCGCGAGGCGTGATGCTCCATCACGTCTCGTGACTTCCCAGGGAAGGAGATCACGGCGTGATGCTCCATCACGTCACGTGACTTCCCAGAGAAGGAGGTCACGGCGTGATGCTCCATCACGTCACGTGAACTTCTTCACACAAACTGATTCTCCTTCTCAAAATCTCAGAATTTCAGAAAACGTAAAAACCCAAAGAAATCGTGAAAACAGAGTACAACCCAAAACTCAAATCCCCATTTGTCTAAAACCATTTTTCATGCAATAAATATTCGAATACGTACCTTCAAGTCTCCAGAGCACATTTACAGCAATTTTAATACAAATTATACCATTTTACAATCAAAACAGAAGCAATGCCAGAACATCAACTTCCCAGGAATCCACATTCAAACTCATGCATATTCATCTCATTAACATACACAAAGTTATTCTTTTCTACAGAAATCATATATACACATTACACTTCTCATGCATTTTGATATTCAAACACACACAGAAACAATGTTCATATCAGTACAGCAAACAGGATCCAAACATGAGAAAGGACAGACACTCCCAAACCTGTAATGAAGTTCAAAATGTCCACTGTATTCTTCAATCCACAATCTTTCCTTTTCCCTTCTCTTTCCTCTTATCTTCAGATGCTTACAAACAGATAAAACCACATTCCATTAACCCAAGAATAGAATCTCGATAAACCCAAAGGAGAAGAAGAAGGAGATTCAACCATAAAAACCAAGAAAACTTCTGGCACTTACCTCTGGAAACTTTTCAATGCTCAAAACCCTAGCTCATAACAGATGAACACACATGCAAATGGGAAAGAAAGAACAGAGAAAGAAGAGAAATGGAGTGGTTAACGTGAGAGAGAGAGAGCAAGAGAGAGAACTTTTCGTTTCCTGGAAGCTAAAATTCTCAGACATCTCTTTTCTCTCACCCACATGCACACACTCACATCTCCACTTGGCACACATGTGCGGTTCTCTTAATCCCAATTACAAACAGCTCCTCACAATCTTCTCACAGGTCCTTAACAAATTCTTTTTACTCACTAAAATAAAATCAATAAATAATACTTTTAATTCCTTGCAATTTAATCCTCTTTCCTCATGCAAATTACCCACTTGCCCTTAATTGTCCAATTAAAATCGCTAATTCCAATTAGGCCACTTATGGGGTGTGACAACTCTCCCCTCCTTAAGAAAATTTCGTCCTCGAAATTTCCTCGCTTATGAAATACATCTCAAATACCAAAACCGAAATGAAACAAAACTTAACATTTAAACACTTACCCGAAGGACCCGCGGCAACGGTCGCATCTTCAGCAATCATAGCATAAGCTCTATGCCGGTTATGATCTTCCGTAGCACCAGGTCGTTGCACTGTCTCTGATGGTGCTCTCGGAGCTCTACTTCCATCACGATTGCTTCGAGTGACATTGGATCTTCTGCTTTCTTGTTGATTCTGGTCCTCTTGTCGATTAGGGCAAAATGCAAACCGATGTTCCATACTTCCGCACTTAAAGCATGCCCCGGTGATCTTGCGACATGTACCCCAATGGTACCTATGACAATGCTCACACTCCGGTGCTCGATTTCCCTTATTACCATGAGGGGCTACGCTCTCTACTTGTGAAGGCACTTGAACAATCTCTCTAGATCCTTGCTCGGTTAGAGCACCCTTGGACTTCTTAGTACTCGCAACTCCCCCATCCGGTGCTCTTCTCTTGCTAACCATTCTCTGCTTAATCACCTCTGATTCCTCTAACTTCATTGCTACAGCCATAAGCTGATAATACCCCACTGGTTGCAAGACTATCATTGCAGACAAAGGACCTCTGTACACCTCACGAAGTCCCTCTAGAAAGTGCCTACATCTGAACTCATCCGTCAACAACTGTTCGGGCACATACTTACTCAACCGGTTGAATTCCTTGTCATACTCACTCACGGTCATACCCCGCTGCTTCAAACTAATGAAGTCTCTCCACTTAGCTTCTTGGTAAGCCTTCGTCACATACTTTTGCTCAAACTCTTGCTTGAAGTATTCCCAAGTCAATTCGGCTGGTCGTTGCGGATTCCTCATCACAAGTTCCCACCAATCATATGCTGATCCTTGAAGCAACGATATTGCACATGAAGCTCTCCGATCTGCGGGACATCTAATCTCTTGCAGAATCCTACCTACCCTCTTCAGCCAAAACTCAGCCACATCTGATTCATCCAAGGCAGTCCCATGAAAGTCTTCTGCTCCTCTCTTTCTTAACAACTCAGTTGAAGCCTTAGGAGCAGTCAACCTATCAACCACTTGCAGTAACCCTTGTACTAACGCTGGATCAAAACCAACTCCTCTATTTGCACCCACAGCTGGTGCAAGTTCCCGCTCATGCCTATCCTGTCCCACTGGATCACCTCCTCTGACTGGATTCTCTCTTCGACCCACATTGATACTGCTCATGGTGTTGCCCATATACTCACTTGGATCCGACTCCATACAAACACTACGCAACACAAGACATCTGCATTAGGCCACTACATAAAACTGACTCTCATGCATAGACTTGACTCTACACTCAAACAATCACAACATAACCCAGAACCACCAAACCTGGGCTCTGATACCAAGCTGTAACACCCCGTTATCCCCGTTGGAAGGATACCGGAATGTCACGCGGACAAACATATAAATGAATCCAAAGCATTCTAATAAATAAAATAAAAGATGAAATATAAAGAAACTTTTAATCATACTATATTAAAACCTTTAACATATATATCAATATCGTTTTACAAAAAGAGGCTCGTAAGCAAATACATATACAAAAATAATTGTTCCTTTACAAAGATCCATTTTGCTATTAACAAGCCATGTACAAAATAACAGCGGAAGACTCAAAAATAACTTCATCCAAAAAGACTTCTAGTGGCCGACCTGCAGATATCTGACTCCAAACCGAACTCGCCACCTGCACGGGAAAAAAACCCGTGCTAAGCGATAACGCTTAGTGGGGAGGAACAAAACAAACGAACAATATGCATATACAATATTTACAACAATAATATATAATCTCACTGCAACATATACGTGCAATAGAATTATGATTCAAAATCAAAGGCATCAAAGTTACATATAAAAAATATTCCATGTTCTTTACTCGGCATGCATAAATATACATTACAAGCAATTAACTACTCAATTCATATTTAGGATCAACGTAATTCTCACCATTCTAAGTACACAGATACTAGGTGCATATCATAAAGTTATACTAGAATTCATGTGCATCATATACTTGTAATCGTGTCAATATGCATCTCAACATGTGCCACACAATTTAACATATAGCCTGATTAGTCTGAAAAACCATTGAGAAGTGGATGCGGTCCATTGGATACTGATAGAACACAGTATCCCAAGCATATAGAGACATAAGTCTCAAACATGTGATTTTTCATATAGAGACCGAAGTCTCGCATTTATTTTCCATATAGACCCAAACGGGGTCGAAATAAGGATCCAAACGGAACCTGCATATAACGTTTTATCATATAGCAGCTGCACACACACCCTGACCTAAGTAAGCGCTTACTTATCCACCACTATGACTATTCAGGCTTAAAAACACTTTTCCAAAGCTCAAATGTCATTATCATATCATGAGAATTAAAGACAACGTATAACTCATGTATACATGTATATTTATCAAATTCGGAAACATATAAATATATATATATAAATACAGAAAATAATAAGAACATATAACTCACATTGAAATAATCCATGTTCATGTAAATTATAAACATTTAAATCATGTATATTAATTACTAATCATGAACACAAATCATATTTAATCACTTATTAAATTAAAGAACAGATTTGAACTTGATCTAGATTCAAACAGTGGAAAAACCCCATGTACAGAAGCTTAAAAACTTTGCTTTTGGAAAACAGGCAGCAGGGAGGGAAGGCCAGTCACGAGTCACCCAGGCAACGGTGACTCGTGACGCTGGCTTCACGCAAATGCCACGCCAAAAACAGAGGCAGTCACGAGTCGTGACCCTCCGTCACGCCTCGTGACGCCTGAGAGGAGAGGGAAGGTCACGAGACAAAATCTCGTGACACGCATGGAAGGCAAGGTCGCGAGGCGTGATGCTCCATCACGTCTCGTGACTTCCCAGGGAAGGAGATCACGGCGTGATGCTCCATCACGTCACGTGACTTCCCAGAGAAGGAGGTCACGGCGTGATGCTCCATCACGTCACGTGAACTTCTTCACACAAACTGATTCTCCTTCTCAAAATCTCAGAATTTCAGAAAACGTAAAAACCCAGAGAAATCGTGAAAACAGAGTACAACCCAAAACTCAAATCCCCATTTGTCTAAAACCATTTTTCATGCAATAAATATTCGAATACGTACCTTCAAGTCTCCAGAGCACATTTACAGCAATTTTAATACAAATTATACCATTTTACAATCAAAACAGAAGCAATGCCAGAACATCAACTTCCCAGGAATCCACATTCAAACTCATGCATATTCATCTCATTAACATACACAAAGTTATTCTTTTCTACAGAAATCATATATACACATTACACTTCTCATGCATTTTGATATTCAAACACACACAGAAACAATGTTCATATCAGTACAGCAAACAGGATCCAAACATGAGAAAGGACAGACACTCCCAAACCTGTAATGAAGTTCAAAATGTCCACTGTATTCTTCAATCCACAATCTTTCCTTTTCCCTTCTCTTTCCTCTTATCTTCAGATGCTTACAAACAGATAAAACCACATTCCATTAACCCAATAATAGAATCTCGATAAACCCAAAGGAGAAGAAGGAGATTCAACCATAAAAACCAAGAAAACTTCTGCCACTTACCTCTGGAAACTTTTCAATGCTCAAAACCCTAGCTCATAACAGATGAACACACATGCAAATGGGAAAGAAAGAACAGAGAAAGAAGAGAAATGGAGTGGTTAACGTGAGAGAGAGAGAGCAAGAGAGAGAACTTTTCATTTCCTGGAAGCTAAAATTCTCAGACATCTCTTTTCTCTCACCCACATGCACACACTCACATCTCCACTTGGCACACATGCACGGTTCTCTTAATCCCAATTACAAACAGCTCCTCACAATCTTCTCACAGGTCCTTAACAAATTCTTTTTACTCACTAAAATAAAATCAATAAATAATACTTTTAATTCCTTGCAATTTAATCCTCTTTCCTCATGCAAATTACCCACTTGCCCTTAATTGTCCAATTAAAATCGCTAATTCCAATTAGGCCACTTATGGGGTGTGACAGTTGGGTTGACGAGCAGCAACTCCAACGAAGGGAGCCTCCCCACCAGCAGGTGGTTCGGCTTGCCCCCGAGGAGGGGCTGCCTGTTGCTGTAGAGCAGCAGGCGGCTGTGGGGCAGCAGGTGGATGGGCAATCCTTTCAGCCATGGCACCCATCATGTCTAGCATTCTACGTTCGAAGTCCTCTAGCCTCCTAGCTAGGTCTTGAGTGGTCAGTGCTCCGGTTTCTTCTGCCATTGGTGGTTCTACAAAGGCTTCACTAATTGATGATGACGATTCAGAATCCCAGTCAGACACTAGTCCCGGCAACTCAAAGAGCAGATTTGTCCTTACTAGCCGACCGTCGGAACCTCTAGTCCACTTAGATGAATCTATGATGGCTGAAAAAATTAGATTGTTAGGATGATGCATGAATGACATATACAATGCATGATAGTGAGCTATGCAACATTTACAATCACATGCAAGCAAGTAAAGCCTTCCAACCTTATTACTCCCACACAAGAGGTAATGCGGTCTCTTTCCTAGGTGGGCTTAATCCATAGGTTAACGGGGAACCCAATGGATGTGTATGGTGCTGGGTGGAAAACCGGCATCATAACATCTCTTATCTAATGTGCAAGCACATGGGTTATGATCGTTATGTATTTAGGCAGCCCGAACAAGTTGACATGGGCCTATCGGGGCATGAAAGCCTTTGATTAGGTGACCAATCAAATTATATGGGCTTGTCCAATATATAATGATCCACATAGCAAGCATAGTATTAAGGTTCATACCACCTAAGGGAAGTGACTATTTCCATTACATGAGCTTTGGTCAAAGGGCGGTGTTACTTTAGGGCTACCCAAGCATGATCCCTGCCGACGAGTCTAGCTCATCACGAGCGTAACGACCGATCGGGTCACCATTTAATATACCATGATGGTACGAGGCTTGGGCTGGTGATTATCCTTAACACTTCCCTAAATTGAGTGAAAATAGGGTCGTGCTTCGGGAACGCACCGGGGCTAAAAGAGGGACCAAACTAGCATAGATCTAAGGCTCTAATGATATGCGAATGCAATTTTGAGAGAAAGCGAATTTATGAATTAAATTTTAATCATAAATGTTAAGCGAGGTATTTTCAAATCGAAATCTCGAACCATAAACGTCCCCAGTGGAGTCGCCACTGTGACGTGCGCCGGATCCCCGCGGCCGCCCATGGGACCACCCGCTCGAGGGCGATCGGGGCATTTGTGGGTCCGTTGACAGCTTGCGATAAATCGCAAGTGCGTCTATATTGGGCAACAAGGAGGTATCATGGAGTCGCCACCCAATAAAACATTGGGAAAGTTACTCTCGCCTCGGAGAGCCTAAGACTGCGCTTGGTATCCATTTTGGGCCAGCCAGAGGGGTCTTGGAAGGTAAACCTCTCGCCCTAAGGAGCCTAGGATTAGCGCTAAAGTCTCGTGGCACAAAAAGGTGTCTTGGAGGGTAGACCTCTAGCCTTTTTGAGCCCAAAGACCAGAGCTGGGTCCGGGATTTCTCATCTATTTCTACCTCGATTATTTTATGATTA
The DNA here is from genome assembly GCA_947683425.1 of Excoecaria cochinchinensis. Taxonomy (NCBI): domain Eukaryota; kingdom Viridiplantae; phylum Streptophyta; class Magnoliopsida; order Malpighiales; family Euphorbiaceae; genus Excoecaria; species Excoecaria cochinchinensis. The sequence goes on from CANTUQ010000018.1 coordinate 3,684,830, forward strand.
AATTTTAATTATCATCGATTCGCTCTCTCTCCACACGATGCAATTTAAATTAAAGGCGCAATCATTCATATCAAAAGCGGTAAATGTAAGCAAAATCCAAAATAAAGCATTCAAAAACAAATTACAATAACACTAGGAGCGGAATACAACTCCCATTTATAAAAGTGAAATACATGCATAAAACGGGTTATTCATTAATAGTGAGAACATTGGTCCTCGCATGCATATTTATTATGAAACAGTTTTGATGTGATGATTTATTTGGGTATAAAAAACTAGGACATTGGTCCCCTTTTATTTAGAAAAAAATGTCAAGTTAATTAATAAAAATGGTTTAGTGACTTTCTTTCTAGCGTGCCTAAATAAACAATTTTACAAGAAAATTATATGGCAAAAATAAATAGGAAAAAGCCAAATAAATAAAATATTACAAATAAAGAAAAATAAATATTCCGAACGAGCCTTTTGGACCTCCACGTGTGCTCGCGAAAGCGCCCAATCAAAAAATGAGTTTAGACATAAAAAACAAAATACAAATAAAATAATGTTAGCAATTAAATTAATTAATTCAATTAAATATACAAAATAATGAATTACAAAATAAAATAAGATGATATGAAAAGAATGATAATGGAATCAAAATGTTAACAAACCAAAATAAATGAGAAACATGCATTATATGTGACAAATGATTAAATGATGTGATGAAAATAAAATAAAACATGTTAATTAATTAGTACATGAAAATATACACATGATAACAATGATGATGAAGATAAACGAATCAAAGAATATATAAAATAATAAAGAAAAGAATAATAAATGAAAACAATTAAAGAATGATGAAAACAATTAAATGAACAATATGATTAATTAAATATGTTCACAAATGATATAAACTGTTTACATGGCAAAAAGATCAATTAAAATGAATTTATTAATTACATGTTAAAAATAATAAACAATCAATATTTATGTGAATAAAAATCATATATAAACAAATTAAATAAAACAAATCTGAAATAAATAATAAAATAAAATATACATAAATAAATTAGATATGAACCAAAAGAAATAATAAGAACAAGCCCAGAATGTTTACCCTCAGAGTTTCGGATTCGATGAAGGTAAAAGATGATCGATTTCTTTGTTTGATGATTCACAATATTAGAGTGAAATATGATGAAAATGTTGGAATTTTATTCCAAGAAACATGAAAAAAAATGATCAAAAATTCTTTAAGAACAAAGAATTGATACCTTTGCCTAAAGAAATGATTTTGATCAAAAAAAAGTTTTTATTGATTAAAATAAAGACAAAATGATTTCAAAAACAATCAATCACTTTGTTCATATCAAAAAAAATTGATTGAGGTTTTATTTTAGAAAATCAAATAAAAATTAGATTTTGATGACAAACAATTATTTTATTTGTCTCAAAATTAATTTTTTATCAAAAAGAGATTCAAAACAAAATCAATGAAAAAGTTTTATTGAACCCAAAATAAAAGATTAAAAACAATTTTGAGAACAAATAATTATTCTATTTGTCTCAAAAATTAAATCAAACGACAAAACTTCCTCTAAAAAATATGTTTAGAAGAAATTATGTTGGAAAAAGAATGAAACATTTGTTTTTTCTTTTTGATTTTTGGTTGGGGAATAAATCTGGAATTTTAGTGGAAAAAGAAGAAGAATTCTGGAAATTTTAGATCTCAAAAAATGTGTGGAGGCTGCCCTTGATTTTTCATAAAGTCTTTATAGGATAAAAAAGGTTGCCCTAATTTAATTAAGGAAAAAACCTATTTTAACACAAAATTATTTTATTTTTAATGATAAAATCAAGTTTAATTATTTAATTACCTAAAAAAATATTTTAGAATTTAATTTGAAGTCAAAAATCCAAAAAACATGGGATAAAAAACGGATTTTTGGGTGAAACAATCGGAAAAGGGTATCAGACCCTGTAGCGACGGCCAAGATGCCCGTTGCTATAGAGAGACGGGCCTTCACGCAGCTAGGCTGCACGAAATCCGCGCGCATCAGCGCGCGGTGCGGTGCACAGTGCGCCTCGCTTTTTAGCAACGCGCAGCATTGGCGACGCTGCGCGTCGCCATATCGCGCCCAGCGCGTCTGCCCGCTGCCGCGCCCGACACTCGCGATCCGAAAAAACTCTTTTTTTTTATTTTTTTTCTTCTTTTTTTTTTTAAATTGACTAAAAACACTATAATTTTAAGCCCCCATTTTTCAAAATTAATTTTTTAAATATTTTTTATTATTTTCTAATTTTTCACTCTAAAATGCAAATTTGACGAGAAAACCATCACTTTTAACCTTTTAAGCCTGTGAAGGCAATTATCATCATTGGGTAACTTCGATCTAGGCTGACTCAGGACCCGGTGTCTACAGGGTGGAGATACAGTGAGGTTGTATTCCCTAAAAAATGATAGCCCGGGTATCCGCAATAACAGTAAGGGCAATGTTAAGAGGACGGGAGTGCCAGCGACGAAAATGAATTAAAGGCACTATTCTAATTTGGGTAGATCCTTGTCGTGGGTTTTTAAGAAGCTAATGAAGGAGGGGATATTACAACCATTGCCTCCTAAGCTCGCCAGTAGCCAGGGACGTCCCAATTACAGGGCTGATTAGTATTGCGCCTTCCACCAACACACCGGGCATCTAAGGAACTATGGTTGGACTTTAAGGGACCGGGTACAAGATCTCATTGAAAGCAAATAGATCTCTGACCTAGAAGAGCAAAAGAAGGAGAGGAAGACAAATTGAGTACCTAAGTGAGGAATGACGACGGTTCTCATGAATGATAATGGACCATTGACTATGGCACCTGTGCAGAAGACTATATTTTAGATGCTTTATTTCTTTTTACTTCAAGAACTTCTTATGACAGTCTTGGCTATTTTAATATGATGAACAAATTTGCTTATTTGTATAGTGTTTCGGATGATTTTATTTCTCATGATCACGATGCATTCATTTTTTGATATTAATTCAATTAATACGATTACATTTAATCTCGAAACATTGGAAAACCAAAAAGAAAATATTGATAGCATCTGATATAACTCCTGAAGAGAGAAAGATTCTGAGAGTTGAAAATGAAAATAAAAAAAACTAGTTGCAATTAGGGGATTGGATGAAAACTCACTAAGAGTACTAGAACCTTTCTGATTACTCGTCAAAGCGATCCCTGGATAAGACAGAACCTAGAAAATGATTTAGGCAGCCCTTCTTTGTATAGCTCTCTAAATGACTATTTCCTACCCTTATTTTGCAATTGCTTGCTAGCCCATTGAGCCTTTATGCTGGTATGCTAAATGTGTACCGATTTTGTTGTTACACATGTTGAAACTACCCTTCGCCTAAAATGATTTTTACCTCCCCTTAGAAAAATGGCTGCTCTAGTAAGAACGGATGCACATCATTGACAATTCTTTGGGTTATCAAAAATTACCCTGGTAAGAATGAGTTTACACTTTGGGAAGAGGGTTTTAATCATGCGCAAAAGATATGAGCTCGAAAAAAGAAAATAAAAAAAAGGAAGAAAGGAAAAAAAAGAAAGAAAAAAAAGGAAATAGAGCTCAAGATAGTAGCCACTTAACGAGTTTCGACGATTACCTTTTTATTCTGATCTTAATGAGCTAAAATGTTATCGAGCCCAAATTCAAGAATACCTTTGTATATGTGACTGAGCTGAGAACGGTTCACCCATCAGTCGAGTAAAATATTGCGGCCATTTTTCTCTAGCGACCTGATCCTTCTTTGACAGCCATCTACCTAAGCCTAACGTTGCAACCAAAGTAAGACCTCTTGATTCTGGGTTCAGTCTTATCCACCTTCTAATAAGGTTTGGTACGTAGGAAAAAGCATATAGTGTTTCTTGAGCTTCAAGCGGGGAGCCACGAGTGCATTTATGCATTTGAGTTAAGTCTCATCCCCAAAGTTGCATCTAGAATCTACGTTCAAAGAAAGAAAAAAAATAAAAGCTGAGAGAAAATATTAAATCATGAAGACCCTAAAGGGCTGATTGATAACAGGAGTTTGATGCTTTCAGGATCTATTCCGAGATTAGATGAAGTCTTGTATTTTTCAAGTTAATGCCAAATAACAATCATGTGTTATGAAATCAAGTTAAAATGTATACATATATGCAATGATATATTGATGTGATCAGAGCAGTTCATCTTTCATACTCAAAGTTGTCTGGGTCAGGCGTAGAATCAGTGCACTAGTACTATCTTCCCTCTGGTGCTCTATCCCTTCCTCTTAAAAAAATAAAAAAAATAAATAAATATATAAAAGCCGCTGGATTGGGTTGGGTCCATTTCAGGCAAAAAATAAGGCACGGGATTATGTGAAAATTCGAAAGGACGCATTTTCCGCTAAGAAAAGCTAGTGAAAAAATCCATAAGGGACGCGCTACCTTAAAATAATGACTATAGGTATCAGAGGAGAACCTTGTAATCCCCAAAGGCATGAAATTCAAAACCAATTCCAGAGGGCACCTATCCTACTGCAATTTGTGACCAAACCGGCTGTCGCATCCAAATCCACTCAGACGGATTCTTATCCTGCATTCCTGCATAACCCATGCATTACCATTTTTTCCTGCATATTTGGTTTTCTAGTTTTGCAGTAAGAAAGATTCGATGCGGACACCGACAAAAGGCAAGTGACGACATCAATCCAAACATCAAATCCAAACAATCAACCAAAGACCTCTCAGGGGGCAGTCAACCCAAGACCTCTCAGGGGGGGCACATTCAACCCAAGACCTCTCAGGGGGCACATTCAAACCAAGACCTCTCAGGGGGCACATTCTACCCAAGACCTCTCAGGGGGCACTTTCAACCCAAGACCTCTTAGGGGGCACATTCAACCCAAGACCTCTCAGGGGGCACATTTAACCCAAGACCTCTCAAGGGGCAGTCAACCAAAGACCTCTCAGGGGGCAATCAACCAAAGACCTTCCAGGGGGCAATCAACCAAAGGGCTCATAGACAGTACCACCTTAGAAGGGTTAGCATGATGGCGGCACTACCATTCTACGGAAGGTTAGCACGACCACGGTACCACCACTTTAGAAAGGTTTGCACAATAACGGCACTACCGCTCCACGGAGGGTTGGCACGATCATGGTAGTACCGCATCAACAAAGCATAACACACCGACAACAGGGCGACAACTACCACAACAACAGCATCACCTAGTTCAAGAAGACAGCTACCTCAGGTACGTGTCTCTTCTCTCTTTCTTTGAGTTTTGGCTCACCTAGGCACCTAGGCACTATGTTCCCCAAAACTGGGGGCAACTGTAGACACCGGGTCCTGAGGCAGCCCAGACCGAAGTTACCCAATGATGAAAATAATGCCTATTCGCGGGCTAGAAGCAAATAGAAGTGATGGCTTCCTCAAAAAAATATTATTTTTCGTTTCTTTATTTAAAAATTAGCTTTTTGGGCTTGGGCAGTGAGGCCCATCTCACTAAAGTGAGATGGGGGCCTCACGTTAGTGAGGCCCAGCCTCACGTTAGTGAGGAGGCTCACTTGCCCCCTTGCCTCGCGTGCTCCTCTTCCTTTTTTATAGGGATTTGGTTTGAAAATAAGGGGATATGTTGGATTTGGTGGGAAACGTTCTAATCCGATAGAGGTATTAAAAAGAAAGAGTTAAAAACTGAGGGGGGGATGATTGGAAAAAAGGGGGGCATTATTGAAGAGAGAAAGAAAAAAAACACAGAAAAAAGAGAGAGAAAAAGAAGAATACAGAGAAAAAGGTTTGACTGCAAAAACAAGGATTTCGGTTTTTTTTTTTCAAAGCATTCAAAGTTTGTTCTTGAATCCAAGAAGCCAGCACTTCTTCATTTGGCACATCGAACGTCAAAATCTGAGGGTAAATACTGGGTTCATTTCTCTTTCCTTTTTCTTTTCTTTCTCTTTCTCGTTTGGTTTTACCAGTTGAATACGTGCCTTATACATATTGTATATATTTGTTGTTTGATTTAATTAATCTGTTCATCGAATGTACATCGTCATTATGATTAAATAAGTGTCTATATTGCTTCGTTATGCATGTTAGATCAAGTGATATCGTGTTTTTGGTCTGTCAGTTTAGTTCCTCTGTTCACCTTTGTTTTCCTAGTTCTTTGAGCTTTGATTTTGTTTTTGTTTGATTTGTGGTTTTCGATAAGATTTTGCTCTTGTTCTTGCTTGAGTTGTGTTGCCCCGATCGGATTTCACGTTTCACGATCGGATAGTGTTGTCATTTCCTCTCCAGATCGGCTGTGTCATCAAGAAAACCCAGTTCCCCGATCGGGCTGCACGACTCGTAAAATACATTCACGAGTCATGAATGTCATGCACGACTTATGCACGACATTCACGAGTCGTGCATTGATCCTCCATTTTCCCATTTTCCTTTTCCCACTTTTGCATTTCCTATTTCCCATTTCACATTTCACTTTGGCCATAATGTATCTTTTGCATTTTTAATTGTTTTCACTTCACTTTTCTTTATTTTATTACAAATCCTATTATATTATATTATGTTTATTATGTTTATATTTTAATTATCAGTAATATTATTATTATTATTATTATTATTATTATTATTATTATTATTATTATTATTATTATTATTATTATTCATTGTTATTATTTGTTTTAGTATTTTTTTATTATCATTATTGTGTTTTATTTTTAATTAGTATTATTATTATTATTATTATTATTATTATTATTATTATTATTATTATTATTATTATTATTATTATTATTATTAAATCATATTTATTGTATTGTCAATTGTTTACTTATAATTTATTTGTTTACTTTTAGTTTTTACTCTATTAATAATTATTAATGCTATTGTTATATTATTTGTCAAGTTTTAATTATTTTTATTGGTTTACTTAATTAGTTTATTTATTAGTTTTTATTTAATTGTTTGTTCATATATTATTCATTTAATTACTTTACTAACATTTATTTTAATTTTGTTTTGTCGTCTCAAATTTATTTATTTTTGCGAGTCATATTCGTGCACGAGACGGAGAATTGGGAGGCCAAAGATCTTCAATTTAGGGTTTGCAATTCTTTAATCGTTGTATTTCCTTTTATTATTATTTTTTATGTGTTGTATGTAAAATGTATTTTATATTATCCATATTATAGAAATTCACATTTTTAATAACTAATAATTCACGATTTTTATTAATAAATTGGACCAATATCCTATTTTAGCCAATAAAATCTCACCCTCAAAATAGAGAACTAGTTTTCATAAAATGGGATCACTCATCCCGGTTTTTTCAAATCAATATCCTAAAAATAGTTCTCCAATTTTTTGAATAAATAAAAAGGAACCAATGTTCCTAAAATTCATGACCCGATTTATGTATGTTGCATTTTAATACGTTTATTTATTTGTTTTGGGGGATTATTCTGTCCCATTTCCTTTTAGTTATTATTTATTTTGGGGGATTATTCCGTCTCAATTTTCTATTTTGTAATTTATTTGTTTACTTCTTTATTTATCGCTTTCCTATGTGAATGAATGTGCTTTAAATTTATTGCATTATTGCGTGAGATGAGAGATGGAATTTTGATTTCTTAAAAACTCATTTATTAACTTAAGTCATTAATAAGAGTGAAGTTCCGGACACCATCTCTATCACATCCCAAATATGGCCTAGTAGAAATTTCATGTTAATTGGATTTATTAAGGGCAATTGAGTAATTTTACAAGGAGAGGAGGACTTAATTGCAAAGGATTAAAAGTATTAAATGACAGAATTTTCTTTTAGTGACCTATTGGTAATTTGTAAGGACTTAAAGAGTTGTGCAAGGAGCAGATGGTAAAAGTGTAGCTAGTGGAATAAGGGGTCCAATGCATGAGTGCCATGTGGATAAGTGAGTGTGTGCATGATGGAGAGAGAAAGAAGGACAAAGGGAAAGAAAAGATTGGATTTTGAAGTAGAAGGAGTTTTGGCATCAGGTTTGGGAGTTTGATTTCTGCATTTGAGTTTTGAGTTGTGTCTGCCCTAATTCTTCTGGGAACGTGAATGTGTATTTGTGTGTGATTTCCAGAAATTTGAGTGTGGATATGAGTTTATGCATGATTTGTTTGGGAAATTTTATGTATTGATGATTTGTGTGTTTTTGAAATTCTAGAATTCGCATGATATTTGGTGCTTAAATGGTGTATGTAACTTGGGGTTTTGAGTATGTTGAGTTTAGAATTTAATTTGTGAGTTTAAGATTGTGATTTTGTGAGTTATGCATATATGGGTTTTGCTAATTTGTGGTTCCTATTTGGTTGGATTAATTGAATAATTAAGTCTGGTATTGCAAGGGTGTTTGTGAGTTGAGCTGGAAAGGTAAGTTCTTGGGTTGATTTTATGGTTTGGAATGTCTATATTGTGATGTATGTGGTTTTGAGTTCGGAATAGGAGTGTTTCTGCAATTTCTGGAATTTCCAGAAGTCATACGGCGGTAAGGAATTGGCTCACCGCCGTGTGAATCGAGGAAATTCCACAGAAAATGCAAGGCTGTGGTTTTACACGGCGGTAAGGAGATACCCATACCGCCGTGTAAAATGCTACTGCCCAGGAAGCATTTTGTGCTGAGCGTTCCACACGGGGGTATGGATTTCCCCTTACCGCCGTGTGAAATGCTTCTGCTGGTACCTGTATAAGCCGTCTTACACGGAAGTATGGGTTATACCATACCCCCGTGTAAGGTGCCTTACACGACGGTATGGATTGGTCATACCGCCGTGTAAAGCGCTACTGCCCCCCAAATTTGCAGATTTTTTATCCTCTTCTTTTTCACTCCTTCTTTACTTATGTTTGGTTTTAAATATTATTTAGTGACATTTTACATATCTCACACCATTTAATGGTATGTTTTGTTATGCTAAATTTATAGAATGCTTTAATTGATTTTGGAATAAGTTATTTATGCTTTAAGTTATGAGCTCAGCATGTGTTGGTATTATGCTATGCCAAATTTATTTGAATACTATGGTTGATGTCTGAATGCATTATTATGCTTTAGCCGTTGAACTCAATGTGTTATGCTTAAATGTAATTTGGATTATGCATAGTTTAGACTTGATTTATCCTCAGTTATATGATAATTATTTTAGATCATGATTGAGTTGTTATTTGAGCCTGGTAGTCATAGTTAGTGGATAGATAAGCGCTTATCAAGGGTCAGGGTGTGTGTGCAGCTGCTATATTTTAATTGTTTCATGCGGGCCCCGTTTGGGTCTTTGATTTGGGCCCCGTTTGGGTCATATAAGATGTATGAGGCCTCGGTCTCCGATATACCTTAAGGTATACATGATTATAAAATGTTTTGAGACTCATGTCTCCATTTTTTTTGGGATACTGTGTCCTATCAGTATCATTAGTACCCGTATCCACTAGTTAGAGAGTAATCAGGCTATTACTTGAAGTTATTATATGAGTTTAATTTATGCAGCCGTTATTTATATGAAATGAATATATGTTATATGTATATGTATAAGCGTTATGACATGATGAAATGTAATACTTGTATTCGAACATAAATGGTTAATTATCGTAATGTGAAGATGCATATGAATAATGATTACTTGGATATGAATGGTTATTTTTCTAATATACTTGTGTATGATGAACAATTGTTATATGCATGAGTAGTATATATTTATATGCTTTTGTTATTATTTTAGCTTACATATATATTTATTGCAATTATATGTACATGCATGTGTTGTTCCTCCCCACTAAGCATTATCGATTAGCACGGGCTTTTTTCCCGTGTAGGTGGCAGGTTCTTTTTGGAGTCAGACATCTGCAGGTCGGCCACTAGAAGTCTTTAATTGGAGTTATTTGTCTTCCGCTGTATTTTTGTATATGGGAACTGATTTTGGAAAATGTAATTTTATAAAGGATGATTTTGTATATGTATATGTTTAATATTTACAAATCCCTTTTTGTAAAACTATATGATTATTTATATAAGGACTGGATATCTTTATAGTTATATGTAATTGTTTCTAGCATGCATGAGTATGTAAATGTATTTGTGCGCGTGGCAACCGGCATCCTTCTAACGGGGGTACCGCGGTGTTACAGCTTGGTATCAGAGCGCCGGTTTAGTCGGTTCTGGTCCTATGTGATTATTTGAGTATAGAGTCTTTACATGAGAGTCTGTCTAGAGTCGTGGCCTAATGCAGATGTTGTTTTGTATAGTGTTTAGATGGAGTCTGATCCGAGTGAGAATGTGGGCGAGGCGAAGGGTAGTGTGAATTGGGTTGGAGTTGAGCAGCCTGTTTTGGAGCGTCCTTCAATTGAAAGTTCTGGTATTACTCCTGGTAATTCAGCAATTGTGCAAGGATTGATTCGGATCTTGGATAGATTGACGGCTCCTCAAGTTTCTACGGATTTTGTGAAAAGGAGAAGGCAAAAGAGAAAAGTATCGGGTATAGAAGCAAAAGTGGACAAGAGACCTCGAGAGTCACCGAAATGTCAACACTGCCAGAGGCAACACTGGGGTAAGTGTAGGAAGCTTACTGGAGCCTGCTTTAGGTGTGGCAGCAAGGAACACTTGCTTGTCAATTGCCCTAAGACGAGTGAGAATCTAGCTCGGCAAGCCAGAAAAGATGTAGAGGAATTGCTTAGAGCTACTCGAGCATCATCGGAATCAATCATGAAGTTAGAAGCTTTTGAAGTTCCAGCCAGAGTATTTGTCGCGAGTAGCCAAGAAATAAATGAGCCCGTAGAATCTTCCGGTAAGTTTTGTTTTGTTAATTCTGATTGAGTTTTGTTTTGGTATTTGGGATGTAAGTGATTAGCGGGGAAATTTCAAGGACGAAATTTCTTAAGGAGGAGAGAGTTGTCACATCCCAAATATGGCCTAGTAGAAATTTCATGTTAATTGGATTTATTAAGGGCAATTGAGTAATTTTACAAGGAGAGGAGGACTTAATTGCAAAGGATTAAAAGTATTAAATGACAGAATTTTCTTTTAGTGACCTATTGGTAATTTGTAAGGACTTAAAGAGTTATGCAAGGAGCAGATGGTAAAAGTGTAGCTAGTGGAATAAGGGGTCCAATGCATGAGTGCCATGTGGATAAGTGAGTGTGTGCATGATGGAGAGAGAAAGAAGAACAAAGGGAAAGAAAAGATTGGATTTTGAAGTAGAAGGAGTTTTGGCATCAGGTTTGGGAGTTTGATTTGTGCATTTGAGTTTTGAGTTGTCTCTGCCCTAATTCTTCTTGGATAGTGAATGTGTATTTGTGTGTGATTTCCAGAAATTTGAGAGTGGATATGAGTTTATGCATGATTTGTTTGGGAAATTTTATGTATTGATGATTTGTGTGTTTTTGAAATTCTGGAATTTGCATGATATTTGGTGCTTAAATGGTGTATGTAACTTGGGGTTTTGAGTATGTTGAGTTTAGAATTTAATTTGTGAGTTTAAGATTGTGATTTTGTGAGTTATGCATATATGGGTTTTGCTAATTTGTGGTTCCTATTTGGTTGGATTAATTGAATGATTAAGTATGTTATTGCAAGGGTGTTTGTGAGTTGAGCTGGAAAGGTAAGTTCTTGGGTCGATTTTATGGTTTGGAATGTGTATATTGTGATGTATGTGGTTTTGAGTTCGGAATAGGAGTGTTTCTGCAATTTTTGGAATTTTCAGAAGTCACATGGCAGTAAGGAATTGGCTCACCGCCGGGTAAATCGAGGAAATTCCTTAGAAAATGCAAGGCCATGGTTTTACACGGCGGTTAGCAGATACCTATACCGCCGTGTAAAACACTACTGCCCAGGAAGCGTTTTGTGCTGAGCGTTCCACACGAGGGCATGGATTTCCCCTTACCGCCGTGTGAAACGCCTCTGCCGGTACCTGTATAAGCCGTCTTACACGGCAGTATGGGTTATACCATATGGATTGGTCATACCGCCTTGTAAAGCGCTACTGTCCCCCAAATTTGTAGATTTTTGATCCTCTTCTTTTTCACTCCTTCTTTACTTATGTTTGGTTTTAAATATTATTTAGTGACATTTTACATATCTCACACAATTTAATGGTATGTTTTGCTTTGCTAAATTTACATTAATTGATTTTGGAATAAGTTATTTATGCTTTAAGTTATGAACTTAGCATGTGTTGGTATTATGCTATGCCAAATTTATTTGAATACTATAGTTGATGTCTGAATGCATTATTATGCTTTAGCCATTGAACTCAATGTGTTATGCTTAAATGTAATTTGGATTATGCATGGTTTAGACTTGATTTATCCTCAGTTATATGATAATTATTTTAGATCATTATTGAGTTTTTATTTGAGCCTGGTAGTCATAGTTAGTGGATAGATAAGCGCTTATCAAGGGTCAGGGTGTGTGTACAGCTGCTATATTTTAATTGTTTCATGTGGACCCCGTTTGGGTCTTTAATTCGGGCCCCGTTTGGGTCATATAAGATGTATGAGGCCTCGGTCTCCGGTATACCTTCGGGTATACATGATTATAAAATGTTTTGATACTCATGTCTCCATTTGCTTGGGATATTATGTCCTATCAGTATCATTAGTACCCGTATCCACTAGTTAGCGAGTAATCATGCTATTACTTGAAGTTATTATATGAGTTTAATTTATGCAGCCGTTATTTATATGAAATGAATATATGTTACATGTATATGTATAAGCATTATGACATGATGAAATGTAATACTTGTATTTGAACATAAATGGTTAATTATCGTAATGTGAAGATGCATATGAATAATGATTACTTGGATATGAATGGTTATTTTTTCTGATATACTTGAGTATGATGAACAATTGTTATATGCATGAGTAGTATATGTTTATATGCTTTTGTTATTATTTTAGCTTTCATATATGTTTATTGCAATTATATATACATGCATGTATTGTTCCTCCCCGCTAAGCGTTATCTCTTAGCACGGGCTCTTTTCCCGTGTAGGTGGCAGGTTCTTTTTGGAGTCAGACATCTGTAGGTCAGCCACTAGAAGTCTTTAATTGGAGTTATTTTGTCTTCCGCTGTATTTTTGTATATGGGAACTGATTTTAGAAAAAGTAATTTTGTAAAGGATGATTTTGTATATGTATATGTTTAATGTTTACAAATCCCTTTTTGTAAAACTATATGATTATTTATATAAGGACTAGATATCTTTATAGTTATATGTAATTATTTCTAGCATGCATGAGTATGTAAATGTATTTGTGCGCGTGGCAACCGGCATCCTTCCAACGGGGGTGCCAGGGTGTTACAATCTCTGGTTTAGACCAATAGAGGTTAGTGACCTTTCCCAATTTCTTGTAAATTGGGTGACGACTCTAGAATACCTCAAAGGTGCTGTGACGCGCGCCGGATCCCCGCTGCCGCCCGTTCTGACCGCCCGCACGTGGGCGATCGGGGCAATTGTGGGTCCGTCAACAGCTTGCGATAAATCGCAAGTGCGTCTATGTTGGGCAACAAGGAGGTTTCATGGAGTCGCCACCCAATAGAACATTGGAAAAGTTTCTCTCGCCTCGGAGAGCCTAAGACTTGCGCATTTTATCCATATTGGGCCATGAGGCCTAGGATTAACGTCTAAGTCTCGTGACACAAGAGGTGTCTTGGAGGATAACCTCTAGCCTCTTGAGCCCAAAGACCAGAGCAGGATTCGGGACTTCTCATTTATTCGTACCTTGATTAATATTATAATTAAGTTTTGAATTCATTGTTTCATCAACTTTCCACACAATGCAATTTAAAATTAAAGGCGCAATCATTCATATCAAAAGCGGTAAATGTAAGCAAAATCCAAAATAAAGCATTCAAAAACGAATTACAATAACACTAGGAGCGGAATACAACTCCCATTTATAAAAGTGAAATACATGCATAAAACGGGTTATTCATTAATAGTGAGAACATTGGTCCTCGCATGCATATTTATTATGAAACAATTTTGATGTGATGATTTATTTGAGTATGAAAAACTAGGACATTGGTCCCCTTTTATTTAGAAAAAGAATGTCAAGTTAATTAATAAAAACGTTTTTGTGATTTTCTTTCTAGTGAGCCTAAATAAAGAATTTTACAAGAAAATTATATGGCAAAATTAAATAACATATTACAAATAAAGAAAATAAATATATGAACCAAACGAGCCTCTTTTGGACCTCCCCGATGTGCTCGCAAAAACGCCCAAGCGAAAAAAATGAGTTTAGACATAAAAACAAAGTACAAATAAAATAATGTTAGTGATCAAAATCAATTAAATCAATTAAACATACAAAATAATGAATAACAAATTAAAATAAAATAAGGTGATATGAAAAGAATGATAATGGAATCAAAAATATTAACAAACCAAAATAAAATGAGAAACATGCATTATATGTGATAAATGATTGAATGATGTGATGAAAATAAAATAAAACATGTTAAAATATGAACATGATAACAATGATGATGAAGATAAACGAATCAAAGAATATATAAAATGATAAAGAAAAGAATAATAAATGAAAACAATTAAAGAATGATGAAAACAATTAACTAAACAATATGATTAATTAAATATGTTCACAAATGATATAAACCATTTACATGGCAAAGAGATCAATTTAAAATGAATTTATTAATTACATGTTAAAAATAATGATGAATTAAAGTGAAATAAATTAATTACATGTTAAAATCAATAAACAATCAATATTTATGTGAATAAAAATCATATCATGTATAAGCAATTAAATGGAACAAATATAAAATCAATACAACAAATGAATAGGTTAAAACAATAAATAGATCAATAAAAACAATACAATATACATGAATAAATTAAATAAAATAGAAATTGAAATGGAGCCAAGAATATTTACCCTCAGAATATTGGATTTGATGAAGGAAAAGTGATGATTGATTTCTTTGTTTGATGATTCACAATATTAGAGTGAAATATGATGTAAGTGTTGGAATTTTATTCCAAGAAACATGAAAAAAAATGATCAAAAATTCTTTAGGAACAAAGAATTGATACCTTTGCCTAAAGAAATGATTTTGATCAAAAAAAAGTTTTATTGATTTGAATAAAGAAAAACTGATTGAAGTTTTATCAAATAAAAATTAGATTTTGATGACAAACAATTATTTTATTTGTCTCAAAATCAATTTTTTATCAAAAAGAGATTCAAAACAAAATCAATGAAAAAAGTTTTATTGAACACAAAATAAAAGGTTAAAAACAATTTTGAAAACAAATAATTATTCTATTTGTCTCAAAAATTGAATCCAACAACAAAACTTCCTCTAAAAAATATGTTTAGAAGAAATTATGTTGAAAAAAAGAATGAAACAATTGATTTTCTTTTTGATTTTTGGTTGGGGAAAAAATCTGGAATTTTAGTGGAAGGAGAAGAAGATGAAGAGAAATTTTAGGTCTCAAAAAATGTGTGGAGGAGGGGGGCTACTTTGATTTCATCATAAACTATTTATAGGATAAAATAGGTTGCCCTAATTTAATTAAGGAAAAAACCTATTTTAACACAAAATTATTTTATTTTTAATGATAAAATCAAGTTTTATTATTTAATTACCTAAAAAAAATATTTTAGAATTTAATTTGAAGTCAAAAACCCCAAAAAAATGGGATAAAAAACGGATTTTTGGGTGAAAAAATCGGAAAAAAGGCTGAAAAAGAGGAAAATAGGTAACAGACCCTGTACCGACGGCCAAGAGGCCGTCGCCATAGAAGGACGCCGCCCGTCGCTATAGAGCGACTGGCACTCACGCGGCGAGGCGAGAATCGCGCGAAGTCCGCGCGCTGGCGCTCGCGCACGAGCGCTCCGTGCGGCGCTCAGCGTGCGCGATGCTGCGCGCGCCTTTAGCGACGCGCAGCATCGGCGACGCTGAGCGTCGCCTTTTGCGCTCGCTGCGCGATGGGCGCCTGGGCGCCTGCGCGCTGGGCGCCCAGGCGCCTGCGAGCTGGGCGCCAGCGCGCCTGCGCGCTGCCGTGCCCGACACTCGCGGTCCGAAAAATATTTTTTTTTTATTTTTTTTTCTATTTTTTTTAAATTTTAAATTGACTAAAAAAACCATAATTTTAAGCCCCCATTTTTCAAAATTAATTTTTTAAATATTTTTTTATTATTTTCTAATTTTTCACTCTAAAATGCAAATTTGACGAGAAAATCATCACCTTTAACCTTTTAAGCCTGTGAAGGCAATTATCATCATTGGGTAACTTCGATCTAGGCTGACTCAGGACCCGGTGCCTACAGTTGCCCCCAGTTTAGGGGAATCTAGTACACTAGTGCCTAGGTGAGCCTAAACTCAAAGAAGAAAAGGAAAGAGACGCGTACCTGAGTCGGCCGTCTTTCCTGCTTGATGGAATTATGATGATAGCTGTTGTTGTCTTTTGGTTGTAGCTGGTAATGCCGTGGTCGTGCTAACCTCTTGTGGGTAGTGCCGCCATCGTGCTAACCGCTGTGAATTGGTAGTGCCGTGGTCGTGCCAACCTCTTGTGGGTTGTGCCGCCATCGTGCTAACCGCTGTGAATTGGTAGTGCCGTGGTCGTGCCAACCTCTTGTGGATTGTGCCGCCATCGTGCTAACCGCTGTGAATTTTGGAATTGTGCTCCTTGCCAACCTCTTGTGGGTTGAAGTGGTGCTATCTGTGAGCCCTTCTATTGATTGCCGCCTGAGAAGTCTCTGTTTCATCGATCATTTGTTTGTCCCCTGAGAGGTCTTCAGTTTGCTGCTCCCTGAGAAGTCTTCGGTTTATTGATTCGGTTTTCTGCTCCCTGAGAAGTCTTCGATTTTCTGCTCCCTGAGAAGTCTTCGGTTTGTTGATCGTTTGTTTGCCCCCTGAGAGGTCTTCAGTTTGCTGCTCCCTGAGAAGTCTTCGGTTTATTGATCGTTTGCCCCCTGAGAGGTCTTCAGTTAGCTGCTCCCTGAGAAGTCTTCGGTTTATTGATCGTTTGCCCCCTGAGAGGTCTTCAGTTCATTAATTGTTTGCCCCCTGAGAGGTCTTCGATTCATTGCCCCCTGAGAGGTCTTCAGTTTGCTGCTCCCTGAGAAGTCTTCGGTTTACTGATCATTTGCCCCCTGAGAGGTCTTTAGTTTGCTGCTCCCTGAGAAGTCTTCGGTTGTTTGCCCCCTGAGAGGTCTTCGATTTATTGCTCCCTGAGAAGTCTTTGATTTCCTGCTCCCTGAGAAGTCTTCGATTTTCTGCTCCCTGAGAAGTCTTCGGTTTATTGATCGTTTGTTTGCCCCATGAGAGGTCTTCGATTTTCTGCTCCCTGAGAAGTCTTTGATTTGCTGCTTCCTGAGAAGTCTTTGATTTTCTGCTCCCTGAGAAGTCTTCGGTTTTCTGCTCCCTGAGAAGTCTTCGGTTGATTGCCCCCTGGGAGGTCTTCGGATGGTGCCTGGATTGATGATTAAGCTGATATGTGGATTGATGATTTAATCGATGTCTGGATTGATGAATGAGTTGAGGCTTGGATTGATGATTTGACCGATGTCATCACTCGGCTTTTGTCGGTGTTCGCCTCAAGCCTTTCTTTCTGCAAAATAAGGAAACTAAACTATGCAAAAATGGTGAGCATGCAAGTGAAATGCATGAGTAATGCAGGAATGCAGGATAAAAATTCATCTATGTGAACTTGAGGATGATGCCGGGCTAGCTGCGATTTGCGATATAATTGATGCCTTTTGAGCTGCTTTTGAATTTCATGCCCTTTGGGATTGCGAGATTCTCATCCGGTACCTGTAGTCATTATTTGAAGGTAGTGCGTCCCTTGTGGATTTTCACACTAGCTTTTCTTAGCGGGAGATGCGTCCTTTGCGGATTTTCACATAACCCTGTGCCTTATTTTTTTTTTGCCTGGAATGGACCCAACCCAATCCAGCGGCTTTTCTCTTTCTTCTTTTTTTGAAGGACAGACTGCCTGTTTTCAGGTTTTCACCCTATCCTTTTGCCTAGTTTTTGCTTAGAGCGCCAGTTACGGTTTTCACTCTAACGGCTTTTTTTTTTTTTTAAGATTGCTGAAGTTGTTGGCAAGAATCTTTAGGGAGTCTTGGGACATGGTTGCATGAGCTTGATTTTGCACATCTGATAACATGATGAATCGGCTGAAGCATTCGAGCGGTGGACAATAGGCGACTTTGGTCACACAAAGTTAACTGCTCTGACCACATCATTGCATAAATGCATGTGTTTCAATTTGATTTCATTAAGCATGATCATTATTTTGGCATTGATTTTAAAAAATACAAGACTTTAGCTAATCTCGAGATAGATCTTGAAAGCATCAAACTCCTGTTATCAATCAGCCCTCTCGGGTTTTATGATTGACGATTTTCTCTCAATTTTTTCTTGAATGCGAATTCTAGAAGCAATGTTGGAGACGAGACTTAACTCGAATGCATGAATGCACTCGTGGCTTCTCACTTGAAGCTCAAGAAACACCATATGCCTCTTCTTACGTACCAAACCTCATTAGAAGGTCATCTTCGCTAATTGGATAAGACTGAACCAAGAATCAAAAGGTCTTACTTTGGTTGTAATGTTAGGCTTAGGCAGATGGCTATCAAAGGAGGATCAGGTCACTAGAGAAAAATGGCCGCAATATTTTCTCAACTGGTGGATGAACCATTCTCAGCTCGGTTGTATATACAAAGGTATTCTTGAATTTGGGCTCGGTAACATTTCAGCTCCTTGAGATCAGAATAACAATAAAAGGGTAATTATTGAAACTAGTCAATTGGTTACTGTTTTGAGGTCTTTTTGTTTTTTTTCTTTTTTTTTCAAAGTGTAAACTCGCCCTTACCAAGGCAATTTCGATAGTCCAAAGAAAAATTATTCAAATGTACATCCATCCTTTTTAGAGCGGCCACTCTTCTAAGGGGAAGCCAAAATCATTTTAGGCGAGGGGATAGTTTTAACATGTGTAACAACAAAATTGGCACGCATTCAGCATACCCGTATAAAGGCTCAATGGGCTAGCAAGCGATTGTGAAGTAAGGGTAGGAAATGGTCATTTAGAGAGCTATACAAAAAAAATGTTGCCTAAATCATTTTCTAGGTTCCGTCTTATCCAGGGATCGCTTTGACGGGTAATCAGAAAGGTTCTAGTGCTCTTAGTGAGTTTCCATCCAGTCCCCTAATTGCAACTAGTTTTTTTTTTATTTTTAATTTCCCTCTCTACAGGAGCTATGTCAGATGCTATCAAGATTTTCTTTGGGATTTCCCAAAGTTTTCGAGATTAGCTGCAGTCATATTATTTGAATTAATGCCAAAGTTAATGCATTGTGATCATGCGAAATGAAATCAATAGAAACATTATACAAATAAGCAAAATTGTTCTCTTTAAACAGAAAATAAAAAGTTCCAAAAATAAAAAGATTCCAGCATCCAAAAGCAATATCACTAGTGGACTGCAAGACACGATCATGTTTGCGGTGGAGGGACTGCGTTGTAACCTGCTTTCTTCTTTTTCTCTCTCTTCTCAGGATCTGTGATCTGATTGGTGTCGATGAGATCCTGGATCTTATTTCTCAGAATACGGCAATAGTCAGTCAAATGGCCGGTGTGCTGGTGGTAAGCGCAGTACTGATCACCTCTATGTCCCGGCTGTCCCTGACTCAAAGCTGGTCTAGATGGCAATGGCTGTAACTTGCCTTCTTTCATTAGTCTTTCCAGTACCCATGATAGAGAGCGGCCTAAGTTGGAGTAGTATCTCTGACCCTGCCCAACTCCAGTAGCTGAGACCTCTGCCGTCCTACCGTTTCTGCTGTTGCTGCCTCCGGCTCCACCTGATTTGAATCCCGACTGGTTCCCATAGCCTTTCCCAGCAAAGTTATTTTGGCTTGCTTTCTTTGCCAGGTAAGCCGCCTCAGCTTCTATAGCGATATCCTTAAGCGACTCCCAGTCCTTGAGCCCCTTAAAACTGAGCAAGTCCCTTAAGTAAGGGCATGAGTTTCTGATAAACAGCCTAATCTGGTCTGCAGTGTCAGGCTTTCTCTTCATCTCCATGACCCTGTTTCTCCATCTTGTAAGGTACTCATGGAATGACTCGTCATTCTTCTGCTGTAGAAGCTCGAGGTCTTTTAGGTTGACCTCCATCCTAGTGCTGCAGTCGTACTGCTTCATGAATTCTTCGGTCAAAAGGTCCCAGTCCTCTTTGGACCTCCTATCCAACCCGTGGTACCAGTCAACCGTCGGGCCCACCAGACTAAGGCAGAAATATTCCACCTTTTGCTTCTTGCTCAGCCCTGTGCCTTTCATGACCAGGGTGTACTGCTTGATGTGGGCGGATGGGTCAGAGGTGCCATCAAACTTCGGAAGCTCGGGCATCTTGAATCTTTGGGGCAGCAGCTCTTCATCCCCCAGATCTCTGTCTTCTGGGTTGATCCCCTTGCCTGCTGACAGCATGCGGGTGATAGCTTCGATCTATTATCTCATACCTCTTAGAGCTTCATCCTCTACTCTGGGTGCTCTGGGCCTTGCAGCTTGGTGGACTATCGGCACCACTTCTTCTTCCTCCTCCATTAGGAAATCATCATTGGGATTGTGAATCCTTTCCCCTCTTGGCTCGATGTGTGCGGCAGCTCTGTGCTCATTGTTGGGTTGGCGAGCAGCAACTCCAACGAAGGGAGCCTCCCCACCAGCAGGTGGTTCGGCTTGCCCCCGAGGAGGGGCTGCCTGTGGTTGTAGAGCAGCAGGCGGCTGTGGGGCAGCAGGTGGATGGGCAATCCTTTCAGCCATGGCACCCATCATGTCCATCATTCTTCGTTCAAAATCCTCTAGCCTCCTAGCTAGGTCTTGAGTGGTCAAAACTCCAGGTTCTTCTGCCATTGATGATTCTACAGAGGCTTCACTGATTGATGGGAATGACTCAGAATCCCAGTCAGGCACTAGTTCCGGCAACTCAAAGAGCAGATTTGTCCTTATTAACCGACCGTCAGAACCTCTAGTCCACTTAGATGAATCTATGATGGCTGAAAAAATTAGATTGTTAGGATGATGCATGAATGACATATACAATGCATGATAGTGAGCTATGCAACATTTGCAATCACATACAAGCAAGTAAAGCCTTCCAACCTTATTACTCCCACACACGAGGTAATGCGGTCTCTTTCCTAGGTGGGCTTGATCCGTGGGTTAGCGGGGAACCCAATGGATGCGTATGGTGCTCGGTGTAAAACCGGCATCATAACATCTCTTATCTAATGTGCAAGCGGATGGGTTATGATCGTTATGTATTTAGGCAGCCCGAACAAGTTGACATGGGCCTATCGGGCATGAAAGCCTTTGATTAGGTGACCAATCAAATTATTTGGGTTTGTCCAATATAAAATGATCCATATAGCAAGCAATGTATTACGGTTCATATCACCTAAGGGAAGTATCTATTGCCAGTACATGAGCTTTGGTCAAAGGGTGGTGTTACTTTAGGGCTACCCAAGCATGATCCCTGCCGACGGGTCTAGCTCATCACGAGCGTAACGACCGATCGGGTCACCATTTTGATATACCATTAAGGTACGTGGCTTGGGCTGGTGATTATCCTTAACACTTCCCCAAATTGAGTGAAAATGAGGAGGTGCTTCAGGAACGCACCGGGGCTAAAAGAGGGACCAAACTAGCATAGATCTAAGGCTCTAATGAGATGCAATGCAGTTTTGAAAGAAGATGAAATTTTTAAATTAAAACTCAATTATGATTTTTAATCAAGGTACTTTCGAATCGAAGTCTCGAGTACGTCCCCAGTGGAGTCGCCACTGTGACGCGCGCCGGATCCCCGCTGCCGCCCGTTCTGACCGCCCGCACGTGGGCGATCGGGGCAATTGTGGGTCCGTCAACAGCTTGCGATAAATCGCAAGTGCGTCTATGTTGGGCAACAAAGAGGTTTCATGGAGTCGCCACCCAATAGAACATTGGGAAAGTTTCTCTCGCCTCGGAGAGCCTAAGACTTGCGCATTTTATCCATATTGGGCCATGAGGCCTAGGATTAACGTCTAAGTCTCGTGACACAAGAGGTGTCTTGGAGGATAACCTCTAGCCTCTTGAGCCCAAAGACCAGAGCAGGATTCGGGACTTCTCATTTATTCGTACCTTGATTAATATTATAATTAAGTTTTGAATTCATTGTTTCATCAACTTTCCACACAATGCAATTTAAAATTAAAGGCGCAATCATTCATATCAGAAGCGGTAAATGTAAGCAAAATCCAAAATAAAGCATTCAAAAACGAATTACAATAACACTAGGAGCGGAATACAACTCCCATTTATAAAAGTGAAATACATGCAT
Source organism: Excoecaria cochinchinensis (assembly GCA_947683425.1). Classification (NCBI taxonomy): domain Eukaryota; kingdom Viridiplantae; phylum Streptophyta; class Magnoliopsida; order Malpighiales; family Euphorbiaceae; genus Excoecaria; species Excoecaria cochinchinensis. The sequence continues at coordinate 3,707,181 of CANTUQ010000018.1, forward strand.
AAAACGGGTTATTCATTAATAGTGAGAACATTGGTCCTCGCATGCATATTTATTATGAAACAATTTTGATGTGATGATTTATTTGAGTATGAAAAACTAGGACATTGGTCCCCTTTTATTTCGAAAAAGAATGTCAAGTTAATTAATAAAAACGTTTTTGTGATTTTCTTTCTAGTGAGCCTAAATAAAGAATTTTACAAGAAAATTATATGGCAAAATTAAATAACATATTACAAATAAAGAAAATAAATATATGAACCAAACGAGCCTCTTTTGGACCTCCCCGATGTGCTCGCAAAAACGCCCAAGCGAAAAAAATGAGTTTAGACATAAAAACAAAGTACAAATAAAATAATGTTAGTGATCAAAATCAATTAAATCAATTAAACATACAAAATAATGAATAACAAATTAAAATAAAATAAGGTGATATGAAAAGAATGATAATGGAATCAAAAATATTAACAAACCAAAATAAAATGAGAAACATGCATTATATGTGATAAATGATTGAATGATGTGATGAAAATAAAATAAAACATGTTAAAATATGAACATGATAACAATGATGATGAAGATAAACGAATCAAAGAATATATAAAATGATAAAGAAAAGAATAATAAATGAAAACAATTAAAGAATGATGAAAACAATTAACTAAACAATATGATTAATTAAATATGTTCACAAATGATATAAACCATTTACATGGCAAAAAGATCAATTTAAAATGAATTTATTAATTACATGTTAAAAATAATGATGAATTAAAGTGAAATAAATTAATTACATGTTAAAATCAATAAACAATCAATATTTATGTGAATAAAAATTATATCATGTATAAGCAATTAAATGGAACAAATATAAAATCAATACAACAAATGAATAGGTTAAAACAATAAATAGATCAATAAAAACAATACAATATACATGAATAAATTAAATAAAATAGAAATTGAAATGGAGCCAAGAATATTTACCCTCAGAATATTGGATTTGATGAAGGAAAAGTGATGATTGATTTCTTTGTTTGATGATTCACAATATTAGAGTGAAATATGATGTAAGTGTTGGAATTTTATTCCAAGGAACATGAAAAAAAATGATCAAAAATTCTTTAGGAACAAAGAATTGATACCTTTGCCTAAAGAAATGATTTTGATCAAAAAAAAGTTTTATTGATTTGAATAAAGAAAAACTGATTGAAGTTTTATCAAATAAAAATTAGATTTTGATGACAAACAATTATTTTATTTGTCTCAAAATCAATTTTTTATCAAAAAGAGATTCAAAACAAAATCAATGAAAAAAGTTTTATTGAACACAAAATAAAAGGTTAAAAACAATTTTGAAAACAAATAATTATTCTATTTGTCTCAAAAATTGAATCCAACAACAAAACTTCCTCTAAAAAATATGTTTAGAAGAAATTATGTTGAAAAAAATAATGAAACAATTGATTTTCTTTTTGATTTTTGGTTGGGGAAAAAATCTGGAATTTTAGTGGAAGGAGAAGAAGATGAAGAGAAATTTTAGGTCTCAAAAAATGTGTGGAGGAGGGGGGCTACTTTGATTTCATCATAAACTATTTATAGGATAAAATAGGTTGCCCTAATTTAATTAAGGAAAAAACCTATTTTAACACAAAATTATTTTATTTTTAATGATAAAATCAAGTTTTATTATTTAATTACCTAAAAAAAATATTTTAGAATTTAATTTGAAGTCAAAAACCCCAAAAAAATGGGATAAAAAACGGATTTTTGGGTGAAAAAATCGGAAAAAAGGCTGAAAAAGAGGAAAATAGGTAACAGACCCTGTACCGACGGCCAAGAGGCCGTCGCCATAGAAGGACGCCGCCCGTCGCTATAGAGCGACTGGCACTCACGCGGCGAGGCGAGAATCGCGCGAAGTCCGCGCGCTGGCGCTCGCGCACGAGCGCTCCGTGCGGCGCTCAGCGTGCGCGATGCTGCGCGCGCCTTTAGCGACGCGCAGCATCGGCGACGTTGAGCGTCGCCTTTTGCGCTCGCTGCGCGATGGGCGCCTGGGCGCCCAGGCGCCTGCGAGCTGGGCGCCAGCGCGCCTGCGCGCTGCCGCGCCCGACACTCGCGGTCCGAAAAATATATTTTTTTTTTTTTTTTCTATTTTTTTTAAATTTTAAATTGACTAAAAAAACCATAATTTTAAGCCCCCATTTTTCAAAATTAATTTTTTAAATATTTTTTTATTATTTTCTAATTTTTCACTCTAAAATGCAAATTTGACGAGAAAATCATCACCTTTAACCTTTTAAGCCTGTGAAGGCAATTATCATCATTGGGTAACTTCGATCTAGGCTGACTCAGGACCCGGTGCCTACAGGTGCCTAAAGGCATTATGAGTCTAGATGATCCTTTCCAATGTTCTATTGGGAAGGAGGCATCCAAGATGACTCATGATGCTCAAGATCAAAAAGACGCGAACCAATCCCTCGAATCCTAAAAGTGGGTTCAAAGAGGGCCTTATTGGTTCCGGCACGCGTCACAATCAACATACTGAATTCTCTAAGTAGCAGAAAATAGAGATACATGTATCATAATCACTATGATAAAGCAAAGCTTAATAACAGTATGCATAAAACAAATACACTAACTGAAATCACTCAATAATCATAACACTTCACTAAGCAAAATACCAAACACTTCAAACAATAGCCTGAATTTCAGTGGTGGTGGATACGGGAACACTACACTACAGGGATACTATGAATAGTATCAAAACTGGACACCAAACCCTCAACAGCATCACTAATCACTAAGACCCTAAGTGGGGTCATCGCAAGGCCCAAATGGGGCTACATAGGCAGCTGCACTCACTATCCCTTTATAAGCATGCTTATCTATCCACTACTATGACACTTCAGGCTCAGCTCACTCACTCTTAACATTTATCACTAAACAATGCCAAAGCAAGTATCCAAAACACTAGCGTACCATTAATTATTTACATAACTCTAGAACATCGATATACACTTGTATAAAATACAAAACATAACTTATACAATACTGAGAACCCATACAAAGAGAGAGAAGAAATGTTTTAAGCAAAATAGAACAAGCAGGAGAAGGCTCACTATTGCGATCGTGACTTGCGTCGCACTCGCGATAGTAGCCGCAGCGCTACTGGCCATAAGCGAGGCTGTCGCGACTCGTGTCGCGATGCACGACTGGCGACAGTAGAATAGTGGGCTGGCACGAGTCATGCTATGGTGCACGACTCGTGCTGGCCACCAATTCTTGGCATGAGTCATTCTTCATCTGCCGAGCTGTGCACATTCTGCCGAGACGTGCACAATCTGCCGAGTCGTGCACCTCCATCCGTGTCATGCACAATCAGCCGAGCAGAGCACTACAACCGAAAGACTACTCTTCACGACTCGTGATGAGCTTCACGTGTCGTGAAGAGTCTCATCCGAACGGGATAATCTTCACGACTCATGAAGAACTTCACGTGTCGTGAAGAGTACCCTGCCTATCAACTCTCGTGAAGAATTTCACGTGTCGTGAAGAGTCTCATTCCAATCAGACCGCGCGAAGCTGGAATCATGCGGCTCTGTCGCGCTCGCGACAAGCACTGCGATCGCGACAGAGTCGTGTTACCTAGTTCCTCAGCACAAACACCACTGTTCAAAACTTTCAAAACGCAATCCAGACATACCCAATCACTCAAACAAATATAGACACTTACCTCATCACTGCAATACCTTCACAACATGCTCACAATCAGATAAACATAATTTACACAGTAATCGTACACTTAAACTCTTAAAGACCAAAGCAATTAAACAAAACCCAGAAACTCATGCAAAAGCCATGCTCATTCACTTCAACGTAACATGCAAATCATCATCATCATAACACTAACATACAAATCCAATTTCACTACTCACTCATACTCATGCATCTACACATACACATAATCCAAAGAGAGAACTAGGGCAAACGACTCCTAAATCAAACACATCCAAGACAGAGCTCCCAAACCTGGCAAATTGAAGCTTCAATCCGATCCCTTCAAGATCCCACTTTTTCCTTCACTTTGCTCTTCCTTCTTTCCTCCAATTCTTGCACAAAAATCCAGCCACAAAACACACTTAATCAACCAAACATCAACCAGAAAACTGACAAAGAAGAAGGAGAAGAAGAACCCAAGCTTACCTCTTCAAAACCCAACTCAAAACTCAAAAAAATCCAACTCAAACTTAAGAATCACGTTAGGGCAAAACAAGAGAGAGCAGAAATGAAAGGAAGAAGGAGAAGAAGAGGGAGACACGAGCAAGAAGCAGAATTATGCTTTTCTTGTTTCCCTCTCTCCTTCATTCTAATCTCATAAATGCTCTCACCTACTTATGCCACTTGTCTCAATCCTCTTGGTCCACAAGTCCCTCTCCTATTGGCCCTCATAGTCAAATATCTTTACTAACCAAAAATAAATCACTCACTAACTTAATTATTTTCTTCAATTAAGTCCTCAATAATTCCAATCCACTTGCACAATTACGAAAATACCCTCAATTATCCACTCAAATATGCAATTTCTGCCTAGGCCCTTTTTGGGTTGTTACAGGGTAGGTCTAGTATGCAGCAGTTATGCTACCAAAATTTTAACCAAATGAATAGTAAATTAAGATAGTTATAAATCAATTGGCAAATGGAATATAAAGGATTATTAGATAAATGAAGTTAGTAGCTGGTAAGCAAAATAGGTTAGAACTAAGAAAACACGTTAAGAAGCTGGTTTTAACATTCTTATCTGGTTCGTTAATTAAATTGGGCAAAGGGTATTATAGAAATTATCGGCTTGGAACACTTATTCTTTTAGATTTTCGCAGTTCTGAATCTTGATAAATATATCTCATATATTCATCGTAATTCACAATGCTCTTACTGGGACTATATTCCATACTCCCACTGGAGTTAGGAATACTATATTCTTTACTCCCACTGGAGTTGAGAATACTCCCACTCAAATCAGGGTCGCAAACATCCGGATCATATAGAGGAGGAAAGTCTTGACCTTCTTCCTCTAACTCGCTCCCACTTGGTTGGAGTGATCTTAATGGCTCCTTGTAGACATTAGGTCCCGAGACAGCCTAGATCATGTTTACCCAGTGATGAAATTAATGCCTTTTCACAGGCGAAAAGGTGGGAAGTGATATTTCCTTGTAAACTTCTTTTTGAAAAACAAATATGTGGGTGCTATCGTCATCAGGCCGCCCCTTGAGAGGGGCAGGCTGCATGAGAGGCCACCCCTTAGTGAGGGGCCGCCCCTCGCATGCCAGCACATGCGCTGTGCGGGGCTGCCCCTCGCGAGGGGCATGATGAGTGAGAGGTCGCCCTTCAGCGAGGGGCGGGCTGCGCGAGGCCGCCCCTTTTGAGGGGCGGGCACCTTCGCAGGGCGCCCCTAGTCGTCCCTCTAGCGATTCTAGCGATTTGCTTCTTGAAAACGTTGGAATTTAATTTTTTTAATTTAATTCTAATGTTTTTCGGGAATTTTGAGAGTCAAAACTATTTTCTTTCCGTTTTAACATTAAAGATTTCAATTTAATGGGAATTATTTCTGCCTAAAAGGAGGTTTTTTGGAAGAAAAAAGGGTTTTTTTTTCATTTGCTGAAGAAAATTTTGAGAGGGCAAAGAAAACTTGAGTTTTCTTTTGGGTTTTTCTTAATTTAATTTTCGAAGATTGTTGACAAGGTAATTAATTCGCGTTCTTGCTTTTCATATTGATAATTCTTAGGGTAAATTTCTGGACTCAATTGCAATTTTTTATTATTTTCTCTTTATTTTTCCACCATTTTTTTTGTGTTCTTAAAGCTTGATATTTATGTGATTAATCTATTGATTTGTTGTTTTTTGATTTAAGTTAATCTAGGTGTTTTTCATATTAATATTGCATGAAATCATACTAAATCGCATAAAATTACATTTTGTGCATAGAGTATATAACAACCCATATGTCACCCAAGGAGTAATATGTGTTTAATTGTGTGAGTTGGTTTATGGCATGTTGTAGAATTATAAAATCTAGAATTATAATATGTGTTCAATTGGGACTTAATTGCATTAAGTGACTAAAGTGTAAAAGAGCATAACAAATTGTTAGTGGGCTGGTTTATATTTACATGGGTCAAGTGGGCTTAAGGAAATTAGATTTGCATATTGAGCTTAAGGCTAGATTTGCATAAGAGGGGCAGACTTTTAGTTGAGCCCATAGACAATTCTGCAACTGCCAACTAGGACAATGCATTAAGGAGAGAGAATTGAAGGGAGTGGCTGCATGGAGAGGCGGTAACTTTCTTCTCCCCATCTCTTTCTTTCTTTCTTTCTTTCTGTTTTTCCTTCTCTCTCTCAAACGTGTAACACCCCGAAACCACCCTAGTAGAGTGAGCCTTGTGTGTGTGTAAATATGTGTGGTTTATTTTGAGCATGCAGTTATTTTTGTTAAATTAATTTATTATTATGCTTTAATTGGGTTATGTTCTAGTGTGAGTGTGTGCATGAGAGTAGTGTGTGTGTGTTAGGAGATTAGAATTGGGTAAGTGATAGAGGAGGAGAGTTGGGTGTGTTTGTTCTTTAAGTGTGTGACATGTGGCAAGATAAAGGAAAAGATGGGATAAGTATGGGGAGAGTGAGAGAATGAATTTAGCTGTTCTCCTTTTCTTCCTCATGTTTCTTTTTCTTCTTCCCCTCTCTCGTTGCTAAGCTTCCTCTCTTCATCTCTTCTTTGCTCTTTCTTGAATCCATCTCCTTAGTTGTGAGTTCAAGTGAGTTTGGGGTGGCCTAAGCTGGTGTGGTAAGTGATGGGTATTAGTTTTCTTATTCTTCTTCTCCTTCTTTAGATGAGTTTTATAATTGTCAGTTAGGGTTTTGAATTTGTTTAGTGTTATGGGTTTTGTGATTCAGAGAATCCTCCTAAAGAATCTAAGGGCAAGGAAATAGCGAGCGAAAGTGGAGCCCCTTGATTGGAGGTTCATTGATTTCAAGTTTGGGAAATTTCTTCTCTTTGCATGTTCATGTGTTCTTGTGTGAGTGTACATGAATTTCTGAAATTTGGGTGTGTATATGGTCTTATTTTGGCATGTATATTATGGGCTTTTAGTTGTGAAAAATGATTATACATATGTGTGGGTTATTGAAGTGATTATGAGGATTGATTGAGTTTGCTGCAATTTTTTGGATTTTGTGATTCATGGAATGTTAACATGTAAAGTGATTAATTGATGAGAATTGATTGTTGGAATATGTTAATTTATGTTTGTTGTGGTGTTTTGGAGGCCATATTTAAGGTAAGATTTGATTAAAAGTTTTCGGGTCAAAATAGTTTTGCTTGAGGGAAAATTCTGGGTTTCAGCTTCATTGGAACTGGAAATCTCATCTCTGTCACGAGCGCGACATTCTCGCGATTGCGATAGAGAGGAATGCCCAGATCTCGTGTTTCTGGCACTGTAGCACGCACTGCGTCCGACTCGTGCTCCTTCAGTGTGCGAGTCTTGCTGTGGAGCACGAGACGGAGGAAGTGTTTGGCACTATAGCATGCATGCCGTCTGACTCATACTAAGAAGCACGACTCGTGCTCCCTTTTGTGCGTGCGAGTTGTGCATTTCGGCAGGGCGGGGGCAGTAGGTGAGGTTCAGCACGACTCGTGCTATTGTGTTTCCTCAGCTTGTCATGCTTTGAAGCACGACTGGGGTGGTGAAGTCATCCGACACGAGTTGTGTCCCTCAGCACGACTCGTGTCTGATGCCTTTCTGTCGCGAGCGCGACAGATACCCCCCATTCTGCCTTATTTTCTTTTGTACTCAGTTTCCCAAAAATGAATTCTAAATGTCTTTTTCTTGTCTTTTTCCTACTGTGGATGTATGAATTGTTCTATAACTATATCCATAAGAACTATGCATGACAAATTATATATATATGTTGCTAGTTGAAGTACGATTTGGTTTATGCATAACCTGCTAGAGTCGAATAAGTGGATAGTTAGGCATGCCTAATAGAGTTACTGTTGCTACAGCTACCGAATGATTTGGACCCTGATCAGGTCCCCCGACTGGATCTTCGTGATCCCTATGTACCGAATCTACGCGAAAATGTTTTGGAATAAAATTAAAAAGATTGTTTTGATACCCTCGGGTATCTATGTGTTATGAGAATAATGTTAATACCTTCGGGTATCTACGTGCACTCGTTATCCACTGTTTTGATAAAGCAGGTGCAAGGATGTTATTTGTTATTATATGTGAACTTCAAAATATTGCGTGTTGGGAATAATATGATTATGATGCTGTTATGCTTTAAGTAACTTATGAAATTTTAACATGTAACTATGCCATTTGCTTGTGATTATTTATTGACGCCACTGTGAGTGGTCGTTGTGCATCGTTGTTTCCCCACTAAGTGATTTCGCTTAGTACGGGTATTTTATCCGTGCAGGTGTGGAAGATCTTAAAGGGTTTATCAGCGGGTTTCTCATCAACAGGGCCAATACGACTAGTGGATAGAAGATTCTGTAGTTTAGGCCTTGTATTCTTTTTGTATATATTTAAGTCTTGTACTTTTAAAACTATGTAAAGAATCTTTTGTAAATAGTTTTGATGTAAATTGTAGGTAACTACTCAGTTATGCTGAAGCACTTTTGTATCCTTTTTGGAATATGTTAAACCACCTTTGTTATATTAATGAAATGCAATAATTTGATCTATGACTCTTTCTCTCATGAGTTGTGAAATTTTAATTTATTCATTTGCATATGTGATTGGTGTGCAATTGGTTCTGTTTGAGCGTCTATGGGTGGCAACCCTTATCTATCGGAGACCTTCATCCTCTTCATAGGGTGAAGTTCTCTACGTATAGGTAAGGGGTGTTACAAAACGTCTCCTCCTCCATCTTTCTCTCCTTTTTTGTGTTTTCTCCTCTTCTTCCTCTACATTCTTTCATTACCTCTTGGTTTATCAAGTAAAATTACTGCTGTATTTAAGAAGTCTAGAAGAGTTGCATGTGTGAGTGTATGTGTTCATCCTAGAAGGTAAGTGAGTCATTCTACCCAAAATCCTTTCTCTTTCATCATTTTGTTTGGTGTTTCGAAATGGGGTTTTGACTCCTTGCATGTATTTCTAGAATATGGGTTTTGGTTATAGTGATAGAACCAAAGAGGGACAAAGGGAAGGCCAATGTTGGTGAGCCAAGCACCAAGTGATTTTGGAAAGGAGCAAAGGATCTGAGGTTTGAGAAACATGTGTTTGTGCATAAATTGATTTTAACATGTTTGTTTAAGATTTGTTTGATTGAATGAGTAAGTTAATCTTGCATGTGCTGACGAAATATTGGAATGATGATGAGTTGAATTGTTTTGATGCCATGTTTGAACGTCAAGATTTGGTTGTGTCTCTGATGTATGTCTCTAAGTCCATTTAGATGGAATTTGCGTGAAAAGTGTGGGAATTGCATAGGAACATAGGGATTATGGGGTTGTTTTGAGTTGGTACTTTAACATGTCTAATAATGTTGATAGAATCTAGAAATTATAGGATAAATAACTTGAAAGATAACGTGAGATATAGCATGCATAATTCTAATCTATACTTAATTTAGATAAAAAGATTTAATTCTTAAGAGCTATTAATTGAGGCAATTATTATCCTTCTCATAACAAGTAAGTAAACAAATGGGTAATAGATCATATTGGCTAATAATGGGACTAAAACAGGCCACGGGAGTTGTATACGAAAGGGGGTGAAAAATGAGACTTGGGAAGTGAGGGTGGAAGAGCTTGGTATCACACCCCATTTTCCCCCTAGTAGTTTGAGCCACATTGCATGTTTATGTTTTGGCATGTGTTATTTATTGTGGGTTATATGCATGTTTTGGGCTTGGTTATAGTGCGCATATGTGTAGGGAGTTAGTGTGGGTATTAGTGTGATTAGGCTTGGGTGTGGTGTTGTATATGGTTGTAGGGTGTATATTAGTAAGGATTGGTTGTGTGTGTGGTAAGGAAGAGGAGAGTGGGTGTGAGTGGCCAAATTTCACTAATAGCAAGATGACACATGGCAAGGGGATTAAGAAGGGTATAAATAGATTGGAGAGAGAGAGAGAGCAGCCCTTTTCTGCCCTTGTTCTCCCGTTCTCTTCCTCCTCACGTTTCTACCTCTTCTTTCTTCTCCTTCTTCTTGCTTCATCTTGATCTATCTCCTTTGGTTGCTTTTATTGGTGGATCTTAGTCATTCTCAAGAGTATTGGTAAGTTTTATTGGGTTTCTCTTCTTCTTTCTTCTTTTCCCTTTGATTTTTGCTAGAGTTTGATTTGAGTTAGGGTTTTTTGTGGTTGTGTGATTTGTGGATGTTCTTGATCAGAGGTGCCTCCTAGAGACCCCAAGGGTAAAGAGAAGGCTAGTGGAAGTGGTGCTCATTGATTTGGAGCTTAGGATTTCCAGGTTTGGGATTTTTTGTGATTTTGATGCAATGTTATGATTTGGTGTTTGAATTGGATTTTCTAGAAATTAAGGGGTTTATGATGTTTATAATGGTTTAAATGTTATGGGTTTTAATTCATGTGTGTTGTGATACTTTGAATGAGGTATATTGGATCAAAGTGTGCATTTGATTGAAAGTTTGAAGCAAAATTCTGGTTTTACCAAATTAGAAAATTTGATTATGTTTGTGGCATGATTTAATTATAATTATTGACATTAGAGTTAGATTTTATATTATTTATGATGATTTGAAGATCTGATTTAAGTTGTGTTGAAGTGTGGTTTGAATTGGGAGGTTTGGGTGTGTTTTGGAGATAAAGGTTTTTCTGCAGAATTTTTAGATATCTTGAAAATGCGACTGTGTCGCAAGTGCGATACTATTGCGAGTGCGATACTATCGCGAGTACGACAGAGCCGGGTAATTCCAGCTCTCGCTTTTAGCCGAGCTAGAGTGGCACGAGCACACTATTGCGAGCACGATAGAGCGCTCGGCTGCCACGCATGTGACCAAGCTTCGACTTGCCGAGCTGTAGTGGCACGAGCACACTATCGTGAGCGCGACCTATGTCGTGAGCATGACAGAGCGCTCGGCTATCGAGCTGGAGCTGGGCAATCCCCTGTCATGAGCGCGCACCTACGTGTGAGAGCGATGGGTTTTGGCAGTCTACTCACTGTCACGAGCGTGACAGGAAGATGGATTTCTGTTTTCTCCTGAGCGCGAAGACTGTCCCGATCGCGATATGGGGCTAGCTTCGCCTCTGTCGTGAGTGCAATATCTCCTATTTTCAAAATAAGTTTTCTTTTGTACTATCAATATTTATATTCCGAACTTATGATATTATTAGACTTATGCATGGATGATTTTATGAGCAATATAAATATAAATTGATGATTTATGCATGGCCTGCAAGAGTCAATTTAGTGGATAGTTAGGCATGCCTAATAGAGTTCAGTAGCTGCAGCCCCTTTATTCTGTTCTGGATCAGGTCCCCGTTTGGATCCTCGCGATCCTCAATGTTTACGGATCTTGTTTAAGATCCCCAATGTGAAAATGTTTTGAATGAGAAAATAATCATGTTGCTTTTCATTGGTGCCCTCGGGTACCCCCAATGCGTTCACTCGTTATCCACTATTGTGAGTTAGCAGGTGTGTTTTATTTTGTTATGAGAATGTGAGATCTGAATGTTAATGAGTATGAGCATGTGAATCAGTTGGTATATGAATTTGATTATGAGTCTTCAAATGCTAATATATATGACTCAGTTATGATTTAGTTATATGTGATTATAAGCTTGTGCCATATTATACGTGTTTTGCCTTAACGACCATTGTGAATGGCCGTTCATGTTATTGTCTGTTTTCCCCACTAAGCGTTATCGCTTAGCACGGGTGTTTCATCCGTGCAGGTGTGGATGGTGATAAGCTTTTGGGAGAGTCTCTGCAGGTTCAGCCAACACAGAGGGATTAAAGTGTTAGGGCTTAGATTTCTGTATTAAGATTCTTTTATATTTTGGGCTCTCACTGTATTTATTATTTTGTACCGCTTCTGCCATGTATTTCTGGAAGATGATTCTTTTTATAATATCAGTTTTTGTTTGGAACATTATTGTAATGAATCTTTTATATCAATGAATGATCATTTTATTTTCAAGATTTTATTTTCGCTGTATTTCAGTATATTGTATATGTGTTTGGTTTTGCTTTGCTTGGTGACACCCCGACTTGTGCGGGTTCTCCTACGTATGGGTAGGGAGTGTTACACTTAGAATCAGAAATTCTAGTTCTGTCGCGAGTGCGATAGAACGCTCTTCTGGTCGAGTAGGTAGTCTGTTGCGAGTGCGAGTGCGAAGAGGCAAGGCTGCATTCTATCGCGAGCGTGACCACTATCGCGAGTGTGATAGAATTAGAACTCCAAGTCTGTCGCGAGTGCGACACCTATGTATGCTTGAAATGTTTTCTTATTGTTTCAAGTTTTGCTAAAGCATATGTATGAGTGATAATTAAGCATGTACATAGTTCCAATCTTTATTATTTTGATATGATTATGATTGCACATACATGAGATCTATATGTATATTCTTATGGTGTTATGCATGAGCCATGATGAAGGAATTGTGATGTGAACTAAAATACAACAATGTGATAATGTGTAAAGGATATATTTGCTATGACAATGAAAAATAATCGAACTAATAATTTAGCTTGCATTTCAAGTAGTAGATAGATAGGCATGCCTATAGGGTCTAAGTGCTGCAGCCAAATGCGTCTAATTCCTTTGGAATCACCAATGTGATTTGAATCAAATTTGGATTCCTCAATGCGAGTTACTGAATATCTTATTGAATATTTCTGTACCCTCGGGTACTAATGTGATAAATGCGTATCTACTAGTTCAATTATATTTAATGTACTCTTGAGTACCAATGCGATACCCGATTATCCGCGTCATTGAAATGCAGGTAAGGCTTAATAACTAAATAAATTATTGGGTAAATATGTTTATATATATGTATAGGTATTCCTAATGCGGTGTGATATAATATGGTTTAATGTGAAGCATATTCTGATCATGAGATGATATGACAAGTGTTATAACTTATTGTTATGCTTTATAATTGGCCATAATGTACTAAATATGATGATGCAAGCATGTTATATGTATATATTTATATACACGAAATATGACCGATGCCATGAACACTATGTTTAATCAATGGATAATATTTATATATATGCGCATGGATATTATAGATATTGCTATTTTCTCTTTGCTAAGCATTATCGCTTAGCACGGGTTTTCAATCCATGTAGGTTCTACAACGAAGTGATCTGGAGGACGCCCCATAATTTGGATTTATCAACACATTAGGCCTCCATTCCTAGTGTAGGATTTTGGATATTTTGATAAGGCATGTAACTAATGAACAATCATGGCATGTATTAATTATCATATAACTCAGTTTGGGATGTAATTTAATCGGACTATGTGGACTTATGTATGTGATGTGAATGTCTTCCGCTACATGCGAACGAAATTAATTGGTCTAGAATGCTGTATGATGACATTGTTGTATGTGATGGGTATGAGCTGTGCATGTGATGTGTGTTGTGACAACCACTTCCGACCACTGTAGCGTAGTTATGCTTGTGGATGGGAGTGGGGTGTTACAGAGTAATTGAAGAGAAATAAAAAAAGAGCTTTCCTCACCTTCTGCCCTTGAGGGGCAGGAAGGAGGTGAGGGGTGGCTAGTCCACCCCTTGTAGCTAGGTCGCCCCTCAATTAGAATTTTGTCCTTTTGCGATTCTTGATCCGTTTTTTCCCATTTTCGATTATTTTCAATCCATATTCGTGTGGTATACATTACTGTATATAATTTTAATATTATTTTGCCAATATTTATTTATTTTTATTTTTTATGCAATAATATTTAGTTTTATTATGTTATTTGATTTATTTGATTTTTTGCATTTATTTGCTAACAATAATTTTTATTTTGTTTTGCTTTGTCAACAATCCTTATTTTTCTTTGTTTGAACATTCTCACGAGCAAATGGAGAAATCAAAGAGGCTTCGTTTGGTTTGATTTTTTTTTGTTGCTTATTATTTTATTTTGCTTTTTATTTAATTTGTCATGTAATTTGTAATAAATTTATTTTATTTCATGCACATTAAAAAGAAAATCACATAAAAATATTTTTATTAATGAATTTGGATTTTTTTAATAAAATGGGACCAATGTCCTAATTTTAACCAATAAAAAAAAAATCACTTTTAAAGAAAGAGTTAATTCTCTCAAAATGGGATCACTCATCCCTATTTTCTCAATATTTACAAAAAAAATAACTCTTCAATTTTTTAAGTGAATATGAAAGAAGCAATGTTCCTATTCTAAATAAATGTCCTAATTTATGAATGTTATTTAGTTAGTTGATTTTGTTTATTTAATTTCTTATTTTGGGGGATTGTATTTTTTTGTCCTAATTTATTTATTTTTGTTTGTTTTAATTTGGGGGATTTTATTTTTGTCCCAATTTCATTTCATAATTTGTTTTGTATTTTACTTATTTTATCGCTTTCTTTACTGCTTTCCTTGTTGATTGAATTTGCACTTTATCTTAAATGCATGATCGTGTGAGATGAGAGATGAAAATTTAATAATTAAAAAACTCATTTATAATTAACTAAAACATTAATAAGAGTAAAGTTCCGAACTACTCTCTGGTTTAGACCCTGAGGTTAGATGAACTTTCCCAATTTCTTTTAAATTTGGTGGTGACTCCAAAATACCTCAAAGGTGCCTAAAGGCTTCATGGGATTAGATGAACTTTCTCAATGTTCTATTGGGTAGGGATTCTAAAATATCTCTTGTTGCCCAAGATCAAAAGGCGCAAACTCTTCGGGGCCTAAAAGCGGGCTTTCCGGGAAATACAAGTGGGTTCGGCGCACATCACACTCCTTGTAACAACCCAAAATGACCCTACTTGGAATGCGCATGCTAAGTCGAGAATTTAAGAGTATTTCAGTAATTTGTGCATGAGAAATTTGGATGATAAGGACTTAATTGCAATATTAATTAAAGATGTTAAGTGCAGGAATTATCTAATGTGTGTGTGTTATTTGGTAACAAGGTTGTAAGGCAATTATCTAGTGGATTGTGTGTATTGTACTAAGGTTTAAAAATATCAACTTAAGAATTATATCGTGAGGTGGGAGTATGGTGTCAAGGATTGGTAAGTCAAAGAAGGAATTATTGGTCCAATAGGAGGCTGCCATGTGGCTGGTGGGTGTGTGCAATTAATGGAAAAAGAAGAAAAAGGAGAAAGGAAGAGAGAGAGGAGGGCAGAAACTGGTTTTCCCGTTCCTGCTCTCTCTTCTCCTCTCTTTGCTTTTCTTTCCTTCTTTTCCCGTTTCCTATTCTTCATTCCCTGGTTGTGTGTGTGTGCTGGAGCCATTTAGGTGGAGCTTTGGGTCAGCTTTAAAGAGGTAAGTGGTTGAGATTTAGGGTTTTCTGCATTCTTCTTCTTCTTCTCCTTCTTCTGGTTTTGCTGGTTATGAGTTAGGGTTGGATTAAGAGATTTATGAGTTTTGTTTGTGCAAGTTTGTGGTAGCAAGAAGAAGTGTAAAGGCAAGGAGAAGATTGAAAAGTGAAGATCAGCCGGGTTGTGCTTCAAAGAGGTTTGGGAGCTTTACTTTGTTATGTTTGGTTCGGTTTGGTTTGAAAGTTTGGGAATTTTATATCTACTGTGTAGTTGTTGCGTTTAATTCTCCGTTGATAACCTACTGTGTTGGCAATGGATGTTGAAATATGAATGAGTGAGCTTTGATTCTAGTTTAATGCATGAAGATCGAAACCTGGAAAATGGAATTGAAGTAGATTTGAGCTTACTGTTATTTTCTTGGGTTTTAACGTTTTGAGTGTTGATTTGCTATTTTCTGTTTTGGATGGGTATTTGTTAAAGGAAGTGTTTTATGTTGTTTATGTTGGTTTTGCATGCTTGAGGAAGCTAATTTCTAGTAAGAACGATTTAGATTTGAGTTGGGATAATTTCTGGAAGTATTCTGGGTTCTGAATGAATTTCATAATGTTAGGGTTTTCGAAAATCGAATCGGGGAGGAAGAAGGGCAAGTGAGCAACGCTCACGAGTCGTGAGCAACCTTCACGACTCGTGAAGGTTGCTCAGGACTCTTTTGACCGAAGTCAAGACCGCGGCAGTGATTCTATTTTGCCCTGTTTTCTCCACGTGATCAGTTTTTATAAAAACTATTTTCAAATGACTTGGGTGGCTTTTTCCTCTACTGGGTGTTAAATTACCTAATGATTGTCATAATTTAATCGTGATTGATAATATGTTATTTATGGTACATGTTATATGAATGATGCATTATCCATGAGAAATTATACGTGTTGTTTTGGAATATGTATTGGGTTATGCATGTCTTATTATGATGTCTTAATATGAATGTGAACATAATTATGTGTTATACTTGGAAATATTATTGTATGATTTGGTTTATCTATGTTAATTATTGTGATTCGTATCGCATGTTGCATTTTGAATACAAGTGAGTTGAATGCCATGTTTCATGGTTGTTATTACTATGAGCAGGTTATACTAAAATGTGAAAGGTGATATGCATATATTTAACCATGATCCTTCTCTAAAAATAATATGCTATGTTTAAGTGTAAATGGTATCATTGCATGATTGAGACTTTGCATTGTTAATGATTAGCATGATAATATTTCCATATTTGACTCTAATAAGTTTTAAAATACTGAATAGTGCTAAAGTATGTTAATGGAATTATATTGTATGCTTCGTAATATGAATTGTATGGTGCATGGCTGACGTTATGAACTTATTTATATGTCTACTACACTCTAGATTATGTATGATGATATATATATTGTATGATTCGACATATGATTTGAATGATGTATGACCTGTTAGAGTCAAGTAAGTGGATAGTTAGGCATGCCTAATAGAGTATCTTTAGCTGCAGCACCTTTGGACGTTTAGACCCTGATCAGGTCCCCGTTTGGTTCCTCGCGAACCCTTTTAATGTGTTCGGATCCTCGCGATCCCTTTTAATGTGTTTGGATCTTGTTTAAGATCCCCCTCAGTAAAATGTTTTAAATGTGATAAAATAAAATAGTTTTTGATTCGTACCCGTAAGGTACCCTTTAGCCGATTCGTACCCGTAAGGTACTGTCTGTATACTCGTTATCCACTATTGTGAGTCAGCAGGTGCTTTATTGTTTTGTTTTGTTTCAAAATAACTATAAGAATGTGATATCCGAATGAGCATGATAATGATTTGAAGAACCAGTTTATATGTATATGAATGTGAATATGAGCTTCGGAATGTATGTCTTTATTATGCAAGCACGATTTTATATTTAACACGATTATCCACATTTGTCATATGATGTGTTATAAGTTTCAGAATGCTATAAATGTGATTCGAATATTATGTGTATACGTATGTGACTCAAGCATGTTTTCATTGTATATAAGCACGTGAATCGGATCAGTTATGGCTAGGAGTATCTGAATTAATATGTTCAAGATTGTGAACTTGACCCCTTGAATGCTATGAAGGTAGAGCCATGATATATGTTTCCTTGGTTTATGCCATCATAGTGATTTCGGTATGTTGACATGCGTTTATATTGCATGGTGTGATAACATATGTATTGTGTAGTGTTATAGAGTATTGCTGTGTATATTTTATGCCGGCCTCTACTGTTGTAGTAATTTTAGTATGTTGTTAGTTGTCTGTATGCTGCTACGTGTATTGATGTAGTAATGTAAAGGCATGGTGTATTAGCTTTGTAAGTGGTTTCAGCTAGCGAATGAGCATCGTTGGGTGATGATCTTATGCATGTTTAGATGGTTAGAGATTATGCATTGATACTTAATGGATCTCAGTAAGTGTATGTGTGACGCGCGCCGGACCAGTAAGGCCCTCATTGAACCCGCTTTTAGGATTCGATGGATTGGTTCGCGTTTTTTTGATCTTGGGTTACACGAGACATTTTGGAATCCCCTACCCAATAGAACATTGGGAGGTTCATCTAATCCCATGAAACCTTTAGGCACCTTTGAGGCATTTTGGAGTCGCTACCCAATTTACAAGAAATTGGGAAAGGTCATCTAACCTCGGGGGTCTTAAACCAGAGAAGGTGTTCGGGACTTCCCATTTATTCATACCTTGGTTAAGTTTATAATTGAGCTTTGAATTTAGGGTTTCATCCTATTTCTCATTCATTTTAATGCAGTTTATTAAAGCGCAGGTTGTCCACTTAAGGAAAGCAATAAATAAAATAAAATACATGAAAGTAAATACAACAAAACTAGGGGCGGAATAAAACCCCCATTGTAAAGAAAATACAGATCATGCATAAATCGGGATATTCATTAATGGTGAGGACATTGGTCCTCGCATGCATATTATTATGAAATAATTTTTATGTGATGATTTTGGACGGAGAAAATTGAGACATTGGTCCCATTTTTATTTAGGAAAAATACCAAGTTAATTAATGAAAAAAAAAACGTTCAGTGATTTTCTTTCTAGCGGGCCTAAATAAACGATTTTACAAGAAAATATACATAGTAAAAATAAATAAAATATTACAAATAAAGAAAGTAATCCCAACGAGCCTTCTGGATCTCCCCGTGTGCTCGCAAAAATGCCCAAATAAAAAAAATAAGTTTTGACATAAAAACAAAACATAAACAAAATAATGTTAGTAATTAAAATAATTAAATCAATAATAAACGGTAAAATGAAACAAAACAAGATAAAAAATATGACATCAAAATGACAATGGAATTAATATGTGAACAATAAAAATAAATGATAAAAATGCATTGTAAATGACAAGTTAACTAAATGACGTGAATGAAATAAAATACAACATATTAATTAAACAATATATAAAAATATTAACATGATGAAAAAAATGATGAAAATAAACAAGTAATTGAATAAACAATAAATATAACATGCAACAATGATAAAAGAGTGGTAAAAATTAATCAATAAAAGAATAATGAAAATAATTAAAACAATGACATGATTAATTAATGTGCTCATAATTAACATTAACCATTTATATGGCAAAAATGATTAACAAAAATTAATTAATTATTTACATGCTAAAAATAATGAGGAATCAAAATAAATTAAATTATTTACATGTTAGGAATCAAAAGAAATCAATATTCACATGAATGAAAATAAAATCATATATAAACAATTAAATAGAACCAATATAAAATAAATACAATAAGTAAATAAATGAAAACAATAAATAAATCAATCAAAACAATAAAATATACATGAATAAATAAAAAATGAAATAGAAATTGAGCCTAGAATATTTACCCTCAGAGTCGGATTTGATGAAGGTAAAAGATGATTTGATTTCCTTTATTTGTGACTTTAAAAATTTAGAGTTGAATATGATAAATGTTGGAATTTTATTCTAGTAAAAAATAGGCTTTAAAAAAACTAATAAAAAAAATTCTTTGAGAACAAAGAATTAATTTCTTTGCTCAAAGGAATTATTTTTATTGATTAAACCAAAAAAAACCTTGGAAAAGTTTAATGGAAAAAACAAATGAGAAATAAAAATAGAATTTTGAAAGTGAAAATTAATCTCTTATGTTTATGGAGAAAACAAAGAAATTAATTTGGAATAATCAAGAATTGAAAATCAATTTTCAATCTCCATTAATCCTTGTTAATTGAAAAAAAGAAATTTGAAATTTTTGGAAGAAAAATCAAAGAAGAAGAGAGGAAACCCTTGAAAAATCTGATGAAAAAAATAATTATGGAGCCCCCCCCCCCCCCCCCCCCCCTCGATTTTTCATCATAAAGTATTTAAATGATGAAAAAAGTTGCCCTAATTTAATTAAGGAAAATAATTTTATTTTAATAAAATTCCTTTATTTTTAATGATAAAATCAAATTTTATTAATTAATTATCTAAGAAAATATTTTAGAATTTAATTTGGACTCAAAAACCCTAAAAAAAAGGGATAAAAAACGGATTTTTGGGTAAAAAAATCGAAAAAAGGGTGAAAAATCGGAAAAAATGGGCAATTTCGGCGAGGCTGTGTGCGCTGCACGCACAAGCACAGCTGTGCTTCCGAAAGGCACGGTTGTGCTTTCGCGCGCGCTACACGCAGTGTAGCGCAAAGCACGGCTTTGCTTTCCCGCGTGCAGCGCAAAGCACAGTTGTGCTTTTCAGGCATAATTTTTTTTATTTTTTTTAAATACGAGAAAAAAAATAATAAATTCATTCTCAAAAACTAATTTTTAAAATATTTTTATTATTTTTTATTATTTATTTTCTTATTCTAAAATGCAAATTTGACAAGAAAATCATCACTTTTAACCTTTTTAGCCTGTGAAAGCAATTATCGTCATCGGGTAACTTTGATCTAGGCTGACTCAGGATCCGGTGTCTACAGTTGCCCCGAGTTTAGGGGAATCTAGTGCACTAGTGTCTAGGTGAGCCTAAACTCAAAGAAGTAAAAGAAAGAGACGCGTACCTGAGGCAGCTCTTACCTTTCCGAAGAGGGGAATCCGTGGTGGTGGTTGTTGCCATCTTGTGGGCGTGTTAAAGCGATAGTGCCGTGGTCGTGCTAACCCTCCGATTTGCTGAAGTGGTAGTGCCGTGGTCGTGCTAACCCTCCTCAGAGTGGTAGTGCCGCCATCGTGCTAACCCTTCGATTTGATGAAGTGGTAGTGCCGTGGTCGTGCTAACCCTCCTCAGAGTGGTAGTGCCGCCATCGTGCTAACCCTTCGATTTGATGAAGTGGTAGTGCCGTGGTCGTGCTAACCCTCCTCAGAGTGGTAGTGCCGCCATCGTGCTAACCCTTCGATTTGATGAAGTGGTAGTGCCATGGTCGTGCTAATCCTCCGTAGAGCAGTAGTGCCGCCATCGTGCTAACCCTTCGATTTGATGAAGTGGTAGTGTCGTGGTTGTGCTAATCCTTCTCAGAGTGGTAGTGCCGCCATCATGCTAACCCTTCGATTTGATGAAGTGGTAGTGCCGTGGTCATGCTAACCCTCCGTAGAGCAGTAGTGCCGCCATCGTGCTAACCCTTCGATTTGATGAAGTGGTAGCGTCGTGGTCGTGCTAACCCTTCTCAGAGTGGTAGTGCCGCCATCATGCTAACCCTTCGATTTGATGAAGTGGTAGTGTCGTGGTCGTGCTAACTCTCCGTAGAGCAGTAGTGCCGCCATCGTGCTAACCCTTCGATTTGATGAAGTGGTACTGTCTATGAGCCCTTTGGTTGATTATCTACCCCCTGAGATGTCTTTGGTTGATATTTGGATTAGTGTTTGAAATGATATTTGGATTTTTGTTTTCTGCTGGTCGCCCCTTGAGAGGTCTTTGATTGATTGTTTGCGCTGATGTCGTCACTCGGCTTTTGTCGGTGTCCGCATCAAATCTCTCTTTCTGCAAAATAGGAAAACTAAAATATGCAGAGAAAATAGTGAGCATGTAAGTGAAATGCATGAGTCATGCGGGAATGCAGGGTAAGAATTCATCTATGTGGACTTGGAGATGATAGCCGACCTAGCTGCAATTTGCAATAGGATCAATGCCTTTTAAGCTGCTTCTGAATTTCATACCCTTTGGGATTGCGAGATTCTCATCTGATACCTGTAGTCATTATTTGAAGGTAGTGCATCCCTTGTGGATTTTCACACTAGCTTTTCTTACCGGGAGATGCGTCCTTTACGGATTTTCACATAACCCTATGCCTTATTTTTTATTTTTTATTTTTTTGCCTGAAATGGACCCAACCCAATCCAGTGGCTTTTTTTTTCTTTTTTTGTTTTTTTTGAAGGACAGACTACCTGTTTCCAGGTTTTCACCCTATCCTTTTGCTTAATTTTTACTTAGAGCGCCAATTACGGTTTTCACTCTAACGGCTTCTTTTTTATTTTTTTTTTGAGGCTGAGGATATTGGCAAGGATCTTTTAGGAGTCTTAGGACACGGTTGCATGAGCTTGATCCTTCACATTTGATAGCAGGACGAGTCGGCTGAAGCACTTGCAGTAGATGACTTTGACCATCTAAGGTGAGCTGCTATGATTACATCAATAAATCAATACATAAATGCATGTGTTTCACTTTTATTTCATTAAATATGATCATTGTTTGACATTAATCTCAAGGAATACAAGACCCTAGCTAATCTCAGGATAGATCTTGAAAGTATCCAACTCTTGTTATTAATCAGCCCTCTCGGATTTCATGATTGAAGATTTTCTCTCATCTCTTAATTTTTTTCTTTGAACGTGAATTCTAGATGCAACTTTGGGAATGAGACTTAACTCGAATGCATGAATGCACTCGTGGCTCCTCGCTTTAAGCTCAAGAAACACCATATGCCTCTTCTTACGTACCAAACCTTACTAGAAGGTCATCTCCGCTAATTGGATAAGATTGAACCAAGAATCAAGAGGTCTTATTTTGGTTGTAATGTTAGGCTTAGGTAGATGGCTGTCAAAGGAGGATCGGGTCGCTAGAGAAAATATGGCCGCAATATTTACTCGACTGATGGATGAACCATTCTTAGCTCAGTTGCATATACAAAGGTATTCTTGAACGTTTTAGCTCATTAAGATCAGAATGACTGTTAAAAAGGTAATCATCGAAACTCGACAAGTGGTTACTATTTTGAGCTCTATTTTATTTTATTTTATTTTATTATTAGTTTTTTTGAATTTTTTTATTTTATTTATTTATTTTTTATTTTTTTTTGAGCTCATGTCTTTAGCGCATGACTGAAACC
Source organism: Excoecaria cochinchinensis (assembly GCA_947683425.1). Taxonomy (NCBI): domain Eukaryota; kingdom Viridiplantae; phylum Streptophyta; class Magnoliopsida; order Malpighiales; family Euphorbiaceae; genus Excoecaria; species Excoecaria cochinchinensis. Next base: position 3,730,015 of record CANTUQ010000018.1, read on the forward strand.
CTCTTCCCAAAGTGTAAACTCATCCTTACCGAGGCAATTTTTGATAACCCAAAAAGAAATTGTTAATTGTTAAAACATTCATCCATCCCTTCTAGAGCGGCCACTCTTCTAAGGGGAGGCAAAAATCATTTTAGGCGAGGGGATAGTTTTAACATGTGTAACAATAAAATTGGCACGCATTTAGCATACCTCCATAAAGCTCAACGGGCTAGCAAGCGATTGCGAAATAAGGGTAGGAAATGGTCATTTAGAGAGCTATACAAAGAAAATGTTGCCTAAATCATTTTCTAGGTTCCGTCTTATCCAGGTATCACTTTGATGGGTAATCAGAAAGGTTCTAGTGCTCTTAGTGAGTTTCCATCCAATCCCCTAATTGCAACTAGATTTTCTTATTTTCAGCTCTCAGACTCTCCTCTCTTCAGGAGTTATATCAGATGCTATCAAGATTTTCTTTGGGTTCCCCAAAGTTTTGAGATTAACTACAGTCATATTATTTGAATTAACGCCAAAGTAAATGCAGTGTGATCATGTTAAATGAAATCAAATAGAAATATCATACAAATAAGCAAAAATTGTTCTATTGAAATAACCAAACATTATCATAAAAAATTGTTCTCAAAATAATAACAAAGGTAGAAGAAAAAGAAAGAACATAATCTGCATTTCCACTCTCACTAGTGGATTAAGAGGACCCGATCATAATCATGGTGGAGGGACCGCATTGTAACCTGCCTTTTTTTCTTTTCTCTCTTCTCAGGATCCGTGATCTAATTGGTGTCGATGAGATCCTGGATCTTGTTTCTCAATGTCCGGCAGTAATCTATCAAGTGGCCAGTGTGCTGGTGATAGGCGCAGTACTGGTCTTCTCTGTGTCCTAGCTGCCAAAGGTTGCAGCTTGCCCTCTTTCATCAGCCTCTCCAATACCTAGGATAAGGAGCGGCCTAAATTGGAGTAATATCTCTGGCGTTGCCCCACTCCAGTAGCTGACACTTCGGCTGTCTTGCCATTCCTGTTATTACTGCTCCCAGCACCTCCCGGTCTAAGCCCAGACTGGTTCCCATAGCTTTTCCCAGCAAAGTTATTATGGCTTGCTTTCTTTGCTAGGTAAGCCGCCTCAGCTTCTATAGCGATATCCTTAAGCGACTCCCAGTCCTTGAGCCCCTTAAAACTGAGCAAGTCCCTTAAGTAAGGGCATGAGTTTCTGATAAACAGCCTGATCTGGTTTGCAGTGTCAGGCTTCCTCTTCATCTCCATGACCCTGTTTCTCCATCTTGTAAGGTACTCATGGAATGACTCGTCATTTTTCTGCTGTAGAAGCTCGAGATCCTTTAGGGTGACCTCCATCCTGGTGCTGCAGTCATACTGCTTCATGAATTCTTCGGTTAAAAGGTCCCAATCCTCCTTGGACCTCCTATCCAACCCGTAGTACCAGTCAACTGCCGGGCCCACCAGACTAAGGCAGAAATATTCCACCTTCTGCTTCTTGCTCAGCCCTGTGCCTTTCATTACCAAGGTGTACTGCTTGATGTGGGAGGATGGGTCAGAGGTGCCATCAAATTTTGGCAGCTTGGGCATCTTGAATCTTTGGGGCAACAGCTCTTTATCCCCTAGGTCTCTGTCTTCGAGGTTGACCCCCTTGCCTGCTGACAGCATGCACATGATTGCCTCAATCTGTTGCCTCATCCCCCTTAAGGCTTCGTCTTCCCCCCTAGGTACCCTGGGCCTCACAGCATGGTGGACTATTGGCTCTTCGTCTTCCTCCTCCATCAGGAAATCATTGTTGGGGTTATGAATCCTTTCCCTTCTTGGCTCGATGGGTGCGGCAGCTCTGTGATCATTGTTGGGTTGGCGAGCAGCAACTCCAACGAAGGGAGCCTCCCCACCAGTAGGTGGTTCGGCTCGCCCCCGAGGAGGGGCTGCCTGTGGCTATAGAGCAGCAGGTGGCTGTGGGGCAGCAGGTGCTGGTGGAGCAGGAGGATGGGCAATCCCTTCAGCCATGGCACCCATCATGTTTAGTACTCTTCGTTCAAAGTCCTCTAGCCTCCTAGCTAGGTCTTGAGTGGTCAGTGCTCCGGTTTTTTCTACCATTGATGATTCAAGAGAGGATTCACTGACTGATGAGAATGACTCAAAATCCCAGTCAGACACTAGTTTCAGTAACTCAAAGAGCAGATTTGTCCTTACTAGCCGACTGTCGGAACCTCTAGTCCACTTAGATGAATCTATGATGGCTGAAAAAATTAGATTGTTAGGATGATGCATGAATGACATATATAATGCATGATAGTGAGTTATGCAACATTTACAATCACATGCAAGCAAGTAGATCCTTCCAACCTTATTACTCCCACACACGAGGTAATGTGGTCTCTTTCCTAGGTGGGCTTGATCCATGAGTTAGCGGGGAACCCAATGGACGCGTATGGTGCTCGGTGGAAAATCGGCATCATAACATCTCTTATCTAATGGGCATACATATGGATTTTGGCCTTTATGTATTTAAACAATTCAACTAAATTAAGATGGGCCCACCGGGGCATGAAAGCCTTTGATAAAAGCCCATTTAATTTGGTTGAATTTGTTAAATATATAATGGCCCACATAGCAAGCATTGTATTAAGGTACATGTCACCTAGGGGAAGTATCTATTGCCTTTACATGAGCTTTGGTCATGGGTGAGGATATTTTAGGGCTACCCAAGCATGGTCCCTGCCAACGGGTCTAGCTCATCATGAGCGTAACGACCGATCGGGTCACCATTTGATATACCTTGATGGTACGAGGCTTGGGCTGGTGATTATCCTTAATACTTCCCTACATTGAGTGAACGTAGGGTTGTGCTTCGAGAACGCACCGGGGCTAATAGAGGGACCGAACTAGCATAAATCTAAGGCTCTAATGCGATGCAATGCAGTTTTGAAAAAGGATGAAATGTTTAAATTAAAACTCAATTGTAAATTTTAACCAAGGTACTTTCGAAGCGAAGTCTCGAGTACTATCCCCAGCGGAGTCACCACTGTAACGCGAGCCGGACCAGCAAGGCCCTCATTGAACCCACTTTTAGGATTCGAGGGATTGGTTCGCATCTTTTTAATCTTGGGTTACACGAGACATTTTGGAATCCCCTACCTAATAGAACATTGGGAGGTTCATCTAATCCCATGAAACCTTTAGGCACCTTTGAGGCATTTTGGAGTCGCCACCCAATTTATAAGAAATTGGGAAAGGTCATCTAACCTCGGGGGTTTTAAACCAGAGAAGGTGTTCGGAACTTCCCATTTATTCATACCTTGGTTAAGTTTATAATTGAGCTTTGAATTTAGAGTTTCATCCTATTTCTCATTCATTTTAATGCAGTTTATTAAAGCGCAGGTTGTCCACTTAAGGAAAGCAATAAATAAAATAAAATACATGAAAGTAAATACAATAAAACTAGGGGCGGAATACAACCCCCATTGTAAATAAAATACAGATCATGCATAAATCGGGATATTCATTAATGGTGAGGACATTGGTCCTCGCATGCATATTATTATGAAATAATTTTTATGTGATGATTTTGGATGGAGAAAATGGAGACATTGGTCCGATTTTTATTTAGGAAAAATACCAAGTTAATTAATGAAAAAAAACGTTTAGTGTTTTTCTTTCTAGCGGGCCTAAATAAACGATTTTACAAGAAAATATACATGGTAAAAATAAATAAAATATTACAAATAAAGAAAGTAATCCCAACAAGCCTTCTAGATCTCCCCATGTGCTCGCAAAAATGCCCAAATAAAGAAAATAAGTTTTGACATAAAAACAAAACGTAAACAAAATAATGTTAGTAATTAAAATAATTAAATCAATAATAAACGGTAAAATGAAATAAAACAAGATAAAAAATATGACATCAAAATGACAATGGAATTAATATGTGAACAATAAAAATAAATGATAAAAATGCATTGTAAATGACAAGTTAACTAAATGACGTGAATGAAATAAAATACATTATATTAATTAAACAATACATAAAAATATGAACATGATGAAAATAATTATGAAAATAAACAAGTAATTGAATAAACAATAAATATAACATGCAACAATGATAAAAGAGTGGTAAAAATTAATAAATAAAAGAATAATGAAAATAATTAAAACAATAACATGATTAATTAATGTGCTCATAATTAACATAAACCATTTATATGGCAAAAATGATTAACAAAAATTAATTAATTATTTACATGCTAAAAATAATGAGGAATCAAAATAAATTAAATTATTTACATGTTAGGAATCAAAAGAAATCAATATTCACATGAATGAAAATAAAATCATATATAAACAATTAAATAGAACCAATATAAAATAAATACAATAAGTAAATAAATGAAAACAATAAATAAATCAATCAAAACAGTAAAATATACATGAATAAATAAAAAATGAAATAGAAATTGAGCCTAGAATATTTACCCTCAGAGTCGGATTTGATGAAGGTAAATGATGATTTGATTTCCTTTGTTTGTGACTTTAAAAATTTAGAGTTGAATATGATAAATGTTGGAATTTTATTCTAGTAAAAAATAGGCTTTAAAAAAACTAATAAAAAAAATTCTTTGAGAACAAAGAATTAATTTCTTTGCTCAAAAGAATTATTTTTATTGATTAAACAAAAAAAAAAACCTTGGAAAAGTTTAATGGAAGAAACAAATGAGAAATAAAAACTGAATTTTGAAAGTGAAAATTAATCTCTTATGTTTATGGAGAAAACAAAGAAATTAATTTGGAATAATCAAGAATTGAAATTTTTCATCATAAAGTATTTAAAGAATGAAAAAAGTTGCCCTAATTTAAGTAAGGAAAAGAATTTTATTTTAACACAAATTCCTTTATTTTTAATGTTAAAATCAAGTTTTATTAATTAATTATCTAAGAAAATATTTTAGAATTTAATTTGGACTCAAAAACCCTAAAAAAAGGGATAAAAAATGGATTTTTTGGTGAAAAAATCGGAAAAAGGGTGAAAAATCGGCGAGGCTGTGCGCGCTGCACGCACAAGTATAGCTGTGCTTTCGAAAAGCATGGTTGTGCTTTCGCGCGCGCTGCACGCAGTTCAACGGTTGTGCTTTAACGCGCGCTCACGCAGTGCAGCGCAAAGCACAGCTGTGCTTTTCAGGCAAATTTTTTTTTTTAAATATGACAAAAAAACAATAAATTCATTCTCAAAAACTAATTTTTAAAATATTTTTATTATTTTTTATTATTTATTTTCTTATTCTAAAATGCAAATTTGACAAGGAAATCATCACTTTTAACCTTTTTAGCCTGTGAAGGCAATTATCATCATCGGGTAACTTTGATCTAGGCTGACTCAGGACCCGGTGTCTACAGTATGTAAGATTTATTTGTATTTTCGCATGATGATGTGATGAATGTGAAGTTATGTTATTATTTTTGGTCTCTGCTTTTGGACTGTCTTCAATATGATATTATATATATTAGAGTGGCGCAGCAGAAGTGTTGTGCTTTGACCTTAGGGTGCGTGTATTATGGCATGATAGTTGTATGATTGGACCTCTAGTGACGTTGCATGATATTTGTGTGCATCATTGTATGGTAGTATAGTGCATCAACTTCGTAATTCAGGTATCAGTTAATGTGTTTGTGCATCTCTGCATGATAGCTGCATTGTGCGTGAATCAGCTTTTGGTTGGTATATGGGTATTTTGATATGACATCTACGTGTTTATATAATTTGGGTCTTTGCATGATTCGCCTTCTGATATCTGATACTTCGGTGGAACCGGTAAGTGTTTGCCTGCGAGTCTATATGTATCTTTACATGATGTTATATGTTTGTTTGTTTAGTGTCCTTTTGTTCTATTCCTCCCTACTAAACGTTATCGCTTAGCACGGGTTCTTTTCCCGTGTAGGTGGCAAGTTTTGGTTGGTTCGAGTCGAGCATCTGCAAGGTCGGCCACGTAGGAGTTCGTAGTGTTTTGCTATTTTTGGTTTCAGCTCCTGTATTTCGGATTCTGTAATTTTGTAGCGTTTTGCTTATGCATTTTATTATGTAAGGATCTTATTGTAATTACGTTTTAAGTTAACCCTTCGTTTTATCTTTCGCCTTATGCTTTCGCTAAATGATTATTTGTATGTATGCGAGTTAATGTATGTTCAGATATTGTTTTTCTAAAGTTTTAATTTTCGTATGTTTTCATGTATGAATGTATGCTTCCGCTCAGTATATGTGTGCATGCATGTGAGTGAGTGTCGGGTAGCGCGCCCACCAGCGCCCTTCCAACGGGGGCGAAGGTGGGGGGTGTTACAGTTAGTGGTATCAGAGCCCAGGTTTGGCGGTTCTGGTTGTCTTTATTTGTTTGAGTGTCAAGTCTTTGTATGCTAGTTGGTTATTTATCATGTTTTTGCATGCGAGTCGGTTTTGTGTCGTTTGCCTAATGCAGATGTGTCTTGTCATGTATCGTGCCTGAGGGAGAATGTGGGCGAGACAACAGAAAGTGTGAACCCAGTTAGTGCTGATCAGAGTGCTTCCGAGCATCCTTCAGTTGGAAATTTCGGACCTGTTTCTGATGATAGGACCTTAGTACAAGGGTTGATTCGGATTTTGGATAGATTGACTGCTCCTCGAACTTATTAAGAAATTGTTCGAAATGTACCCCGAAAGAGAAAAGGATCAGGTAGAGAGATGTCAGCAGGTAAGAGGATTCGAGAACCTCCGATGTGTCAACATTGTCAGAAGCAACATGGGAGCCAGTGTAAGAAAGTTAAGGGAATGCCGACATGTTAGTACTGTCAGAAGCGACATCGAGGCTTGTGTCGACTGATGACTGGAGCTTGTTTCAGATGTGGCAGCTTAGAACATCAAATAGTCGATTGTCCTAAAAAGATGAGTGAGAATCTAGCTCAGCAGGCTAGAAGGGATGTAGAGGATTTGCTCAGAGCTTCTCGAGCACCCGCGGAGTTTGTAACATATGACAAGGATGCGATTGAGACCGCAGGTTCTTCTGGTAAGTTGCATTGCAAGCTTTTGTCTAAGTAGGTTTTGTTTGATTGGGTTGTTTGGATGTAAGTGCGTAGCGGGTAAATTTCGAGGACAAAATTTCTTAAGTGGGAGAGATTGTAACAACCCGAAATGACCTTAGTCAGAATGCGCATGCTAAGTGCGCCCCTTGTGGGTTTTCACACTAGCTTTTCTTGGTGGGAAATCTGTCCTTTCGGATTTTCACATAACCCTATGCCTTATTTTTGCCTGGAGTATACCCTACCCATTCCAGTGGATTTTTTCCTTTATTCACTTTTTTCTTATTTTTTCATTATTATCTTTTCCTAACTTTCTTGTCTTCCAGGTGTGGCCACAAGAAAAACTGAAGCTATTATCAGAGTCCCCCTCCTAGGGTGATCAGCCAGTATTCACTAAGGCATTTCCTTCCTCGACAGCGGTTGTACTCTTTTGCCTCTCCCGATGAGGGTGTCGCCCGATTTAGTGAGGTGGCCGATGAGGATATCAGTTTTATGAGCCCTTGGCTTCCTCGTTCTGCTATGACGACCGATGGCTCTTCGGTGTGTGTTCCATTATGCGGGGCTTTATGAGGCCACCTTTTACATCATGGCCCATTGTACTCGGCAGTTTGGGATGATTCAGGATATTGTGAGGCTCCCTTTAGCTTTCTAAGGTGGCATCTTATCTTTCGTCTTCACATCTAAATATCATAGTCTCGGGGCTAGGCTGCCAGTAAAGACCATTATACCTTCCGTTAAGGATTGCTCCACTACTTCCACTAGTGCCTACAAGAGATGGGTGCTTAGCCCTACAGTTGACAATAAGACCTACCGACTTAGCCACCTGACCGGCGAGAGCATTAGCAGAGTATAGTTTAGATTTACATGCACTCTATAATGAACGATGCCTTCCTTTTTATGAAAGAACTAGAAAATAATGAATGTGTTATCTGAATGATTTTTGTTTTATTCCTTTTTGCAAAATTGTGTACATTTCGATGTGATTTCACCATACATGATCAACATTTAACATAGATTTACAATGCAAAACTACATCTAATCTCTTAGTAGATGTTAACAGCATCAAGCTCCTATTATCAATCAGCCCTCGCGAGTTTTCTTAATTGGACATTTTCTCTCGAGCCTCTAATTTTTGCCCAGGGTGCCTTTTTTTGGTTTTTACCCTGATGAGGCGCCCAATCTTCGTAAGGCCACCTTTTTTGGGTTTTCACAGGGCATTTATTCTCTTCTTTTGATTTTTATGTCTTTAGCCGTGGAATCTCTTAAGTCTGTTAATGTTGACCGGTTCTTTGAATTCATTCCCATCACTATCTGACAAAATTGCTGCTCGCTTGGATAGCAGTTTTTTGAGAACAAATGGGCCCTCCCATATCGGTCTGAACTTTTCGCGTATATCTGGCTTCTTTCTCATCCAGACATCTCAACTGAATACCATAGACTTGTCATTTGTATAGCACGCCATCTATGTTGATAAAATGAGTGGATAGCTTACGGATCAGTCTTTGGTCTTTTTCAGTAGCCTCTTCCGGGAATACTACCCTTTCTAGGTAATTCTTGATATTGATGTACCACAGCCTTTCATCTATGGCTTCAACCTCCATGATTGGTTTAGACTCAAAATTGGGCCATCCTGAATTGGAGATTAAAATGGGCTTCATGACTACCCCTTCTAGGTTATCCCATATTGATACCAAAGTTGCAAGCGCATCGGCTAGTTGATTTTCAACCCTTAGGACAAAGTGGAAAGTACATGTCTCAAACTGACTGCTTAGACCTTTCAGATGCTTCACATATGGTATCACTCGTTCTTCCTTCACAGCCCATTCCCCCCGGATCTGATTGATCACTTGCGATGAATCCCCAAAGACTTCTACGCTCTTCGCTCCCAAGGTTATCAAGGCTTCTAACCCGAAAGTACAAGCTTCATATTCGGCTTCATTATTAGTGGCCTTATATCTCAGTTTCTTAGCTAGTGGGAGTTTTTTTATCGTCTGGGGTTGTTAAAATGACTCCTACTCCTGCCCCCTTACTATTTACTGCTCCATCAAAATGTAATTTCCAACCCTGTACTGCAATGGCCGCAACGTCCTCATTTGGGAAGTTAAATTCAAACGAATCTCCTTCGATGGGGTGTTCTGCTAGAAACTCCGCTACTGCACGACCTTGAATGGTCTTCCAGGTGATATATTCTACATCAAACTCTTGTTATAGTAGTATCCATCTCGCCATTTTTCCTAACAAGGATGGAGCCTCCTGTAGGTATCTGAGAGGGTTCTGCTTTGCGACTGCTTGCACCTTGTAAGAGTGAAAGTAGTGCCTCAACTTCTTAGAAGCCCAAATCACTACAAGGCAGATCTTTTCAACCTCAGCATATTTGAACTCGTAGGAAAGGAACTTCTTACTAAGGTAATAGACTGCAAATTCTACTCCAAACTCATCCTCTTAAGCCATTATGGCACCTACGGAACTATCCTCTATGGCTAGGTACAGGATTAATGGTTTGACCAGTTGAGGTGGTCTTAGAATTGGGGGATTCAGCAAGTATTCTTTGATTGTGTTAAAGGCCTTCTGGCAGTCTTCATTCCATACCACGGGCTGATCTTTTTTGAGCAACTTGAAGATCGGCTCACAAATTGAAGTGAGCTTGGTAATGAATCTGCTGACGTACTGCAACTTACCTAAAATGCTTTTGATTTCCTTTCCTTTTGGGGCACTGGCATCTTCCTGATGTCCTTGACTTTGTTCGACTCAATTTCAATCCTCGTTGACTGACTATGTGTCCCAACAACTTTCCTGAGGTGACACCAAAAATGCACTTCTCGGGGTTCAATCGCAAATTATACTTACTGATCCTCTGATAGAACTTCTCTAGAGCCTCAAAGTGACCTTCTCTGGTGGCTAACTTGATCATCATGTCATCAACGTATACTTCCACCTCCTTATGGATCAAGTCGTCGAGGATCCGAGTAGCCATCCTCTGATAGGTTGCGCCTGCATTCTTTAATCCAAACGGAATAACTCTATAGGCGAATGTTCCCCATTTAGTTATGACGGCTGTCTTGATCTGATCGGCTATCTTATTGAGGATTTGATTATACCCTGCATATCCATCCTCGAAGTTATACATCATTCAAGCAGCTACGCTGTCTACTAACACATCGATGTAAGGCAGCAAAAAGTCATCCTTCGGACACACTTTGTTCAAATCTCGGTGATCCACGCATATGGGTACTTTACCATTCTTTTTGGCTACTGGCACGATGTTAGCCAACCAAGTTGGGTACTGGACCTCAATAAGGAATTTGGCCTCAATTTGCTTGTGGATTTCTTCTTTCACTTTCTCTGCCCATTCTGGTCTAAGTCTTCTAAGCTTTTGTTTGACCAGCCTATGACCCAAATACGTCGGGATGTTCGAAAATTTCTCGATTGACTCTTGGCATGTCTTTGTAGGTCCAGGCAAAGACTTTTTCATATTTTCTTAAGATTTTCTCAAGATTTTCTCAAATTTTGATCTCTCTTCAGGAGTTACGTTAGATGCTATTAAGATTTCCTTTGGGTTTTTCGAAGTTCCAAGAATAAATGGAATGGCATGAGTTGAATCAGTGTCAAATATGAATGAATTGTGATCATGATTATGTATTGTGAAATCATCAGAAACATCGCACAAGTAAGCAAAATTGTTCATATTATTAATTGAACTAGAAAAGTCATCAACATTATTAAAGAGTTTTGGCATAAAAAGAAAATCCAACTTAGCATCAACTTCTTTCTTTGCCAACACAGATGCTGCAGCCGATGGTTATGGATCGAACTGGCATTTTGAAGGTACTGCAGCAACCCCCTATGTAGCTTTACTCTATTCCCCTGCAGCTTCTTCTTCCATCTTCTCTTTCCCCTTCGCCTTGGTAGCCATTAGCCTCTCTATGATGATTTCTTCGGGTGATTTGCGATCCCAGATTGTCCTCTTGGTCATGATTTCTTTATCCCAAAAACCCTATGCTGGCTTGATCATTCCAATGTCCCAATTAAAGACATCATTAAAGACCTCGAATCCTAGTACTATTCTTCTATCCACCCATTGAGGCTCGGCATCTTACTGAGGTAGCTGTCACAAAATTGTCCTTAATATGAGGGATCCTACCTGCTGCCTTCTTGCTCTTCATTATAGTGCCCTTATATCCGAGGCCTTACCTATCCTTCTGACCTCTTATAGTAATGGCAGCTCACGGCCCCTGAGAATTCTTTCCCAAATCGGCTCCAGGCAGAAAGGACATTTTCTTCAACATGTTAACCACTTGAGGGCTCCCTTTGATGTGCTCCTCCTCCTCAATTACAGCTACGTGGAACCCATTAAAAGGCTGCCTTGCGATCTCCAAAATGGACACCTGATTCTCCCTTATAGCCCTAATCATTACGACTTGCCCCTCATAAGGAATCTTGATCATTTGATGCAAGGTGGATGGTACCTCTCCGAGCTTGTGGAATCACGGCCTACCTAAGAGCACTGAAAAGTTGGCTGGAATGGGGAGAACTATGAACTCCACCTCTGTTTCAATTGGCCCAGTCATGACCAATGCCTTGAACGTCCCCGATGCCTATTGGCAGGAGTTATGGTAGGCTGTGATTGTGAAGTCGGACTTACTCAACATCTCCTCTAACACTCCAAAGGCTGCCATTATCACTAAGGGGCAAACATTTATAGAGGAGCCATCATCCACTATGACACAAGCTATATGCTTCTCATTCAATTAGGCCCTTATGTACAATGGACGGTTATGGTTACAGCCTTCAGCCGGTAGATCAGCACTTGTAAACACTACATTCTCTCTAGCGCTTCCCTTTACTATGTCTAATAGCTTTGTGGGAGATATGTTGGTTGCCACCATAGATTCGCATAAGGCTTCCACTAGCTTCTGCCTATGCGAGGAAGACTGTCTCAAAAGATCCCATATTGAAATCTGAACCGGCGTCCTTTTTAACTACCTTTTTATTTGGTCTTCCTCCGACTCCTTTTCCTTCTGAATTGCCATGGGATCTTATGGCTTCTCAACCTCTGAAACTACTCTCCCGCTTTGGGTCATCACTCTGACCTTCTCATTCCTCTTATCATTATCCTTCTCTTCCTCTTCGTCTGAACCCCATAGGTCTGCAGACTCTTTGTTATCAAGTTTATTATTTTCATCTCCACTATCATCGGTGGACCAATAATCTACCATTACCACGGGAATCCCTTCTTCATTTACCCCCTTTGGGCAAACGATAGCAATGTTCTCACTTCTATACAAATCCCTCAACACATATGACTCGGGCAAGCTAGACCCAATCATAAACACGAGTGGGGGCACATTGTTGTACCCGTGCTTCTTTTTGTTTCCCCTATTCTCCGGATCTGTGATTTACTTCGAGTCAATCAGATCCTGGATGGCATGTCTCAATGCCTTATAGTCATCAATTGTATGCCCGGTGTGCTGATGGTAAGCACAGTACTCGTTGTCTTTGGGCCCCGATTATCCTTAACTCCTGGTTAGGGGCTGCAACTTCTCTTCTTTCATCAATCTTCTCAGCACCAAGGAGAGAGACCTCCCTAAATTCGAGAAGCGCCTCGGGCCAGTGCTTGCAACTGAAACTTCGGCTCTCTTGCCTATTTTGTTGCCACTACTAGAACTTACGGGTCTACTTGCCCCTTGACCACCACTGCTCTTCCAGAGGTATGCCTCACTGTTTGCCCTTCTCGCCAAATACTCACCCTCAGCCTCGATGGCTATGTCCATCAGTGACTCACAGTCCTTTAAACCTTTCATTTTCAGCCCATCTTTCAGATATGAGCTGGCATTCTTGATAAAGGGCCTTATCTGATCCTGGGTATCTGGCTTTCTTTTTATTTCCATCACTTGATTTCTCCATCGGGTCAAATACTCATGAAATAACTCCCCAGACTTCGGCTGCAAGAGCTCCAAATCCTTCAACGTCACTTCCATTCTTGTACTGCAATCGTACTGTCTAAGAAACTCTTTCATCAATAGGTCTCAATCTTCCTTAGTTCTTCGGTCTAACTCGTGGTACCAGTCTATCGCCAGGCCTGTTAAGCTTAAAAGAAGTACTCTATCTTCTACCTCTTTGTCAAAGGAGTACCCTTCATTACCAATGAGTACTTCTTTATATGTACGGTGGGTTCTGAAGTGCCGTCAAACTTCAGAATGTCCAGCATCTTAAAGTTCTGAGGGATTAGATCTTCTCCCTCCAATTCCTCATCCTCGGGGTTCATCCCTCACCCCCTTGTCAACATCCTTGACATCGCTTTAAATTTTTCTTCCATATTTTTCAAAATGGCTTCCTCTATTTGTGGTTCCTTTTCTGTTACTGACATAGGCTCCTCGTACTCATCTTTTTCTATGTCTTCTTGTATCCTACGGGTTATGCCTCTCCTCAGCCCTGCAGCCATGGTAGCCCTTAAATCCACTGGTGGTGGGCAAATCTCTTCTTGTGGATCTTCTCTAGCCTCCTCCTATTCATTTTGTCTCATAAGACGGATAGCTGGGTATGACGTACGCCGAACCTAGCAAAAGCCCTCGTTTAAACTCGCTTTTAGGGCTCGAGGGATTGGTTCGCATCTTTTGTTCTTGGGTGCCATGAGACATTTTGGATGCCTCCTTCCCAATAGAACATTGGGAAGGATCATCTAGCCTCATGACACCTTTAGGGACCTTTGAGGTATTTTGGAGTCGCCATCCAATTTATAAGAAATTGGGAAAGGTCTCTAACCTCTTATCGGTCTAGACTAGAGATTGGTGTTCGGAACTTCACTCTTATTTATGCTTTGGTTAATTATAAATGAGTTTTCAAATTCAAAAAATTCTATCTCTCCTCTCAGACGATTAATGCATTTAATTAAAAGGGCATCGCAAGCATTTGAAAGTGGTGAATAAAAGACTGTAAAGAAAGCAGTAAATTAAAGCGATAAAGGAAAGCGGTAAACACGCCAAGCACACAATTATAAGAGAAATTGGGGTGGAATACAACCCCAAATAAAAGATAAATATTGTTGCCCCCAAAAATAATTAATTACAAGGGCCCAAAAATTTATGAACATAAATTTAAAACAAGCACACAAAATCAAACATAAAAAAGACATACATAAATTGGGGTATTCATTTGGTTTAGGAACATTGGTTCCTTCATGCTTATTTTTGAAAAGGAATAGAAGAGTTATTGGATTGCTAGTTTGAAAAACCAGGATAAGTGATCCCATTTTTGGAGAAAACTAACTCTTCGTTTTATTGTGACATTTTACATTCCTTGGCTAAATTGAGGGACATTCGTCCCAATTTTATTAATAAAATTCCAATTTGGTTATAAAAATATTTTTGTGATTTTTTTATCTCACGCGTGCATAAATAAAATATTCATTCTCAAAAAACACAACACAAAAATGGCATAGGAAGGATCTCATCAAAAATAAAGTAGTCCCCTACGCATCGTGACCCCTCCGCGTGGTTGCAAAAATGCTCAAATAATGCAACTTAAGTTAAATCTCAGACAGAAAATGACATAAAAGAAATATTAGTAATAATTCCAAACAATTAGTCAAACAAATGCAAAATAAATATAAGACATATTAATTTAATATACAAATAATTTACTTGCAAAGGAAATTGAAAATAAATCATACCAAAGGATAATGGTGACAATAATAATAATAATAATAACACAAACAAAATGATAATGACAAATAATGATAATATAAAATATACATAGAATAAAATACTAATGATATTAACAGCATAATAATAATAATAATAATAATAATAATAATAATAATAATAATAATAATAATAATAATAATAATAATAATAATAACAATGATGGCCACAGGGTGCTAATAACAACAACAGCAAAATGGTGAGGTGATGGTGGAATAATAATAATAGCAATAGTAATAATAATAACAATAAACAATGATCATAATAAACAATGATATTGCAAAATAAGTAATAATAATAATAATAATAATAATAATAATAATAATAATAATAATAATAATAATAATGGAGATAGACAACGACAATGACAAAATTAAAACAATAAGAAATCAAATTGAAACCACATAGCATGTCAACAGCAATAAACACATCAAAAAATGCTAGAAATAAATAAAGAATAGGGTAATAATAACAGAAAATAAAAATATTAACAACAATAAATGATATGCAAAAATAAATGAGGACGGGTCCAAAAATGTTTACTCTAAGAATTTTATAGATCGAAAAAATGGTGTTCAGATCCGTCTTCCTTGTCGAAATTTGCGGTGATAAATACTCGAAGAAAATATAAAAATATGTGTTTTAAAATTGGTTAACTCAAGAAAATATTTTTGAAGAAAATATTTTTGGTGGATGATTGAGCAAAAAAAATTAATTTTTCTTTCTCAAAATCAATCCAAGAATGAAATATGTTTTTGAAGAAAAGAGAAAAAAGAATTTGAAAACTTTGAATTTTTAAGATTTTTGGAAGAACCTACGGCTGCCCTTGTTCTTGAGAGAAAGCTCTCTCTTTTTTCCTTGAAAAAATGTAGCTCCCTGTGAAATGAGGACCAACTCCCATTTGATCTGCTCACTCGTCCCAAAATGGGAAAATACCAAATGTTCTTTCATTTTTCCCTTCCCCAAAAATGCACAGAGTGGTGAAAGGAGCGAAAAAATCGGACTGAAAATCAGACAGGCAATGCACCGCGCAGGGCAAAACAAATGCCCGCGTGAAGCCTCTACGACTGACGCGCCCCAGGGGGCCCGTGTGCGGGTAGTGAGATGCACGCGCACTCGTGGCAAGACACGCCCCATGGGGGCGCGCACCCGCGCTACGAGAGGCGCCCTAGGGGGCGCGTGCGATTTCGCGGTGAGACGCGCCCCCACAGGCATGTGCTGCTTCCGTAGTGTGCTCGCCCGCAGGAGCACGCATCCTCCGCAACGTGTGTCCCCGCAGGTGCACGCCGCTCCAGTGCGGGTGCGTCCCGCACGTGTGGCACAATAAAAAAAGGAAAAATAAACACAAAAAATAAAGATGAAAAGAAATTAAAATAAGAGTAGCAATGCAAATTTTTAAATCAAAATCTTTTTTTAGAGGAGCAAAGGGAATTTTCGATAAGGAAGACATCATTTTTGGCACCTTTACTTGTGGCAAGTGTCATTTTCATCATCGGGTAATTCTAATCTTGGACCGCCTAGGGACCCGGTGTCTACGCTGTGTTTTGGGCAGTAGGTTGGGCCATCGTTGCCATCATGGCCATGATTCTATTCTCAAATTCCTCAAACCACCTACCAACTTCCTCACCTATCAGGGTCTTGGTGGCATCCGCTTCTCTCGTTGGGTTGGCCATTTCACTGTCCATAGAAAACTGAGAGGATGTAGCTCGACTACTTTTGGAAAGTGAGTCTAAATACTCTACCCTTTCTAGTAACTCAAAGAATGGATTTTTGGGTAGCCTGCCACGAGGTCCTCTTGACCACCTAGGTAGATCTATGATGGCCACAAAAAATATCTAGTCAAGATGAAGCATGGATGGCATATAATGCATGATCGTGCTATGCAGCTGTAACACGCACCGAACCCCGCAGGACGCCCCGAAGGCCCGCTCTTATGGCTTTCAAGAGAGGTTCATGAAAACTTGTAAAGTATTTACAAGTGCGTCTATTTTGGGCAACAAGGAGGTTTCTTGGAGTCACCATCCAATAGAACATTGGGACAGGTCGTCTAGCCTCGGTGAGCCTAAGACGGTGCATAATATCCATTTTGGGCAAGCCAAAGGGATCTTGGAGATATCATCCCAATAGAACACTGGAATGACCCTCTAACCCCGTGGAGCCTAGGATTGTAAATTTAAGTCTTTTGGTGGGACACAAGAGGTGTCTTGGAGATCCCATTCCAATGAAACATCGGAATAGTCCTCTCGCCTCGTTGAGCCCAAAGACCAGAGATGGTTCGGGACTTCTCATTTATTCATACCTTGGTTATTTTATAATGAAGTTCTGAATTTACGTTTTCATCCCTTTTCTCATACATCTCGATGCAATAATTAGAGCGCAAGTTTGATCATTCAAGGAAAGCGATAAATAAAAGGGTAAATAAAATAAAGTACATGAAAATAAAATACAATAAAACTAGGGGCGGAATACAACCCCCATTGTTAATAAAATAGAAATCATACATAAATCGGGATATTGATTATGGTGAGGACATTGGTCCTCGCATGTATACTTATTATGAAATAATTTTGATGTGATGATATTTTATGGAGAAAATTGGGACATCGATCCCATTTTATTTAGGAAAAATACCAAGTTAATAAATAAAAAACGTTTAGTGACTTTCTTTCTAGCGGGCCTAAATAAACAATTTTATAAGAAAATTATATGGCGAAAATAAATGAAAAAAAGCCAAATAAATAGAATATTACAAATAAAGAAAAATATATATATAATCCAAATGAGCCTTCTGGATTTCCCATGTGCTCGCAAAAAATGTCCAAGTAAAAAATGAGTTTTGACATAAAAACAAAATATAAACAAAATAATGTTAGTAATTAAAACAATGAAATCAATAGTAAAATATAAAATGGAATAAAATAAAATGACATCAAAATGACAAATGAATTAATAAGTTAACAATTAAAATAAATGAGAAAAATGCATTGTCATGACAAATTAAATAAATGATGTGATTAAAATAAAATATAACATGTTAATGAATTAATACAAGAAAATATGAACATGATAATAATAATGATGAACATAAACAAATCAACGAATATATAAAATAATGAAGAAAAGAATAATAAAAATGAATAATGAAAGAACGATGAAAAGGATTAAATGAGCCAAATGGTTAATTAGTATGATCACAATTAATATTAAAACATTTATATGGTAAAAATATCAATTAAAATGAATTTATTAATTATATTTAAAAATAATGAGAAATCAAAGTAAAGTAAATCGATTACATGTTAAAAATAATAAACAATCAATATTTACATGAATAAGAATAATATAATATATAAACATATTAAATAAAAACAAATATAACAATAATAAAATAAACAAATAAATGAAAACAATAAGTAAATTAATAAAAACAATAAAATATACATGAACAAATTAAATATAAACAAAATAAAAGAAAATAAAAATTAAGCCCATAATATTTACTCTCAGAGTTTTGGATTCGATGAAGGTAAAGTGATGATCTTCTTGAAAAATTGCTTAAGAAAATAATTTAGCAATAAAATTAATCACTTTTGTTTATGGATAAAACAAAGAAATTAATTTGAATGTTCAAGAATAAAAAATTTGATTTGAAAGAGAGAATTAATTTCTTATGTTTATGGAGACAAACAAAGAAATTAATTGGAATAATTAAGAATTGAAAATTGAATTTCCAATCTCAATTAAACCTTATTAATTAAAAGAGAAATCTAAAAATTTTTTGAAAAGAAAAGAAAGTAAATCCAAGAAGAAAGAATGCAGAAAATTCTGATGTGAAAAAAAATAATGGAGGCTCCCCTTTTAGGTTTTCATCATAAAGAATTTATAGGATCAAAAAATGATGCCCTAATTCAATTAGGGAAAAGAATTTTATTTTAACACAAATTCCTTTATTTTTAATGATAAAGTAAGGTTTTATTAATTAGTTATCTAGGAAAATGTTTTAGAATTTAATTTGGACTCAAAAACCTTCATTTAGGGTGAAAAAAAAAGGAAAAAAGGGTGAAAAATCGGAAAAGAGAAGTTTCAGATGTTTTAGCGACGGCCAGGAAGGGAGACGCACGCCCGTCGTTGCCGCGCGGCTGACGCTCCGAATTTTTTTTTTTAAATTTTTATTTTTCCAAAAATATTGTAATTTCTAAGCCCCATTTTTCAAAACTAATTTTTCAAATATTTTTTTTATTATTTTTCAATTTTTCGCTCTAAAATGCAAATTTTACAAGAAAATCACCACTTTTAACCTTTTTGCCTGTGACAAGTCATCTTATCATCATCGGGTAACTTCGATTTAGGCTGACTCAGGACTTGGTGTCTACAGTAGCATCCACAACCACATGCAAGCAGATATACCCTTCCAACCTTGTTCCTCCCACACACGAGGCCGTTTAGTCTCTTTCCTAGGCAGGCTTGATCCATTGATTAATAGGGAACCCAATGGACGCGTATGGTGCACGGTGGAAAACCGGCAGCATAACCTCTCTTATCTAATATACATAGATATGGGTTTTGATCATTGTGTATTTAGGCAGTCCGAATAAATCGACATGGGCCTATTGGGGAATGAAAGCCTTTGATTAGGTGGCCAACCAATCCATCTGGGTTCGGCCAATACATAATGATCCATACAGCAAGTATAGTATTATGGTTCATACCACCTAGGGGAAGTATCTATTTCCATTGCATGAGCTTTGGCCAGGGTGATGATATTTTAGGGCTACCCAAGCATGGTTCCTGCCAATGGGTCTAGCTTATCACCAGTATAACGACCAATTGGGTCTCTATTTAATATACCATAACGGTACGAGGCTTGGGCCGGTGATTATCCTTAACACTTCCCTACATTGAGTGAGCGTAGTGTCATACTTTGAGAATGCACCGGGGCTGATAGAGGGTGCAAACTAGCATAGATCTAATTAAGGCTCTAGTGATATGTAATGTAATTTTGAAAAGGGACAAAATTTTAGACTAAAACTCAATTATATGTTTTAACTAAGGTACTTTCGAAGCGAAGTCTCCTTTAAGTCCCCAATAGAGTCGCCACTGTGACGCACGCCAAACCCCGGGGTGCCCCGAAGACCCACTTTTAGGTTATTCGAGAGAGGTTCATAAGACTTGTAAAAAATTACAAGGGCATCTATTTTGCGCAACAAAGAGGTGTTTTGGAGTCGCCACCTAATAAAACATTGGAAAAGTTCATCCAGACTCACTGAGCCTAAGATAGCACATGTAACACCCCATACCTATACGTAGGGAAGCCCATCCCCATAGGGGAGGGAGTACCTATATAGACAAGGGTGTCACCAGGCTGAACATACAAACATACATACCAAAACAGAAATGGAACATCAGAATAGAGTAAATTAAAACTTTATATAACAATTCACATACCAACAGAAATCTCAATTCTCATTCATAAATAACAAAATGTTCATTACCAAAAGAAGTACAAAACATTCTATCATAATTATAAAAGATTACATAATTACAAAATCATATACATATCCAAAAGGGGTATACATTAGAGTAACTAAATACAAAATACAAGGCTACAAAAAGGAAATCTCTCTAATGTGTTCACTCTGATGGCTGCGGATCAGCCTCCTCAAAAACTCTGACAGCTTCCATACCCGCACGGATGAAACACCAGTGCTAACTGATAATGCTTAGTGGGGAAAACAAAAGATGAACGACAACTAACAGTGGCCGTCAAAGCAAAAAAATTCCTATGGCACATACCGAAGTATACATATATCCATGGAAAAATGTAATAGTTATAATACCTGAGATTCACCATAAATACTTAACAGAATAACATCATCTCACATCATAAGAAAAATTCGCATTCATATGATAACCAAAGATATACCTGCAGACTCGAAGTCGCGGATAACGAGTAAACACATTAGTACCCATATGTACGAGCAAAAGCAACTTCTTTCATTTACATTCGAAAACATTTTCGCATTGGGGATCTTAAATAAGATCCAAACACATCAGGATTTTGAGGACCCAAATGGTGACCTGATGAGGGTCCAGAACACTAAAGGGGCTACAGTGACAGAACTCTATAGGCATGCCTATCTATCCACTAACTTGACTCTTGCAGGCTAGGCATAATTCAACACACTGAACATATATTAAAGATATGGAATAACATAATAATTCATACATAAGTGCATTTGCAATGCATGAGTGAGTAATCATGCAAAATCGCATAAAAATAAATGGCATAGAAGAATAGGGGACAGTCGTACTCGCGATAGAGGCAAAATTCACCCACTGTCGCGTTCGCGAAAGCCTCCATGCTCGCGTGAGGAAGGGCTGGTGAGCCTCTGTCGCGCTCGTGATAGAGGGTAGGGAAAATCACTGTCGCATTCGCCTGCGAAGGCACGCTCGCGATAGTAACCAACCCGGCAGCTGCTCGACAACCAAACTCTCTGTTGCGCTCATGACAGAGACACTCTCTAGCAGGAGTTCGGATGACCGGGCTCTATCATGCTCACGACTGGTGTCGCACTCACGAAAGAATCGGGTTTCCTGCTCCTACGACCAATTTGCAGAAAATCTTCCAAAGCCAAACCGTCCCCAAACATGCAATCAACCCAACAAACTTCAATACAATCATCAATAGGCATACCCAACATGTTATACAACATAAAACCCAAGATAAATTCTAATTTACATGAATTAAAAACATCAAAATGAACAATTCAAACCACAAATCCACAAACCCAAAAAATTTGCCCAAAAACCATCTCAAATCATACTCAAACTCAATTTCACTTCCAAAATCAACAATCCCTTTTTAAATTAACAACATTCACTTCAATTAAGCACACACAAACACCATTTCACACCCAATTTCCAGAAATTAAAGCAAGAATTTAAAGATAGAGAAATTATGCAAAAATAAGCAAATTCCCAAACCTTAAATTCCTAAGCTCCAATGAATCAATGAGCTGAACTTCCACCAATAATCTCCTTTCCTTTAGGATTTATAGTAGGAATTTTCACTACAACAACCCAAAAACACCAAAACTCATAAATCCTAAACACATACACATACACACAAATGAGAAACGCAAAAAGGAAAAGAAGAAGAATAAGAACAAGTAGTTACTGGTATAGCTCTTGAATTGCTAACACCAACCACCAAGACAACAAATGAGGAAAAGGGAAGAGCAAGGAGGAGAAGAAGAGCGGCTTTGACAGAGAAAGGGAAAATGGGAGAGAGACGAGAACGGGAACAACTGTTCTTGCTTCTCTCTTTCATTTTCTCTTTCTTTTGACTAAGTCCATCTCTATCCTCCTCTTCTCTTTCCTCCACTTGTCGTTTTCCTATGGTGGCTTATGGCAATTCCCACCTCTAGTCCTTCTAATCTCCCCAACACAACAATTAAACCACATAATTAAAATATAACACACAAATATACCCTTAAATAACACACCCACACACCCACATATACACATGCTCAAACTACTAGGGTGGGAATCGAGGTGTTATAACTCTCCCCTCCTTAAGGAATGTTATCCTCGAAATTCTCACTTGAACTGAATAACCTTGGCTACTGAGATCTCATTGCTAATTCCAATTCCCAAGTAGCTTCATCGACCCCATGATGTTGCCATAGCACTTTAACCAAAGGATTATGCTCATTTCTGAGTTGTCTCACTTCCTGAGCCAAAATTGCCTTCGATTCCTCATTATATGAATAATCCGGCTGAGTCTGCACATCCTGGACCGATAACACATGAGATGCATCTGATCTGTATCGACGAAGCATCGATACATGGAACACGTCGTGCAACTTAGCTAATTCCATCGACAAAGCTAACCGGTAGGCAACTAGACCAACCCTATCCAAAATCTCATACAACCCTACAAACCTCAGACTCAACTTTCCCTTCTTTCCAAAACACAAAACTTTCTGCCAAGGCGACACTTTTAAAAACACTTTGTCTCCAACATCGAACTGAATATCTTTCTGCTTCAAATTGGCATAAGATCTCTATCTGTCCTTGGCTGCCTTCAAATTCTGTTGCACCACCCTGATCTTTTCCTCTGTATCCCCGACCAATTTTGGACCAACAAAAGAACATTTAGTTAACTCAGTCCAACAAAATGGAGTCCTAAACTTCCTTCCATAGAGAACTTCGTATGGAGCCATCCCGATGCTCATCCGATGACTGTTATTATATGCAAACTCCATCAAAGAAACATATCTATCCCAGCTACCTGAGAAATCCAAAACACAACCCCGAAGCATATCTTCTAAAATCTGAATAACCCTCTCTGACTGCCCGTCGGTCTGAGGATGGAAAGCAGTGCTATAATTTAGTCGGATACCCGAAGCAGCTTGCAACTCTTTCTAAAACTTCAATGCAAACTTCAAATCCTGGTCTAACACAATCGACATTGGAATTCCATGCAATCGAACTACTTAATTTACATAAATCTCTGCCATCTTATCCATCGGATAATCTAGTCGAACCGGTAAGAAATGAGCCAACTTAGTGAGCCAGTCGACTATTACCCAAATCGAATCATGTTTTCACTGAGTCAAAGGCAAACCCGATAAAATTCCATAGTGACATTATCCCACTTCCATTGAGGAATAGGTAAAGGATTGACTAACTGTGACGCAGTGAACCCCGCTCGATAATCCGGGTTGCTCTCGAAGGTCCACTTTTAGGACTCGAGACCAGATGGAGGTGTAGACACCGGGTACTGAGGCAGTCCAGATCAAAGTTACCCAATGAAGACATTAATGCCCATTTTTGGGCAAACGGATGAAAGTTGCAAGCTTTCACTCTTCGGATTTACAAGGATTGAAGATTTTTCTTGTTGATGGGAGATTTCTGTATGTTAAGAGGAGTTAAAAATGGGAAAATCTCAATTTTAGGTCACCGACGGGATACCCGTCGATAGGAGAGATGCTCTTCGCTTGTTCCAAAGGACGGCCTCCCTCACACAAGCAACGCCTATCGCTTGTACGAGATGGGTCCCATCTCTCGTGAAAGCGATGCTCGTTGATCACGTGAAGGGCCCATCTCTCGCAGTGTGTACCGGCTGTCGCTCACCGGTGAGAGGCCATCTCTTGCGCTGAGAGACGCCCGTCTCTCATGGAAGAGATGCCTGCCTCTCGCGAGTGACGGCTGTCTCTCGGCACCCACCTCTTGTGGAGTTATCCGCCACTCAAAAGATCGAGAGTGACCCCGTGAGTGATGCCCGTCAGTACACCAGCGACGCCCATCGGTCATTGATCTGCTGCAAGATTGGACGGGATTTTTCAGATTTTTCATATCTTTTCAAATACATTTTTAAAAATTTTCAATGATTTTCCAATATTTTCCAAATATTTTCAAATATATTTTCAAGATTTCCTATATCTTACAAATCTTTTCAAATATTTTCAAATCTTAGATTTGATTTTGAGAATATTCTGCAAATCATTCGAATTTAATTCTGATTTCAGAGATCTTTTTCGAATTTAAATTGCAAATTTGAATTTATTTGAATTATTTTCCTTAACATATAAATAGGGGATTGAGGCTCATTATTCAGGGTTAGAATTTTTAGGAAATAGAGAGTTTTCTCACAAAAAGTTATTGCTTTTATTTTTCATCAAATATTCTTCAAATCAAGGCAAATCTGAGGGAACGAGATTAATTCGTTTCTATCCAATCTAGCCATTTTTAGCATTCATAATTGCTACCAAAACATCAAGAAAGAAAATATAATTTTCTTTTCTTGATGTGTTTTCAAAAAGTATGATTTTGCAGTCAAAAATCTCCTAAAGTTACACATTACGGATCAATCCTTGTAGAATTCAAGGGACATAAATCACGCAATATTCACCTTCAAAGGTAATATTTCGAGGGTAAACATTTAGGGTCAACCACTTTTGCATTTTATCATTTCATATTGATTTTACACATAAAATTCCATTTTATTCAAAATCAATCAAGTTTTTAGTTAATTTTCCTCATTTTTTTCGAATCTGGGACGACCGACTGGCCGAGGCTCCACCGACGGCCGTCGATCATCCAAGCGACGGGTCATCAAGGAGTTCTGACTCCAACCATCGGTCGGCCTTCGCTCGCGAGCCATGGGCCGTCCCTGGGCCTTCCTTCTTCATCTTCTTCTTTTCTTTCTTATATCCTTTATTCTTATTTTTTTCTTTTCTTTATTTTCGTGATAATTTTTCATGGATTCTTTGTATTTATTTATTTTTCATGTTTATTTTATTATTAGTTACCGCACTAACATGATTTTTGTTTTAGTGAGTTTTATTATTTTTTTGTGGGATTTGGGGTATTAAAAATGGAGGACTCCGCAATGATTTAAGGACATTAATCGGGTTTATTTCTCTATCCTATTTCCTCTTATTTCAATTTCTATGTACCATTTATTGTATATATTATTTTACTCCGCTAACATGAAAAATGGCTAAATATTTGTATTAATTAAGTTGGAGCTTTTTTAATAAAACGGGACCAATGTCCTAATTTTTCCTATCAAAATAAAATTGTCACATTAAAGTTATCTTTTTTAAGTATACATGCGAGGACCAATGTCCTCATCCCTAATAAATGCCCCATTTTTTGTATGATTACATGTCATTTACAATAGGGGTTGTATTCCGCCCCCAGTTTTGTTGTAATTTATTGGATTTTTTTTCGTTTATCTTGTTTTAATCTTGCTTTTTATTTACCGCTTTTGTTAAGTTATCTAATTGCACTTTAAATAATTCATTAAATGAAATGAGAAAAGGAAACAAATATTAAATTCAAAACTCAATTATAATTTAATCAAGGTATGAATAAATGGGAAGTCCCGAACTATCTCTAGTCTTAGGCTCAACGAGGTTAGATGACCATTTCAATGTCTTATTGGGATGAGGTCTCCAAAATATCTCTTGTTGCCCAAAAGAAGCCCAACTTGCATTGTCTTAGGCTCCATGAGGCTAGAGTACCATCCCAATGTTCTATTGGGGTGGGGACTCCAAAATATCTCTGGCTTTCCCAAAATGGATGTAAATGCTGTCTTAAGCTCACTGAGGCTAGACAACCTTTCCTAATGTTCTATTGGGTGGCGACTCCAAGAAACCCCCTTGTTGCTTAAAATAGATGCACTTGTAATTTCTTACAAGTTCCATGAACCTCTCTCGAATACCCTAAAAGTGGGACGTTTGGGGCACCGTCAGGGTTCGGCCCGCATCACCGTGGCGACTCCACTGGGGACTTTTTATGAGACTTCGCTTCGAAAGTACCTTGGCTAAAACATATAATTGAGTTTTAATTTAAAAATTTCATCCTTTTTCGAAATTGCATTGCATCTCATTAGAGCCTTAGATCTATGCTAGTTTGGTCCCTCTTTTAACCCTGGTACGTTCCCGAAGCACGACCTTACGTTCACTTAATGTAGGGAAGTGTTAAGGATAATCACCAGCCCAAGTCTAGTACTATTTGGTATATCAAATGATGACCCGACTTGTCGCTATGCTCATGACGAGCTAGACCCGTTGGTAGGGATCATGCTTGGGTAACCAAAAAGTGACATCACCCTGGCCAAAGCTCAAGTAATGAAGGTAGATACTTCCCTTAGGTGGTATGAACCATAATACTATGCTTGCTGTATGGATCATTTTGTATTGGTCAAACCCAAATAAGTTGATTGGTCACCTAATCAAAGGCTTTCATGCCCCGATAGGCCCATGTCAATTTATTCAGACTGCCTAAATACACAATGATCAAAACCCATATGTATGCACATTAGATAAGAGAGGTTATGCATATAGTTATCGCATGTGCATATAGTTGATTGGTCACCTAATCACCATGCACCATACGCGCATAAATTTTCTTTCTTTGATCCATTTTTACTTGATCCTTGCAAAGCGTGCGGGGACCGAAATCATTCGACATTCACCCAAAAAGGTAAAATCCGAGGGTAAACATTCTGGATTGATATTTGTGTAATTTAATTTGACTCATATTAATTGTTTTTTTGAAATAATATTTTTCTTACAAACAATTGAAAGGCTTTTTACTTTATTTTCTACCTCTTTTATCTTTTAAACCATTTCTTTTAAAGTTTCTTGTTATGTTATTTTTCTTTATTTTATTCATGATTTTGAAATTGGGTACCCCTCATTGCCAATAAAATGTTGTA
The DNA here is from genome assembly GCA_947683425.1 of Excoecaria cochinchinensis. Lineage (NCBI taxonomy): Eukaryota > Viridiplantae > Streptophyta > Magnoliopsida > Malpighiales > Euphorbiaceae > Excoecaria > Excoecaria cochinchinensis. Next base: position 3,756,982 of record CANTUQ010000018.1, read on the forward strand.
TGATATTTAAGTGTGAATAGTTTGATCCAACTCTTAATGTCGGAACAAAAGTGCATAACAAATGCAATCTAGTTGAAATCAACCAGGGAAGAAGATTTAGTCAATTTGAACCTTTTGTGTTGGTAATGCAAGCAATCCAGGTGTATTATGTCCCTTTTCCTAGCTTAAAATAAGATAAGTCAGATTGGTTGACAGTCTGCAAAGTAAAACCTGGAGCTATTTTTGAAATGAAAGCAACAGAACAAAATAAAAGATTTGAAAGTGAAGCGTTTCAGGAAGAAGAACCAAAGGTTCATGAAATAAATGCAAGTGTGACATATGATGATAATGAACCTTTGAACAATCCAAATAATGAATATGTTGACATTTTATGTAAAGAGGATGAAAAATCTATAAAAGGCAAGAGATCTGAATAGGAGCCTGACTTTGATTCTAACTCTTCAAAAAATGAAGATGATTGTGATTATAATTTACAACTGAGTGATGATAGTGACTAATTTATTTAACTAATTTTTTATCAAGTGAGAAAAGTAATTATTGCATCAATAATATATTGTTATATATATGATTTTTTATACAAATGAAATTTTCTATTAGTGGACTAATCAATTTTATACGTTTCAGGTCAAAAAAAATGCAACATAAGAGAAATAATTCTAATATGATGCCTCTAAGGCTTAGGTTGCCACCGGTCAACGTCCAGCTGAGGCATCACAATCTCTAGCTTCTTTAGCATAGAGTACCCCACCCCCCTGCTACTACCCTTGTTAGTACATCACCTACCATTCCTTCTACCACCCCTAGTACTACATCAACTACTATAAAAGCAACACCTACTCCTACAGCAGACCATTCATCTATACTATCATAGATATCGGGAACAGATGTAGCAAAAGCTCCTAGGCCTAGAGCAATTGGAGTTTAAAGAATGATCTACTTTACCATTGTAGCTAATCAGTGAGTGATTAATATATAAGTTTATATTGATGTTATAGTATTTAATTTGAAAAGCTTATGAAATTACTTTTCTATTAGGTTGGTTGCGTCTAGAAAATGCTCTCGCTTTATCTCAGAGAAATTCAAGGAGAAAATAGAGTATAAAGGTTATTTATGGAAGAAGGTATCACTAAAAACAAAGAATAAAATAAATTCTTTAATCTTAATTATTTTATCTAACTTTAAATATTAATTAAATTAATATTGTAGTTTGTAAATACTTACAGTATGTTTATCTTTTTTTTTTAATTAGAAAGAAATTTATTGGAATCCACAATTTGATCACATCATGTATGGTGCATGAGAAAGTTGAGCTTGTGTACGTTTTAGAGACTTTGTGTAATAGCCCTTACCCATACGTAGTAAACCATACCATAACATCACAGATTCACTATGACAAGTGAAGGGTGCCACCAATCTAGATGAAAATACTATGTTCACATACATTGGTTATAGCTCTAATACCTATCAGATTCATAGCATGGTATAACTTATATATCATAGTTAGAATTATAAAATTTCTTTCTTTCATTATATCATACTAATCATATTGCATATAAAAAAAATCATATGAACTTTTACATACCAAAATCTGTCTAAATTCCATACTTGTTTCAGCACATATCCAGAGTACTTAATTACAACAAAAAGATTTTATTTACATTACTATAGCAAAATGCAAAACCTACATCGATAAGCATCCTATTGTTGTGTTGGCCTTGTTGGATGCATGATATCCTTGGCGGCAGTCTCGACTTTGGTACCTACATGGATGGAATACCCATGCTAAGCATATAGCTTAGCGGGGAACAAACATGATATGGACGACCACTCACAGTGATTGTCATTAGAAACACACCCATGATGCATACATATAAAGAAGCAATTCGTAATAGTCACATACATATACCTAGCATCTTTTAAGCACACACATATATATAAATATACATATACATATTCGTCAAAGAATTCTCATGGCATATCATTAATTTATTTTTGTCTTCTAATAGTTTGCCTGCATTCCCAAAGGAAGTGAATAATGGGAAATACAAAACAGAGGGTACCCGTAGGTACTTTGTGTTACTAGATAGACATCAAAAAGATTATTAGAATAGCTGTATATCTTTGTATTTATGGTGTAAATAATTTACCATATTTAGATTTATTTTATAGGTAGGAAATAGCAGATTTTCAGGGATGTAAATCAAACTGATTTCTATTTAATGAAAGCTCTCTGAAGGGGAAACTCATTCAGCAAAATTGACATGGTATCAGAGCCTGCTCTTGAGTATTTTAGCTTTGCAATTTTGAGATTTCTTTGAGCTTTGCTTCGTTTGCTTGTCTTTTGGTTATTTTTCGTCTTGAATCTTGGTTATTCTCTGTATCTTGGTTAATCTTGGTCATTTTTTGGTTTTCATTAGCTATTTACGATAATGACTTCCCATCAGTTTGAGTCTCTAAAGCTCCTAATTGGTATGGTTTTACTTTTACTTTATCCCATGTCTCTGTTCCAACATGTTACTCACAAGCTTCCAAGCATGAATGTTGGCAGAAAGCAATGAAGGAAGAACTTCAAGCTCTTCAAGAGAATCACACATGGTACATTGTTCCTTGTCCTTCAAATGTTCGACCAATTGGCTGTAAATGGGTTTATTCCATTAAACTCCATTCTGATGGTACTCTAGATCGGTACAAAGCTCAATTAGTTGCTCTTGGTAACAAACAGGAGTATGGTGTGAACTATGAGGAGACCTTTGCTCCTGTCGCAAAAATGACTACAGTAAGAACTATTATTGCCATAGCTGCTTCGCAAGGCTGGCCTCTTTACCAAATGGACGTAAAAAATGCTTTTCTCCATGGTGATCTCAAAGAGGATATTTATATGAAGCCTCCACCTAGTTTGTTCTCCTCACCTACCTCTGATGTATGTAAGTTGAAGCGATCGTTGTATGGATTAAAACAAGCTCCTAGAGCTTGGTTTGAAAAGTTTCGGTCTACTTTGCAAAATTTCTCTTTTGTGCAAAGCAAATATAACTCATCCTTGTTTCTTTGTAAAACGTCTGCTGGTTGTGTTCTTCTCTTGGTGTATGTCGATGACATTGTCATTACAGGAACTAATTCTTTATTAATCACTCATCTCCAGCAACATCTCAAGGATTCTTTTCATATGAAAGATCTTGGTTCTCTTACATACTTCTTGGGATTACAGATTGATTATGAAGCTTCAGGTGTGTTCTTACATTAACACAAATATACTCAAGATTTGATTGCTTTAGCAGGTCTTCAACAGTCCAATTCTGTCGACACTCCATTGGAATTGAATGTTAAATATCGCAGTGCGGAAGGCAATCTTCTTTTTGATCCCACTCTGTTTCGGCAATTAGTGGGGAGCTTAAATTATCTAACTATTACCCGGATTGATATCTCTTTTGCAGTCCAACAAGTTAGTCAATTCATGCAAGCTCCTCGTCATCTTCACTTGGTTGCTGTTCGTCGCATCATTCGGTATCTTCTCGGAACATCTACTCGTGGATTGTTCTTTCTAGCTAGTTCTTCACTTCACCTTAATGCTTTTAGTAATTTGATTGGGCTGGATGCCCAGACACTCGTCGGTCCGTCACAGGTTGGTGTATGTTTCTTGGTGACTCCTTGATATCCTAGAAGAGTAAGAAACAAGACCGTGTTTCCAAATCCTCAATCGAATTTGAATATCGAGCTATGTCTGCAGCTTGCTCTGAGATTGTATGGCTTCGTGGGTTACTTGCTGAGATTAGATTCCCTCAAACTCATCCTACTCTGCTCCACGCTGACAACACCAGTGCCATTCAGATTGCTACCAACCCGATTTACCATGAGAGGACTAAACACATAGAGGTGGATTGTCATTCTATAAGGGAAGCTGTAGATACAAGAGTCGTCACTCTACCCCATGTAACTAGTGCTCTACAAATAGCTGATGTGTTCACCAAATCCATGACACGACACCGTCATCAGTTTCTTGTTGGCAAATTGATGCTTCTTGATCCACCAGCATCAATTTGAGGGGGGATGTTACTAGATCGACATCAAAAAGATTATTAGAATAGCTGTATATCTTTGTATTTATGGTGTAAATAATTTACCATATTTAGATTTATTTTATAGGTAGGAAATAGCAGATTTTCAAGGATGTAAATCAAATTGATTTCTATTTAATGAAAGCTCTCTGAAGGGGAAACTCATTCAGCAAAATTGACACTTTGCACATATAGAACAATAACAGATCAAATTTAGATGGTGACCCAAACGGGATCTAAAATAATGACCCAAATGAGGCCTGAATAATGACCCAAACGGGGTCTACAGAATGGAGGGCTGCAGCAACAAAAGTCCCTATAGGTATGTCTATCTATCCACGTCCCGGTTATAGCAGGCTATTTAATTAAGATATCCCAATTCCATTGATATTTAATCACAACATTGATTTATGATCATGCATATACCTTATAAGTAGTTCTGAGCAATTCTTATCATTAACATATCATATCAGTAAATTAATACCATTTCAATACAATTGTACATTTTGAAGCTCATGTATAATATAATTTACATACTTAAGTACATGCCATATCTTACAATTTTCCATACATACATATCATTCTCAAATCATTAAATATGTGCTAGATATGTTTTGGGAAGCTTAAACTGAAAACTAGTTCAAAATGGAAAGAAAACTATAATTCAAAAGGTGAAAACATGCAGGTTACATAGTGGGTAGAAATTTCTGACCACTGTATAAACCAAATGGCATTCAAAAATCAATTCCAGAATGCAATTTACACAATGGGAAGAAAAATCTACAAGGTGGGCAAAAAGAGTTACACGACGGGCATAAATTTCTGACCGCCGTGTAAGATGATTTATGTGAAGATTTAGCAATCCAATAGCCATTTACACGGTGAGTAGGATTTCCTGACCACCGTGTGATCCCATTAGATTGCCTACCAAAACAAAGTACAACAAGGCAACTTTTATGGTTTATCTTGTCCAGCCCTTTTCACTTAGAAAACATCATTTTTTGGCAAAAGTCCCTTCTAAACAAATTTTTATCTATGAGTTAAGTTTACAATAAAATAAAAATCATGCAAATTGGATTTTATTCTATGAGATATGGCCTTGGGAACAGAAGCTGCTCTCATTGCCTAGGCAAAATTAGTATTTCATTTTCAAGTCTAAATTCAAGGGTCTCGGAGCTAGATTCAGGTCTCCACTTCTACTGGACATTTATAGGCATGGATCTTAATTTCACCTCCAACTAGAATCATCCAATTTGGAGTTCCATAGGCCAACTTATGGCCAAAATACTACCTCAGGGCCAGTTGACAAAATTTCACCTACACTCAACAAAAGCCACTCTGCACCATTTCAACCAATTCAACCACTATAACCAAGTTCAACTCAACATTCATAATCAACATACATTCAACAGCCATTTCAATTCATCATTAAAACATACACACAAGGAAAAGGAAGCAACACTTTAGGTTTGGGAACTTTCTTTTTGTGTGCATATTTTAATGATGAATTGAAATGGTTATTGAGTGTATGTTGATTATGAATGTTGAATTGAACTTGGTTGTGGTGGTTGAATTAGTTGAAATGGTGTAGAGTGGCTTTTGTTAGTGTGGGTGAAATTCTATCATAGAAATCAACTGACCTCGAGGTAGTATTTTGGCCATAAGTTGGCTTATGGTACTCCAAATTGGATGATTCTAGTTCGAGATGAAATTTAAGATCCATGCCTATAAATGTCTATGAGAAGTTGAGACTTGAATCTAACTTTAAGACCCTTGAATTTAGACTTAAAAATGAAGTACTGATTCTGCCTGGGCAATGAGAGCAGCTTCTGTTCCCAAGGCCATATCTCATAGAATATAAATCCAATTTGCATAGTTTTTGCTTCATTTTAAACTTAACTCATAGATAAACATTTTTTTAGGGGGACTTTGACACAAAAATGACGTTTTCTAAGTGAAAAGGGCTGGAACAAAATAAACCATAAAAGCTGCCCTGTTGTACTATTTTGGTAGGCAATCCAATGGGGTCACACGGTGGTGAGAAAACCTTGTCCACCATGTAAATTGCTAATGGATTGCTAAATCTACACTTAAATCATCTTACATGGAATTTAGAAGAAGTCGAGACCTGAATCTGGCTCTAAGACCCTTGAATTTAGACTTGAAAATGAAGTATTGATTCTACCTGGGCAATGAGAGCAGCTTTTGTTACCAAGGCCATATCTCATAGAATATAAATCCAATTTACATGATTTTTGTGTTATTGTAAACTTAACTCATGGATAAACATTTATTTAGAAGGGACTTTGGCCTAAAAATGATGTTTTCTAAGTGAAAAAGGCCGGACAAGATAAACCATAAAAGCTGGCCTATTGTACCCTGTTTTCGTAGGCAATCCAACAGGGTCACACGATTGTCAGGAAATTTTGTTCATCGTGTAAATGGCTACTATATTGCTAAATTTGCACGTAAATCATCTTACACGGCGGTCAAGAATTTCTGCCCGCAGTGTAATTCTTTTTGCCAATGACACATGCCAACTCAAATAGAAAATGATACTATTGTTAGAATATGTAAAAAAAAAAATATGCATTTTAGTGGACCCAAAAAAAATAGTTGAATGAATATAATTCTTTTTAATTTTTTTCGAATGAAGTGGAAGGAATTTAATTTGGATTTGGAAGAGTAATAGAAATTAGGAGAGAATGCCATGACTTTTTGGTCCTTTCTATTGGATTCTTTAAAAAATATTCATTAACAATGGATTTTGAAATATTGTCAAGAGCAAGGCTGCTACCACTTCTATTTGCAACATGTCCAAAAGCTTTTTCCTTCTGATTGGAGAAAAGGATGGACAAGGGAAGCAGGAAGTATGTCTTCAGTAAAACACGATAGAGCAAAATTATCGTGGTGCTTGAAGTATGCTGGATCGCACTTTACTATGTTTGTTATCGTCTTTGAGAGGATTTTCCTCTATTACCCTGATTGCTACAATTTATAAATCCTTGTATGAGAATTGTGCCCTCTGAGCTTTTAGATTAAGAAATATGCTTTATGACCTATTTATATTTATAATTGATGCATAATTGCCTACAAAGGACTATATAGTTTTTTTTTATTATTTTTCTCTTTTATTTTCCAGATTTTTGTTGAGACAAGTAATATCGGGATTGGGCCCAGCTTGAACACCCACCCTTGCATGAACAAGCTTACTTTTCACTATTGAGTCTATGACAAATATCCTATTTAATTCTCTTACTCTTGTTTCTACCTCCTTCTTATTGTTGTTTTTCCTTAGAATCAGTTCCTTTCACTGATTTTTTTTCAAATTTTTCTGTATTCTAAGAGACTAATTTCTATTTTCCTTCGTTCTTTCTCCCTGCAAAATGACTGTTGTTTGTTCACCTGCATTGTTTTGATATCCTGAGGCTCTGTTTGGTTTGTGGTATGGTTTGATTCATTAATGTATTGTTTTCTACACTACAATGTTTGTTTTGACAATTCTTTTCTTTGTATCATAGTGTGTGATTCATCAAAGTAAATTTGTTATTGTTCATAATTGTTAGGTTATCGTCCAAGAAATCTTTTGATCCGATTGATTATAACTCAATTGATAAAACTGAATTTTGGATCATGGAAAAAGAAGGAGAACTTGATTATGATAAGATTGAGAATATGCTAGTAGAATTTCCAAACGTTGCTGCAGGATCAACTATGACTGGTTTGTTTTTTCATATAATTTGTTAATATTAGTTATATTTTATTATATGCTTTTAGTTTAAAATGTTGAATGAATGTGTGAAATTGAATCAAATTGTATGTTCTTTTTTTTTTTTAGATTTTGATGAGCAGCATGAGTTTAGTGCAAAAAAATCTCAAGGAAATGATATTGGTAATAGTGATGGAGATGACGACAACGATGATAAGAATGACGATGATGATAAGTGATGAAAATGATTTTTTTTTTAAATATGTATAATATAGAATGAATTTGTTTGAATGTTTAAAACTTATGTTTGGTGAATATTTAATATATTTTGTAACTTATTATTAGTATATTTGTTGCATATGTTAAATATTATGTTAAATATTTTGATGGATTTTTTTTTTGTTTGAGTGTTTATGCAGTAGTATTTATAAAAATTATACTAATTAATAATATTTTAAAAAATAGAAAAAAATTCGGTTGAACCCGATCGAACCGGTCGAATCATGAACTCCCAGCCTTACTGATTTTTTTATCCGGTACGGTTTCAATAACATTGATCAAAACATTATTTATTTTGGATAACGTGGGTGTACATGTAGTTTTCTAGCTTTGATACTAAATGTGTGGCAGTGACTAGGGGTGTACACGGTTCTGGATCTTCCTGTACCGAACCGAAATACCGAAGAAAAAAATCCAGAACCGAATTGTACCGTTGACTTTTTTTAGTAGAACTGAACCGAATTGTACTGTTGACTTTTTGATTAGAACCGAACCGAATTGTACTGGAACCGAATCGAGAACCGTATTGAACCGTACCGAACTGTTCTGTACTGAATTGGACCGAAATAACCGATATTTATTAATTATTATATATAATATTAGTAATTTATATATAAATATTATTTATAATTTCTATTATATCGTTATTATATAAATTTAACTTCATAATTATTTGTATTAAATATTTTAATGTATGAAATTAATATAATAAATAGTTAATAAATTAAAATAAATATTTTGATTATTAATAAGATAAATTTAATTATCATATCTATATGAATGTGCAATTAAAATAACTTGTTTTTAATTTAATTTACATTTAGTGTTATTCAACTACTACATAATTTTTCATTTTGTATAAATATTTATATACACACACAAATATAATTATTATATCAATGAAATTTTACTAATTAATGTAATTATACGAGTATATAATCATCTTACCAATTAATTTTATTTACTTTTAATATCACTCAACTAGTATTTATCTATTGTAAGTTAATAATTTAATTATATATAATTAAATTTTACTAATTAATATAACTATATAAGTATATAATCACCTTACTAATTAATTTCATTTATTCTTAGTATCACTCGATTGATACTCATGTATATTTTTTTGTACAATACCTATATGAATAATTGAGTATATAAATTAATAATATAATTATATATAATAATTATTATATATAATGAAATTTATCAATTCAATTCATGTAATTATATAAATATATAATCACCTTACCCATTAATTTCATTTGTTTTTAGTATCACTCAACTAATACTTATTTATTTTGGCACAATACATATTTGAGTAATTGAGTTATAACTTAATAATTTAATTATATATAATTAAATTTTACTAATTCGTATTTAATTTAATTTAACTTTAATGTTACTCGACCACTACTTAATTTTTTTGTACAAATATTTATATAAACAATCATTTTACCAATTAATTTTATTTACTTTTAATGCTACTTTTACATTCACTCTTATAGTTATTAACTATAATATTAATTAATAATCTTTTAACTATTAAGCCAAATTTAATGAAATTGAGTATAATAACTGAGTCAAGATAATATATATGGATGGATTCTAACAATATAATCAGTTGATGCTGTATATATAATTGCCTTATCAATTAATTTCATTTATATTTAGTATTACTCAATTAGTAATTATCTATTTTGACACAATATTTATTTGAATAATTGATTTATTTTAATAATATAATTATATATAACTGAATAATTTATTATATAATCATTTTATCAATTAATTTCATTTACTTCTAATGTCACTCGACTAATACTCATCTATTTCTATCACAATACTTATATGAATATATAAATTAAAAATAAAATTATATATAATTATTTATAATAAAATTTTAATTTTTTTTTATTTTTAGCGTTACTCAACTAATACTCATCTGTATTTAGCACAATATTTATGTGAGTAATTGAAAATATATTTTAATAATATAATTATATGCAATTATTATATTAATAAAATTTTATTAATTAATATATAATATAATTATATAAGTATATAATTATCTTATTAATTAAATTTTTTTAGAGCAAATTAAGAATAAAATTTGAAAAATTTTAGTAGAAATATTTTTTATTTTAAGTTTTGGAGGAAATTGAAATATTTGGAGGGAATCGAAATATTTGGAGGTAATCTAATGAGGACGAATTGGGTTTTCAGTATTTGGAGCTAGTTGAACGGGTCAATCGTCATTAATTATTGTTTTTGTTATAACTTTTGCTACAGGTGATAATTTGCTTATTATTATATGTTTACGGAAATCTTAGTCTCCCGTAACAGCTCATTTCGTATTTCAAAAATAACGTTTGAGTTTTCGTTTTTCAATTTGAAGTTTTAGGGGTATTATTGTAATTTTTTATTTTTTTCATATAAATTGTTTGTTACCTGAGTTTGGAGGAGACTTTTCAACTTGGAATAAAATTCTTTTGTTTTGAGGTATTTTTGGTGCGTCAGAATCCGACCGGTTTTATATTTTATTTTATATATATATGTATATAAGAAAATAAATTAAAAAAAAACCTAAATTGTGCCTGCCTCTTTTTTTTCTATCTCAAAATCGTGTCAAGCCTCACAATTTTTCATATTTTTTCCGTTGGTTTTAGCTTATACTTGCATTTCATTCTTTTCGTCACTGCCACTGTTATTTCCGCGGTTACATCTAAAAGTAAAGATAAGTCACACACAACTTTTGGTTTTATGGTATTCGTTAATAGTACGTCATTAGTTAGTTAAAAATTTGATCAATAGACTTGTACATAAGCTTTAATTAGAATGATTATTAGGGATGAATTACTAATTAATTTTATTAAATGTTAGGATTTTAGGAAATTTATTGAAGTAATTTATCTCGAATTTAAAATTTCATCTAGAGTTACTATTGTTAAAATATGTTTTTCTTTTTTCATAAACGAGAGGGATAAATTGAAATATTTTCTTAAAATTGAATGCAAAATTGTATGTACTTATTGAGATATTTTAATTATATTTGTATTTATTATTGTGTATATTTATATTGTAAATTTTTAAAAATATTGAATTATCCGAAATACCGTATTGTTTTGTTTTGTTTTGTACCGAAAGAACCGAATAACCGAACTGAACTGTACTGAAAATTATAAAAACCGTATTGAATTGTACCGAAATTAATAAGAATCGAACTGTACCGAAATTTATAAGAACCAAAATTTCAATACAATACGGAGATTTGTAAATAATCGAATTGGACCGAACTGTGTACACCCCTGGCAGTGACCTTTTACAATCTAATTTTTTTTAATTCTATCTATTCACATGTGTTTGTTTTTCCCTTTTCGCTTCTAGGTTCTCATATGCAGATTGATTGATAGGTGCGCCCCACTATGCCCAAGGGTTTCTACCATGAGACTCAGATACGATCTTGGGTAAGCTCCATTCCATGTCAGTAATTGAAGAGTTTAATTTATTTTAATGTAAGTTTTTGTTTATCTTTCTGAATTACCAAACTTAGATTGAAGGAGTAAAGACTGTTTGGCACATTTCCCGATCTTTGCCAAAATAGAAGATGTCATTTAATTTCAGATAATGAAATCTGATTATATTATCAAACAATGTTAAGCTGGAGACATTATGGCATATATAAGAATGAGATCTGAGGCCATTGATAAATTATGGCCCCAGGAAAGCAAGGTCCTAAGAGGGAAGATATGCAGATAGTTTTGCTCTTAAACGTGTTTGTATGAGATAGCCTTTTCCAAGTTCAAATCAGAAAGTTGGGTTGCCCTTATAAGTAGTTAATTTCAAGGACAGAAGATGATGGCAAGTGTAAAAAATGGCGGAAGAGAAGAATTTGAAAGAATATTTCTATGCAAATGAAATGGTCAGCATCCTTTTTTTGGTTTGTCCTTTTCGAACATTTTCAGTTTATTTGATTGCACTTGTAAGTATCAAATTTAATGGCAGGGCATATTGAGTATAGAAAAAGGTAGAAGGGAAGAATTTCGAAAAAATATATCTCCAAGAAAATGAGAGCTGAGCCTTCATTCATATCTTTTTCTTTTCCTAATATTTTCTTTTTTTACTTTTGATTCAATCTTGACTTTATAATATGAATTATTGTATTTACTGGTAAAGAAAATAGCAAGTATGACAAAGATGGAGGAATTGTAACTATTCTAGAATTTTTGACATTCAAACAATTAGTTTCAGGGTGGTATACTTCAAAAAATGTTCAATTTAGTAAATTTGTTCATACTAGTTCAACTTACATGGATCCTTGTGTTGGCAATTACTACTTCTAGACAATTGGTTGGCAACTGATTAGCCTTACGAGATGGAAAATAAAATAACTACACTCAAATGACAGAAGCATAATTCTTTAGAAGTTCCAAATAATGTGTATGGGTTGATAATCCTGTAAACCATGAGATTCACAATTTGGAATTTAGAAAATTCATTTTAGATTGACAATTAGAAAATTCATTTTAGATTGACAATTAATACATTGTATAAAAGCCCTTGGTCTCCATTTTCTTGTAAACCTCTCTTGAGACTTGAGTCACTTTTCAATGCTGTTATTTTTTAGTGATTTCTTTGTATTTCTTGCTGCTTATTGGAAGAGATTCCTTAGTTCTGGTTCTGCCGAAGTAGATGAGTTGAAAATTGTCTTTGCTTGCTCAAAAATTGTGTAGGCTGGTTGTGCCCATGTCTGTCTTGATTTTTTTTTTTTTTATTTTGAGTTCAGTACTTATTAGTTTTGACATCAAATTTATGTTCCAGTAATCATTTGATTACCAAAGTTTTGAAATTTGATGTGCTTGTATTTTTATTTGATGGCTCATACTCTCTGCCAAATTTTTATTTTAAATTCCAAGAATAACTGTTATCTTTTTTCTCTTAACCAGGTTTTGAGCTATGATGGTCTGTATTCTCCTGATGCCTTGGCAGTTACAGCAGCTGGAATAGCAGTCAGATTTTTACTGTAAATGAAATTATTTGCTTTCCTAAATGCTTCATCAGATGCATATATTTTAGTTCTCACATTTAAAACACCGCAGAGCTCTTTCAGAAGTGCCTGCTGCAAAAGCAATTGCAGGAGTTCGAGTTGACATTATTGGTGATAAGTTTATTGTGAACCCAACAACCAATGACACACCAGCGTAGTGGTCTGATTATCCAGATTCGTTAACTGCTTACAGTAGTTTTTCAAAAATTTACCATTTACAGTACGTTTAGTTGTAGTACATTTAGTTGTAGTACGTTTAGTTAAAATATCTTATTATGTTTTAACCAAATTTCTTTATTTTAATTAATACTTGTTCTATTATATAAATTTTGTCAATTATAATTTTTATACTATTTATGATTATATAATTAAGAATAAAAAATTAAAAAAATTTATATACATTTAGTGACAGAATGCAATTTTCCATCTCCCGGGAAAGTTTAGCGATGGAAAATTGCATTCCGTCGCTAATATTAGTGACAGAAAACTGCATTCTATTGCTAAAGTATGCATCATACCGTTTTTTTCGTATTCAAATTTAGCAACGGATTTCAAATTTTCGTCAATAAAAATAGCAACAGAAAATTTTCCATCACACATTTTAGCAAATTCCATATCATACACGGAATTCTGTCACCAATATGTTATTTTCTTGTAGTATGAGAAATTAACATGTGTTTTTATTTGATTGGCTCATTTTTTCCTTTTTCTCTTTAATCCTTAATCTTTCATTTATTCATACATTTAACTTGTAATTAATTTTAAATTATATATTAACATATTTTACTTCTCAATTTATGCATTTTAGTCCATAAGTGTAATATTACCAAATTGCCCTTTGTCTTTTAACTTAATTCCGACTATATCCTTATCGCATCTAACCGCCTAATTATACACATTCGACCACAATTATGCCCTAATATGTCCGGAGACAACTAGAATGTAAGTTGGAGGCTTACATTTACAAATGTAACACCCTTTATTTCTTGGACAATATAGTTAAAAACGTGACTAATTCTCCTACCGCCACTTGCTTATTCTCCTCACAAACTTCTTTCCTTTTAGACTAAAAGCATAATTTAACATTTGAATTTGTACAAAAATATCATTCCGTCATCTGAATATTACTAAAAGCACATTCAACACTTAAACTTTTATTTTTTCAATTTTTTTTTAACATTTTGACCAAAACATATGCTGACTGGACTTTGTGTGTGCAAAACACATAATGCTAAAAATATCAAAAGAGTCCTGAATTTATAAAACAAGATTGTGTTTGATATCTGAATTTTATTTAAATTATATTTAACACATAAATTCTTATTATTTTTAATTTTTTAAATACTTCTAGCAATTTAAATACTGATTAGAATAGCGCATGTAAAATACGCAATGTGTACAGTGTAAATAAAAATTTATTGCGAAAAATTAATATAATATTAATATATATAATGGTAAAAAAATTAACTTTTTAAATTCCTAACATGTTATTTTCTTTGTTCTCGTTCTTTTTCTATTGTAAAATTCGCAGTCTAAGTAAATCTCTTTATTTTTCTTTTTCTGTAAATTCTCACTCTTCATAAATATTATTCTTCTATAATTTATAAGGACTAAGAATTTAAAAAAAAAAAAGAGAATAACGAGATTTGCTTCGACTGCAAATTTTATAGAAGAAGAGAAAGAAGAAGAAAAATGAGAACAATGAGAATAACGTGTTACAAATTTAAAGAAATTGATTTTTTTACCGTTATAAATATTAATTTAATATTAATATTATATTAATTTTCTGCAATAAATTTTGATTCATGCTGTACAAATTGTTTGTACATACTATTCTAATCAGTATTTGAATTGCTGGAAGTATTTAAAAAATTGAAAATAATAATACTTTAGGTGTTAAACGTGATTTAAATAAAGTTCAAGTATCGAAATAATTATTTTTTTACAAGTTCAAGACACTTTTAATGGTTGTAACCTATTAATTTTTGCATTCTCGTTCTGTATATTGCATATTTTTTATGTACAAATAAAGATATTAAAAAGTAAAACGGAATAAAGGTTCAAATATCAAACGTGATTTTAATAAAATTCAAATAACATGAAGAATATATATATATATATATATTTTTACAAGTTCAGATATTAAAATGATGCTTTTAGGCTTGCTTATAATATAATATACATTCCCTCACATCAGTCCATTTGGAAGCATGGTTTTGAAAATCGGACCGGACCGGCCAGTTGAACCGGTTCAACAGCAAACCGGATCAAAAATCGGTCCGATCCAACATAAAAATCATAAATGTCAAAAAACCGGATTTTACTGTTTAAAAACCGGGTTAAACCGGTCAGAACCGGGTTGAACCGGTCAAAATTAAATATATTATAAATTATATTTTTATAAAATTTATTTTTATAATTAGGGTTAATAGTTGTTCAATATTGTTCTATTAAAAATTTATATTTGATGATAAAATTAATTTATAATAATAATAATAAACTTGACAAAATTGAACATTTTCACTATATTTTTATTTTATATTTTATATTTTTTTAGATATTTAATAACTAAATAATTTAAATATAATGAAATATTAAAAAACAATTTAATATAAACATGATAATTATAAAAATAGTTAATAACGTAACAAAAATAAATTTACAATTGAAAATAAATTTAAAAAAATTATAAATTCAAAATTATATTTTTCTTATAAATTTAAATATTTAACAAAAAAATTCAATTGTTGTGGTTAATTTTTTACTATTATTAATAAAAAAATAGTAAAATAAATAAAAAATAGTTAATATATTGATATTTAATAATTAATATGTTGTTTAATTATATTTTTTATATACTATATTTTTCATTAATAATTATATTTAAAAAAAAAAGATAAAAACTCCGAGTCAACCCGATCGAATCAGTTGACTCCTGATCCAGTTGGCAGGCCGAGTCGATATCCGGTCCGGTTTTAAAAACATTGTTTGGAAGGCACCCTCCTCAATCAGATCTATTATATATGTCCAATAGGTTTTTATTAGTTTAGGTTTTATCAACTGTGTTAAACTGGGACCTAAAATAGTTCCAGTATCGGAATGGCAAAACAGGACAAGGGTTAAATGGTTGCATAATAGCTAATAATAAGGTCAGTGCATGTGCATAATAGTCCTTAGTAGTCCCTACTTCAACATTTGAAAGACAAATATTCATCGGGGAGATTGATTATTATCCCTTTTGTTTTTCTGTCAACGCTTTTTTCTTTTGTCAGTTTGTGGTTTTCTGCTGCAACTGTTTTCACATTCCCTTCTTTTTCTCTCCACTTTTTCTATTTTATTTTTATAATTCTCTCATTTTATATTCTTCCTTTTTGTTTTTCTTTCAACCCGAATTCTGCTTTCTTTTACTTATTTATTTTTCTAAGTTTTTTCATCATTTCCTTTCCTCACAGTTGTCAAGTAAGACTTAACTAAACCCAATTGCAACTTCACTCTTTCTTCTCTTCCTCTTGAAAAGGACCAGCTTAAGTCTCGCGCTCTCTCTCTCGCTGTGGAATGTTATAGGGTTTAGTGAAGGGGATTTTTTGGGTGTGTATTACTTGGTCAGTCATGGTGAGAAAGCATGGATGGCAACTACCAGCACACACTTTTCAGGTATTCATATCTTCTCTTGTGAAGCTTTAGTGCTTTCATCCTCTCCCAATCATCAATTTTTCTGTTTTCTTTTGCAATACTATTTAGGGTTTTGTTCGAATTACTGATTTCACTTTAAAATGGTGAAGTAGTATATCTTTTTTTTTTTTTAGTTTTCTATCTGTGGGAGCTTTTTTTATTTATTTATTTATATAGGGAATTCGCCTCTTGAGGCGAGTTGTGTGTCACTGGCTTTTCGTTTCTTCTTTCACATAAAGTGATGTTACCTGGGTTAATTCTATTATGTTCTTCTGGGTTATGCGGGTCACCGTCTATCTTTTTTTTTTGGGTGGAAATTTAGAATGTCAGATTTCTGTACTCCTTGAATAAATAGGATAATCTGTAATGTGTAATATTGCTAATGGCTCTTTGCTTATAACTTGAGAGTCCGTAGCAACAGGTTGATATAGATTAAAAAAGAAAAAACTATTAGCATAATTCAGATATCTATACAAGGTGGCGATTATTATACTCTGTATGTAGGGGTTCAAATAATATGTTTCTGTTGATTTAGTAGTTTTAAGAAGGTTAAAGAGTTGAGCGGCCTGAACAACGGAGTTTTCTTTCCTCCTCCTCTCTTATTTCAGCAACTTTCATTTGGTTTCATGATCTTGTACTGGTATATGCATGTTCAACTGGAGCTCAATTTAAATACACTTTCATTAAGATGCTTTTGTTTGCGTTTGAACAAGATAATCTTGGAAATGAAACCACAAGATGATGGTTCTTCAATCTTTATTCAGAGAATGCTGGCATTGAGAGTCTCAAATCCTTGTGATGTGCTTCTTTGAATATCCTAGACTGCATGGATTTAACTAGTTTGCAGTTTATGCACATTTTGACAAATTGTTACTATTGTTCAGTTGTATTTTATTTTTGAATGTTCAAAAATTTTAATTTGGGCTTCATATGGTATTTCTTACTTGTGGCATTAATCTATAAAATATAAATGTTCTGGACAAGGAAGGTTGCATCTGATTGATGACCCTTGTAGTTTTGAACTAGGTTAACTATGTGTTGAATATAGCTATAAGGTGTTGAATTTAGCTGATATAGTAGTTAGGAGGTGATTTAGGAGCTAATTTAGGAGTTGTATTTAGTTGACTTAATTTCCAATTACTCTTGTATAAATTCAAGTTTGATGTTAATATAAAAATAAGAAATCTTACTCTGAATTTTTTCATGGTATCAGAGCAATACTGCCATTAAGGTTGAGTTATCTCCCTTACAGTAGGTTTTTTCTTCATAGTTTCAGTATACTGGATTTTTCGACAAAATTCAAGAGGTCGAGTTATCTCCCTCTCTAAACGACACTACCTCACCGGAGGGAAGCTCAGGTGATTTCCGGCCACTGTCTAGATTTCCGGCGCCTTCCGATCACAAGCATGGGTACACGCGTCGCTAAAGCATTTCTGTCTTTTGCGTTTCTTGGCAACTGTAAAAGGGGACACTGTCTCGTTCCTCTTTCAGCGACACTGCCCTCATCGGAGAAAAGCCCAGGCTAAGATCGGCCGGTGAACCAAATTCCGGCTCCGTCAAACACCGTGTGTGAGTACAAGCGCCGCCAGAAGCCTTTCGGACCTTCCTCCACTTGCTGGCGCATGAGGCGTGTGCAACGTCTTCCGGTCACCTATAGCCGCCGATTTCTGCTCCGATCAAGTCGCCGGCCTCCTGCGATTCTGACCAACACCTCACCGGTCAGATTAGAAGTCACTTTTTGGTAGGCCTGGGCATCGGTCGGGTTCGGGTCAACTCGACCCGAACAACCCGAAAACCGAATTGTTATGAATTTTAACACCCGAACCGACCCTAATTTCTTGTAGGGTCCCGAACCGAATAACCCGAAATATTTCGGGCCCCGAACTGAATAACCCGAATTTTATTAATTTTTTTTAAAAAATTATTCCTAATTAAACAATAATATAAAAACTATTAAATGCATAATTAACATATAAATATCTATTGAATACCTAATTAACATAGTCACCATATAATATGAAAAATACATAATTAAATATCTAATCAACATATAACATAGCAACCATGTAATATGAAAAATTCCTAATTAACATGTTCACCATCATAAAATATTTAAAAATTACAATAAATTAATAACAATATTCTTGATCTTTAATTAATGACAATATTAAAATTGAATTGTCCACGGGATGCCACCATCTTCGATCTTTAATTATTTTACGAACCACCTATTTATATAATAAAATATAAAATTAACAAATAGAAAAATAAAAAGAATGGACAGAAAACTCCATTCAATTGAGTTTTTTTTCCTAATTTTTCTTAATTAATCACATGGCTTAACAAATAAAGACAGCAAATAGTATTCAAATAATTGAAAGCACATTGAATTGGCAGCTGATTAGCAATTCAGAGCACACATAAATCAAATTAATTAATGCTAAAACTGCAGAAAATGTATTCAAATGCCAAAAAACTAAACTCTCATACATTCAATTCAACTCTCATGCAAATATTGACAAATTCCCTAAAATTGCAATATCAGCGCAAGTAAATTAATTCACCATATCTTACATTCAATTCATCCTTCCACTTCCCATTACAAGTTAATCAAGTCAAAATTTGACAAAGAACAGTCGTCTCAACTGATTAAATTCCGGATTCAAAGGGCTATAGTGCACTGGACAATGGACATCCCTAAGTTGGGAATTTCTGGGTCATGCTTAACATATATACTCGTAAACAAACTTGAGCAAGAGACCCACCAACAAATTCCATTCATTTATGATAACTTGAAACCAACCTGCATGCTGTCAATTTAAGTTGCAATTGATAGCTGCTTGCTTGTTTGAAAATTCTAGTAATCCGAGCTCTAATT
Organism: Excoecaria cochinchinensis; assembly: GCA_947683425.1. Lineage (NCBI taxonomy): Eukaryota > Viridiplantae > Streptophyta > Magnoliopsida > Malpighiales > Euphorbiaceae > Excoecaria > Excoecaria cochinchinensis. The sequence continues at coordinate 3,776,619 of CANTUQ010000018.1, forward strand.
TCTTACACTACTATCAAAATTTAAGCTTTATAGAGTTAACACAAACAGACCAGTTTCCCAAATACTAAATGCAATCATCTCAAGCTTTGGCAAAAAGAGAAACAAAAGTGATTTATTTAAAGCAGCAGAAACATAATAACTTAAGTCATCCAATTTGATGAATGGAATGCTAAAACAGATTTCACATACCTGCCTGTCAATTTTCTTGGCCTCAACCTCTTTCTCTGTCCCAGCTGAAGCAATAGATAGCTTATCCTCTACTTTCTGGACTAGCTCCCCTACGTTTCTTGGTTGTAATAGTCCAACTACCTTCTCAATCAACCTAATATTTTACTGCACAGACCCAGTATTGAACTGGAAAATCTTATTTTTAATCAAAATCTAGAAAATATTAAGAGAAAAAAATCATGAATCATACACCAAAATCAATTTTTTATAGTTATAAAAGATGATTAGATGGATCATACTAATTGCCATCAAGAAAAAAATAAGAACAGAAAGATCGAAAAAGAAGAAGAAAAAGAATAACTTACTTCTGTTGAGGCTACCGGCGACGAAGACAAGCTGCGGCGATAGTCGGAGGAGAGAGGCAGTGGCTGAGTAAGGTGGCAACGAGCGGCGACAGTGATGGAGTAGAGGGGCACTAGGGCAAAATAGAAGAAGTTTATTGATGTATTAGGGATTTGGTGCGTGAGAAAAGGGGAAAAAAATTGACAGCGCAGAGCAAATTTTCCCTTTTACATGTAAGGTGGTTCGGGCGGGTGGATTTTAAAGTGGTTTTCACCCGAACCGACCTGAACCCGAAATTTTATAAATCTTAACACCCGAACCGAACCAAATTATCCGAATAATTCCACCCGAATTGTTCGGTTCGGTTCGGGTTGTTAGGTTCGGTTCGGGTTTTGCCCACCCCTACTTTTTGGGTCTCTTGGAGATAACCCTATTCTGTGCTTCCGTTCTTTCTTCTCTCCATTCTTTGCTGTCACCGGACTTTGCCCATACTGATCGACAGCTCTTTCCAACTCCGACCAGACCTTCTCCGTCAGTTCTGAAGTCGTTATGATTTTTGGACTCTTGGGACAGATTCTGCGGTGCTTTCCTATCTGCCCTTTCCTTGATTCGAACGGGCCCTTTGGATTTTTTCTTTAAGGCTGCTTTTAAACCTCTTTGACCAGGTTCTGTCCTCTACTGCTCCACTGTTCAATATTTTTTTTAATCTCCCATTATGTCAGAAATTGAAATTAAGCAAGTTGAGAAATTTTCTACGGCTAATGATGGTCAAATTAGCCCAATTAAATTAAATGAAAGTAATACCTATTTAGCCTGGTCTAAATCATGTTTATTATCTATTAAAGCCAGAAGATTACAAGGGTATATTACTGGAGATAAAAAACCACCACCTGTTACTGACTCTACTTTTAACCAATGTGACTCTGATAATTCTTTGGCTATGTCTTGGATTCTAAATTCTATGCACCCTAAAATTTTCAGACAATATTTACTAGATACTGCAGAGAAGATATGGAGGGCTGTAAAAACTACTTATTCTCGTATGGGAAATGATGCTCGGATTTTTGAGCTTAGGAACATAATTACTGACACAAAATAAGGTGAGCCTACTGTTGTAGATTATTTTTCTGAATTGAGCAGTTTATGGCAGGAATTGGATTATTATCAGAATTTTCAAGCTAAGTGTGCTGATGATGCTATGTTAATCCAAAATATGATAGAGAAAGAGCGAGTGTATAATTTTTTGGTTGGTTTGAATTCTGAATTTGACCAATTAAGAGTTCAAGTCATTGGTAGATCTCCCTTTCCATCTCTTGAAGAGGCACACTCTTATATTCAGCAGGAAGAGACCAGAAAAGGTGCCATGCTATACACTGCACCAGCTGAAAAGTCGGGTTTTACGGTCCATTTCACTCAAGAGCAGTCGAAGGGTGTTTCTTCTAATCAAGATCGTGTGCACTGTGAATATTGTGGGAAACCAAGGCATACAAAAGAAACTTGCTGGAAGTTACACAGAAGACCTAGTAGAGGTCGTGGGGGGAAAAAGAGCCAATCCAACTAAGGATCAAGCAAATATGTTAGAAGCAGCTGAATCATCTAAGGAGACAGCCCCAGTCGAAAGTCTCTCCTTTGAAGAAGTTCAACATTTTAGACGTCTTATGTGACAACTCAATCTTTCATCCAGTGCTACCTCGAACTCCGTCCAAAAAGGTAACACACTTGCTCATCTTAACTCTCGGATTATTGATTCTGGTGCGAATAGACATATGACAAGCACTTCTAAAGGCTTTCTTAATTACTCTCCATGTCCAAAAAGGGATAGTGTCAGGGTAGCTGATGGGTCATTTACTCTTATTTCTAGGACAGGTTCCATTGTCTGTACTCCAAATATTAAGTTGTCTTCTGTTCTTCATGTTCCTCAATTTTCTATCAATCTTTTATTTGTCAGTGCTATCACTAAATTTCTAAACTGTAAAGTTGAGTTTTTTCCTGATTATTGTAACTTTCAGGATCTTCAAACAGGGAAGAGGATTGGTAGTAGCAGAGAGCATGATGGCTTATACATGATGGACGACTGTCAAGGCTTAGTTTTGTTTGGAGGACATAAGGATGTCAATTAGGAAATAATACAATGGCATAGGAGATTAGGACATCCATCCTTTTTTGTTTTAGAAAAACTACATCCTAGTTTATTTTCTAAAACTCGGTTTAAGTCCTTATCTTGTGATGCTTGTGAGTATGCTAAACATACAAAAAACTCTTATTCTTTAAGTGATAATAAAATCACTGTTCCGTTTATGCTTGTTCATTCTGATGTTTGGGGACCCACACGAACACCTTCTTTATTAGGAAATCGATATTTTGTTACCTTTATTGATTGTTGCACCAGAATGATTTGAGTGTATTTGATTAAAACAAAAAGTGAAGTTTTTTCCTGTTTTCAATCTTTTCATAAAATGATTCACACTCAGTTTGATGCTAAAATAAAAGTTTTAAGAACTGATAATGGAACAGAATACATGTATAGTAGATTTGGAAATTATTTGGAATCTCAAAGGATCATTCATCAAACTAATTGTCCTTATACTAGTGCTCAAAATGGAGTAGCTGAAAGAAAAAAATAGGCATTTGTTGGAAGTTGCTAGATCTCTTATGTTTACTATGAATGTTCCAAAGACATATTGGGGGGATGCAATACTAGTAGCTGCTTATCTTATTAATAGAATGCCTCTCAAAGTTCTCAATTTTAGGACTCCTTTAGAAGTTTTAACCGGAAAAACTCACTATACTGTTCCACCAAAATTTTTTGGGAGTGTTTGCTTTGTCCATACTAGGAATGTTGGAAAATTAGATGCGAGAGCACTAAAATGTGTGTTCATTGGGTATTCGCCAACTCAAAAGGGATATAAGTGTTATCACCTCCCGTCTAGGAAATTATATGTCAGTATGGATGTTACCTTTAGGGAGTCTGAACCTTATTTTGGCATTATTCAATCACCTCTTCAGGGGGAGAATAGTGAAGAAGTGGTGATAAATGAACCTGTGGTAACTCATTATCATGTTCAGGAAGATGATATTGTTGATGTTCAGAAGGATAATATTGTTGATGTTCAGGGGGAGTAGAATGTTGTTGGTCGTTTAGATAGACCTGATTTGTTGAGATATTCGAGGAAGAATAGGCCTGAAGAAGCTATCATGCATTCTGCACTGCCAGAATCCTCGGGTGAGTTATCTTTTGATCTTGATTTAAATTTGCCCATTGCTCAAAGAAAAGAAGTCGGGTCTTGTACAAAACATTCCATTTCTAACTTTGTCTCTTATGATCATCTGTCTCCCTCCTATAGAGCCTTTGCCTTGTCTCTTTCCTCTATGTCTGTTCCACAGGATTGGAAAGAAGTTATCACGGATCCAAAGTGGCGAGAAGTTATGGTAGAAGAAATGAAGGCTCTCTAAAAAAATGAAACCTGGGAACTTGTTGACTCTCCAGACAAGAAGCTAGTTGGTTCTAAGTGGGTGTTCACAATAAAACATAAAACTGACGGTTCGGTTGAAAGATTTAAAGCCAGACTAGTGGCAAAGGGATTCACTCAGACTTACGGAGTTGATTATTAGGAGACATTTGCACCTGTTGCTAAAATGAATACAATCAGAATCTTGTTATCTTGTGCAGTTAATTTGGATTGGGATTTGCAGCAATTTGATGTGAAGAATGCATTCCTCCATGGAGACCTGAAAGAAGAAGTTTATATGGAGATACCTCCTAGTTTTAATGATGAGAGAAATAAAGGAGAGATGTGCAGACTGAAGAAAGCCTTGTATGGATTGAAACAATCTCCGAGAGCTTGGTTTTACAGATTCAGCAAATCCATGATTTCTTTTGGTTATCAACAAAGTAATGCTAATCATACCCTTTTTATGAGACACTCCAAGGGTAAAATCACTCTTCTCATAGTTTATGTTGATGATATAGTAATGACAGGGGATGAGTAAGAAGAAATAGTTCGTCTGAAAAAGCTTTTAGCTCAGGAATTTGAGATAAAGGACTTTGGAGAGTGACGATATTTCTTGGGAATTAAAGTTGCTAGATCAAGCAAAGGGATCTTCATTTCTCAGAGAAAATACATCCTGAATCTTTTGGATGAGACTGGTATGCTAGGATGCAAGTCGGCAGACACACCTATTGGAAGCAATCACAAGCTACAAGCAGAAGTTGAAAAGCCAGTTGATAAAGAGAGATATCAAAGGTTAGTTGGGAGACTCATTTATCTCTCACACACTAGGCCAGACATAGCCTACTCAGTGAGCTTGGTGAGTCAATTCATGCATGATCCACGAGACTCTCACATGCAAGCTGTCTTCCGAATTTTGCGGTATTTGAAGTCTGCCCTAGGAAAGGGTCTTCTTTTTTCCAAACATGATCACCTCCACATAGAAGATTTTACAGATGCAGATTGGGCTGGATTTTTAAATGACAGACGATCTACATCAGGATATTGTACTCTTGTAGGAGGAAACTTAGTTACTTGGAGAAGTAAGAAGTAAAGTGTGGTTGCGAGATCGAGTGCTGAAGCAGAATACAGGGCTATAGCTCAAGGTGTTTGTGAACTTCTTTGGCGGAGAAAGCTACTAAAAGAATTGAGACTGTCTGAAGGAAGAAAACTATCCTTATATTGTGACAACAAAGCCGCTATCAGTATAGCTCATAATCCTGTTCAGCATGACCGGACGAAACATATTGAAATCGATCGACATTTCATCAAAGAAAAGCTGACTGAAGGCATCTTGAGTTTATTCCATGTGAAGTCAGATAGACAGCTAGCAGATATTTTCACAAAAGGACTCAATAGTCGAACCTTTCACACCTTAATTTGCAGGTTGGGTATGTGTAATATTTTTGCACCAACTTGAGGGGGAGTGTTGAATATAGCTGTAAGGTGTTGAATTTAGCTGATATAGTAGTTAAGAGGTGATTTAGGAGCTAATTTAGGAGTTGTATTTAGTTGACTTAATTTTCAATTATTCTTGTATAAATTCAAGTTTGATGTTAATAAAAAAATTAGAAATCTTATTTTGAATTTCTTCACTATGGTTGATTTAAATGCATATCTGGCCTCTAGTAGACCAAATTCAAAGGACTAGTACTCTGAATTTCTTCACTATGGTTGATTTAAATGCATATCTGGCCTCTAGGAGACCAAATTCAAAGGACTAGGTCAATGATTGATCCAATTTGGAAACCCAGGGTTAGACATGCTGATAGTGAATTGGCTAAGAGGAATTATTTTATTGTAAGGAAAATTATCCCTATCATGCATTCTGAGAAATCATTTAGTAGTGTCTAAAGTGCCAGAATTTCTTCTTCTTTTTATTTTGGGTAAACCCATATCCAGCCCTCCGAACTTGTTAACAAAAATCATTTAACGACCCAAACTTTATAAATGACTATATAAACACCCGTACTTTATTTTTATTCAACAAATAAACACAAAAATGGACTTAGTTAAACGTGTGAAATACACTTGATTAAGAGAGCGTGAACATGGCAACCATATTTATTCACCTCCCTCCTTCCTCAGAAGCAACAATGGCTACGAAAACCATTTTCCTTTTTCTCTGCTTCTCTTTAATTAGTTTCCTTCTCCACTTCTCTTCCCACCGAAACTCTTGAAGAAGCCGCCAATATTCTCCCTAGTTCCGACTAGCTTTCCATGGTTTTCACTCTATAACTCCTCTCTGGATCGATCATCCCTCACTCCCCCTCACTCACCATATTCTTTTCCTCCGATTCCTTTTTCTCTAACTCCAACCGGCCTTCTCCTTCTCTCCTCAAATTTTACCTGTCTCCTCTCTTAAATATATTATTTGATAATCGATTTCTGATTCTTCTTTTTCCTCATCTCTTTGGTGGGTAAGCAGAAGGAGAATAATGAAGAACAAGAAATGGCTAAAAATGGCTACAATTATTGCTATGAATTACAAATTTCAAGTACTAATATGTTTACAAAAAAAGTATAAGCCTCAAGGACAAAGGCTGCTGGTGAAATTCATGGAATAGTCATCAAATCGTCTCTAGTAGCGGTGATTTCAGTAGAATGAGATTTACAGAGAGAGAAGAGGGAAATGGAATAGAGACCAATAATGGATATAGAGACGACACATAGTTGGCGGAATTTGACCGCTAAATAAATATTCAAGATTTAATTATTTGTTTATTCTTTCTATGCATAGTGGTGATTGATATACCTTAATAAAGCAAAGAAAATTAAGGTTGTTAGGTGGGAGAAGCCATGTCTGTGAAGCTTTTGTGTCTGTTGTCTCTTTTAGTTACCTTAACAGACCCCCAAGATCTCAGTTTCACCTACAATGGCTTCTGCTCAGCTAATCTAAGCCTTAATGGCATAGCTTAGGTCACTTCTAATGGTCTTTTGGCACTAACCAACCACACCCTGCAACGAATAGGCCATGCCTTTTATCCAACCCAAATAACTTTCAAAAAATCATCAAATTCTTCTGCTCTCAGCTTCTCTACAACCTTTGTCTTTGCTATTTGACCTGAATATCCAACTCTTAGTGGCCATGGAATTGCCTTTGTTATTTCACCAACCACTACCCTCCGTGGTTCTCGTCCAAGCCAATACCTTGGTCTTTTTAATGAAGCTAACAACGGCAATAACACCAACCATGTTTTTGCAGTGGAGCTTGACACCATCTTGAGCAGCGGATTCGGTGATATTAATGATAATCATGTTGGGATTGATATTAATGGGGTAAGGTCTACTGTATCTGAACCAGCAGGATACACAGATCCTAGTGATAATAATAAGTTCACAAACTTGAGCCTTATAAGTGGTAGACCAATGCAAGTATGGGTGGAATACGATGGTGAGAAGAAGCGAATTGATGTCACTTTGGCTCCAATTAATAGAGCTAAACCCAGTGTTCCACTTTTGTCACTAACGTATGATTTGTCACTGATCTTGAAAGATACTATGTATGTTGGCTTCTCATCAGCTACTGGTTCTGTCTTATCATATCATTATGTACTGGGTTGGAGCTACAAGATGAATGGCCAAGCTCAACCATTAGATCTTTCTCAATTGCCTAAGCTTCCGCGAATTGGTCCCAAGGAGAGATCAAAACTTCTGACCATTGGGTTGCCACTGGTTTCTGTAAGTTTGATCTTGATTGCGGTCTCAGGTTTAGTTTATTACATAAGAAGGAAAAGAAAATTTGCAGAAGTTGTTGAAGATTGGGAGCATGAGTATGGGCCTCACAGGTTCAAGTACAAAGATTTGTATATTGCCACTAAAGGATTCAAGGACAAAGAACCGTTGATGTTCCACGTCTGCGCATATGTTCCTCACGCGCAAATTACACTTCAATTATCTTCGTTTTTGTGTTTATTAGTTAGATAATTAACAAGTTAAAGTGCTTAAATGGTCATTGTTGGAGTTTAGGTGTCCAAATGATTTTTGTTTACAAGTATAGGGGGTTGCATATGGGTTTACCCTTTTATTTTTTGCTTCTTCTATCCTATTCAAATGTATTCTTTTGTTTTTTTAGTCAATCTGTTTCTACAAGATTTTTTGTTTTGTTTATTTATTTACTTATTTATTATTTATTTTTTAATGTTTGAGATTGCATCTATCAATTCAAATTTCAAATAGGTTCCCAATACCCATATTTTCCTGAGCAATTACTTTACCAACCAACTGCAAATATCCTTTGATCAATCTTTAGCCATGTCACCACCTTCTCTTGTTAGACATTTCGTCATCATTTGGAGCACATCTGGTGCAGTGGTAGTGTTTATGAGAAGGAAAGCTTCTCCTATGTCATAGCTATTCAAATGAAGTTTGAAGACTGCATTGAATTGCTGCATATGAACTTATATCATTTGTCATTTTGTGTATTAATAGTTGATATATTGCACATTACAGCCATTCTTTAGTTAAATAATTTATGTATTAATACTCTCATAGTTACTTATTGGTTCTCATCTTTGACAGGTTGTTGCAATTACAGTGTTCTGCTTATTAGTGATTGCATTTTATGCTTTTTTTGTGCCTTTCCTTGGAGGCCGCACCTGGGAGTATGCTTTGATTGCAGCCTACTCACCAGTGGTATGTGACTTGCCAATTTTTATTATTAAGGTTACTGGGAATTAGAGTTTGGGTCTGAATTTTCTGGATTTATTGGTTAAATGGACATTATATATGGTTGCATTTGTGAGAACAAGGAGCTTGTATTATGTTGGCCATAAATCATATATATTGCTCTATGTCCAAGTAGTTAGTAATGCTCTCAAGTGATAAATATATGTTTTATTTTTCCTCCCTGCCTCTGTTTCTTTTTGGTGAAAGTTTTTTCAGTGTCACCATATTGTCTTAGCACTCCTTATTCCCATAATCCCCCACTCCAAGTTGTATTAGTAATACCATTAGTTAACCAACCTATTTACATAGGTTTGCCTAGTGAATTTACAAGCTATTCTCATTGCACATCCATAAGGCATTCTGCTATCTACCAACTCAGAGAACCCAACCATTTATCAAATGTTTACTCCATTTGATTCTAAGGATGCATAATGGCCCAACAATCCAAAAGTTTGTGCAATGTTTCAATTTTAGGCTGAACTTCTGATTTTAGGGTTTCAACTCAGAGTACTCAGCCATCTATCTGTAGGGATGTGGCATGGATCTAAGATGGTGTGGCTACCTTAGTGGGAACCAAAAAAAAAAAAAAACACGAAAAAGAGAAGGTTTCTATTTTTCTCCAATTCTAATAATGAAGAATATTGTCTATTTCTTATTTTATCCCAACCTACTTTTTTGTTTCCTGCATAACCATGTCAATTAAATGCTTATGCCTCACATTATACATTTTTTTTTCTCATGGAACTGCAGGTACTTCTTGTTTTCATTCTTTATGTTCGGTGCACTGCTATTAATCCTGCAGATCCTGGTATTATGCCTAAATTCAGTGCAAGAATAACCAATGACCTTAATAGGAATCATGGATTATTAGAGAGAAATACGCTTGGAAAATTTGATGAAATTGCCAGTGCAGTGCATTCTTCTCCATCATCAGCTTCTAGAAGTTCTATTGCTGCAGCTAACTCTAGTAAGAGAAGCTCAGCAAGAGAAACTGGGAGAATAGATAATGTTGGGCCACCTCTACTCATAAAATCTTGTTATAATGCCAGAGGAATCTTCTGCGCGTTGTTCAATCATGAAGATTGTCGGAAACAGGAAGGTGCAGTTGAACAACAGGGCACTGGCGAAGATGCTTTGTTTTGTACATTATGCAATGCTGAGGTATATCATATAAACTGGATGACATAATAGTATCCATTTTCATGCAATGCTTAGGTATATTATATAACCTGTGATGTAATAGTATCCATTTGTGCTCATTTGTTTGGGGACTTTCATCACCATTGCTAATGTGACTTTCAACTTTGCATTGTTTATCTTATGATATTATATGTGAATTAAAGCTGTCACTTATAGCCTATGTAGTATCCGACACCATCGGATGTGCAAAAATATCCAACAAAAAGGTTATTTTCTAAGTTTCATCATGTTAGACATTCTCAATGCGTGCTTCCCCAACAGAAATGTGACAGATGGTAGAGTTTTCATCTGTCCAAATAAGTATTTTCCTTCCTTTTCTTCTCCACTTTTGATCAATTTCAATAATATAATTTTTTTTTGAAGGACAATAATATAATTTATAGTTGCCTAAAAGATGAAAACTGAAATTGAATGAGAAAAACATGGACATACCACTCAGATATACCACTCATTTGTTTAGTATTTTAGGTTGTATTAATTGTTTAATTAATTAGATAAGTGTAGGTTTTTCTTAATTATTTTGTCTCTATTATGACATGTAATGAGTTTTACAATTTGTTCCCATGTCCAAGTGATTCTTGAGTTTGTGCATCATAAGCACTCAAATCTTGTTTCTTGATCATTGTTATTGTGCATCATATGCACTCAAATCTTATTTTTGGATCATTGTTTGATGCTTCAATGATATTATAATAGCCAACCAAATGGATTCTTTTAGAATTTTGAAAAAAAATTACATTGATAGTGATTTATGCGATGACTAATTGTCAAAATCTTTCTTTATTTAATTACCAATAAATGCAAAGTGTATCACTTGTGCATAGTGTAAGGGGGCCAGGCCCTTCGTTGGCCAATTGTCCAGGTGATATGCCAATGGACTAGCGCAAGCATACAAGTTGAGGGCCAAAATGGTCTTTTCATATTTTAATTTATTTTATGGAATTTTAGGGGTGTGTTGGTTGGAACATATTGACATCTCCTTCTGCTAATGGGGAAAAAGCTCCTTACACTATTTAGGGGGGACCATGGTGTTGGCTCTCCACCACCCCAAGGCCTAGTGCAAGGACTGGGCCTAGGTGAGCTCCCCAGTTGACTGGTGACGGGCATTGTACCTCTTTGAGACGGGGCAGATGTCTCTCTGAGGAAGGAGCCTTGGGGACACTGTGGGGTCGAGGTGCCCATAGTGCGTGCTCCTACAAACTGAGAGGTTTCGGCCTATGTTGCCTTTGTGGCATGCTATAGGAGATTGGATACTGAGTATTGTTTTGGTCAGGCCATACTTTTGTGGGCTTGGTGGAATGCTTGAGCATACAGTATATTTACTTGATATGTGAAGGCTAGCCTTGGCTTGGTGCAAGCCTTGGCATTGTGCAGGGCAGTTGGCAGGCCAAGATACTGGCTCCACAACACTTAGATGCTATCTTTTCGTTCACAATAGATCTAACAACATAAGATCTGCAGTAAATTCAGTTTAGAAGTTTGCAGAGAATATTACAATTAGGTTTAAGAGGTAAATTGCAGTTTAAGAAAACCAATAAAAGTTCATAAAAATTTTGAAAATATGAAGGTGATAGTGTGGGAATAGTAGTGTCTACAATGTACTTCCCTTGGATGTCTTACCTATACACTAATGAGGGAATATTCTCTTGGAAGTTTTAACCTTATTCAGTTTTAAGGGAATTTAATTAGTGTATAAACAAGAGAATGGGAAAACTTAATATTCTTAATATTTTATTCACAGAAAGTCTATATTTATTCAGGTATAGAAATCTAATTAAGGAAAGACAATTAACCTAAATCCTTATAATTACTATATTTGTAGCTATGATAACTATATACACATTGTAACACTTCCCTTCAAGCTGGAGTATGGATATTAATCATGTTGAGTTTGGTACAAATATAATTGACCCTGATTACCAGGTAGAGCTTTGGTAAATACATCAACTAATTGGCTTCCTATTCTAACATGTGGAGTTGATATTGATTCATCCTTTAGCTTTTCTCGAATGAAATGACAGTCAACTCTTATATGTTTGGTTGTTTCATGAAATACAGGATTATTGGCAATATGAATAACTGCTTCATTGTCACACCACAAATTCATCAATTGGGACTGAACAAACCCAATCTCCCCAATTAAATGATGGAGCCATATAAGTTCACAAATAGTTTGTGCTATAGCTTTGTATTTAGATTCTGCATTTGACATAGATACAATACTTGGCTTCTTACTTCTCTAAGAGACAAGATTGCCTCCAACAAAAACACAATAACCAGTGGTCCTATCTGTAGGAGCTCCCCAGCTTCTGTAAAACCTTCTATTGTGTGATGTCCATGATTTTGATATAAGATACCACGTCTTGGAGTACCTTTTAGATATCTCAAAATGTGAATAACAAAGGTTCTAGGAGAGGAGAGGAGATGAATTGACTTACAGCACTCATTGGAAAGGCAATATCAGGATGAGTTATAGTAAGATCAACTTTCCAACAATTCTTCTATATTTGTCAGGATTCTCAAGCAAGTCTCCATCTTCAGCCTTTAGCTTCACATTTGGTATCGTAAGTGTATCATATGCACTTCTTCGTAAATCAAACCCAATCACCACATCACCGAATCTCCCAAACCAGGCACGAGGAGATTGCTTGAAGCCATACAAAGACTTCCTCAACTTACATACTTTCCTTGACTCCCCATAAGCAATAAACCTAGTAGTTGCTCCATGTAAACCTCTCCCCGAAATCGCAGTGTAAGAAAGCATTCTTAACGTCAAGTTGATGAAGGACCTATTTGTAAGTAGAAGCCAAGGAAATGAATAGGCGGACATAAGAAAGTTTTGCAATTGGTGAAAATGTTTCAGAATAGTCCACTCCATATGTTTGAGCATATCCTTTAGCAACCAAGCAAGCAACAGACTCATCAAGATTCATTTTAATAGTGAACACCCACTTATCTCTTTTATGTGGAGGAAGAAGCATAAGATCCCAGGTATGATTCTGTTCCAAAACCATCATTCTTCTTTCATTGCAGCCAGCCAACCAGGATAAGTTAGTGCTTCAGCAAGAGATGTGGGAACTGCGACAGAATCTAGGGGGACTACAAAAGACTTGGAAGAGGGTGATAAAGCATGGTAACACACGAAGGAAGAAACAGGGTAAGTACAAGCACGTTTACCTTTACGAAGAGCAATGGGAAGGTCAAGGCTAGAAGCAGGGGGCTGTGGAGAATTTGGAGACAAAGCAGGAGGCATAGGGTCTGTGTCATGGCTAGCAGGAGGTGCCTCAATAGGATGTTGCACACGTCGAGAGTAAACCTCATGAATAATAGGTCTAGAGGAAGGAGAAACCACCTGTTCACTTATAGTATAAGTAAGAAAATCTTTCCCAGAATCACTAGAATAAGGAGGAGACAAAGCGGAGCCAAAGAAAGGCTTTGTCTCGAAAAAAGTAATATCAGTAGACACCAAGTAACAACCTAAGGAAGACCCTTTTTGCTGTTGAGAATAACCTAAAAAGACACATTTAAGAGATTTAGGATCAAGTTTGGAGACCTGAGGATCGCATGTCCAGAACAAAACAAGTGCACCCGAAAACTCGAGGAGCAAGAGGGAATAATGTATATGAAGGAACGAGAAGAGAATATGGAATCTGATCGTCAAGCATAAAAGAGGGCATGCGGTTGATCAGGAAGCAGGCTGTTGAAACAGCATCTGCCCAATAAGTCTTTGGAACCTGCATATGAAACATTAATATCTGAGCAACTTCTAATAAGTGAAGGTTCTTTCACTCAGTCATACCATTTTACTGAGGTGTAACAATGCAGGAGGATTGATGAATAATACCGTGCTGTGAGAGATATGATTTGAAAGTACTGGAAAGATACTCTTTAGCATTATTACTTCTCAAAATGCATATGAATTTGTTAAATTAGGTCTTTAGTTCAGCATGAAAGGCACAAAATATAGAAAACAAGTCTGATCGAAATTTCACGGTGTAAAGTCAAGTAACCCGAGAATAATTATCAACAAATGTAACAAAATGGCGAAAATAAGTTTTAGACAAAACAGGACAAGGACCAATACATCAGTATGAACCAAATAAAAGGAAGACTCAACCCGTTTGTTTATTCTAGGAGAATAAGGAACTCTATGGTGTTTAGCAAATTGACAAGCTTCACACTCCAATGTACACTCTTGTTTAAGACTGAGGCATAGGTTCCTTAAGATTGGAAGAGAAGGATGACCAAAACGATAGTGAAGTTGCATGAGAGAAGAAGAGCTAGTGCAAGCAATAAATTGTGGTACTGAAATAGAGGTGGAATCAAGCACATACAAGCCATTCACTAGACATCCTTTGTCAATAATCTGCTTCTTCCCAAGATCTTGAAAAAGACAAAAGTTGGGATAGAAAACAAGACAACTTTTAAGGCTTTTGGTAAGTTGGCTAATAGATAGCAAATTAAAAGGAAACTGAAATAAGCATAAAACTGAATATAGTGAAAGGGATTGTGTTGGATATGCTGTCCTACGGCCAATTACAGAAGCAACAGATCCCTTGGCTAAAGTGACACAATGTAAATTTGTGGTAAGTTTGAAAGAAGAGAGAATACATGTGTTGCCGGTCATACGATCAGTAGCACCTGAGTTAATAAGCCAACTACGAGATGAGGTGGATAGGTAGGCAGCAGGATTACCTGTATTAGCCAAAGCTGATGTCGAGGAAGATGGTTGTTGTGAATCATAAGTAGCAAATATGGCAATTTGGTGAGCAGTTAAATGAGCATATTCATCAGCTGAGATCGTAATAGAAGGTGATTGAGAAAGTGGTAAGATGCCATCTTGTGTAGCCACATTGGCAAGCTTTCAATTACTATTTTGACTAGAGAACTTAGTAGGCTTCCCATTTATCTTCCAACAATTTTTCTTAGACATGTCCCTTGCCTCCACAATGATGACAAGTACGAATGCTCCTACCGTTCCCTCCTTTATCACTCCGAGTATCATTTGAAGCAGTACTAATCAAAGCTGTAGCATCATTGAGCACCATAACAAGAGTGATTTCACTGTCTCTACAAATTCGAAGAAGGCGAGGATATACTTCCGTGAAAGAAGGAAGTCTCTCGCCCATTAACAACTGCATTCGAGTCACATCATACTCACAGAACTCTCTCTTAAGGTAAGATTATCAAGAGTTATAATAGGCACCACCTCTTCTTTCTCGTTACTCTCCCTACGAAGAGGTGATTGGATAGTATCAAAGTAAGGTTCATTTTCTCTAAAGGTCACATCCATACTAACAAAATACTTCCTAGATGGAGGATGGTAATACTTGTAATCCTTTTGTGTTGGAGAATACCCAATAAACACATATCTTAGAGCACTCAGGTTTGGTTTGCCAACATTTTTAGTATGAACAAAACAAACATACCCAAACACCTTTGGGGGAACAGTATAGACATTTTATCTTGTAATCCTTTCTTCTCTCTTTTTCATGGTATCAAAACTTGGGTTGAGTCCCATACTATTCTTTCTCCCTTCTTTGTTTGGGTATAAGTTTTCTCATAATCATTTCAGTGCCATCTCAGAAGAAGTGCCACCCTCAATTTGGATTCTCATTGGAGTCTAATCATTAGAACAGTAGCGTGTGTCCCTCACGTGCCAATTTTCTCCATTGACGTCTTCCTCGTATGAGTGCGTGAACCAGCAATTGACTCTTTGATTTGTTTGTTCGGTGACGACTCCTCTTTGTTGGCCATGCTCTTACCTTCTGCTATCTCTTTGACATGTCTTCTTATCTTCTGCTATCTCTGACATGTCCTCTCACTTGGAGACTCTGTCAGGCATTGTTCTTCTTTTTCTAGAAATTATTCCTTTAGTTATTCTGTTTGATTGATTGCGGGTGATTTGCTTTGATTCTTCAATACGGCAGAAATGGTGACATCAAACCCTTATTCTTTTTTCTTTTTAAATCCACCTAGTATTACCGCTATCAAATTATATGTCATGGGTTGCTTGGAGTTGTGATTTATGGGACAAGGCTATAATGATCATTTGGAGAAAAATGATAGTGAAATTGAAAAAGATGAAGCCACCTAGATGAAATTGATGCACAATTGTGTAGCTAATTATAGCACTCTCTAGATCCAATATTGCTCCCATTATTTCAGTTTTGTAACAACTTGTTGCAAATTTTGGACCAAGGCTAAGACCCTTTATGCTAATGACATACAATGTATTTATAAAGTGGTGTTTGATTTGGTTCACCTACAATGAAATTTTCAAGACATGGCTAGTTACTTGGGACATGTAGAATCCTTGAGGGATGAATTTAACTCTCTTATGTCTTTTTTTTTTTTTTTTGAAAAAAAAACATCATTGAGTTGAAAAAATGAGACAAATTTATTATGGTCTTAGCGCTAAAAGGATTTTAATATGATGTCTTCTATTGGCGATCAGATTCTTATTAGTCCAGACTCCAAATATTCCCATCCTTTTGAAAAAAAAAACATCATTGAGTTGAAAAAATGAGACAAATTTATTATGGTCTTAGCGCTAAAAGGATTTTAATATGATGTCTTCTATTGGCGATCAGATTCTTATTAGTCCAGACTCCAAATATTCCCATCCTTGAAGGAAGTTTTAGCTCATTTGTTAAGCATATCCACAAGCAAGAATGAAGTCACACAACTTGAGTGATTTGTGTTAGCTATGCAAAGAAATAATCAACAAGGAGATCAATGCTAGAGGAAAGGAAGGGTTCCAAGCTCCATTGCGACAAGGGAGGGCACACATGTATCTAAAAAGAATCCTGGCCCAGATCTTTTGCATGAAAACAATGGACACTCACAAATTGCTGGATATTCATATGCATATAGGGTGGGTAACCCATAGACAAATGATCTACTTAGGATATTTTGTTTTGATTGGTGGGAACTTAATGTCATGGAAAATCAAAAAAGCATGAAGTTGTTGCAAGATTGAGTGTAGAAGCCGAGTATTAAGCCATGGTCCCAGCTACGCATGAACTTATCCGGTTGAAGTAGTTGCTCCAAGAGGTTAAGTATGGAGAAGTCAAACAGATGAAGTTAACTTGTGATAACCAAGCAGCAGTGCTTTATTGCCTCAAATCCAATCTTCCATGAAAGAACGAAACATATAGATATATAATTTCATTTTGTGGAACAAAAGATTGAGCCAAGGGAATTGCTACCAATTTTACCAATTCAAATGATCAACTAGGAGACATTTGTACTAAATCTGTCATGGGGCCTCAAATTGAGTGTATTGGTAACAAGCTAGGAGAATTCGATATGTATGCTTTAGGCTGAGGGGGAGGGTAAAGAGTTTGATATAGATGATTGTGTGTCTATGAACACAATGATTATGTGTGTGAATATAGTTATTCCGTGTCCTATATACTACCTATAGGTATTCAAAATTAGTAGTTATTTTGTATATATAAACCTCATGAGCTTGAGGGAATGATCAAGCAATCATTTTGTAATCCTTTCTTCTTGTTTCCTTGTATCTTTTCTTCTCTCTTTTTAGCCTTAATTTATTGTAGGATTGATTTCTCAAAGGGCTTATATTTTTGAGTTTGCTAGGCGGCCATCAATTAAGTGCAATGCGTACCACATGATAACCAAAGAAATAATCTTGAAAATTAAGCACTTTTAAGTGATGACATTAATAATCATGTTTGATTGATTGACAATTAGATGTTCTTTTGAGATTTCCAATGGCATTTATGATAATATTTCCATGTTGTGTGCTTTGTTTTAGTAGATGAGATAAGAGGAGTTAACTATAAGTTAGAAGTATGGAGAAGTACTTTGGAAAACAAAGATTTTAGATTAAGTAGAAGTAAAATGGAGTAATGGCATTGTAATTTCAGCTTGAGGAAGACATACAGAGGAATAGCGAGCTTGGGTGGTGCAGGAGTACCAAAGTGTAGTCACTTTGAGTACTTAGGCTCTATTCTTCAAGATGATAAGCTGATAGATGAGGATCTAACTCATAGAATAAATGCGAGATGGTTAAAATGGAGAAGTGCAACTAGTATATTGTGTGGCAAGAAGAATCTAACAAAGTGAAGGGAAAGTTTTACAGAACAGCAGTTAGACCAGCCATTCTAAATGTTGGGCAACTAAGTTTCAACGTAGACACAAAGTAAATATAGCGGAAATGAGGATGTTAATGTGGATGAGTGGCCATATAAGGTTGGATAAGATTAGAAATGAACACATTAGACCAAAGCTATATGTAGCACAAATTGGTGATAAAATAAGGGAAGCTTATTTAAAATTATTTGGACATGTTCAATGTAGACCCATAGATGATCCGATTCAAAGATGTGAGCGTTTAGTGGAAGAAGTAAAGAAAAAGGGTAGAGGCAGATGTTAGGTATACTAGGAGGGTAAAATTGTAAAATTAAAAAGAAATTAGTTAAGTTAGTTATTGGCTGATTAGAGAAGAAAATTTACAGAATTATTTAGATTTCTTTTGCTGGATGCACATGCCATTTTGGCTGTTTGCACACATCAGCAAGTTAGTTATGCTTTTTCTCTATATGTAATAGTCCTTTTGGGACCACAATGATTATGAAATGATTACTCAATATTCCCTCTGATTTCTCTCTCTCTTTTCTGCTCTTCACTGTTCTATTCTTCTTCTTCTCCGTATTCTTCTTCTTCTTTCCCTAAGATTCTATTCTGTACTCTCTTATTTCTGGCAATCTCTCCAGAATATTCTCACCAATTTTTACTGTTAGGATTTAATCCTAACAAACTGGTATCAGAGCAGCAACCATCACTGGGTAAGATGGCCAAGAATACAACAGCTAAGAAGAACAAGGACACTGAGGAATCTGTGGTTCTCATGGGTGAGTTGGAGGAACAGCTACGCTCCATGCATTCCAGATTTGAAGAACAGCTGGAAACCAGATTGGTAACCTTGGAATCAAAGATACAGGAGCTGATACTAGACCAGACTAGTATGAGAACCAAAAATCAAAATCAGTATGAAGAGCTGAAGTTGGAGAACCAAAGATCAGTGGCCTATTTGGCTCAACTGATTCAAGGCCAGCCAACAAACCCTGGATCCTTTGCCCCAGCATCCAGTAGCAGCACCCCTCTTCCTACTGCAGTCAGAGGTAAGGACACTATCCACCTTACTTCAGATTTTAGGAATGAGAGCGGGTTATTACCTACTCCCGAGGGAAGGGAAGGATTAGATGGAACTGGCCATGGGAAAACTTATTACAATAAGTTGTTACCAAAACTAGATTTGAATAGTTTTGAGGGGGGTGATGTCCAGACTTGGATTTCCAAGTGTAAGAAGTATTTTCTAGTGTATGAGGTTCTGCCTGAGAAACAAGTTGAATTGGCTAGCTTGTATCTACAAGGCAAGGCAGAAGCATGGTACCAAAACTGGAATAGAAACAAGGGGACAGTAGATTGGGAGGATTTTGCTGAAGCTATTGCAAGGAGGTTCAAGGAAATTGGAGAGGATAATGTCGTGGAGGAGATGCAGAGGCTAAGACAAACCACATCTGTAGATGAATACTTGGGCAGATTTGAACTCCTTAAGCTTAAAATGGAGAGACTATATCCCAACCAACCTGAAACCTACTATGTTTGCAGCTTTATTGGAGGGCTTAAGGATGAAATCAGGTCCTTGGTTAAGATGTTTAAACCACCTGACCTCTATACTGCCATTGAGCAAGCCAAGTTGCAAGAGTTTCATTTGGAGGCCCTCAAACCTAGACACTACCAAATTCTCTACCCAATCCTGGAACTCCAACAACCAAATTTCTCATAACAGAATTTTTCCTTCTCATATGGCCACATCCAGACCCCAAAACCAGCCCCAAACATACACTAACTCAAAGGCCACCCAAGAGCAGAAGCCAACCACTGCCATCACCACTTACACTCAGCCTAAACCTAACCCCTCCAACCAAAACAGAACCCCAGGATTCTGTTACAGATGTGGGGACAGGTATAGACCTGGCCATCAATGCAATCCTAAGGGATTGAGGGCAGTACAGGTAACTGAAGGTGATGACTCCGGGGATGAGGATTGGCAGGAAGTGGAGGAGGAAGAACCACTAATTTTAGAAGTGCAGTCTAATGAACATATAGCATTATCCTTGAATGCTCTTGAAGGGGGACTTAGTGATCACACAATTAAGGTTAGAGGACAGATTAATGGGAGGCCTGTGATGATCCTAATTGATAGTGGGAGTACCCACTGTTTTGTGGATTCCAAGGTAGCAAAGAACCTCAAGTTACCATTAACCCCAGTGCCTCCTGCTACTGTGGCAGTGGCTGATGGAAGGAAAGTTATGGTTACAGTCAAATGTAAAGGGGTAAGTTGGGCTATGCAAGGCAGCAAGTTTGAATTTGACATGAGGCCAATGGAGTTGGGGGACTATGACATTATTTTAGGGTCAGATTGGATGAGATGTCACTCTCCAATAACCCTTGATTTTGATGCAAATGAGCTGACCATCAAGAAGGAGGGCAAACCCTTCAAGATTAAGGGGTTGGAGGAGAAGTTATCATTAAGAATGATGTCCACTAAGACCCTCACCAAAGCAGTGCAACAAGGGTGGAAGGGGATTACCAGCAAGCTATTCTTGATTAGTTTACGACCCATTCTAAGTGAGGAGGAACAGCCTGAGGAAATTGAAACTCCCCTAGGGATTAGAAGGTTGCTGGAGCAGTATTCAATAGTGTTTTGCACCCCTGCCACTTTACCACCCCTAAGGGCTCATGACCACAAAATTCCCCTCAAACCTAACACTGAACCTGTAAATGTCAGGCCCTATAGATATTCACACCAACAGAAAACTGAGATTGAAAAATTGGTGGCAGAAATGTTGGAAAACCAGATCATCCAGCCTAGCACTAGTCCATATGCTTCTTCTGTTTTGCTAGCAAAGAAGAAGGATGGCACTTGGAGATTTTGTGTTGACTACAGAGAGCTCAACCAGCATACCATCAAGGACAAATTTTCCATTCCAATCATAGAGGACCTCCTACATGAGCTACATGGGGCAGCCTATTTTTCCAAGATAGACCTAAGGTCCGAATACCACCAGATCAGAATGTGGCTGAAGGATACTCACAAAACTGCTTTTAAGACTCATTCAGGGCATTATGAGTTTATGGTTATGCCTTTTGGCCTAAGCAATGCCCCTGCCACCTTTCAGTCCCTAATGAATAGCATCTTCCAACCTTATCTTAGGAAGTTTGTGCTGGTTTTCTTCGATGATATCCTAATTTGCAGTCCCTCTCTAGAACTCCATGTCAAACACTTACAGTTGGTCTTTGATAAGCTGCTGGAGCATCAACTGTTTGCTAAGGAGTTAAAGTGTGAATTTGGCAGAGGTTGGGTGAATTATCTAGGGCATGTGATAACTTTTGAAGGGATCTCTACTGACCCAAGCAAGGTGACAGCCATGCTCAACTGGCCAACTCCTAAAAACCTCAAGTCTTTAAGGGGATTCTTGGGACTTACAGGATATTGTAGAAGGTTTATTGCAGGTTATGGGGTAATTTGCAAATCCCTTACTAATCTCCTTAAAAAAGACCAATTCCTTTGGACCACTGCTGCTCAAGTAGCATTTGATAAACTGAAGTTGTTGATGACCCAAGCCCCATTGCTGGCACCACCAGATTTCAAGGAGCAATTTGTTTTGGAGTGTGATGCTAGTAACACTGGATTGGGGGCAGTTCTAATGCAAAAGGGGAGACCTCTAGCCTACATCTCTAAACCTTTGAGCCCTAGAAACCAGCAACTATCTGCTTATGAAAGGGAATTAATGGCTATCATCCTTGCTGTAACAAAATGGAGACATTACTTGGAAGGGTCTAGTTTTATCATCAAAACAGATCATGAAAGCATTAAGCACCTCTTAGAGTAGAGGCTTCATAACTACATCCAACAGAAGGGAATCTCCAAATTACTTGGCCTAGATTATACTATTCTCTACAAGAAGGGTAATGAAAATAGGGTAGTAGATGCACTGTCCAGGCTGCATGAAGGAGGGTCAGCCCACCAAATGGCTCTTTCTACTTACATTCCTAGTTGGATCACAGAGGTTGTCAACTCCTATGAAGAGGATTCTGCCTTATAAGAGCTCATTCCAGCCTTATCCATCAGACCCCAGGATCTTCCCAACTATTCCCTTTCAAAAGGTATGGTTAAGTACAAGGGCAGATTGTATATTGGCTCCTCCACTTACCTTAGGCAGCAACTACTTGCAGTGTGCCATGATTCTCCCATTGGAGGACATTCAGGTGTTAGAGGGACACTCCAAAGGTTGCAACAAAATTTTTTTTGGCCCGGAATGCAAAAAGATGTGGTGAAATGGGTAGCACAGTGTGATGTGTGCAAGAGATGCAAGTCAGAATTAGTGGCATATCCTGGACTCCTTCAACCCTTGCCCACTCCTTCTCACATATGTAAGGATATCTCCATGGACTTCATTGAGAAACTTCCTAAATCTGCGGGCAAGGATACAATCTTAGTGGTAGTTGACAGGTTTTCCAAAATGGGTCACTTTATTGCTCTCAAACATCCATTTACTGCCTTTGAGGTTGCTCGCCTATTTCTGGATCAGGTCTTCAGGCTACATGGCATGCCTAATTCAATTGTGTCAGACATGGACAAGGTTTGTACAGGAGGGTTTTGGCAAGAGTTGATGAAGCTGTTGGGCACTAAATTACACTTCAGTTCAGCCTACCATCCCCAAACTGATGGGCAGACGGAAAGGTTGAATAGGTGCCTTGAAACCTACCTAAGGTGTATGGTTTTCCACCACCCTACTCACTGGTTTAAGTGGCTTAACTTAGCTGAATACTGATACAATACCAGTTACCATTCAGCCATCAAAATGAGTCCCTTCCAGGCTGTATATGGCTATGCACCTACACATCCCAACCTGCCAACAGAAACCAGCTCAGTCGCAGCAGTGGAGGAATTCCTGCAAACAAGAGACTCCTTGACTACCTATCTAAGGGATCAGCTGACTCACTCTCAAAATAAGATGAAACAGTATACAGATAAGGGAAGAACCGAGAGGGAGTTCTCTGTAGGTGATTGGGTTTACCTTAAAATCCAGCCCTATGGACAGAACACTTTAGCCTTAAGAAGGTCTCTCAAGTTTGCTGCAAGGTATTATGGGCCATTCCAAGTGCTAGAAAGAGTTGGGAAGGTAGCTTACAAGTTGGAACTTCCCTCCCATTGCAGAATTCATCCTATTTTCCATGTTTCACTACTGAAAAGGAATGTGGACAGCAGTACCCCAGTTCAGGTCACCCTTCCTCCCCATTCTGGATGAGAGTTCTTTATTCTACCAGAAAAAGTCTTTAATTCCAGAACCATTATGGTAAATGACTCTCACATTCAACAGCTCCTAATCAAATGGTAGCAGCTACCAACTATTGATGCTACTTGGGAAGACAGTGCCTTCATCCAGCAACAATTCCCGGATTTTTATCATTCTTGGGGACAAGAATGTGCAAAAGGGGAGGGTATTGTTAGGTATACTAGGAGGGTAAAATTGTAAAATTAAAAAGAAGTTAGTTAAGTTAGTTATTGGCTGATTAGAGAAGGAAATTTACAGAATTATTTAGATTTCTTTTGCTGGATGCACATGCCATTTTGGCTGTTTGCACACATCATCCAGTTAGTTATGCTTTTTCTGTATATGTAATAGTCCTTTTGGGACCACAATGATTATGAAATGATTACTCAATATTCCCTCTGATTTCTCTCTCTCTCTTTCTCTCTTCTCTCTCTCTTTTCTGCTCTTCACTGTTCTATTCTTCTTCTTCTCCGTATTCTTCTTCTTCTTTCCCTAAAATTCTATTATGTACTCTCTTATTTCTGGCAATCTCTCCAGAATATTCTCACGAATTTTTACTGTTAGGATTTAATCCTAACAGCAGACCAAAGACTACATGGAGAGCAACCGTTTCTAAGGATTTGCATTTGCTTGATATTGGGAAGGATATAGCTTGGGACAAAAGGAAATGAAGATAGAGAATCCATATAGTCGACCCTATCTAGCATGGGTTTAAGGCTTAATTGTTGTTGTTGTATTACATTTGCATCTTTCTGATAATGTCAATTATCAATGGTAATTTCATTTTTGAATGTTATTGCATTTTGAGTGTTTGAATGTAAAATGTAGTAATAGTTGTTGGAAGAGTAGTGGATGTATGTAGTGTAAGTTTCCCAGTGTTTGTACAATTAAAATGGTATATATTATTGCATGGTTGGAAGAAGTTTGTTTTGGTTTCTCATCTTATTGATGTATTTTGTTTTTACTAAAAGGAAACACTCTTGATCTGTATTGAAGATAGAATCTCTAAATGTGCAGGTACGCAAATTCAGCAAACATTGCCGAAGTTGTGATAAATGTGTTGATGGTTTTGATCACCATTGTCGGGTATGCCTGCTCATTGCTACAAGCCTTCTTTTCATGCTCTCATTTTGAATTATCTTTCTACCAGCTAAGCAAACCAGACAATTTTTTTTCCCTCTGAAACTAACTTTAGTCTTTGGTGTGAATGCAGTGGCTTAATAATTGTGTTGGGTACAGAAATTATGTCACATTTATTTCTCTTATGGCCACTAGTCTTGTTTGGGTATGTGTTTCATTTTTGTTTAACCATGTGTTATACTGCTGGCAAAATAATGTTTCTAAAATATCAACAACGCTCCTCTCTCTGTTTTTATTCTGAAGCTTGTACTTGAAGCTGGAGTTGGCATTGCTGTCTTAGTGCGTTGTTTTGTTAATAAGAACATGGATTCTGAAATTGTTGATACACTTGGAAATGGTTTCTCTCGAGCTCCTTTTGCTACAGTTGTGGTACATACACTATTTTCTTAGACTAAAGCTGGTATTGCATGATTTGCTTCAAATTTTTAAGAATTTTCTTCACTGATGTTACATTTCAATCGAATGCAGGCTGTATGTACTGCAGTCTCAATTCTGGCATGTATACCTTTGGGTGAACTTTTCTTTTTCCACGTGATATTGATCAGAAAGGTCTGTGGAAGTGGGGTTATAGTTCACTTTGAATTGTCTTTTGGTGTTAAAATGATAGTTGTAAATTATCTATTGATTTAGCAAATTCATTCAATGTAAAATGATAAGAGTTATCCTTGCAAAATATAAATTTCAGCAGTCTAATGCTTGCATTTTTAATATTTCTCAATATGTTTAATTAGGGTATCACAACTTATGAGTATGTGGTGGCAATGAGAGCAATGAGTGAGGCACCTACTGGAGCATCTGTGGATGAGGAACTAGCCAATGTCCTTTACTCTCCAACAGGATCTGCTACTACAGGCTTCAGTGGTGGAAGTTCACGTGGCCTTCAGTATAAGGGCGCATGGTGCACTCCTCCTAGGGTATTTGTAGATTATCAGGTATGTACTTTGTGATGCTATAAATAGGTATATGTTTGAACGCATATGTATGTCTACACACCCACTCACACGCGCCCACAAAATATCTGTATGCACGTGCATGTGTTTATGAATGTTTACATACATTCAAAGACATGTAAAATAAGGTGATGAACATAATTAAGACTGCTGAAATTTTTTGCGGACTTTTCTACACATGCATAATTAATTAAATTTCTTTAATTATTCTTTTCTTTATTTCCTTTATCGATAATAATGTTAAATATTATATCTATCTTTTTACTATTTTACCCTTTCCCTATATGTGACCTATTGAATTTTCTGATCTATTTGGTAGTACAGATACATTTGCAATTAATGAATTTAATGATTTAATTTTTTTAAACTATTATATTAATTTTCTAATTAATATATATATTTATGTTCATTTACAAATTATGAGAGATTTTTAGTCAAGTATCATGATTATCCAAGTGACAGAAAAGTCAAGTGATTTTGATTGAGTCTTTTCATAGAACAGTTACAGTGCAATTACTATTTTCACTTTACCTTATTTCATTTAAGTTTTGAGTATGAATTTTATCAACTCATATAAATTTAGATATAGTTCTAATAATTTAACTATTGTTTCCAAAATGCCCCTTGTGGATCTTATCCACCTTTATATTCTACTCTGTCAGAGATTCTCTGAATAAGGGTATTGTAGAATGTTACAGACTGTCATTGAATGTATAACGTGATTATAGGAGTAGATATAGGAGCAAACATACGTGATTATAGGAATAGATATAGGAGCAGACATAGTTGACTTCTAATTTGATTTTTGTGTATAAATACATGTAATTGCTGTGATAAATAATATACAGAGAAAAAGAGTTTTGATTTCTCACAAGGTATCAGAGCCTTGGGCTCTTTTCTGGGTTTCTCTTGTCTGAGGGTTGCGTTCTCCTCATTTCTGGGTTTGGGTTACTGTTTGCGGCTTCATGGGTTTGGGTCAGTAACGTGAGGAGTTTGGGTCACCAGGTTGTGACTCGTCTTTTGTCTCACCGCCACTGCAGGAAGGAGCGCCTCCATCAGATCGGCCGTTCCACCCTTTTCTGGCGACCATTGGAGCCGCGAGTGAGACTCACGCGCCGCTCCTATCTCAACGCTCTTTCTCACGCGCCGGTGCGTGGGAGTGTGTCCGCTGTCCGACGGTCTTCCGATTTTTGCTCTGGCGTCGCCCTGTCATCTCCGGTCATAATCCGATGCCTTCGTAGGGTGATTTCCTCTGGTTGATGGTGTTTGAGTCTTGGGTTTCCTTGCGAGCTTCTATTCTTCTTCCTTGCGAGCTTCTGTTCTTCGAGTCTCATTTGAAGAGAGTCCGACAGCCCTCCGATTGAAGCTCCGGTGTCTCCTGGTGGTCTTTGATGCGGTCATACGGTCAGTTTCCTCATCTGGTATTTTCTAAAGTGAGAAGGCATCACGTGAGGTGTGGTGTTTCTCTCTGTTGCACTTTTGATATTAAGGGTTCTATTTTTTTTTGGGGCTTTGCTAAATAGTAAATTAGATTTGGTCTTCATATATTAGTGGTAACAGTCTTCATATATTGGTTGGTGGTAGTAGTGGTGAAAAGTTTATCTGAGGTTTTAGTTAAATTTGGTTAAAAAAAAAAATGGCGGATGATAGTAAATCTGTTGGAGATGCTAAATTTGCAGTTACTGAAATTATTTCAGCACCCACTAAAATAACTGAGCATAAATTAAATGGGTCTAATTTTTTGAAGTGGAGTAGAAAAATAAGAATTTATTTAAGAAG
Source organism: Excoecaria cochinchinensis (assembly GCA_947683425.1). Classification (NCBI taxonomy): domain Eukaryota; kingdom Viridiplantae; phylum Streptophyta; class Magnoliopsida; order Malpighiales; family Euphorbiaceae; genus Excoecaria; species Excoecaria cochinchinensis. The sequence continues at coordinate 3,803,730 of CANTUQ010000018.1, forward strand.
TGTTGAGAAAGATAATCATCTAATTGAAGAACCCTCTAACGACAAAATTTGGCTTAAAGATGATGCTCGATTGCTTTTACAAATTACGAATTCTATCGAAAGCGATGTGGTGGGGTTAGTAAATCACTGTGAGTACGTCAAAGAGCTAATGGATTATTTAACTTTCTTGTATTCGGGTAAAAGAAATGTTACTCGTATCTATGATGTATGTAAGGCTTTTTACCGTGCTGAAAAAGATGAGACCAAATCACTTACTGCTCACTTTATGGAGTTCAACAAAATTTATGCAGAATTGAATGTCTTATTGCCGCTTAGCACAGATATTAAGAAATTACAAATTTAGCGGGAACAAATGGCTATAATGAGTTTTCTAGCCAGTCTTCCTTCAGAATTTGAGACTGCCAAATCTCAAATTCTTTCTAGCCCTGAACTTACTACTCTTCAAGATGTTTTTAGCAGACTGCTACGAACAGAGAAGAATGCTCAGCCGATCCAACAGCACAGTGTACTAGTTGCTAAAGGAGAAGAAAATTGAGTTGGAAAGGACCGCAATAGAGGAGGAAGTGTCACTAGAAATAATGACTTCAACAATGTTACTTGCTACTATTGCAAAGAACCTGGACACACAAAGCGATATTGTAGGAAACTACAGAATCGTAATCAGAGAACTCAAACTGCTAACATTGCTACTTCTAGTTCATCTTCTGAGAAGTCTGTTATCATTCCAGCTGAAGAGTATGCTCGTCTTTTGAAGGAATCCACTCCAATTGATGATTCAGGTAAACATGCCTTATTTCTTCCTCAAATCAATGGGTCATTTACTCAGGTGCTACGGATCATATGATAGGTAATTCTCGAACCTTTTCTACCTTTCAGCCTCATAAAGTACCCTCCCATGTAACAATAGCTGATGGATCAACTTATCATGTTGAGGGTTCTGGAGTTGTTAAACCCACATCTTCTATCACTTTATGTTCAGTCCTAAGTTTGCCTAATCTTGCTTTCAATTTAATCTCTGTAAGCAAACTTGCTAAAGACCTAAAGTGCTGTATCTCATTTTTTCCTGACCATTGTTTATTTCGGGATCTTGTGACGAAGCAGATACTTGGTAGAGGACATGTATCTGATGTTCTTTATGTTCTAGTGCTACTTCACCTTTCGAAGCTCATTGCAGGCTGGGACATCCCTCGTTGGATATTTTGAAGAAAATAAATCCACAATTTAATAAAGTCTCGTCATTAGATTGCGAGTTCTGTCACTATGCAAAACATCGTCGAGGCTCATTAGGTCCTAAAATTAATAAACGAGCTAAATTTGCTTTTGAATTAGTTCACTCTGATGTTTGGGGTCCATGTCTTATTGTATCCAAAACAGGATTCAGATATTTTGTTACTTTTGTTGATGATTTTTCAAGAATGACTTGGATTTATTTTATGAAAAATCGTTCTGAGATGTTCACTCATTTTTCTGCCTTTTTTGCTGAGATTAAGACTCAATTCAATATTTCTGTGCACATATTACGAAGTGTTAATGCTAAAGAGTACCTGTCAGAACCATTTCAAACCTATATGACTCATGACATTCTCCATCAATCATGTGTTGATACACGCTCTCAAAATGGAGTGGCTGAACGGAAGAACAGACATCTCCTTGAGACTGCTCGTGCCTTGTTGTTTCAGATGAAAGTTCTTAAGCAATTTTGGGTTGATGCTGTATCCACAACATGTTTTCTAATTAACCGGATGCCATCTACGGTCCTTAATGGTAATAGTCCCTACTATGTCCTTTTTCCTCATAAACCTTTATTTCCAATAGAGCTAAGAATGTTTGGAAGCACGTGTTATGTTCGTGATGTACGGCCCCATATTACAAAACTAGATCCCAAAGCTTTGAAGTGTGTATTCTTGGGATATTCTCGTCTTCAAAAGGGATATCGGTGTTATTCTCCTGATCTCAACAGATATGTGATTTCTACTGATGTAGCATTTTCAGAGCAAATACCATTTTTCTCTACCAAGTCTACTTCTATCAGTCAGGGAGAGGAAGATGAATGTCTCATCTATAAATCTATACCAAGTTCTGAACGATCAGTGGATGATAGTGTTTCTCATGATGTTACTCCTGCTGATCAGACTTCAGTTCCATACAAGCCACCTATTGTTCAAGTTTATTCAAGGAGAACCGTGACTACTGATACATGTCCTACACCAGAATCAACTTCGTCATTGGATCATACACCAAATGATCTTGATCTTCCCTCGCAAAGGTAAATGCACTTGTAAATCTACTTATTCCATTGCTAACGTTATTTCATATGATCATTTATCTCCACCATCTAGTGCTTTCATTGCCTCTTTAGACTCCACTTCCATACCTAAAACAGTTAAAGAAGCTTTATCTCATCCTGGATGGCGCACCGCAATGCTTGAAGAAATCAAAGCTCTAGATGATAACCACACTTGGGAGTTAGTAGATTTATCTCACAACAAAAAGGCTGTTGGATGCAAATGGGTGTTTGCAATTAAAGTCAATCTAGATGGATCTATTGCCAGACTTAAGGCTCGACTTTAGTAAAAGGATATGCACAAACATATGGAGTAGATTACTCTGACACTTTTTCTCCTGTAGCTAAGTTGGCATCTGTTCATCTATTCATTTCTCTTGCTGCCTCTTAGCACGTGCCATTACATCAAATGGATATCAAAAATGCATTTCTTCACGGGGATCTACAAGAAAAGGTATATATGGAGCAACCACCTGGTTTTGTTGCTCAGGGGGAGTATGGAAAAGTTTGTTGCTTAAAGAAATCTCTGTATGGACTAAAACAGAGTCCTGGTGCTTGGTTTGACAAATTCAGTAAAGTTCAAGAGTTTGGGTTAAAGAAGAGTCAAACTGATCATTCCGTATTCTACAAACAATCAGCAGCTGGTGTTATTCTCCTTGTTGTATATGTCGATGACATTGTAATTACAGGAGGTTATTATGAAGGAATCTCTTCTCTTAAGTCATTCTTGCATGAAAAATTTCATACTGAAGACTTGGGTCAATTGAAATACTTTCTAGGAATAGAAATTTCAAGAAGTAAGAAAGGAATTCTTTTATCCCAAAGAAAGTACGTTCTTGATTTACTTGCAGAAACTGGAAAATTGGGAGCTAAGTCACGTAGTACCCCTATGGCCCCAAATGTACAACTCACAAAGGATGATAGTGAATTTTTTGATGATCAAGAAAGATACAGGCGGTTAGTTGGAAAATTGAATTGTCTTACAGTTACTAGTACAAATATTGCATTTGCAGTAAGTGTTGTTAGTCAGTGACAGCCCCAACAGTCAAGCATTGGGAAGTTTTAGAGCATATCTTATGTTATTTGAAAAGAACTCTTGGACTAGGTATACTTTACAGTGATCATGGGCATAATCACATTGAGTGCTTTACCGATTTAGACTGGGCAGAATCTAAGACTGATAGAAGATCAACTACAGGATATTGTGTTTTTGTTGGAGGAAATTTAGTGTCTTGGAGAAGCAAGAAACAAACTGTAGTGTCCAAGTAAAGTGCAGAATCTACATATAGAGCCATGGCACAAGTCGCATGTGAGATCTTATGGATTCGTCATTTGCTTGCTGAAATTGGTATAACTCACTCTTCTCCAGCAAAACTTTGGTGTGATAATCAGGCTGCTCTCCACATTGCCTCAAATCCAGTGTATCATGAGCGAACCAAACATATTGAATCTGATTGTCACTTTATTCATGAAAAAATTCAAGATAATGTGATTTCAACAGGACATGTGAAGACAGCAGAACAATTAGGTGATCTATTTACAAAGTCTTTAAATGGGCCGCGGGTTGAATATTTATGTAACAAGCTGGGCATGATTAATATCTATGCTCTAACTTGAGGGGGAGTGTTACAGACTGTCATGGAATGTATAACGTGATTATAGGAGTAGATATAGGAGCAGACATACGTGATTATAGGAGTAGATATAGGAGCAGACATAGTTGACTTCTAATTTGATTTCTGTGTATAAATACATGTAATTGCTAAATAATATACAGAGAAAAAGAGTTTTGATTTCTCACATAGAACTTGTGAGATAACTCCCTTAATAAATCTGAGATGATGAATTCTTTATTGATCACTCAACTATTTTTAAGTAGGTCATGATATATCCATAGGAAGGTAACCGGTTATGGAGTTAAAGTATATTACTCACTACTTAAGATAATTTTAGTGATTTCTTGCATGCAATAGGTGTCCAATATCATGAATTCTTTCATGATTGCATTTGCACTATAGATATTTAGGTATTAACACATTTGCATGTAATAGGCGTCTCATATCATAAACTCTTTTATGATTGCATTTGCACTGTGTTTATAATACCAATTTCTATATTTATTAATTTAAGATACTAAATCAAACTAAATGTAATCATAACATAGCATTAATAAATGAATGATGCCTTCTCATAAATTATAATGAGTTCATATACATGATAAAGTTCCCTAATCTATATGAGTTTTGGGGCACACTCTTAACAATCTCTCAGTTGCACTAAAGCTAATCACTCATGTTTCTTAAGTCAATTCTGTGTACAAGGTGATTGTACTTATTTTGGGATAGTGCTTTAATGAGAGGATCTGCTACATTATTATCTGTAGGGACCTTTTCTATCTTCACATCATTTCTTGTTGTTATTTCTTGAATGAGATAGTAGCGTATGAGAACATGCTTGGATCGCTAATGAGATTGTGGTTCTTTTGCTTGTGTAATGGGTCCATTGTTATCACAATACAAAGGTATTGGATCAATGCTAGGGACTACTCGTAGTTCAGTAATGAATTTCTTGATTCATACTGCCTCCTTAGCCGCCTTTAAAACAGCAATGTACTTAGCTTTTGTAGTAAAATCAGCGGTCATTTGTTGTTTGAAATTCTTCTGACTGCTCCTCCCATTATAAACACAAAATTCGATTGTGATTTACAGTCATTCTTGTTTGACTGAAAGTTGGCATCAGTATACCCGCTTACAAGTAAATCACTCTCTCCATATTCCAAGAGTATATCTTTTAGTCTTTCTCAAGTATTTAAGGATATTCTTGACTGCACTAAAGTGTTCCTTTCCAGAATTGTTTGGATAAAATTTTCAGATTGGAGAATAAAGATGTTTTCCATGATCAATATGTCATCTACATATAGAATAAAGAAAACGATTGCATTCCCACTGATCTTTTCACACACAAGATTCATCCTTATTTTGTGAGAAATCAAATTCTTTGATTGTCTCATTGAATTGGATATTCCAACTCCTAGATGCTTGCTTCATTTTCACCGTTTCCAGATGTAAACCCCTCAAGCTCTGTCATATATACCTTCTCATTCAGATTTCCATTAGCAAAGTTGTCTTCACATCCATTTGCCAAATCTCAATTATAATGAATGTAAGAAAACACAATGGGAATTGAATTTAATTTATTCAATTAATTATCAATGAGTTTACATAACCTATATATACAAGAAGAAAGGTAAAAAAGTCTAAAAAAAGGAAACGAAAGTCAATTTTCTATCCTACAAATTAGCAGCCAATCAAGCCTACAATTATGTATAATCAAATATGTAACACTCCTCAAGCTGGAGCATAGACATTAATCGTGCCCAGCTTGTTATACAAATATTCAACTCTAGGGCCATTTAAAGCCTTTGTGAACAAGTTACCTAATTGTTCTCATGTCTTCACATGTCTTGTTAAAATGACATTATCTTGAATTTTTTTACGAATAAAGTGACAATCAACTTCAATATGTTTGGTTCGTTCATGATACATTGGATCGGAGGCAATATGAAGAGCAGCTTGATTATCACACCAAAGTTTCGTTGGAGATGAGAGATCTATACCAATTTCAGTAAGCAAATGATGAAGCCACAAGATTTCACATGTAGACTATGATATAGCTCTATATTCAGATTCTGCACTAGATCTGGATGCTACTATTTGCTTCTTGCTCCTCCAAGATACTAAGTTTCCTCCAACAAAAACACATTATCCCGTGGTTGATCTCCTATCAATCTTAGAACCTGCCCAATCAGCATCAGTGAAACATTCAATGTGAGTATGCCCATGACCACTATATAGCATACGTAGTCGAGGAATACCTTTCAAATAACACAAGATTTGCTCTAGTGTTTCCCAATGCCTAACTGTTGGAGCAGTCATAAATTGAGTAACAACACTCACTGCAAATGCAATATCTGGACGAGTTACTGTGAGGTAATTCAGTTTTTCAACTAATCTCTTGTATCTTTCTGGATCATTAAAAAAATCGCTATCATCCTTTGTTAGTTGCACATTGGGGACCATAGAAGAACTGCATTGCTTAGCTTCTAATTTTTCAATTTCTGCAAGTAAATCAAGAACATATTTGCTTTGGGATAGAAGAATTCACTTTTTGCTTCTCAAAACTTCCACTCCCAAGAAATATTTCAGCTTGCCCAAGTCTTTAGTGTGAAATCTACCATGCATGAAAGACTTGAGTGAAGAAATACCTGCAGAATCACTTTCTATAATTACAATATCATCAACATAAACCACCAGAAGAATAACTCCAGCTTTTGATTGCCTGTAGAAAACTGAGTGGTCACACTGACTCTTATTTAGCCCAAACTCTTGGACAACTTTACTGAATTTTCCAAATCAAGCACGAGGACTCTGCTTCAATCCATATAGAGATTTTTTCAGATGGCAAACTTTTCCATACCCCCCTGAGCAACAAAACCGGGTGGTTGCTCCATATAGACTTTTTCTTGAAGATCGCCGTGAAGGAAAGTATTCTTGATGTCTAATTGATGTAAGGGCCAATGGTGGGAAGCTGCTAAAGATATAAATAAACGAGCAGAACTCAATTTGGCGACTGGGGAGAAATTATCAGAATAATCTACCCAATAAGTCTGAGCATATCTTTTAGCAACTAGTCGAGCTTTAAGTCGAGCCACATAACCATCAGGATTAACTTCGACTGTAAAAACCCATTTGCAACCCACAACCTTTTTTCCTTCTGGTAAAGTTACCAAATCCCAAGTGTGATTTGTATCCAAAGCATTTAGCTCCTCAAGCATAGAAGCATACCACCCAGGGTGATTAAGGACAGATATAAAATCTAAAGATGCAATTAAAGAGCAGGTCGAGGAAGATAGATGATCATAGGAAACAAAATTAGCAATTGAATAAGTGAATTTACAATTGCGTTTACCTTTACAAAAAATGGGAAGATCGGGATCAGCTAAAACAGGATCAGATGACGAAGGTGCTGGTGCAGGACATGTATCATTGGTGTCTTTTCTTCGAGAGTAGACCTAAACAATTTGAGGTTTGGCTAATGTTGAAGGATCATCCGTCGTTGTTGGCTCAATAGAAGAAGGAGACACATCAACAGATTCTTGAGAAGGTGTCACAGTATAAATGAGCCATTCATCTTCCTTCCCCTGACTTGTAAGAGTAGATTGGGATGAAAAGAATGGTTTCTCTTCGGAGAATATCACATCAGCTGAAACCAAATGTCGCTGCAGATCAAGAGAATAACATCTATATCCCTTTTGAAGGTGCGAGTATCCCAAGAAAACACCTCAATGCTTTAGGATCTAGTTTAGTAACATTAGGACGTACATTGCGAACATAACAAGTACTACCAAATATCCTTGGTTCCACTGAAAATAGTGGTTTATTAGGAAACAAAACACTATAAGGTACATAACCATTTAACACTGTAGAGGACATTTGATTAATCAGAAAGCAAGCTGTAGAAATAGCATCAACCCAGAAATGCTTAGGAACATTCATTTGAAACAATAAAGCTCTAGCAGTCTCAAGTAAATACCTATTTTTTTTCTCAGCAACTCCATTTTGAGAAAGGGTATCAACACGAGAACTGGTGAATAATACCATGTTGAGACATGTACCTCTAAAATGAATCTGACGTGTATTCTTAGCATTATCACTTCGCAATATATTTACAGAAACATTAAACTGGGTTTTAACTTTAGCACAGAAAGCAGAAAAATTGGAAAAACTTTAGAACGATTCTTCATAAAATAAATTCAAGTCATACGAGAAAAATCATCCATAAAAGTAACAAAATATCTATACCCAATTTTCGGCATAACTTGACAAGGACCCCAAATACCTGAATGAACAAGTTGAAATGCAAACTCAGCTCGTTTATTAATTCTAGGACCGAACGAGCTACGATGATGTTTTGCAAAATAACAAGACTCACAATCCAAAAAAGATATATCATGAAACTGTGGACATAAATTCTTCAAAACAGGCAGAGAAAGATGCCCTAACCGACAATGTGCATCAAAAGGAGAAGCTATACTAGAGCAAGCAACAGATCGTGGTACCCAAGAATCAAGGATGTAGAGACCACCAAATACATGTCCTTTACCAAAAATCTGCTTCGTCATAAGATCTAGATACATGTCCTTTACCAGAGAGAATTTGGGATTTGGCTGTCTCAAATTCATATGACAAACCAGTCAGAAAACTCATAACTGCCATTTTTTCTCTCTGAGCTTGGTGTTCCCTAATGTCCACACTAAAAGGTAGGAGCATGTTCAATTCTTCATAAATTTTCTTAAACTCCATGAAAAAGGTGGTGAGAGGTTTAGCCTCTTTTTCAGCACTATAAAAGGCTTTACAAACATCATAAATGCGAGATTCATTCCTTTTCCCAGAGTATAAAAAAGCCAAATAATCCATTAATTCTTTTACACGTTCACAATGAGAAATTAAACCAAGCACATTCCTTAAAATTGAATTTCTAATCTGTAAAAGTAATCGTGAGTCATTTCTCATCCAAACTTGCTTTTCAATTTTATCAGTCGGAGGGTCGTCAGTTAAGTGATCGTCTTTATCCATACTATGAAGGTAAATTCTAATAGTTCTACTCCAATCAAGATAATTGAATCCATCTAATTTTTCTTCTGTAATTCTAGATAAAAGAATAATCTCACTAACTATTTTCCTAACAGTTTCTTTATTTATTGCCATAATATCCACAAATAATAAGTGCAACAACGCACCCAACAAGAAAAAAATGCCCAAAGCCCAAACCTCTCAATAAATCACCCAAAAGCAAAAACAAATAAAAATCAGGGAACAAAGAGGAGCAGAACCTCGTTGGACAGAGATCTCACGAGAAATCAAATGCCACCAAGAGAGGGAACCACTTCAAGAAGACACCGGGATCTGACTGGAAATGACCAGGCGACGCTGGAGGTTGAATTGGAGGACAATCGGATACTGCATGCACTCCCACGTGCCGGCGCGTGAGGAAGAAGGCAGGAACTTGTGGCGGCTCTTGTGACTCACTCGCCAGCAGGATGGACACCGGATTTTGTGCAGGGGCCAGAAACACACCTGCATTCCTTCCAATGTCAGCGGTGAGACAAACCGGTCGCCGGAATTGGTGATCCAATGAGGAACAAAATCCTCACCCGAAAGAACATAAACTCAGAGAAGAAGAAATTTTCCAGAAGAGCCTAAGGCTCTGATACCATGTAAGAAAACACAATGGGAATTGAATTTAATTCATTCAATTAACTATCAATGAGTTTACACAACCTATATATACAACAAGAAAGGTAAAAAAGTCTAAGGAAACGAAACGAAAGTCAATTTTCTATCCTACAAATTAGTAGCCAATCAAGCCTACAATTATGTATAATCAAATCTGTAACAAGTGGCTAAAAGTATTCTAATGTACTTTAAGCATCGTTGCTGGAGAAAAGGTTTCATCAGAGTCAATACCTTCTCTTTGACTATCCATGTCAGTCTTCTTGAAGACCCATTTGCACATTATGTGTTTTATCTCTTCAGGTGATTGAGTCAAAGTACATACTTTGTTCTCATATATGGAGTCTATGAGCCTTAAGCCACAATTCATGTTCTGAACTATTCAGAACTTTATTGTAGGCTCATTGTCCTCTATTATAGTTACATCAAATTCGTATCTTACTGGGATAGAACGTATTATAGTAGGTTTTTTAGGAACTTGTATATATTCAGGTTCAACTGTAATCTCATTATTATGAGATTCAGTCTCGAGTCAACTGGTTGATCTGCTTCAATTTGTGGTTCTTGAACTTCACTAAATTCAATTCTACTCTCATTGTCCTCTCTTGTTTTATTCTCTTGGTATTCATACCATGCACTTCTTTACATAGATCAAGAACAAATATGTCATTATCAACAATAGCATTAATATAAAATATGTTCTTAAAAGTGAAACAACTCTTGTTCTTTTTAACAATTATCCAATTTCAGCGTTAATCCAATCGGAAGAGGCAAGTAATGGGTCCCTACAATTGTTGTAGAAATGTTTTGGCTAGTCGCTTATTGCAGACATATTAACAACCATGATAGATTTTGGATCTCATCAGCTGTCTTGAGCATATTAATAAGCTTGGGTATTGAAACTCGAATCTTATTCATGTCGAAGTCAAGAATAAAAGGTGCAAAACTTGGAGCCAAAGAATATAAGATTAAGTCTATGTACAGATCGTTATCCATGACATAGCCTAGCCTATCAAGGTGCTCTATGTACCCATACATCTTCAATGCATGCGCAGCAGCCGAAGTGCCTCCCACCATTTTATAGTTAAAGAGGGCTTTAGCAATATCATATTGCTCATTTCTAGCTTTAGAAGCATAAAGCTCCTGTACATCTAAAACGATGGTCCTAGCATCCATCTTTTCATGTTACTTTTGAAGCTCTGAGGATATAGCATCCAGCATTACGCATGTTGTTGCTTCACTATTTTTCATCTTGATCTCATTAGTGGCATCATCATATGGAAGTGATGGTGGATCTTGATCTAAGACATAATGGATTTTCTCAGCCCTAAGAATAATTCTCACTTTCTTAATCCAGTCTAAGTAGTTGCCAACTAGCTTGTTATCTAATATTGCACGTATGCTTATGTGAGAAGTGCTCATGATGAAATCCTAAATGTGAAGAAAGAAAATGTATTGAGTATGATCATGTATATGTATGCATTAATTAAGTCTTTAATTAATACATCTTACCTAAAAATAATTCTCACTTGCTTAATCCAGTCTAAGTAGTTGCCAACTAGCTTGTTGTCTAGTATTGCACGTAGGCTTATGTGAGAAGTGCTCATGATGAAATCCTAAATGTGAAGAAAGAAAATGTATTAGAGTATGATCATGTATATGTATGCATTAATTAAGTCTTTAATTAATACATCTTACTCCCACTATTTTATTGTGAATTAATAGCCCTCACTATGTAACCGGAAAAAACCCGGTAGTTTTTCTACTGGGCCAATATCCAATACTTGATGTGAAATTTGAGCTTGACATTGGTTAACAAATCAAATTTCACACCCTTAAAAGGTTGGTTTTTCTATATCAATTGTCTCTACACAACTATTGGATCATTTGGTTATCAACTCTTGATGCATGCATATCATATATGCACTCCAATCTTGCCTTTAGGTCCATTAGCTTTAACTTTGGTCAATAAGTTAATGGGCTAGTTAAGATGACCCATTAATTGAATTTGAACATATTTGATATAATGTGAGCTTGACTTTTGTCAACAATCCATACTATATAGGACTCTGGTTCTCTTTCAATTAATGAAACTTACATATTTTAATATTTATTTAAGGAGTTTTGTTAATTCGGTCTCATCATACATGGTTGACATACATTGATATGCATTCTATATCTATCTCATAAATATAAACATACAAATAGGGTATAGTTATCAACTTTTCTACATTGACCTCTCTGAGCCAAAAAGGAGATCAAAAGGTCAAATCTAGGTAGTATGCATAATTAAACAAAGAAGAAACAATACAATATTTTCTATCTTCATTCGGCCTCTTTTTGCTCCATTGCTTGTGAACTTTTATTATTTTAATTCTATTTTATGTTATATTATCACATGTTACAAGTAAAATAATACAAAGGAAAAATAATTGGTCAGTACATAAAAGTCCTCATGGGCCGAAACATGCAACGTCTCATTGGACTTTAGTCCATAACTATCCATCATGCCAAACATACTCTTATATGCAATTTTAATGCATAAATATAGAGCCATACTTGTTTCAACTTTTGAAACAATCTATGTGTTATTGTGTTAGCGTAATTAAATTTACGAAACTATCCAAATTAGAAAACTATTTTTATTTTGAAAAATTTCTATTTTATGAAACTTTTTGTGTGCATGTATTCTTGTCTTAATTATCAATCCCATTAATTAATTAATTAATCATATTAGAATAATTAAAAATCAATTTAGGCTCAAATTTATGGATGGATCAAAATCTACACTATAAACCATAACTAAGTTTTCACACACAAACTAGTTTTGTGAATTTGGGTTATTGACCTCATCCTTTTTGTTTGAGCAATGGGTAAACTCATATTAAAATCAGAAGATGACTTACCATATGATGAGGATTCTTATAGTGTAGGTTGCATGATGGTTTCTTCTATCTTATTTTTCGTCAAATATCTCAACAAATCAAGTCTATCTAAATGCCCAACAATAGTGTCCCTTAGAACACTAGTTTCATGTTCTCTATCTGCAATAATTTCCCCTTGAACTTTCTCTCTAACAAACTCTCCCTAGATAAGATCATTAAGAGGCACAAAACTAGGGATCACTTCTTCTTCTTCACTACTCTTCCCCTAAAAAGGTCATTGGATAGTTTTAAAGTAAGATTCGAATTCTTGAAAAGTAACATCCACACTGACATAGCACCTCTTAGATGGAGGACAGTAATACTTATATCCCTGCTGTGTTGGAGAATATCTAATGAATATACATCTAAGGGCTCTCGGATCTAGCTTCCTAGCATTCGTAGTATGGGCAAAGTAGATACAACAAAAAACCTTTGGAGGAACAATAAAATCCTTTTTTTTTTCTTTTTTTAAGACTTCTAAAGGGTTCTTGAAGTTGAGTTTTAATTGATAAGGTAGGTTGGCACTACTGTAGCATCTTCCTAGAATGCCTTTGGAACAGTCATTGTAAATATAAGGGATTTAGCAACCTCCAAAAGATGCCCACATTTCCTTTCCGTTACCCCATTTTGAGCACTAGTATAACAACAATTGGTTTGTTGAACAATCCCATTAGACTCCAAATAAGCATCAAACCTACTATGCATGTATTTTGTGCCATTATTGATTCTCAAAATTTTGATTTTAGCATCAAATTGGGTCTAAATCATTTTATGAAAGGATTAGAAGTAAGAAAAGACATCACTTTTTGCTCTTTCAAATTTATCAAGTAATCGTAATGCAACAATCAATAAAAGTAACAAACCATTGATTCCTAGACAAAATATCAGTTTGAGTAGGCTCCCAAACATCAGAATGAATAAGCATACAAGGAGCGCTTTTATTATCATTCAAAGGATAAGAGTTTCTAATATGTTTAGCATTCTCACAAGCATCACAAAATAAAGAATCAATCCGAGTTTTTGAAAATAACTAGGGTATAATTTTTCTAGGACAAAAAAGGATGGATGTTTTAACCACCTATACTACTATATTTTTTCATGGTTGGCATCCTTATATTCTTTAAAAAGAGCTTCACACGGAACCAAAACTCGACTTCTTTCTACCATGTATAAGCCATCATGTACTACCACTGCTTATCTCTCCCTTTTTGAGGTCCTGAAAAATACGATGATTAGGAAAAATTCAACTTTGTAGTTTAAAGCTTTAGAGATGGCACCGACAAATAAAAGATCAATAGGACATTGAGAAACATGAAGGACAAGATATTCAGAGTACAAATAATAAAACCTACCTCAGAAATAGGAGTTAAAGATCTATCGGCAACCCTAACACTATCTCTTTTCAAACAAGAAGAGTAGTTAAGAATGTCTTAGAAGAACCTATCATGTGTCTAATAGCACCAAAATCAATAATCCATGAGTCAATATAAGCAAAAGTGATACCCGGCTTCACAAAATTGGATGTAGCACCTAAGGAAGAGTCAAAGTGAGACTAAAGATGCTTGAAATGCCGAATTTTATTAGAGGCAAAACTTTCAATAGAAGTTGTTTCCTTGGATGATTCTATTGTCTCTAACATATTTGCTTGAGCTCTTGTTGGATTGGCTTGTTTTCCCCACGATCTCTAGAAGGTCTCCTATGCAGCTTCTAGCATGTCTCCTTTGTATGCCTCGGCTTCTCATAATTTCAATGTAGATGTTCTTTATTAGATGTGGCACCCTTCGACTGCTCATGAGTAATATTTGTAGTTAATCCTGACTTCTCAACTGGTGTAGTGTAGTAAAGCATGGCACTTCTAGTCTCTTCCAGCTGGATATAGGAATCTGCCTCCTCAATAGAAGATCTGTCAATAACTTGAACTCTCAACTGATCAAACTCAAGATTTAATCCAACCAAAAAATAATAGACACGCTCCTTTTCAAGCAGTTTCTGAAACTTTACTGCATCTTCAGCACAGTCAACTTAAAAATTTTGATAATAATCTAGTTCTTACCATAAACTACCTAACTCAGAAAGCTACTCTGAAACAGTAAGCTCACTTTGCTTTGTGCCAAGGACTTTTGTTTCGGGGTTCGAATATCCAAGCATCATTTCCCATCCGTGAATAGGTTCTAGTAGCCTTACATGTATTCTTAGCAGTGTCCAGTAGCAGATACTGTCAGAAGATCTTGAGGTACATAGAATTAATAAGCCAAGTCATAACTGGGAAATTATCCGAGTCCCCTTGGCTGAAGGTGGGGTTAGTAGCAGTTCGTTTTTTTTTATCCCCATTATTATAAGGGTTAATTTTTTCGGTGTTCACTCAATTTTGTGGCTTGTAACGATTTGAATACTAAACTTTAATTTGTAACAAAAAATAATTTATCTATTATTTTGTAACTAAAAAAATCATAATAACCGAAAATTGCATTCGCCGGCAACCGGCGCGTGATCGGTACGGCAAATCCCAATGACACGTCAAAAATTTTGTCACGTCAGATTAGAGTTAATTTCTGTGGTGGTCACTAAACTTTGTGTCTTGTAACGATATAGTCACTAAATTTTGTGCCTTGTAACGATATAGTCACTAAACTTCAACTTTGTGCCGTGCAGATCATGCGCCGATTACCGGCGAGCACAATTTCCGATCATTGTGATTTTTTCGTTACAAAATAATAGATGAGTTAGTTTTTCGTTACAAATTGAAATTTAGTGACCAAATCGTTATAAGCGAAAAGTTGAGTGACCACCGAAAAAATTAACCCTTATTATAACTCTGTAACTTTTAGCTTTGATATACAATAATCATGATCTGGACTAAGCTAGAGACATGCCACCACCATCAAGTTTTATAGGATTGATTTGACAATAAGGTCTTCCATTAAGTAGCAAGTAGATACATAGGACAAGAAAAAAGAGCAAAAAAGATAATTCTCCAAACGAAACAGATCGAAGACAGAACTTGTGAGACTCAAAGACTCAAAAAACAAGAAATGCAAAAATGGCCGGAAACTTGCTGGTCAGAGTTGGAAAGGACCGGCGAGATGATAGGTGAAAAAAAGATCCCTGAAGGTGGCTGGAGATGATGTCACACGCCACACGCACCCATGAATGAACAGTGGCACCAAAGGCTTCTGACAGTGTGTGTACTCCTGCCCAGAGTTTGACAGCAGTGGTTTTCTTGGTATTAAGTGAACTTGGCCTAAGCTCTCTTCCTGAAGCGGCGGTGTGGAAAAAGGGGGATGAAAAATCAACCCCTTCATACGTGCTGAAAATGGTGTACAATGGTTAGAGTTTTAGAAACAAACCTACAACTAGAGAGAGTAAATTTTATCTCTAAAAAAGAGTAGAAGCTCTGATACCATGAAGATTTTGAAAAAAATGAAATTTTCTTATTATCATACTTGTCTATAAATAACCAATGTACAAATAATTTTATACAAAAATCCTGCCACTGATTAGGAAGTGTACAATTAGCTACAATCAATATAAAATAAATACATGATTATAGAATTATCTAAGCAAGGAAATAAATCATAACAGTCAACATTTATTCCAGGAGTGCCTTTTTTTTTTTATCATAAGCTCTGATTGCATGAAAATTTTGAAAAAATGAGATTTTCTTATTATTGTTAGTTGTGTATAAATAACCAATGTACAAGGAATTTTGTACAGAAATCCTGCGACTGATTAGGAAGTATACAATTAACTACAATCAATATAAATCAATACATGATCATAAAATTATCTATACAAGGAAATAAATCCTAACAGTCAACATTTATTCTAGGAGTGCCTTTTCTTGTTTTTTTTATTATTATTATTATTTTTAAATCAATACTATGTATTTTCCAGTTATCATGTATTGATCCTTAACCATATGTTAATGGATTAGATTTCATCATTGAATTTGTTTGGTTGTGTTGTTACATATGAGAATTAAATTATATCCCCTGCAGTATTTGAACTTTTGCTGATTAGATTGTAAGTTCTGTGTAGTTGGATGTATATGCAGTTCAATTGATTCTGTTATTAACAAAGAAGCTAATCTGTCTGATCCATGTTACCTTAACTACCTTATTCTTGTCATGCTTTTAACTGAATACATGCGCCTTATTCTCAGAAGAAGTCATTTGATTAACTTTTACCACGACTCTCCTTCTGTTGTCAATTTTACTCAATTGTACTGCATCAGGACATAGAAGAGCTACTGAGCACTTGCCCATATCATACTTTTTATGTTACGTTGAATTTCTTAAACTTAGAAAAACAAATTACTTGGAACATGCTTTTTCATGTTCACAGTTGTTAAAAACACATTGAACTTTTTGTTGCATCAGGATGAAGTTATCCCGCACTTGGAGCCTGGGATGGTCCCATCTACTGTTGATCCTGATGCAGCTGGAGTTGCAGAAAGAGGAAACAAGCTATCCAAAAGGCCTGTTCGAATCAGTGCTTGGAAGCTTGCTAAACTAGATTCAGCTGAGGCTATGAGAGCAGCAGCCAAGGCCAGGGCATCTTCCTCAGTTCTAAAGCCTGTGGATAACCGCCGTTTACCAGACCCAGAATATAGCTCAAGTGGCAACATGAGTGTCAGGAGTAGCGTGAGTACTGACATGGGCGCAAATAAAGAGATCAAGAATGAGTTGAGATTTTCTACCATGGGAAACTCTTTTGCCCAAAGTCAA
This sequence comes from Excoecaria cochinchinensis, assembly GCA_947683425.1. Taxonomy (NCBI): domain Eukaryota; kingdom Viridiplantae; phylum Streptophyta; class Magnoliopsida; order Malpighiales; family Euphorbiaceae; genus Excoecaria; species Excoecaria cochinchinensis. Next base: position 3,820,957 of record CANTUQ010000018.1, read on the forward strand.
GGTAGCAGGGATGATTATGATACCGGGACCCAGAGTGTTAGTAGCTTTAGCAGCCCAAGCCACATTCATGAGTCGGTCACACTAAGCCCTCTACCTCAAAGACATGGTTTGATGAGTCCTTTTAGCACAGCAACTTCAGGAGCTGGCTTTGCTCCTGATCATCCTGTAGTATCTACAGCACCAATTTCTGCTGGAAACAACCCTCAATCAGATCCAGTATTAGGAATTGACGAAAAAGTTGTGCACAGGGGAAGCAGTTCTGATCCATTGCTTCTTGCAGCACCAGCTACTTCTATTCTGAGAGACATGAAAAGGACATCTGTTGTTTGGGATCAAGATGCTGGTAGGTATGTATCAGTTCCTCTATCAGCTTCTGAAGCTAGAAACAGATCAACTATGCAAACAGGATTGCCAAAATCTAGTTCAGAAATGAGCAATCGTGGCAGGAAGCCAGTAATGCCACCACAAGAATCCTTATCTTTGGCAGCTAAGACTCCATCACAGCAAGCTGAAAAGCTGATGTATTCCGGGGATTCAATTTTCTTTGGTGGTCCACTTTTAAGTGTTCCTGTTAGGGATGGTTTGAGAAATGGAGGTTCAGGTTCAAGAGAGGGCAAACAGAGATTGGCTCTGAACTTACCTCTTGAATCTCGATTCAAAAGAGATTCAGAATCGAATCAACTTCCAGTATTTGTTCCTGGGGGCTTAGAGCAGAACAATCCTTCTGGTTCTGGCTGAAGGAAGAGTTAAGATTCCAACTTCTAACTGGATTTTTGTACAATTTTTTTTTTCTTTCTTTTGTTTCTTTGATCCTTTATTAGGTGAATTGAAAATTGAAGGAGCTTGAGGAAGAATCCTCTTTCTGGGGTTAGCTTAGAAGTCCCAGGAACCTTGCAATTTTGAGCTGTTGTAAATCTGAAGTTGTGAGGTTCAACCGGTTTCTTCACGGAGGAAAAATTTGTGCTCGAAACACCTGATTTTGAAGGCAATTTCAGCGAGACTACTTCTACTGTAACATTGTGGAAGAGAGGTTTGGAGAGTCCTCATACTAGAATTGGCTTCACTAGTGGGTTGCACAATATTTAACAATTGTAAATTTGGACCTTTCTCCATTGTTTAATGGTTTTCAGTTAGGTCTCTACAAAAGAGTGAATGGTAGCAAGATTCGTTAATAGCCATTTATAGCAATTGGATCCTTAAATTTTACTCTTCAAAACTGAAAAGCAGATGTTATTGACCACTTGAATTTACGAATTTAAAATATCATTTGGCCAAAGAAACTTAATAAAGATTAAAATATTCTGAAATTGCTTCTGGATTTGGTCGAAAGATCTTCGCTTCATAGGATTTGGATGGTGCGTTAATTTCATATTCTTCTCGTCTACATTCGTAATTTCAGATGCGGTTAATGCAATAGTTCACAGTTTTACACGAAAATAATTGCCAGCATTTCATCTTCATGATTAGTGTGCGATTCACTAGGAGGAAAATTCGTTATCATGCGATGATGGGATTATATTCACTTCAAAATACTATTTACTCCATCTAGTTTTGATACACTTATGTTTGGTAAAACAGATTGCATTGTAATGTAATTGGAGACGTAATGGATTAAGAAATGTATTGTATTGTAATGTAATTATGATTACATTATTATGTTTGTTTACATTAGTATTGTAATGTAAATATTAATACATTCCTGTATTTGGTTAGATTATATATATGTATTAAAATATAATTATATTTATAATTATCAATTAATTTTTTTGTATAATTATTTGATTTTTTATAATTATTTTATATATTTATTATATTATGATCTCATATAAAAAATACAATTATACTAAATTGTATTGATTTATATTAAGTTTTAAACTTAATATTTAAAGTAGAGGTGGCAAGTTGGGCGGATTTGGGTTGGGTCACTAATGGGCGAGTCATAAATGGGCGGGTCACAAATGGGCCAAAAAGCATGGGTCATAAATGGGTCAAATATCCAAATGGGTTGGGCGGGTTGGGCCAATCCATGTGCTAAAAACTCTTTGAATATACAAAAAATTTATAACAATACGCAAATGAGTCGGGTGGTCCAAACGGACTGATTTTGGTCCAAACGGATTGAGTGGTCCAAATGGGCCGCTTGAGACCCAAACGAGCCCAGATGTAATTTGATATTTTTAATAAATTTTAATTTAATTTATTAATATAAATATTCATTCCATTCCAAATAAGTGTTCATATTATTTTTTTAGTAAAATTAAAAAATTTGTTAATTACTCTAAATTTTACTAATTTACTTTTAAAAAAACAGAGAATTAAAATTCTATAGGCAAAATGGTTGGAATAAATATTTTTTTGTAGTAAGGCACATTTTTAAGTTTATATTTAAATATATTTTATTTTTTTAAGTTGATTCTTATTCATAAATATCCATTTTTAAAGGTGGATATTTATGTGTGAATAAAAAATTTTACTCTAAAAGTAGACTGTAAATGACATTATATAATTAATAGACATACAAAATCACCATATTTTAAATAATTTAAAAACAAAAATCAATAAATGATAAATTAAAAACAAAATCGTTTTATTGCCAATAATTCTCTAAGAATGCAAATCATATATATATATATATATATATATATATATATATATATATATACACACACACACACACACGCCTAGAATTTATAAATTACTATACAAGAAAAGAGAGAGAGAAAAGATTAAAAACGCGTTTGACCTTGTAAAACCCGTCCCCCATGTAAGTAGACTCTTCTGCTTCTACTTCTTTATTCTACACAATCAAACTCTGCTTCTCTCAAATTCCCATTTATTTTACTCCAAAAACTTTCTCAATTTCCCAATTGCCCATTTCAATCCCTTAGAATACATACGCCATTCCAGGTAATTCCAGCTCATCTTTCCTCCACCTCTATTTTCTCCATCTATGATCTCCTCCATTCAACCTCTTTTCTTCCTCTATTCCTCTTTTTCTTGATCTGATCTGATCTTCATTATCACACTCTTTTCTTCAAGATTTGAGTCAATTCTGTTCTGGGTTCTTTTTTTTTCAAGAGAATTTTTTTGGGTGTTTTTTGGTCCGCCTTGTGGTTAAATCGATGGCGGACTTGGTGAAGCAAATCTTAGCCAAGCCTATTCAATTAGCAGACCAAGTAATTAAATCTGCAGACGAAGCCAGTTCTTTCAAGCAAGAATGCCTTGAGCTCAAATCCAAGACCGAAAAGCTCGTAGCTTTACTCCGGCATGCCTCTAGAGCTAGCTCCGACCTCTACGAACGACCCACTCGCCGGATCATCGAGGATACTGAGCAAGTCCTTGATAAAGCACTCAATCTTGTTCAAAAATGCGGCGCCAACAGCCTTATGAAGCGTGTTTTGAGTATTATTCCCACAGCATAACTAATTTTAACCAGGGTTACCGCTGATTGCGGCGAATGAGCCAATTTTATGTTTAATTTGGGAACAAATTGCGATTCTCTACACTGGGTCTTTAGATGATAGATCTGATGCCGCAGCTTCTCTGGTTTCGCGGCGATGATTATACAATGGAGAATGAGAGAGGAGGCGAAAGTGGAAGCACTGGAGAGGGCGACAGAGCGAGAGAGATAGAGGGCCAGAGATTGGAAGGGGAAGAGGGAGGCCCGTTGGGCATTAGGGGGCAGACCCAAACAGGCCTTATTTTATACGGGCTTAAATGGGTAAGTTTTCAATTGGGTTGGGTTTGGGTCTTCTTTTCTTGGGCGGGTTGGGTGGGGTTTTTGGGTCTGGGCCTAATTTGCCACCTCTAATTTAAAGTAAAATTGGTTTCAAAAAAAAATATTTAAAGTAAAATTAACCACCAAAATTCAAAATTAAAATTCATGGAATACATTTAATTGATGTAGCAATTTTCTATCTATTTCTTCTCCACTCATTGAACATGTCATTTGCCAAATTATCTCTCCAAGCACTCCATTCATTTGATGTTTCAATTGTTGAAATAATGTCCTCGGTCTCATCAAATCTTTCTCCTTGAAATCTTCTTCTATCTAACCTCTCCTCCATCTCATCAAATGGCTGGCAAAAGCAAAATGCAAAATGCGAGGAGGTTGTAAAACAGAACCAAAAAAAAAATAGAATAAATCAGTTCTAAGAGAAGGAAAATTGTTCCTTAAAATGAAAGTTTGAGTGTAAAAGCAGCCATTAGTTCTTCTAATGAATAACACTCAAAGATGAGAAGAAACTGCTAAGGATGACACACAATGTTCATGGAAGTAGAATAGTATATGTAGTTATTTAAAGATGTCGTTAAAGCAATGATGAGAAGCACATAATTTATATAATTAGACATTTTGAAATATTTATCACAAAATTAATGAAAGTCATATGAAAATTATAAAAATAAATAATTGCATATGGTTTCATGACTGGTGACTCTTGTAGCATGTTAAATTTAATTTATGGGAGAGGGGAGAATTGTGCGTATAACTATTAAGAACTAAACTAATTGGTGCTGGAATCCAAGATAGATAATTAGTTATATAGTTATTGGTTGCCGCACCCAACAAGACTAATTATTTTACTGTAAAACATACTAACTAACATCTTAAGAAAATAACTGATATTATGCAAGCATTTGACTATTACTTTTTAAAACAAAAAACAATGATTTTGTTTGGACAGAACACTTGACAAACCAAATTCTTACACAACTAATGAAATAAAAGAAAAAAACTTCATAGCAATACTATAGCACGAAGTGTTTCTTTCTAAATATTTAAAGACGCTTCTTATTCATAACTTAAATTCAAAGCCTCTAATGAAGGCAGAAAAAATCCATGCCATCCTATTTCATTTTGGGGTTAATAATTTTTATACCGTGAAAAACAAACAGAACATGAGCCCAAGAATCTTGAAATTATTCACTACTGTAGAACTTGCTGGACTTTTCTTCCCTACGGACTTCACAGGCGATTTTAGCATAGCCATCAACACCTAAGCAGCGATTAAGTTTCCATAGCTCATATATAATGCAGTCATCAACCAGCAATCTTTAATGATTTAAATCTCACTTAAGATCAGGCAGATATTGAAAGAAAAACAATTAAGCTGTAACACATTTCAAAGAAACTCAACCTCCAAATGTCTTCACCACAGCAAAAATTCTATCATCGTAGAATGATTAAAGGATGACGTTCCCATGCATAACCAATACAGATAATCTCTCATTTACTCTATTTCGTGCCCAATTCCACAAGGCAATTGCAAAATCAACTGTGTTTCATCAATTTGTTTCTAAGAGCACAACTAATAAATCGCTAAATTCATCCAGCTTTGTTTCAAAATACAAACTCCTATAACCTGAACTTCCTTTGCTCAATGTATTAAAACACGACAATGAAAGCATTATACACACAATGTCCAAACCAGACATGAAACCATTGCAAAAGTAGTTTTATACATTTAAGAAGCCAGTTGAAGAAATTGGAGAACTGGGAAACTGTTAAAGCTGAAGGAAATGGGAAACAGTTGAAGAAATGTGTAATCCAAAGACTTGAGATTTTGACAGAATTGTGAGCACCTCAATATAATGCCAAAACAAAAATGTATATAGAAATCAAACTTTCCAGTCCACAAAACTCTGATATGTTACCCAATTCTATACAGTTTTCACTTTCCAAATGGAATTGTAAGATAATCAATCACTAAGCTACTTGTTAAAAATATAATTCCATACCACAGCTTATAGTTCAATTGGAAGCTAAATAAATTGTCAAATAACAAGAATTATAAGACACGAGTTTACTACCTCTTTTCACCACTTCATCCTAAAACTCATAATTTCAATTAGAATAATAGTCATTCATAAACTAGACCTTTCAATCAAAGAACAATTTCATTTAAAGGTTCCTCTGCAATCAGAACCAGAAACAGAGGAATGCCTCAATCATCCAAAATTAGAGCTCGAATTTTTAGTTTCATATATTCGAAAGAAATGCACTCTTCTTCCTATCTGCTAAGTTGCAGATTTGAAATCTCCTCATTAATTTCTAAACCCTTCAGCCTCAACTTCTCTCAGTTTGCCTAAAACTTCCTAAAGGATTATATAGCATTTGCCTAAAAATTCCTAAAGGATTATAAAATAATTTACAAACACAATGTCACTAATTCAGATGTATGTACTCGGTTCAAACTCAAATTCCAGATTCTGAAATTATAAACTCATCATACTTATTCAACTAATCAAACAAGCTTATTAAGCTAGTCAATTAACTACTCAGCCAAGAAGGGGACATCTCAAATTGGAAGATAAATACAAAGAAGAAGAATTGAATAGAGGTGATTTCATCACCTCTGTTACCCAAAACACCTCGGTTCAAACTCAAATTCCAGATTCTGAAATTATAAACTCATCATACTTATTCAACTAATCAAACAAGCTTATTAAGCTAGTCAATTAACTACTCAGCCAAGAAGGGGACATCTCAAATTGGAAGATAAATACAAAGAAGAAGAATTGAATAGAGGTGATTTCATCACCTCTGTTACCCAAAACAGAGGGGCAACATATTCGAAATCTGAAAAATCATACCATCAAACAAATTTCTGAAAAACCAAAATCGACAAAAAAAGAGAGAAAAGAAACACGATTCATCTTCTCACAAGACTGAAATCAAAACCAAAAAAAGAAAATCTAGACAGAATGATGAGTTACTCACTGTTAAAAAGAGAGGAGAGAGCTTCGTTTTTGATCGGCGGCAATGGTGATTCCGATGGTAGCGAGACCGGCGATGGTGAGATGAGACTGGCGATGGAGGTGAAAGAGGCGAAAGAGGTAGGGAGGTGAGGGACGTGATGGAGGTGAAAAAGATGAATGGTAATCAGAAATACTGTATAAATTTAGGGGATTGAAAAATACAGTAATAAATGTAATTAGTATTACTGATGTATTCAGTATTACAATACAGTATAAACATTTTCCATCAACAAACAAAGTATTCAATACTAAGTTAATTACAATACAATACAAACCCACTCACCAAACATATTGTATTTCAGATAATGCAATTAATTTTTATTCTTGGAGTTATATAATTTACCGGTATTTACTAATTTATCACTATATTTATTAGATGTATATGAGAAGTATAAGATAATTAATATTTAATATTTGTTGATAATAATGAATATTAAATTAAGATAAATTAGAGAATTAAGCAATTAATTATGGTATAAAAAAATGAGTGAGTTATAATTTGAGAGAAAAAAAAAATTAGGAGGAAAAGTGGATCTGATAATATGGGACAAAGGGAACACTAGAATTATTCCCACACACTTAATGTGGGGTAATAAAAATATAGATTCAAATAAATATTAATATTTAGAATTGATATAAAAATTAATTGAATTGCAGCAAGTAACAGAGCTATTTGGTTTAATTGATGAGTATAGCTAATAGTTGATATTTATTGCTGCTAATTCATGATTAATATTAAGTGTGTGATATTTATATAGAATTATTGTTGATTGATTATATAATAATCAAAATATGTGTATTTTTTTACCATATTAATTAAAATATATATAATTACGTTGTAACATTCTTACCCGGACCAATATACGATCCGAAAATAGAATATCACAAACTATATAATAATATATTCGAAATTCTATATTAAAAAGTAAATCTCAACTATCTTTAAACTTATGATCAATGCTAAATATTTTATAGAAAATCGGATAAAATTTCTCCTATACTAATCACTATACTCTTTTTGTAAAAAGAAAATCACACTTCTAAAATTTCATTTTAATTTCATTTTATACCTCTTCGCAAAACTCCAATAATTTTCACATCCTCAAGAAAAATATTTTCAATATCTATCATCCCATCATCAAATTTAAGGGTTTTTTTTTAGTTTGGTGTGAATTTTGTAAAAATTAGGGAGAGTGGTGCTACAGAAAAAGTATTTGAAATTTTTGTAACACCCCCTACGTCCCTGTTAGAAGGACTCGAGTGTGCTACCGACACTCACTCGCACATAAGCACACATACTTAAAGCGGAAGCATACATTTATACAAAAACACGGGTAAATTAAAAACTTATCTTGAGAAGCGAAGCTGGTCATGCATTAACTCACACACACGCAGGCGCTAAGCAGAAGCAGATACATATGTACATATGATCATTCAGCAGAAGCATAAAGCGAACGGTAACATAAGGGATAACTTAATACAGAAATATAATAACATTACAACCTCCGAAATATTACATCTAGAATCTTACATATACCAAGGGCTACAGAAATACATAATCTGAAATACAGGAGCTGAAACCAACAATGACAAAACTCTTCTAACTCCTATGTGGCCGACCTTGCAGATGCATGACTCGAACAGAACGTAACCTGCCACCTGCACGGGAAAAGAACCCGTGCTAAGCGATAAACGCTTAGTGGGAAAAACACACAAGCAATAAGGACGACCATTCACAATGGTCGTCAAGGCATAACACATTCACAATGGCAAAATACGGACATTCATAACGCATATATAATCAGGCTTGCATAGAAAGGCATTCATTCGAAAACTCATATTCATATCCATATACTTATGTCGAAAATAAGCCGAAGCAGACATAACACCATACACGATACAAGTATCATCATGCAGAACTACATACAATCTCACATGCATATCCTTACCAAGGTATCGGATGTCAGCACCTTACCGTTCAGAGTCGCATGACATTTATACGTGCAATTAACATGACCAATTACTCATACATTAACTAAAAACCCATTCACATGTTATAAGATTACCATGCAATACTGCACACAATTATTATGCCAAGAACACGAGCTAAATAAACCTACTTTCGGTCATGTCATAGTATGCACACTAGTCGAACCCCAAGGGGATACGTCAAAGCACCACACTTCCACTGCAAGTCTCTATCACATAAAATATCATGCCATAATCATAGACACATGACAACATGCCGAAGATACTATAATAGCATACTAGAGAGAACTCATACTATACGCAATAATTCTAGCATTCAATAGTCAAGATCACATTCATATTCATACTAATTCACATACTTAACCATAACAGTCAATGGTGCGAAATCACATTCACATACTTACCAAGTAACCATAGCATTCAGTAATTCAGGCTCGCCTTCATATGCATATCAATTCCCATGCTTATAACCATAACGGGCTATATTCAAACACAGTCACAATATGGTATAAGTGAATAATCATTCAAGATGTACATGCTTGAGTCATTTTCATCCAATTCAGAGGTTCATAATCACATCCTGATAAATAACTGATTCACATAACTGGAATCTTACACATTCGGATATCTTATTCACTTATTCATATTAGACAAAACAAACAGAATACCTGCTGACTCTAAATAGTGGATAACAAGTGTACGCATGGCGGTACCTTACGGGTACGAATCGAAAACCATTTTATTTTATCACAATTAAAACATTTCACTGAGGGGGGAATCTTAAACAAGATCCAAACACATTAAAGGTTCGCGAGGAACCACACAGGGGACCTGATCAGGGTCCAGAACAGAACTGAGGGCTGCAGTTACTGAACTCTATTAGGCATGCCTAACTATCCACTTACTCGACTTTAGCAGGTCACGAATAAACAATTCACGATTCAAATCACATAATACATATATATATATATATATATATATATATATATATATATATATATATATATATATATATATATATATATATATAAAGTATGATAGGCATATCAATATGTTCATGATGCCAAACATGCATTGAACCATTTATATTTAAACATAGCATATTATTCTTAGAGAAGGTTCATGGGTAATTATATGTGTACCACTTTTCGCATTTAGTTTAACATGCTCAATACCACATCAATAATCGTATAATCCATTAAGCACACATTCATTTGCATATAAACTTTTATTCATCTATAAGTCATGTAAACATAATCCTATTCATAAACTCTTATATCATAGCATCAATTATATGTAATTCAATTGGAAAGACAATCATATACGAATTTTATAATGTTGGACATGAGTTGGATAAGTGGTAAAAACTTCCGGTAAAGTTCAAGATCAATTTGGGATGGAAAGAGTACCTTTAAAGCTGAAAAATGAGGTTACACGGTGGTAAGGAACTTCATAAAAATTTTTCCTTAGGATGTTAGCTTTCAAATGGAACAAATTTTAGGTCAATTGGACCTCTATAACTCCAGATATGAGCTAAACAATCTATACTGTTCCAGTAACCCGACCCAAACTAAAACACTTAGGTTTTTAATTTTTTTGAGGATGTTAAATCCAGAACTGGGTTTTGGTCCTTCAGAGACAATTTTAGATATCTGTCTTATCTTTCTAATGGAATGAGGATAATTAAATTTGGAGGTCTATAACTCTACTTATGACAAAAACATCACACAGAGGTCTGGTAAAAACTGAACAGGATTTTCCCAAAATCACACTTTACACATAAAAGCTATATGGACACCATCTAACACATCCAAAAATCATGCAAAAATCATCCAATACATAATCACAAGTTCTTGCTTCCTAATTAAATTAGATTTATTGAGGTGCCGACTATCTTTTCAGGGTGGCATCTTATCTTTTGCCTTCACTTCCAGGTACCATGACCTCTGGGCACGTTTACCTATAAGGACAGTCCTCCCACGATTTGACATTTGTAATTTTGCTACCACAACTGCATACAAGAGATGGGTGACCAGTCCTGTAGCTGACAATAGGATTCATCAACTCAAGCATCTGGCTAGTGAGAGTAGTAGAGGATAGTTATTAGATGATATAAATTCAACAAAGACTAATGTTTTCATTCTTTTTATAAGAGAACTAGATAGTAATGAAGACATAAGTTGAACTATTTCTATTTTAAATTTCATTGCATAAATGTGTACATTTTAATATGATTTCATCATACATGATCACCATTTCACATAAATCAAAAATGCAAAAATACACTTAATCTCAGGACAGATCCTGTGAGCATTAAACTCCTGTTTCCAATCATCCCTCTCGGTTTTCACCCTGGTGAGGCGCCCTATTTTAGCAAGGCCGCCTTTTTTTTGATTTTTGACCCGCGGAGCATTTATTATCTGCTTTTGATCTTTGGTCTTTAGCCATGGAACCATTTAAGTCTGTCAACATTCACTGGTTCTTTGAACTTGTTTCCATCGCTGTTTGTTAGAATTGCTGCTCCCTTTGATAATAACTTTTTAAGGACAAACGAACCTTTCCATGTTGGCCTAAATTTGCCTCGTATATCTGGAACACCTGGCATCATCTGCTTAAAGACTAGATCTTCTTCTTTCAACGGATACTTTCTAACCTTCTTTTTGAATGATCGGGCAAGTCTTTTTTGATAAATTTAGTTATGATAATAAGCCTGCAGTCTTTCTTTATCTAATAGATTCAACTGCTGCAACCACTGTTGTGCCCATTTGGCCTCTGAAATATGAGCTTCCATAACTATTCTTAAAGACCTGAGCTCTACCTCAATTGGCAACACTGCTTCTCTTCCGTACATCAAAGTGTAAGGTGTGGCTCCCGTGGAAGTTCTGATGGTGGTTCTATAACCCCAGAGTGCAAAAGGTAGCTTCTCTGCCTAGTTTTTGTAATTCTGCACCATTTTGGACAAGATCTTCTTGACATTTTTATTAGCTAGCTCGACTGCCCCATTGGCCTGTGGGGGATATGGAGAGGACTTGTGATGCTCAATGCCATGTTTCTGGGGTAATTTCTTAGTTTCGCCAAGAATTGTACCCCATTATCAGACATGATGTGGTGTGGGAGGCCATACCTACATGTCAAATTCCGTTCAATAAACTTGGTCATGTCCCGGGCATCAATTTTCTTAAAAGATTTTGCCTCAACCCATTTGGTAAAGTAATCAATGGCAACTATAATGAACTTGTGTCCATTTGAGGTTGTTGGGCGTATCTTACACATGATATCTATTCCCCAGGCTACAAATGGCCACAGTGACGTTAAGTTGTGCAATTTCGAGACTAGCAGATGTCTCAAATCTATATACTATTCACACAATTGACATTGCTTCACATATTTTGAACAGTCCATATCCATTGTAAGCTAATAGAACCCATGTCGCATGATCTTCTTTGCTAAACCTAGGCCATTCATGTGAGCCGTACAAACCCTAGCATGAGTTTCCTCTATAACTTTCTCAGCTTCTTTCTCATCTAGACATCTTAACTGAATACCATCGGCTTGCCGCTTGTATAGCACACCATCTATGCTGATAAACTAGGTGGACAATTTACGAACTAACCTTTGGTCTTTTTCAGTAGCCTCTTCTGGGAATACCGTATGCTCTAAATAATTCCTAATATCATAATACCAAGGCCTCTCATTAGCTACTTCAATATCCATTATTTGCTCGATTTCAAAATAAGGTCTTTTAGAACTCGAGATCAAAACAGGCTTCATAACTACCCTTTCCGGGTTATCCCACATAGATACCAGGGTTGCGAGAGCATCCACCAATTGGTTCTTGTAGCACCCTAATACCCCTTGGAAGGATAAGGGTGTGCTACACAACTTCTACTTATAACAACTATAAGCATACATGCTAATGTGAGTTGAGTTAACATAACAAAATTTATCATTGACACTACATAATCAAACATTTACATCTTACAAGTAAAAAATTTTACAATATACAATTACATATTCTTGTTATACAAAATTGGAACATTACCTATACAATACAAATAAAAGAACCTAACTAGAAGACCTCAAGACTTCTCCTAGTAGCCAATAGATGTGTAATGACCTAAAGTGTACCTTAGAAGGATTTGTAGTGTTAATTGCATTTTGAGGGTACAAGAGTAATTGTGTAAGTGTGAGTTTATGGGAATTGAGGAGCTAATTGAAAAGAAATATAAGTTGCTAAAAGAAAGGATTTGAGTGAGGGACAAAATGGGAGTTAGCCAAGGAATTAAGTGGAGTTTTATCGAGGACTTGACATGTGGCTTATGAAGGAAGTGCCACCTAAGCGACCACATGCAATATAAGGGACTTTGGAGGCAAAAGGTTGCCTCATTGCATGCATTTGGTCCAGCCATTTCCCCCATTTCTGCTCTCTCTCTCTCTCTCTCTCTCTTTGTCCTTTATTTTCTTTTCATTTCTTACTTCTTATTCTTTGTGTGATTTTCTAAAGATTTGAGCTTTGGATTGGTTTGAAGAGTTAAGTGATAAATTGAAAAGGTAAGTGTGGATTTAGAAGTTAAAGTGTCTCCTTCTTCTAAGTTGTTCTTATGGTGATTTGAGTTGGTTTTATTCATGGATTAAGTGTGTGTATTTGATTGGTTGTGCAAGAAGCTGTGGCTAAGAGAAGAGACAAAGGCAAAGACAAGGTTTGAGCTAGAAGAGGAATTGATCAAGCTGCTCTATTTGAGGTTTGGGATTTTAATTTCTAGTAGATCCATGTTTGATCAAGTTGGGGAAATTGTGGGTTTTGAAAGAGTTTAACAGCTCTTCTAGTTGTTAAGTTGTGTTGGGATTATTTTGCTTAACTTGTTAATAGATGCATGTTGGTTAGATTGGGTTAATTATGGGTTTTGAAGAGTTCAATAACTCTTCTAGTTGTTAAATTGTATATGGGTTAATATTGATGAGTTGCATGATGTTTTATGCACAACTTGAGGTTGTATAGAGTTTTGATTATTTGCATGTTGATTATATGTTATTACAAGTTATGTATGAGAAAGTTACTTGCATGTGATTACCTGTTCAGAGGCCATTTTGACTGGAAATGTGTATGTGAATATAGCAAAGTGTATAAAGAGAAGTGTGTGTGGTTGGGAGTTTGAACATGTAGTTCAGCCTCTATAGCGAGTGCAACAAGGGTCACGAGCGTGACAGAGTGCTCCGTATGCAAAGGTTGCTAGACCGTGTTCTGTCGCGAGCGCGAGATTTATTGGGGACACGATAGAAGAGTTTTGGTGTTCTATCATATGCGCTAGATCTGCAGCGAGCGCGGCTGAAGGTATATCTGTGGTCCGTCTCAAGTGCAACATAATTAAGTGCATGAATGCAAGTTACTTGTCCTTATTTGTGTGTAATATTTCATTGGATTATGAATGATTAAGCATATGGAAGTTAAATGTGTTAAAGTAAGAGAATATATGAGATGCTTGATGAGATTTGGTATGTTGAGTGTGCAATATGAATTTAAGATATTTGTGTATACTATATGAACAAGTAGAATGAATATGAGCATGTTAAATAGATATAGTTTTGGCAAGATAGATAATCTATAGGTATGTATGTTTATGGTTTGCATAGTTAATATATGACTTCAGTTGGATGTGTAGTGGTTTGAAAAGATAATCGAATAAATGTAAGTATATGGTTTAGTGAAGGAAGTCTATTTGTTAAGCCTGAAGGATTCATAGTAGTGGATAGATAGGCATGACTATAAAGGGTTAGAGTTTCCAGCTGGCAGAGTGGCACCAATTGTGTCTAGAGTTTGGTACCTTTTGGTATCCAGATGTTGAGATTTAAGTCTCCAAATGTTTGAGACTTCGGTCTCCAGAGGTTTGATACTACTCGTCGGTATCCATAGTACCCATATCCACCATTGATGTGAATTCAATCTACTCTATTGAGGGTTTATGATTGTACTAGAGATGAAATTAAGGCTATTATATGTTCATGTTTTTATATGAAATGCAATGAGATGTATATATGTATTTGAATACGTAAGAGATGTGGTGATATGTTATCACTTATAGTATACGAAGTTTGTTAAATCTAGAGGTTATGTGTATGTTGGGATGAAAGTAAATGATAAATGCATGTTGATATCATGTTCATTGAAAATGCTCATTAATGAATAATATCGTGTGTTTAGTGTTGGATATTGATATGCATATTGTGTGATGTTTTGCGACTTTGTTAGAAGTCTATTTGCTTTGTTTATCCCCACTGAGCCTTCATTCAGCAGGGGTGCTTTACCATGTAGGTATGCAGGTCCGGTATAGAGAGTTGTGCATCTACTGACCACTAGGAGTTTAAGCTTGGAGTTTCTTTTTGTTATGAAATGATTCTTTTTGTAATTTTTCAGTGATAACGTAAAGAATATTTTGTATATTAAGTGTAAACATTTTAAAGGATATTTTTATAATATACAGAATGATTTTTATTTTTGTAATATAATTGACTAAAATTTGCTTATGCATGTTCGGCAAGTTTTTAATAATAATATTTGATTGATATTTATCTAAGGAACTTGATAGTATTCATTTGAAGTGAATTGCATGGTTATTTATGTGTGTGTAGCGATCTGATATCCTCCGAGGGGTATTGGGGCGGTACAAGATGTTCCTCTCAAACTTGAGCTTCCAAGCTATGAACCTACACAGGAGATAAACAGCCGTGCTGAGCTATGGCTCAGTGGGGATACATACAAAACAAATGGACTTGTAACACACCAATGCCCCTTGGGAGGACAAGGGAGTGCCATGCGACACTAAAGTAACTATGGACAGCCATGCAATAAAAGTAAAGCCTTAAAATATACTTATCAAAAAGGATTATCATTACACTAACTAATTATAGGTTTACATCTTAAGTACAAAATTACATATTACAATACATATACTTGCTATACAAAAATTGGAACATGCACTATACATTACAAAAGAATAACCTAGTTAGAAGATCTCACTGAAGACTTCTCCTAGTGGCCTGCAGATGTTCCACTCAAAACACAACTCCAAGCAATAAACCTACATGGGAGATAAACACCCGTACTAAACTATGGCTCAGTGGGGATATAAACATACAATGGACTAATACAGATAAATCATGCATTAAAATACAATAACAACATATACCATAATTAAAGAATAAACAAATATTCATTATTTGGTACTTCATATCATTAAGTCATTAACATGCAATGTAATCAGAAATGGCACTATCTCTTAGCAATAAACAATAAGTAATACAGTTCTATAATCAGTCAAATGCAATAACAATCCAAATATAGCTTGAACCTATACAGTAGTGGATAACAGGTACACTAGATACCACTCGGGTGCCGATCATTAGATTATTGGAGAGAACGATATTAACACTAGAGATATGTAAATCTCATAACACTAGATACCGATTAGGTACCAACATTAGACCCAGAGGGCCACCCTGGCAACTGCGAACACTAACCCTTATAAGCATGCTTATCTATCCACGGCTCAATTATAGGCTATTAATCAATTATCTCATTTAATGTTTATGTAAATACATACATTCATCATCACATTTAGTATAGTCATTCATGATCCAAACATCATTGCTCATATGCATAAATACAATCATCAATTCTATGTGCATAAACATTTATAGGCCACATAATATAATTCATAAGAAATAAGGTAAAGGATTCACATTTGGAAACTCCAACAATGTCACGCTCGCGACCCTTGTCGCACCCATGACAGAGCAAGGATACCTCTTATGTCGTTCTCGTGGCATAGCTCGCACACGCGACAGAATAGCACAAGCACTACTGTCGGACTCGCACCCAATATCGTTGTAACACCCTTATACCCGTAAATGATACAAATACCGAATGTCATGACACTGCACTGACAAGCACTACAATGCACTCAATCGTTCTGTAGAAATTTTTTTTTTTTACTAACACAAACATACACACATAAAACAGAACAATACCATATACCTTGTATCTCTTTTTTCGCAGTCGTATACATGCCATGCTAAATATCGATCCTTGCTGCCAAAATTTTTGTCCAGTCGATACTACATCTTCAGCCACATTAAAATCTACCATAACCTGCGCGCAGTGACACTCTACGCGCTGAGCATCAAAAATGCCCAGTGGTGGATACATATCCTAAATTTTTCACAATAATAAGACGTGCATGCACACACATATATATATTTCTTTTACTATATTTAAATTATAACAGCATTAATTTCTGAGACTTTGGAATGATTATTATACACTTTTACGATGTTCGTTATCTTTGTTTTTCTCACTATCACTGAGCTTCCACTATTCATTTTATATACTGTTATCAATATCCCTAGCACTTTCACTTACACTGCTACTTTAACTATCACTTTCACTATCGCTTACACTATTACTTTCACTATATTCAACTATTACGTTATTAACTTTAACCACTTATCATTTCATCTCTTGTTAATATTTTTATGACTTTACTTTAATACTTTTCAATTCGATCATCAATTATTCATTTATTATTAGTAATTATTTAATACCATAATACCACGATTCGTTTATCACTTATTAATCGATTTTCATTACTATCCCTTGATATAATCTTATGTTTACCTCTGTAACTATTTATCAAATAGTCATTTTTTTTTCAATATTCGAAACATTGATTTACAAATATAACTTACTTTATGTATTTAACATTCCCTTTGCTTTCTTGCATTACACTAATTCTTTTCATTAACACTTTCCACTGAATTAACTCTTTCATTAAGTTATTTATCGCTACTCCTGTATGAATTATTTTATCACTGAATGAATACATTAAAATTCAGTTATTAGGTTACTTGAATACTGATTATTCGTTCACTATTTCTTTATTTATTTCTTAATCAATGTTGTACCTATTTTTACTGATATTATTACTGCTTCTATTATTCACTTTAAAGACCCTATGTTAATTTATTCCAAACACAATTAAACATTTATCTTAACTATCATTTAAACCCATTTGTTTATATCATCATCCTACCTACAGTTCCATTATTAATACATACCCCCCTTTTTCAAATTCATTCACTTATACACTTACCATTATAACAGTTCTATAAATTTCTTTCATATTATCATTTTCTTATTTACTTATACTAAAATTTATCACTTGTAATCTTCACTTATTATTTCCCATTGCTCTTACCTAAACTCTTTCTAGATTATTACTTCAAGAAGCACACCATCAATTTTATTAATTCTTTAAAATCTTTATTTTCCCTATCTTGCACTATACTTTAATTCACCATGGCCCCTTGTTGATTTAGGCATAATCAGATTAATATTTTCTTCACTTCACTATTAGTAAATTTCTCATTATTCACCTTTAAATCCCCACTTATCTTATAATAATCAATTACAATTAAATTCTCACTTAATTACTTATTCACAATATTGCCATTTTACCTCTTTATCTTTCATTGCCACTTATTTTTAATTACATTATTATTTCAAATATAATCATATTACACACACATTTAAAATCATTATATACACACATAAATATTATAAATATATCGATCAAGAAACTATTATACACTTACTAATTATTCATACATTAATATTTCATCATTCTTTAATTATTTATTCACTAACTATCCACTTACATACTTATTATTCATACTATGGATTAATTACACTTCAATCTATTAATTAGCCTCACTATGATATATATTTACAATTTAGTTCCTAAAATCTTTATTAATATACAACTTTACTTTTAACTATGCCATATTACGAAAATGTCACTATTTAATTCCATTACCATATTTATTCATATATTATTATACACCTTGTCATTTAATCCTACATAACATTCAAATTTAAGTTTACATTTTAGTCCTTGCTTAACTCTTACTTTCCAATTTTATCATTTCAATTCACTATAATTACAATTACATCCCTAATAAATACTAATTTCACTTTTAATTTACTATTGTTTATTATAATTATTTTCTTATTAAACCCACATTATTTTTAACCAATTGGTTCATCAATTTAATTACATAATTAAACAATAAATCTTATTATACACTAATTATATTTTAATCCTTTTAAGTAAAATTATTATTTCATTAATTACACTTAAATCCTTATTCTTTTTTCAAGGTTTCCAATTATACCCTTATCTTTTCCAATAATGACATTTATGTCCCCACTATTACATTAATTCCATTCATGTCCTCTCTTTTACTTAAATTACATCTATGTCCCTTCTTTTTCATTAATTCCTTTTATATCCTCACTTTTACATTAATTACCATTTTACCCTTTGCTATTCATTATTTACCCTTTTACCCTTACATATTTTCTCTTTTACACTTTTACCCTTATTTTCTTATTTTAATTACCATTTTACCCTTTTACACTTATATTCCGCTTTTAACCTTGTATTTTTACTAAATTACATTTAAGTCCTTATTTTATCATTGTTCCACTAATTTACTGTTTTATTCTCATAATTTATCAAAATTACGATTTTGCCCTTAAACTTTCTATTTATCACATTTTAGTCCAGTTTCCACTCGTTTTCACTTTTATCACTATTTTAACCATTTCCATCACATAATTACCATTATGCTCCTAATATGGATCCGATAGAAAATCTATTGACTAGATATGCGGGATGTGGATCCCATAGATCCACTACATTATGAAATGATCCCGAAAGGACCATTTCTCACTGCACTGCACTACACTGAACACTGATTTACACTGAACACTGAGATAAGTCGCCATGGGCTTATCAATATCGAGTCGCCATGACTCGTACAGCGGTGTAAAATTCCTATGCCTAGCCAATTATATCCTGGACTAGATTTCACTACCAGACATCTACTAAGGGCAATATTTCATCATTATTCATATAAATATCACACTTTATCAACATATACATTTCGGCATACACATTATTTTCACTTGCAATTTTGCATACACACTCGTTTATAATCAATTAATCATTTAATGCCAATAATTATAATAAATCATCAAAATACACTTTATTATTCCCATACACTCAATTCGGCCAAAGCATCACTATATCATTATGTTCACTTTTAATTTATTTAATCCATTAATTATTGCAATTACATGTTATACTTATTATAAACATCCATTATAAGCCATCATTTCCAATATGCCTAACTAAATTCTTCATTATTCAATTCGGCCAACACACTAACTTCTCATTATATTCATTTTAATTTCATTTAAACATTCAATCATTCAATTTACATATTGTACTAGCCATAAATGTCATTTATTTGCCTTGTTACACAACATAACTCATTATTTTCTTTAATTTCCATTCGGGCACAACACTTGATTTTCTTTATGTGTTCTTTCATTTCTTTTATTCACTCCATCATGTCTTAAATATGTTATACATATAATAACCATCAATTATAAGCCATAAACTTCATTTAATCTTGATGAAATCCTTAATATACTATGCGGCCAACATTAGAATTTTCATACCAATGTATTTTAATTTATCTTAAGCACATTTATACACTTATTTAGTCCTACTAATCATATTTATCAAGTTAGATTCAATTATACATGCATAAATCACATACATACAAGGTAAACATAACCTAAAATCATATTTCTATCATGGAAAAGGTAGGATATTGTATCCCCTAACCTTATTTCCTTGCTCTCCACTTCATAAACTTACTTTCCATGCCTTATCTCCTTAAAACTCCATCTTCTCCATGAAAACCCTCCAAATTAGGGCATAACCTTGAACACTTGGTTTTTCCCACTTATTCCTCTCCAAATGAGTTTTTGAAACCATCATCAATGAAAATAAAGGCTATAATTTACTTAGAAGGGTTGGATTTATGAAGAACTTTGAAGAGAGAAGAAGAAAATTCAAGAAAAAGAGAGAGAGTAGAGTTCGGCCAAGAAGAGGAGGAAGAAGGGTGGAGAGAATTCTAGAAAATGGGAGATTTTTCTGCCTTTTACATGTGTCTTGAGTAGGCTTGGGCTTGGTCCATCCAAAAATTATTTTCCTCACTTTTCAAACTCAATTTCTCCCAAAATTAATTCCATAATTCTTAAAATATATAATTTAGCCTCTATGTAAAATTTTAGCCCAATCGGAGACCGTTTCTCGGTCCGCTAATTCCCTTCCAGTCCGATAACTCAATTTTCTGTCTTACCGTAAAATTTATTTTTCTTTACCAATTGATTCCCCATAATATTTCAAGCACAACCATCCCTCCAAATAATTTTTTCGAGATCCATAACTCCATTTAGAACTCAGTCAAACTTTGGTTAAATCTAGTCAACTGGTCCGGTTCGGTTCACTGGTTGAACCCATTAGACCTTGGTTCCATCTCAATTAGGATCACTAATCGGTTCGGTTCAATTAAACCGGTCCTATTCACTAATTTCTCAGTGTCTCAATAAAATTTTTTTTCACCGCCAAACTATTTTACACACTATTCTGAGTCCATCTATACCTTCTGATAATTTTTCAGAGGTCGTTTACTATATTTAGAGCCTCGGTCAAACTTGATTACTATTTGAATCGAACCGGAGGCTTTTTTCAAATTGACTTTTGGAGGTCGTTTTAGCTCCGTTTTCAGTTTCGATTTCACCACTACACTCCTTACGATCCACATATCATTTTCGAGAAATCAAAATTTTTCGGGCGTCGGACAGTCGGGTTCGCTGTATAACCATCCCGGTGTCACCCGTCCCGGAATCACTATATTTTTAGCACACTTATCAATAAGTTTTGACGCTAGCAAACTCACTTCCTACACTGTTCGACACTGCGATCGTCGTGGTATCATTGAAATTATGCACTGTCACTTCTAAGCCGGTATTTGGGCCACTATAATCGCGCTCGCGATAGTGCACAGTCTAGCAGTAATCATCCTATGGAGCATTCTGTCACGCCCGCGACTCTTGTCACGCCCGTGACAGAACACAAATCTCAACTCAAAGTTATAATTTCACATACCTCTATCAGCACTTATTCACACTACTCAATTTACATGCACTCCAAACAAATCATCAACATAATTCATACCAACCACATGCATCTACAGCTAGTCAAAACACTCATATCTCATAATTATACATACAATCAGCATATCAACAACCTTAACAATGCAATTACACATCATCATACCCACAATCAAACATAGCACCATTTAATTAGCAACAATGCAATTACACATCATCATGCCCACAATCAAACATAGCACCATTCAATTAGCAATAAAGCTTCATCAATACATCATTTTATCCCCAATTTCAATCCATTCATTAGAAGAGCTATTGAACCCTTCATTTCCCACGTTTTCCCCAAATAATACACACATGCAAATCTACATAAAGTACAAATAGAATCCCAAACCTCTTGAAGCACTCCTCCAACCTTCACAAGCTAGGTGACCTTCTCTTTTCCCTTAGCTTTTCTACTAGCTTCTCCAACTTACAAATAATATATACACACACAAAATAGAATTACAACTATGAATTGAATTGTAAATCAAGAAGAAGAAAGAAGCTAATCTCAAGCTTACCTTTATGTTGACCTAGCTTAATAACCAATTAAACCCACTTGCAAACCAATCTTACTAACTCTAAGATGAAGAAATAAAGAAGAAGAGAGAAGAAGTAAATTGCAGATTTTTCCCTGATGGAATGGCCGGCCAAAGAGAAGGACAAAGTGCTCAAATTCTTCCTCACACTCTTTCTCCAAAATCCATTTATATACATGTAAGTGCAAGGTGTCATGCCATAAACTATCCAATGCTATGTGGCAACTCCCTACAATGACACTTGGCTTCCACTATCTCTTTAGTTAAGGTTACTTAATCCACTTAATTAATATAATCTTCCACTTAACACTAATCATGCCAATTACAATATGACCACTAAACTCATTTATTTCATGCAATTGGGTCCCTAAATTTCCAATTTCAATTTAATACGAAACTATAAACCCTTAATTAACCTCACTTAACTACTCTAATCATACTCAAAACTACTAGGGTCAATTTCGGGCTGTTATAAGACTACTACCGAAAAATCATGAACTAAACATATAATACCTTAATACGCTTTAAATAAATAAAAGCCAAATATTCAATAATACATTCTTTACATTATTAATATCACTAACATGTTAACGACGCAACAAACCCTAAAATGTTACCATATCATGACAAATATCACATATAACACAGTACTATAATCAGTTAATGAAATAAAAATCTTAGTATAGCCTGAATCAAACAGCAATGGATATCAGGAACGTTGGATACCACTTGGGTATCAATCACTAGATACTGGAGAAAAATAGTATCAACACTAGAGATATACAAATCTTGAATCACTAGATACCAAATGGCATCAGCACTAGATACCAAACGGTATCAACACTAGCAGCTGCGAACAATAACCCTTATAGGCATGCCTACCTACTCTTGATGGATTAGCCATATTGATTTCTGCTGAAAACTCTGAAGAATAAGTCTTGTTGTTATCTGAGAGCGATTCTGACCCCCAACGTGTCACTCTTTCTGCTAAATCAAAGAATGGTTCCTGCTTAATCGGCCGTCGGGATCCCTGGACCACCTAGATGGATCTATGGTGACTGCAAAACATACCCTATTAGGATGATGCATGTATGATACATAATGCATGGTTTTGCCTTATGCAGCATCCACAACCACATGCAAGCAAATAGATCCTTCCTACCTTATTACTCCCACACAGGAGGTCGTGTTGTCTCTTTCTTAGATGGGATTAACCCATGGGTCATTAGGGAACCCAATGAGCACGTATGGCGCACAGTGGAAGATCAGCAGTATAAGCTCTCTTAAATAAAGTGCATACACATGGGTTTTGACCATCACATATTTAAACAATTCAAATAATCCAAGATGCGTCCACCAGGGCATTTGATTCTCAATATTAGTCAGCTTTTTTTATTATTTGGGGAGGTTACCCTGAAACTTGGAAAGGTTTTTCAATATTGGCTTTTAAAGATCTCATCCTTGTTGTCAAGCTTTCTTTGTCATCAGGTGCTATGCTTTGCCTTGAGCTTTGGTACAACACCATTCTGGTTCTTTTAACAGGAAACATGGCAAGTGCTGAAGTCTCCATTGATCTCTTGCTATCTGCCTTAACATCAATGGCTAGGAACTTTTACAAGAAACATGGCAAATGCTAAAGTATGCTTTAAGTTTATTACAACTCTTACAAGTTTAAAAATTAGTTGTTATCATTCAGTTCGGCTATATTGCCATTTGAAAAGTTTAGATTTATCACTCAGTTTGGCTATGTTGCCATCCGAGCAGTTCAAATTTATCGCTCAAATTAGGCAGTCTCGCCATCCAAGCACAGTTATATTCATAGCTCGATTAGGCAGTTTTGCCACAAGAGCATCTCTTTATTTCAAAGCTCGTTCAGGCAGTTTTTCCATGAGAGCATCTATCTCATTATTAGCTCACTCAGGCAGTTTTGCTATAAAAGCATCTATCTCATTGTTAACTCAATCAGGCAAGTTCGCCATTCAAGCATCAAGTTTGGCAATTTTGCCATTTATTGTTCAAGTTCGGCATTATCACCATTTGAATACTTATTCATTGTCAATTGCTCAGTTCAGCTATATTATTGTTCAAATACTCAACTGCCTCTTCTAACACCTAGTTCATCTATATCACCAGTTACTACAAATGAATCCCTCATCATGGCTACACATGCCAAATAGCAGCCACTCAAAAATGTCACCTCAAATGCTACTGACATAAATATCGACACCATAGGGGGGGTCTTATGATAACAAAGCTAATTTAATTTAATATAGAACTCTACCAGGAGTTAATCGCAAATTAGGAATCTATGAGTCATCATATTTTAGATCTCATTTCTATTCCAACACTAATTCTCTACCCTATAAATAGCAGGAATTCAGGTATTTTTGGGGGCATCATCTTTTTCTCAATTACATTATACTTTTCATATTTTAGTCAAGATACTGACTTGACCGTCGGAGTATTTGTAAATCTCCAACAGGTCCTTTATTCTTTTTTACAAGTAACAAAGTACGAAAATTTCTTCAAAAATGTTATCATATATATATATATATATAAACTCTACATCAACTTTTTGAAATATAAAAATTGAATGCGGGAAAAACGTAAAATTCTAGTACCATAAGGATGTGCTTTTCCTTGTTGTTATTAATTATTATACATTTTGCATAAGTATATATATATATACTTATGCAAAATGTATAATAATTAATAACAACAAGGAAAAGCACATCCCTATGGTAGCATTCAATTTTTATATTTCAAAAAGTTGATGTAGAGTTTTATAAGTTGATGTAGAGTTTATATATATATATAAACTCTACATCAACTTATAAAACTCTACATCAACTTTTTGAAATATAAAAATTGAATGCGGGAAAAATGTAAAATTCTAGTACCATAGGGATGCGCTTTTCCTTGTTGTTATTAATTATTATACATTTTGCATAAGTATTTTATGCATAGTTGCTTCTCTCTCTATGGTTACAATGCAACAATATATGGGCCTCCTATGATTTCACTTTTTCAAAAGACAAGTATATTTTAGTTTGGTATCATTAATTTATACTATTACGGAAATGGATTCAAATTTTGCAAGCCCAGATTACGGAATTGACAAAAACCCCACTTTCCCAATTACTTTCCAAAGCACTCTAAAATTTATTTTTTTAAAATGCATTATTTATAAAAAAAAAAGTCCCTTTTTAAATAAGGAAAGTGACTTTAAAAGGTTTTGTACTTAAAATGAATATTTTCATTGAATTAGGACTTAGTTTCCTTCAAAAATCACCCAAAAGGTATTTCAAAGAGGGGCCAATGTCCTATCCCTTTTAATTCTATGCTAGGACAAAAGTCCTCAAATTAAATAAATGGGCCCATTTTGATGAATGTATCAATAAGCTTAGATAAACACTTTATCGCTTTCCAAAGGTTTTCATGCCTCGTGTGAATAATTTAATTCTTTGTATATATAAATCGCTTTTACTACTTTCTTTACTTGCTTTCGAAATGCTTGATGTGATTATATGCATGTATAATCATGTGAGAAGAGATAACGTTTGTAACTCAATTAGCTGTTTATACTACAAGAAAATGTGAAAATAGCAAAGGAAAAATAGCAACCGAATTTATTCCGTTTCTAAATTAGTAACGAAATCATAATTCCGTTGCTATTTAGCAACGGAAAACTATTTTCGTTGCTAAAATTGGTTAAATTTTGAAAATTTAGCAACGGAAATATATTTGGTTATTTTCCGTCGCTAAAAGTGGAGGGAATATTTAGCGCCAAAATTTAGCCACAGAAATTAGCAACCGAATGACCATACCGTTGCTAAATAATGCGGCAAAATATTTTAGAACAAAAAATAGCAAAGAAAAATATTTTAGCAACGGAAAATACATTCGGTTGCTAAATGGCAAAAAATAGTAACGGAATGTAATTTCCGCTACTAAATAAGAAGCTTTTAAAAATTGGGTTCTAAAATAGCAACGGAAAATTTATTCGGTTGCTAAATGGCGAAAAAATAGCAATCGAATGTACTTTCCATTGCTAAATAACAAGTTTTAAAAAAGGGTTCTAAAATAGCAACGAAAATTACATTCGGTTGCTAAATGGCAAAAAAATAGCAACATAATGTATTTTCCGTTGCTAAATTTCTAAAATAGCAACCGAAATTCATTCGGTTGCTAAATGGCAGAAAAATAGCAACCGAATATACTTTCCGTTGCTAAATAACAAGTTTTAAAAAATGGTTCTAAAATAGCAACGGAAATTACATTCGGTTGCTAAATGGCAAAAAATAGAAACGGAATATCATTTCTGTTGCTAAATTTCTAAAATAGCAACGGAAAGTTATTCGGTTGCTAAATGGCAGAAAATAGCAACCGAATGTAATTTCCGTTGCTAAATAACAAAGGGTTCTAAAATAGCAACGGAAATTACATTCGATTGCTAAATGGCAAAAAATAGCAACGGAATATAATTTCTGTTGCTAAATTTCTAAAATAGCAACGGAAAGCTCATTCGGTTGCTAAATGGCATAAAATAGCAACCGAATGTAATTTTCGTTGCTAAATAACAAAGGATTCTAAAATAGCAACAGAAATTACATTCGGTTGCTAAATGACAAAAATAGCAACGGAATGTAAGTTCCGTTGCTAAATTTCTAAAATAGCAATGGAAAGTTCATTCGGTTGCTAAATGGCAGAAAAATAGCAATCGAATGTACTTTCTGTTGCTAAATAACAAGTTTTAAAATAGGATTCTAAAATAGTAACGGAAATTACATTCGGTTGCTAAATGGCAAAAAAATAGCAACGGAATATAATTTTCATTGCTAAATTTCTAAAATAGGAACCGAAATTGGTTACCTTGCTATTTAGGCTTAAAAAATTGCGTTCTAAAATTAAATCACAAAACACATTTTCCATTGCTAACTTTTCAACTCTCTACGCCTCTACCTCACGCGTCCCCCCCTGGATTACCTAAACTTCGCTTCTTCTCCCTGGATTACCATGACCACCTCTCTGTTGAGAAAAAGGTGAATAAATAAATAACTGCCAAGATAAAAACGACACAAAAAATTTACGTGAAAAAACCTCTTGTGATTATAGAGGGAAAAACCACGGGACAAACTCCGAGAAATCTTCACTATGAAATAATGAGATTACAAATAATCTCTCAAGTTTTAGTAATAACTTGAGGAATACTCTCACAAAATTACACCCTCACAATTTTGTGGAACACTTATACTCACTCTTCAGCTCTCTCTCTCAACTGAAGGAATACAAAGAAAATTGAGATTCTTTCCGATTGTTTACAATGCTAAATTACTCTGCCTTTTATAGGCAGAGCAAGCAGAAATTTTTGACCTTTTTCGCCGAATTCTTTGAAGCCATTTTCTTTGACAAACAGTAGCCATTTTATTTGACGAAACAGTAGCCATTTTCTTTGACCCATTTTTTCTTTGTTTTGCCTTTTGGTTGAAAAACTTTATCAATTCTCCCCCTTTTCAACCAATCAGGGAAGAATAGTACTGCAAAACTTTTTATTACAAACTCATTCCAGCAAGCTTGGAACACAACTCAAGCTTCTGACTAGAAATCACTTTTGTCAACATGTCTGCTCCATTTCTGTCTGTGTGAATCTTCTGAACCTGAAATAACTTCCTCTCAAGTGCTTCACGAATCCAGTGATATCTGACATCGATATGCTTTGTTCTGTAGTGGTAAGTAGCATTTTTGCTCAGATCAATTGCACTCTGACTATCACAATGAATTACGTACCCTTCTTGCTTTAAACCCAAATCTTGGAGAAAATTTTTCATCCACATCATTTATTTTCCTGCTTCAGTGAGTGCTATATACTCAGCTTCGGTTGTAGATAGAGCAACACATTTTTGTAACTTGGACTGCCATGACACAACTCCCCCTGCAAAAGTAAACAAGTATCCAGATGTAGACTTTCTATCATTAAGATTACCGGCCATGTCTTCATCTGTAAATCCTTCCAAGACTGGTTTTTCCCTTCCAAAACTTAGGCACATTTCTGACGTTCCCCTTAAATATTTGAAAATCCATTTGACAGCTTCCCAATGCTCTTTTCCTGGATTTGCTAGGAAATGGCTCACAACTCCTACTGCATGAGCGATATCTGGCCTTGTGCATACCATCGCGTACATTAAGCTACCAACAGCTGAAGAATATGGAGTGGTTGACATTTTCTTCTTCTCTTTTTCTGAAGAAGGACACATCTCCTTGGTAAGTTTGAATTGCCCACCAAGAGGTGAAGAAACTGGCTTTGCTCCTTTCATATTGAACCTTTCAAGAATTCGTTCAATATATTTTTCTTGTGACAGCCATAGCCTTCGAGACCTCCTATCTCGGGTAATTTTCATCCCCAAAATTTGCTTTGCTGGACCCAAGTCTTTCATATCAAAGACTTCAGAAAGTTCTTTCTTTAACTGATTGATCATTCTAGCATCTTGACCAATTATTAACATATCATCAACATATAATAGTAGGATGATAAATTTCTCACCAGGAAATTGCTTGATGTAAACACAGGAGTCTGCTGTTGTTCTTTTATACTTTCGATCCATCATAAATGAATCGAACTTCTTGTACCATTGTCGAGGAGCTTGCTTTAGTCCGTACAAGCTTTTTCTCAATCTGCATACTAGATTCTCTTTTCCTTTGACCTCGAACCCTTCAGGCTGCTGCATATAAATTTCTTTTTCTAGATCTCCACGAAGAAATGCAGTCTTTACATCCATCTGCTCAATCTCAAGATCTAGACTGGCTGCTAGTCCCAAGATTACTCTGATCGATGACATCTTCACCACCGGAGAAAAGATCTCATCAAAATCTATTCCTTTCTTTTGACCAAAACCTTTGACGACCAATCGTGCTTTGTATTTCACCAGATTTTCTCGTCCATCATCTTTTATCCGGTACACCCATTTGTTTCTCAAGGCCTTCCTTCCTTTTGGAAGTTTCATCAATTCATAGGTGTTATTTTTCATGAGAGAATTCATCTCCTCTTGCATGGATTCCATCCACTTGTCTTTGTCTTTATGAGCCATTACTTCTTGAAAGCTTTCTGGCTCCCCCTTCTCAGTAAGAAGGATATAATCTGATGCTGGGTATTTTGTGGATGACATTCGATTTCTGGTTGACCGTCTCAACTGTTATTCATCATTCTCCTGATGTTGGTAATGACCCTCCTGTGCTGGTACATCTTCTTTAATATCATCATCAGTAGGATGCAACTCAATATCTTCATTTGCTTCTTGTGCTTCTTCTCCATTGAATAACTGTTGCTGTGGAGAGTTTAGCTCAACAATGGATTTTTCGAGCTCTTTCTCTTTTTCATCCAAACTTTCAATTGTTTGGTCCTCATGGAAGACCACATCTTTGCTTCTTATGACATTTTTCTTTATTGGATCCCAGAACCTGTAGCCAAAATCTTCATCTCCGTAGCCAATAAAGATACATGGAAGTGCCTTATTATTAAGCTTTGATCTTTGCTCCTTTGGTATATGTACAAAAGCTTTGCATCCGAACACCTTCAAATGAGAGTATGAAATATTTTTTTCTGTCCATACTCTTTCAGGAATGTCAAATTCTAAAGGAACCGATGGAGATCTATTGATCAAGTAGCATGCGGTTTGCACTGCTGCTCCCCAAAAAGACTTTGGCAGTTTTGATGATCTCAACATGCATCTGACCCTCTCTATGATGGTGCGATTCATTCATTCTACTACACCATTACGTTGAGGAGTGCCAGGAACTGTCTTCTCATGCCGAATCCCATGCTTAGAGCAATAATCTCTAAAATCATAGGAAGTGTACTCGCCTCCATTGTTTGATCGGAGACATTTTAGCTGCTTCCCTGTTTCTCTTTCCACCATGGCATGGAATTGTTTGAAAACTCCAAAGACTTGATCTTTTGTTTTTAACAAATAAACCCAAACTTTTCTAGAAGCATCATCAATAAAGGTTACAAAATATCTAGCTCCTCCTAAGGATTCAACTTCCATGGGGCCGCAAACATCAGAATATACACGTTCTAATGCTTCTTTTCTTTTTGCATAGTTATTTTTAAATGATACTCTATGTTGCTTTCCAAACAGGCAGTAATCACAAGGATCTGACAACATACCTTTCTCTAAAGGAATATACTTTTTCTTTACAAGGAGTTGCAGCCCTTTTTCACTCATATGACCAAGCCCTTTATGCCAAAAATTTGGTGAAGCATCTATTGCTACATTTGCACTATCCATGCAAGCCTTTCCACTAGTCTTGTACAGCTTGCAACAAAGTTTTCCCTTTGCAATAATCATCGATCCTTTGCGAAGTCTCCACTGCTTATTTCCAAAATAGCTTTCGTATCCTTGCTCATCTAAGACTTTCACGGAAATCAAATTGAGGCATAACTCTGGAACATGCCTCACATTTTTCAATGTCAGTTGGAAGCCAACATTTGTTTGGATACTTACATCTCCAATGCCAACAATTCTGGAGCATGCAGAATTTCCCATCTTCACATTACCAAAGTCACCTGCTTTGTATGTGGTAAATATTTCTTTGTTGGGAGTAATATGATAAGAAGCTCCCGAATCTACCACCCACTCGTTCATGTTATTACTGACATGCAAGCAATTTTCAGCAATTACTGTGGTTACTTCTTCTTCTACGGCTGTTGTTGTGGTTGTGTTGTTATCGCCACCATTTTTCTTTTGGCTAGATCCCATCTGTTCACGTTTCCAGATTCGACAATTTTTCTTTATATGGCCTAGCTTCCCACAATGATAACAACCATCATTTCTGATTTTGGATTTTGATCTTCCTCTGGACTTGTCACACCCCATTTGCCCCCTAGTAGAATGAGCCTGTCTGTCCGTCTGTCTGTCTGTCTGTCTATCAGTCCGTCTGTATGTGTAAGCATTTGCATGTGTTCAACATTCATAAGGGTATTTGAGTAAAATATATGATTTTGGGGGTTTTATTATTGTGTGGGTGCATACATGGCATTAGTGTGTTTAATTAAATGAGATATACTTGTGTGCATGTGTTCATACCATGGTAGGATATGCATAAGTGAAGAGGGTTTAAGGTGTGTGTAGTGTAGGTTGTTTTGGGTGTGAGTGATTAATGTCACCAATAGGAGTTTGATACATATTTTGAATATAGAAGAGAAATAGAAAAGGGAATGAGGGAAAAAGGAACCTAAACTTACAGATTTACGTTCTTTCTCACTCACTCTCTCTTCTTCCTCACTTTCTTTATTCTCAAATACTGTGTATTTTGGATTCAAGGTTCTATTGGTGAAATTAATCCTCTCCTTGCATCCCCTAGCTTGGTAAGTGCATGATTTTGTCTTTGTTTTATTGTAAGTTTGCATCTTCATCTTCTTCTTTAGGTTGAGTTTTAACCTAGGGTTGAATTTACTGTGTTTGTATTTTAGCTGAGGCTCCACGTGATCCAAAGGGAAAAGAGGTTGCTGGACCTAGTGGAGCTAAGTGAGAGAGACATAGATTTCAGGTTTGGGGAACAATTGTTTGTGATCTGCATAATTTGAGTTTACTGGTATTTCTAGGGTTCTTGAACAATTTGAATGCAAATACCTTGAATTGGGTTGATTGAATTCTGTTTGAGTTGTTTATATGATGTTTGAATTGTTGGGATAATTTCTGGAAGGTAAGAACAGGTTTGAATCGAGTTGAATCAAATTGGGATTGGAATCTGGAAATTCTGGAAATTCTGGGAAAAATCGTATTACTGTTGGAACTCCCTCTGTCGCGCGATTCGCTATGCAGGAAGGCACGTCACGTCACGTGACCCTTGGTCACGGCGTGACATGCCTGCTGTGAAGCCAGTCGCGTGACCAGCTGAAGAGGAAGCAAGTCACGCGACGTGATCTTCGGTCACGTCGTGTGACCTGCGAAGGAAATAGGCAGATCACGCAGCGTGATCTGCGAGGGAGAGCAGCGTCACGTCGCGTGACCTTCGGTCACGCCGTGACCTGCATGTGCATTGCGCGATCCGCGAGGATCACGCAAAGCAATTGGCGAGGAACAAGCAGGTCACGAGACGTGACCCTCGGTCACGCCGTGACCTGCCTGTTGAGTCGCCAGTTTTCTCCACTCAGCTTGTTTTTCTGAAATTTCCTGGTTTTTAACTCCGAAATGAATTTGGTATTTCTTCTGAATGGAATTTACTGTTATCTGATGCATGTCTTACTGATTAATGCTTTGATATGCGTGATACCATGATTTTCTGATGAAATATACTCCGTATTCTGAAATGTGAATTGAATGTCGCATAACCTGCTAGAGTCGAGTAAGTGGATAGTTAGGCATGCCTAATAGAGTCTTTAGCTGCAGCCCTCAGTTCAGTTTGGACCCCGATCAGGTCCCCGTTTGGTTCCTCGCGAACCCTACAGTATAGAATCTTGTTTAAGATTCCCTCAGTATATAAATAACATGTTCTGATAAATGATATAATAATTGACTTGTACCTGTGAGGTACCCTCAGTATTCGATTCGTACCCGTAAGGTACCCTCAGTACACTCGTTATCCACTGTCTAGAGTCAGCAGGTGTTCTTTTAAGTGTTAATGGAAATGCTCTGATCTGATCTGACTATGAAATGGATTATCTGAATGAGTTAATGATAAAATATATGCCGGCTTATTCTGTAATGTATATGATTATGAGTCACTGAATGTATGACTTTTAAATGCGAGCATGTTTATGTGAATTATGCAATAATCCTTGCATTCTGCCATTGTGAATGTGATATGCCTTGACGACCACTGTGAGTGGCCGTTCATAAATTATGTATGTTTCCCCACTAAGCGTTTTATCGCTTAGCACGGTGTTTTTACCCGTGCAGGTGCGGAAGGAGTTTTGCCTTGGGAGAGTCTCCGTCATCAGGCCAACACAGAAGGGTTTTAGTGTAGGCTCAATTTTGTATCAGTTATTGATTCATTTTTGTATAGAACTCTCTGTATCAGCTTCCGCTTTTGTAATTATATTTTGTATATGTAATATTATTTTGATATCAGCTTGCTGATCAGAACGTTATTGTAATAGCTTAATTATAGTAATGCATGATCAGCCTGTGCTTTCTTTTTATGCAAAGTTTTTAATTATTCTGTATTTTCTGAATGGATGTATATTTTGCTTTGTTGTTGTTTGGTGACACCTTGTCTCATACGGAATCTTACTCCTTATCGGATGGGATTGCCTATGTATGGGAAGGGGGTGTTACAGGACTTCTCGTTTCTGTTCCTCCCTCCTCGATTTTGAGCTCTTCCTCTATTCTCTGTAATAAGATCTTGAGACTCTGAACCTCGTGCCTTGTTTTGTTTCTCAAAAGACACCAAGGATTCTGCTATAACTTCATACTCTAACTTATTTTTGCCATAAGTAAGAGTAGTGATGAGGTAATCATATGTGGAGGGGAGTGTAGCCATAATGAGTACGGCTTTCTCTTCATCGTTGAACTTGACATCAAACTTTAATAATTGAGAGATCATGCCATTAAAGTTACTCAAATGTTGCAACATATCCACATTGTCCGGCATCCGCATCCGGTACAGCTCTTTCCATAAATGGAACTTGTTGGAAAGATTCTTTGACATGTACAATTTTTCTAAAGTCTCCCAAGTATCTTTGGCAGTCTTGCAATCTTTAGATTCGATATTTTGCAAAACAGTATCTGATAAATTTAGACGAATAGTGCTTGCTGCAATTTCATCTATCTCCTCCCAATCTTCATCCTTGACTGTACTAGGCATATTTTCTTTGCCTAACAGAGTCTTGTGGACCTTTTGCTGAATAAGAAGATCTTTCATCCTTCTTTGCCAGAGGGAAAAATTGCCAATGCTGTTAAATTTTTCGATCTCAATTTTCTGTCCTGTCATGTTGCTGCTGTGAATAGTGCCGTGTGAATAGTGCCGTATGAATAGTGTCGTACGAATAGTGCCCAGCTACAGTACTTTGAACAGTACTTTTGGTCCACTGAATAGTAACTTCGAACAAAAAAGCTACAGTCCCATGCAAATTTTGAATGAAAAATTTGCACTTTGAATAGTATCACTATTCATCAAATTTCTCGTTTTGCACCCGTTTTCGAAACGGACCGTACCGAAAAATTTCTTATATTTTTCTCTTCCTGGCAGTATATTTATTTCTTCAAAATTTGCTACTCCACCAGACAGCAGTTCTGATGCAGTGTGAAAAATAGCCGAACCAAGGCTCTGATACCACTTGTTGAGAAAAAAAGTGAATAAATAAATAACTGCCAAGATAAAAACGACACAAAAAATTTACGTGAAAAAATCTCTTGTGATTATAGAGGGAAAAACTACGGGACAAATTTCGAGAAATTTTCACTATAAAATAATGAAATTACAAATAATCTCTCAAATTTTAGTAATAACTTGAGAAATACTCTTACAAAATTATACTCTCACAATTTTGTGGAACACTTATACTCACTTTTCAGCTCTCTCTCGTAACTGAAGGAATATAAAGAAAATTGAGATTCTTTCCGATTATTTACAATACTAAATTACTCTGCCTTTTATAGGCAGAACAAGCAAAATTATTTGAAGCCATTTTTTTTACGAACAGTAGCCATTTTATTTGACGAAATAGTAGCCATTGACACATTTTTTCTTTGTTTTGGCTTTTGGTTGAAAAACTTTATCACTCTCTGCTCGAACCTTCTTCGTTTCCCTTTAAATTCTCAAAATTGCAGCCACGTCCTCCATCTCCGGCTTCGTCTTTCCGTGTACTCTGCCGTGGAGGATTCCCGCCGGCTGACCTCAAATTCGAGCTACTTCGTCTTCCTCTTTTGTATCTGAGCTTTTCTCTAGTTACCTCTCTCTATATACTGTTTAAACGCCATGGCCATCTCTTTGCAACTTTGCCGCGTGTCTCTGCGTGGGGACATCTTCTACCGCGAAAATCTCGCTCCTCGGTTTTCTCGTAAACCCATCTCAATTCGATGCTCAGCTTCCGGTGACGATTCTTCCTCAGGTTCTTTGGCTATGGACTCTGATTTTGATGCTAAGGCGTTTAGGCATAACTTGACCCGAAGCAAGACTTATAATCGGAGAGGGTTTGGGCACAAAGAGGAGACTCTAGAGCGCATGAGTCAAGAGTATACAAGTAATTCTTTTTTCAAGTTTTAATTTTCTCGTTTATTGTCGATTTTAGTTTTGGATTGTTCTTGGGTTCCTTCAAAGTTTAATTCTTTTTTTGTTGGGTTGGGAAATTTGCAGGTGATATCATTAAGACTTGAAGGAAAATGGGTATCAGTACACATGGGGAAATGTTACTGTGAAATTGGCGGAAGCTTACGGGTTTTGCTGGGGAGTTGAGCGTGCTGTGCAGATTGCTTATGAAGCTAGAAAACAGTTTCCTGAAGAGAAGATTTGGCTTACTAATGAGATTATTCATAACCCAACGGTTAATAAGGTTTGTACATATCCACCCTGCTTGTATAGCGTTCTTCAATTTGGAGTTTTCTGGCTAAAATGATTTGCTTGTGGACTGTGGGGCTGATAATCTTAATTCTTGTGATTATTATAAATGGTAATTTTAGACAAAATAACAAGTTTCTTTGATAGCCTTCCTCCTTTTGTTCCTTTAAATTTTTTGTGCTTGAGCCGTTGGGGGCTTCACAGGATTGAACTCTGTTGTCTGGTTAACTTCCTACTTCATTCCTCAAATTGTAAGGAACCTGGGTTGTTCAAGTTGGAATTAAGAATTTTGACTCTGGGGTGTACTCTGTCTTTGGGGTCTGGGTTTTGGGATGTCAGCCAGTTCTTCCAATTGCATCATGTTTTAGTACTATTTACTTTAAGCTTGATGCTGGCTGTACAATCACGACATTAGTGAAAATGCTGATGGTTATTTCATTTCATTGTCATCTTTTTTTTTTACTGGTTTTTAACCTTTAGAGTTAATTCTGTTGTCTATATGGAATTATACCTTTGTAAGAACAGCTGCACTAAGGTTGATCAAGTTGGAAGAAAGGTTTGTTGCCCTTTGTACTATCAGCATTGTGTTATTTGCACTCTTAAAATTTTTCACATTTACTTTCAATTTTGCATCTGGTTTTTTTTCACCCCCTGTTTTCGTGTTCCTTTTATGAAAAACATTCTTGTTGGAACCATTTGTCTGATATTGCTACTGTTATTTGTCATATGGTTTATATTTATTACAGGACATGAAAATCAAGGATCCTGAAATTGTCGATTTGGTTATGCAAATTGAGGAACTGGAAAGGAAGTTATATGCTCATCCGCTGAACAAGGTTTGCCATATCATTTAGTCATTCATTTTTTACTGTCTGAGCAAAACTTTGCAAGTCAGTGAAATAACTTTTACACTTCAGTAAATCATCATCTGATAATGCTTTAAACAGTCATCAACCATATTTATATTCTGTGCAGTCTCAAGATGCCAATCAGATCATAAATTTTCAACGGAAGGCAGAGGTGAATCATGAAATTCAACAACTTAAGTCAAAAATGAGGGAGTCGCAGGCATTTACCCTTTTTTAATGTTCTTTCAAGTAATCTATCTGGAATTTGAGTTGTAGGTGGGACAGTGTGTGCTGGATGAGAATTCAAAATTTCTGGCTTAAATGTCTTTTCTTGATAGGATAGCCTGTGTATTAAACTATGCTTGAGCTCTTAGATTAAGTACTTCCTTGACAGGCCATTCATTTGCATGGTCTTTTCTGAGCATTTACAGGTTTATTAATCATTATTTGATGAAATAGCAGTGGAACTTATCTCTTTCCATGCTTTATAATTGTTAGCATGATCACATGAGAAAAACTAGCAAATGGACAGGGGCATTAAATGCACAATTTCATAATTTTTTTTTGAGAGAGCAATTTGTAATTTCATAATTTTTAAAGCGAATGGAGTATGGACCAAATTGTAAAATTATTAGTAATAATATTTTTAGCGTAAAGTTTCTTGTTGATTTAAGAAAAAATTCAACATCAGTAGGAATGGATGGATATATATTCCACAAGGATCAATTTAAGGAACAAATACCCATCTCCAATAAACCAATCAGACGGGCCAACTTGAGAGTAATAATTAATAAACCCAACCAGGTTGGATATTATTACAATAATTCAACCTATAATACATAGGATTAGCAATTACCTAATGGTAGCCATATGGTCCTAAGTGTAATGAGTTGTTTGTTAAAGTGGAGATCTTCATCTTTGGAAATTCTTAATTAATCTTTATTTATCAAAGGAAAAAATAATCACACGTGTAACAACAATTGGGCAATAAAGAAAGATGCAAATTAATGCATAATGCATAGAGCCAATCAAAAGAGAAAAATAAATAAAGATTCATGGGGAGCTTCCATTATCTAAGGGAAGAAAGAATGGGATCGTAACTGCATCATTAGGGATGAATTTTAGTATTTGTTGTTGGAATGTTGTCATCTCATTATTTTCTTTATTAATGAAATAAAAAATATATTAGGTACTATTATTTTCTTTATTCGCTCTAAATTAATTTAAAATTAAGTTAGACTGCTTCATAATTTAATCTGATTTTTTAGTTTTCCTATGAAAATTACGTCCTAATTATTTAAATAATTATGTGGATTTCAATATGTCAGATTAATATATATTGACTTTGTGTAAGCCAACAACAAATGATTTGCTTCACAAATTAAACTGCAGAAATTTTGGAAAGTGTCCTATGTTGTGATTGGGGTTGATTTCACCCATGGTCACTCAACTTATCACTTATCGCACAAAAGTAACCGACTTTTTTTTTTCTTACTTAAATGTCACTGAACTTTTAACATTATTGCACAAAAGTCATGTTGACCGGAATCCGGCGATGACTCTTGCGGAATTGATAAGTTTAACAAATACTACATTTAAATTAATTTCACTTACGGTCACTAGACTTATCATTTATCTCACAAAAGTAATTAATTTTTTTTCTTTCAACTTAAATGTTACTGAACTTTTAACATTTTTGCAAAAAAATCATCTATCCGGCAAGGGTCGTCGCCGGATTCCGGTCAACATGACTTTTGTGCAATAATGTTAAAAGTTCAGTGACATTTAAGTAAGAAAAAAAAAGTCGGTTACTTTTGCGCGATAAGTGATAAGTTGAGTGACTATGAGTGAAATTAACCCGTTGTGATTGTCTCTAGAATAACTTGCTAAAGTTTATGATTACTCTGTTTAGACGCCACGTGGACTCCGACCTCTGAACAGCGTCTGGGCTCAGCATCTTAGCAAGGAAGTTAAGAGGAGGTTCTATAAGAACCGGTGCAAGTCCAAGAAGAAGGTTTTCACAAAGTACTCAAAACAGTACGAGTCTGATGATGGAAAGAAAAGAATCCAAGCTCAGCTTGAGAAGATGAAGAAATACGCAACTGTTATAGCAACCAAGGGTGCTCAGCAGCCAGATTGACCTCATTCACTTCCACCAACTACATAGCATAGATTTGTAATTTTTTGTTATTGATACTAATTTTATATTGTTTTTGTGATGATTTTCATGGATTTTTATTTTACAGTAGTATAATACATTTTCAGAATTTTAATTATTGTGCATTAATTTTTATATTATATTGTCAATAAAAATATTTTCTCAAATTTCATCATGAATTTGGACTATTTTTATTTATTAATAAAAAAATTTGAATAAAATTTAAAAATCAAAATAGCAACGGGACAAAAAATGCCGTTGCTAAACAGTAAAAATTGGTTGTTTCTGATGCTATATTTAGCAACGGAATATGCATTCGGTTGCTATATATAGCAACGGAATAATAATTTTTAGCAACGGAATTGCAGTCCGTTGGTAAATATAGCAACGGAAAATAATTCTGTTGTTAATGTTGACTAATTCACCAAAACGAATATTGGTTAGATTTAGCAACCGAACACCTTTTCCGTTGCTAAATTTAGCAACGGAAATGGTGTTCGGTTGCTAAAAATTATCCACCGTCAAATTTGCAACCGTTTTTTTCGTTGCTAATCAGAATTAGCAACGGAAAATCAACATATTCGGTTGCTAATTTCCGTTACTATTTTATAAATTTCTTGTAGTGTTAAAATTAATTATTTAGGGCATAAATAAGAGTAGGGTTCCAAATCATCTTTGGCATTCGGCCCATGAGGATTTTTCTGATTACTTTGGGTGGAAATTCACAAATAAAAACCACCTTATGGTGCCTATCGCGAATCCGATCTAACATATTAGAAATAGGTAGAATTCCTTAAGATGCCTACCTTGAGTTGGGCTAATCAGGTTGAGTTCTTGATTTTTCCAAAGTGAGAAAGATTATATTAAAGTGGCAATAGGAACAATGTACAAATCCTAAGAGGCTTTTAGACAACTGTTGAAATTAACCAAATTTCAGAAGGTCTGTGGTTTGACCATTTTAGCCTTTCATAATTAGTTACCGTGCATTTAACTCATTTTATTAAACTTCACCACATTCAGGTTATAGTATAGACTCTTTGTTAACTTTAATTTAATCAATTACTTTAAATCAAACCTTGAATTTATTTATCCTTGCATATATAAGTCTTTACTCCAATAGTGCGATTTTTATAAATCACATTCAAAGATGCATTTTGCTCTGACTAGTGAGATAAACCTCTTTCTAAATAATGTAAGGTGGTGAATCTTTTATTGATCACTTAACTAATTTCAAGTGATTCATGTTATATCCAATCTTCAAGCTGTCGACACCTAATGGCGAACGACAAGTAACAGATTCAAAGTATAACACTCGGCACTTAAGATACTTTGATGATCTTAAGTCCAAGAATACTTGCACCTACTGATATAATGAGATATTTTTACTGGCATAGATTATGTATCAATGTGAAGATCTTATAGCAGGTCTCCAATGTACTTGTTTCTCAAACAAGTATCCTCATGCAAACTCTGAATATTAACATACTCACAACTTATAAGAACTATTACTTAACCTAATCAAGGAGTACAACATATGGCAGTCTATCCATATTGACAATGTTCAATCTTGTTAATACTATGACTACTATTTAATTTAGATATTAATACATTTGGATGCATTCAAAATCTCATATTATAACTCTTTATAATTGTCTTTTTATTGTCTTTTTAATACTATGGACTTTATTCCATAGTTTAAGATTTAACAGACAAATGTATATCAAAAAGTACTATGAACTAAAGATTGCCATTGATAATTAAATACATGAGAATGAGTTCTATATAGAGCTCTAGGGCATACAAGCTACAAGCTAAATTCACGGCTGTGAACTAAATCCAAGTCACTGCCTATGAGTACAACACTAGTCACGGTCGTCACAAAAACTTCATAGCCATGGGTTTTTTTTATTTTTTTTGGTGTTATTTTGAAAAAAAAAAATAGATTTGTAGTGCCAGTTTTCTATCAGAGTGGGCCCTAGCAACAATTATCAAAATTTTGTATGAAAAACGGCAATCAAAGTTGTTGTTTTCAAGGAGCAAAACGGTTCTGTCTCCGGGTGTGAGACCTGGACTGACAGCAAAGGGTAACTTGGTTGCCGTTTTTCGATTTATTTTAAATTAATAATGTTTGTCAGTCCTATGAGCTGTCAGTGCTAATAATTTGTATTTGTATAGGTGGCCAACGCAACAATCTTCGTCTTCTCATATCATCTATCCTTGGTCTCCTCATCGAATGAGGAAAATTTAATGTTGATGGAGAGAAAACTTGTCTGCTGCTGTTGCAAGAGGCCATCATGGGCATATTTTCGGCTGGCAGGTTTACCGTTGGCTTCACCTTTCTGTTCTCCTTGCAGTGGAAGCTCTCTCTTTTTGTCTTGCTACTGTTCTGGCTTTACAATGCAACCTTAAGGAAGTTATTGTAGAAGGTGACTAAGATTACTGTTGATGCCTTGCATTAGGCAATTGAGCCACCAGCTGCTATAACTTCTCGTGTTTTGGATATTTTGGCTTTAGGTTCTCCTTTGGACTGCTCTTTTGTTTTTGTTAGCATGTCTGCTAATTGTTTGGCACATTCC
Organism: Excoecaria cochinchinensis; assembly: GCA_947683425.1. Lineage (NCBI taxonomy): Eukaryota > Viridiplantae > Streptophyta > Magnoliopsida > Malpighiales > Euphorbiaceae > Excoecaria > Excoecaria cochinchinensis. The sequence continues at coordinate 3,862,449 of CANTUQ010000018.1, forward strand.
CTAGCTAGGAAAAGTTTGAGTCGTGATTTCTATGTAAACCTTTATATTCAGGGTCTGTTTTTGCTTTCTCGTTTGCAATGAAGAAAAAAAAATTAATGATGCGAATGAGTAAAAGATTAAGACTATCAATTCTAATTAAATAAAATAGTTTCAAAGATGTGCTTCCGCATCACTAATTTAAATTACAAAATTTAAGAATTCGGTTATAATTTTTGAATTCCACGAGTAGAATCGATTTTCGTGAACTTAAGAGTTTAGGGGAATTAGTTAGAACTTACAGAAAATAATATTTTAGGAATAAATTGCAAAATGATATAAAATGAAACATTTGCTTTGCATCAGAAAACGTATTACATTATCTTCTAATTAACTTGGATTTCTTTATACATTTCTGATTAAAAAAAATAATGACAAACAAGCCGAACTAATTGTAAAAATAGGGGTAAAAAATAAAAATAAAAAATAAATTCTACCAGATCAGGTATACTTTGGGAATCAAGTTTGTGTCTAATCATTGTGTGGATAGGGGCGAATGAAAGCATAAAACGGCAACCTTGATTGTCGTTTTTCAAATATTAATTTAATTATTTTAAATCAACTTTAAAACTATTGCAGCTGACATTAATTTTAAAAAAAGAATCAAAAAACCGTAATTAAAATTGTCGTTTTCTGTCAGTCCGGGTCACACACTCGAAGACAGAAATCAAGGTGCAACATTGTGTCATTCTGCGCCTTGAAAACAGCAACATTAGTTGCCATTTTTCATACAAAATTTTGATAATTGTTCCTGAGACCCACCATGATAGAAAATGGTAACCTTCAATAAGGTTGCCCTTTTTTGACATTCCAATTTTCTAATTAGTTTTCTTGTGACACCATAAATTTATTTTTTTTTTTCAAAATAATACCAAAAATAAAAACGCTTCCGCCATGGGGTACTTTTTCAAACATGATTACTAACAAATTTGCATAGTTATTAAAATCGGACCGGACAGTTCAACCGGTTGAACCGCGAACCGGTTGCCTAACTGTATAAAACCGGATTGGTAAAAAACCGGGAAGAACCGGATTGAACCGGCCAAAACCGGGTCTGGTTTAAAATAATTAATAAAATAAGTATTTTTTCATAAAAATAAAAAATAAATAATCTAATAAATTTTATTTAACAAATAATTGATTTTTTACTATTTAATCACATTTGAACTTAATGAAAACAATATAATTATTTAATGATTAAATAAAATACAATAGAATAAAAATTGAATAAATTATTAAAATTTGTGAACTTAAAGATATTTTTCTATCATTTTTTTTAATTTCACCTACAGTTATTAAATTATTTAATTTTTAAATTAAAATTCATAAAATAAAATATTTTAACAGAAAATATCTAACCAAGTAATAATTTTAAAAAAATAAAAGGTGAAAAAATATTATTACTAGTATATTTAAGGTATATGTTAAATGTTTTGATTGATTTTTTTTTTAGTAGTAGTATTTATAAAAATTATATTAATTAATAATATTTTAAAAAATAGAAAAATATCCGATTAAACTCAGTCGAACCGGTCAAACCACGAACTCTCAGCCTTACCGGTTCTTTATCCGGTCCGGTTTCAATAACATTGCAAATTTGTCATCTTTTTCTTTTAGTTTCGCTTACTAGATCTCCATAATTGTCCCATTTGAGGACTCTTTCATTAATGAGAACAGCAAAAAAGTGCTTAATTAATGATCATATAAAGAATTTATTAATCTCCCCTTTTTCCTCTTTGAGGTATATATTGCAAAGAACAATTTTGATATATCAGCAGATAACTTTTTCTGTATCTTTTCAAATAAAAGAATCCATTAGCCAGTGTGTTAATGAAAATAAGTCAAGTAATGAGAATTCAGTAAAAACCTATGAAAGAAAGAACAATATAAATCAAAAAAGAGAAATAAGATTGAAATACCTAGAGGTTGATTAATAAGTGGAGAATATGATATATGAATTTCTAAGTTCCAACATGAGCGAGGTGCAAGAAAAGGGCGACGGTGGCGGCGACGAGGGGGAAGCGGTGAATGCGGTGGTGGGGATGGTGGCCAACTAGGTCAAGATGGGGAAAGAGGAATTTAAGAGAAGGGTCGCGGTTAATGAATGGGGTGAGGATGTGGGTACCATTCCTGACCGGAAAGAAAGGATCTGAGAGAGGGCTTACTTGATCATATGTGCATCGTTTAAAGTAAATATTGTTTTTTTGGCTTTTTGTACACGTCATTATGCCATGTGTACGATGATGTGGCACCTTATACAACCATTTGTATGACATGTTATTTTCACTAAGCAACTTCTAGAATAGTTATGCTGAGTTGGCACGTTCTGGTGTTGTTTCGGCAATTGATTTTTCGTTCATGGTAACCATTATTGGGAAGAAGCCAATATATCAGTTAATACTGGTTCATTTGAAACAATAGGCGATTGGTTTTTGCATCAGGTCAGTTCAGCTCCTATGCAGGTTGTTAGTCGTTTGAGTATGGTTCTGTGGGGTATATGGGGCCAACGAAATCGTCATTTGTGGGAGCAAAATTCCATGCTGCCTTCGAAGATAGTAGCTGCTTGTCTTAATTATAACCAGGAATGGCTTGCTGCTAAAACAGTAAAAGTTCAGGAGGTTCGGAACAATGGTGCTCCATGTAATGAAGTTTGGGTGAAACCTCCTATTGGTTTTTACAAGTGTAATTGTGATGCTGCCATTTTTGAGGAAATGGGTCGAACTATTGGAGAGAAGAAACAAAAACAGAGGAGGAAAGAAACAAAATAGAGGAAATTCTATATTGATCTGATGATCATTTTAATACATTCTCAATAATATTTATAGTCACATAAAAGTGACTCTTGGAATTTCACCACATAAAAGTGACTTTTGGATTTTCACCGCATAATTAATTTCACCTATACAAATTACAAGATAAAGATTATTAAATATAATTAATTCAAGTTTATATTCTCGACACCCCTTCTTAAACTTGTAATTTAGCCTTTAACAACTCCAAGAACAGCTCTCAATCTGCAGAAATCTTCAAACTTCAGAGCTTTAGTAAAAATGTAAGCAACTTGGTCTTTAGATGTTACATACTTGAGCTGAATCTCCTTCTTCCCAATCCATTCTCTGATGAAATGATACTTGGTATCTATATGCTTGCTTCTATCATGAAAAATTGGATTCTTTTCCAAAGCAATAGTTGATTTGTTATCAACCAAAATATCAGTAGCTCCATCTTGCTCAAACTTCAGAACTTTTAATAGCCTCCTCAACCAAATAGCATGACAAACACAAGAAGTAGCTGCAACATACTCAGCTTCACAGGTTGAAAGAGTAACTATCGACTGTTTCTTTGAACTCCAAGCAAACACAGCATTGCCTAGGAAGAAAACAAAACCACTGGTACTTTTTCGATCATCATCATCTCCTCCCCAGTCACTGTCACTAAACCCACATAGTCTAAAATCATTTGTAGAAATATAAAATAAACCATAATCCAATGTCCCTTTAACATACCGAAGAATCCTCTTGGCTGTCTTTATATGAGTCAACGTTGGAGTTTCCATATAACGACTAATAACACCAAATCCATACAAAATATCTGGCCTTGTACAAGTTAAAAATCGCAGCCTTCCAACCAATCTTCTAAACAGAGTTACATATACTTTTTCAGCACTATCGAAATTAGAAAGTTTGATTCCACATTCCACAGGTGTGGCAATTGAGTTAATTCTATCCATCTTGAATTCTTTCAAAATTGCTTATGCATAAGTCTTTTGAGAAAGCAAAATCCCTTCTTCATTTTGCTTCACTTCAATTCCAAGATAAATAAGACATAAGCCCCTAATCAGTCATCTCAAATTTTTCAATCATCTTTTTCTTGAATTCTTCAAACATCATCAGATTGCTACCTGTGAAAATCAAATCATCAACATATAAACAAACATATATAATTTCTCCATCCTTATTCTCCTTGACATACAAAGCATGTTCATAAGGGCATTTCGAAAAACCATTTTTCTGGAAATATTCATCAATGCAGGTGTACCAGGCCCTTGGAGGTTGCTTCAGGCCGTATATAGCTTTCTTCAACTTTAGCACCTTATCTTCTTGTCCTTCAACAACATAAGCCAATGGTTGCTTCACATAAACCTCTTCATCTAAAGTTCCATTCAAGAAGGCTGATTTTACATCCATCTGGAAAATCTTCCATCTTTGTTAAGCTGCTAATGAAATAATTAGCCGAATAGTTTCTAAACGAGCCATTGGAGCAAATATTTCATCATAGTCAATTCCAGCCCTTTAAGTGAATCCCTTTGCAACAAGCCGAGCTTTGTACTTCTCTACCTTTCCTTTAACATTTTTCTTTACTTTTTTAATCCACTTCACTGCTACTTGTTGTTTTCCATCCGAAAGTGTTGCCAACTGCCATGTATCATTCTTTTCAATGGCTTTTATCTCTTCATACATAGACAATCTCAATCTTTCATCTTGGATAGCTTCATCATAATTCATTGGTTCTTTTTCTGCAAATAAACAAAGTAGAGTGGATTTTCTACTGTTACTTCATAAATTTCATCCAGACTTCGCATGCGAGGTGGCCTTTGGGATGAGCTTTGAGGAGACAAATTTCCTTGATCTATTTGAGCTGTATAAGGAGGAGCCTGTGGTGTAGCAGTAGCAGCAACCTGATCTTAATACTGATCTGAAGCCAAAAAATATCAAATAAAGGAAGAAAATTATAATTTTCATCTTGAGGAACATTCCACTCCCAAGAGCCATCTTCATCAAACTCCACATCTCTGCTAATAACAGTTTTTCCATTCTGAGGATTATAAAATTTGTAACCCTTTGAATTTTTAGCATAACTGATAAAGACAAGTTTCTCACTTTTATCATCCAATTTGCTTCTTGTCTCATCAGGTACATGAACATAACGAATACTACCAATCACTCTCAAATGAGAAATATTTTGTTTCTTTCCACCCCAAGCTTTTTTTGGAGTCATTTGCATCAATTTTTTTGTGGGACTTCGATTGTTCAAATAAACTGCACACGCCACTGCCTCAGCCCAAAACTCCTTTAGCATCCTCTTGCTTTTAAGCATATTACGAGCTATCGTAAGAATGGTTCAATTTTTTTGCTCCACTATACTGTTTTGTTGCGGTGATCTTAGAATAGTCAAAGAATGTCAAACACTAAGATAATCAGAAAATTGATTAAACTTATCTGATATGAACTCCCCTCCTCGATCAGTTCGAATAACTTTGATTAAATAGCCACTTTCATTCTCAGCTTGATCTTTGAATTTCTTGAAAATTTCAAATACTTTAGATTTTTCCTTCAAGAAATAAACCCAAGTTTTGCGAGTATAATCATCAATAAACAGCAAAAAGTACCTATTCTTTCTGTAGGAACTTGGTTTGAGAAGACAACATATATCTGCATGCACCAATCCAAGTGGCTGTGGGGCTCGAGAAAATTACTACTGTGGAAAACTTTTTCTCATCTGCTTACTATACATACAACCTTCACAAATTTGATTTGGATGATTTATGAAATGCAAACCATGAACCAACCTTTTCTTGGACAGCAGCTCCAATCCACCAAAATTTAAGTGACCCATTTGAAGATGCCATAGCCAAGACAAATTATTTGCAGTAGCCTTCAAACACTTAGGACTGCCTTTGTTGATTTTCAGTCTGAACATCTTGTTTTTTGATAATGGCACTTTTGCTATCATTCTCCCTTTTCCATCACCCATAATCAGCCCACTCTTGTTCATCTCTATCTGATACCCCTTCTCTAAAAGCTGCCCAATACTCAAAATATTTGTTTTTAATACTGGAACATAATAAGCATGAGAAATAAACTGATGATCTCAATTCTTTAATCTAATAAGAATATCTCCTCTACCCATGACTGGAACTGTAGTTTTATCACCAAAAAAATACTACTTTTAATAGACTCATCAAGACTACAAAATAAATCTTTTTTACCAGTCATGTGATTGCTGGATCCTGAGTCAAGATACCAAAAATCTTGATTCCTTTCTTCATCTCCATTCCAATTCAGCAGCAAAGTGGACTCTTTATCTTCTTCGGCCTCAACAAAATTTGCTTCTTCATTTTTGCTTGATCCACACTATGCAGCAAAGTGCCCAAATCCTTGACAATTGTAACATTGAACATTTGATTTTCGACCACGGCCACCTTGAAACCAATAACCTCTGCCACGTCCTCTTGACTTTTGTTGTTGAAAATATGCATCTGCATCATTAGGAAACGTTCTGCCTCCTCTACCTCTTTCGTTGTAATGGCTTGGAACTGGTATAGTATCGATCCGTGAATTCTGTAGAGTCTGTAGTGTGATTTTGGTGTGAAACAATAGTTCTAGTAACCTGAATTACAGAGAGAATTAAAAGGTTGAACGTGCTCGAGGCATAGAAATCTTAAGATGGGTGACCTCCTAGGAAGCTATATAGTTGAAAATGACAGCAATTAATAAGAAAATTTTTATTTGATAAAATTAATCTATGGACTGTCAGGAGTCTAGTGATAAAATTTTGAGTGAAAATAGAGTCAAATAGACCTTCAAAAGTTAAGCTAAAGTTCGCCTCTGGTTCTATTTAATTAAACCAGGGTTTAACCGAACTTTGACCCAATTTTTAAAAATACTTATTGAGCTCAAAAAGGTGTAATGTGGGAAGTTTAAAGGTATAAAATAATTTTTAGTAATTTTTGACAGCATTAAATTAGTATTTTACGGTAGAACCGAACAGTGTTGAATCGGACCGATTTAAGTGAACCGGGCCCCAAATGGACTCCGGTTGAGCTTAAATTTTGCATGGAGGCTATATTTGATATTTTAACAATGATGGAATTGGTTGGGAGTGAAAATAATTTGGAGAACACATAGATACCCAGAAAAAGTTTAAATTGACCGAAAAATTAAAATTTTAGTTCAAACCGGTTGGACCACTTTGGTCGGACCAGTTCGATTCAAATTACACTTATAAATAGCCCTTAAGACCAGATTTCTCTAGAAAAATCCCTAGATAAACCGACCTCCCTCCTCCTCCCTTTGGCCAAAGTGATGTTTCCCCATTCTTCCTCTATTTTCTTCATTTTCTCTTCCAATCTCTCCTCACATCTAAGCCTCCTAAACAAATTTAAACCTCTCTAGAATCTGGTGATGGTGATTGGAGTCCATTTGGAGTGCTAAAAGTGGAAGAAAATAAGTGAAAAAATTTATGTGTCAAATTGAGGTATGTAAAGTTGACATTTTTAAATTGGTTTAAAGGTTCAAATAGGTATTTTAATTAGTATGTCTAGAGTATGTTTATTAATTTTATTGCATAAAGGGAGCAAATTTATGGTGATTTCTTTGATGTTTATATTCGGCCACTATTGGAGCATAAGGAAAGTGACGGTGTTTTAAGGAGCCATGGCTATGGAAGCATGTTTAAGATGTGGAGAACAAGAAAATAGGGTTAGTGGAGACAATATCCTCCTCTTTCCATGTTAAAAGTATGATTTTTAGTTATGTTTAAACATAAAGTATGTGAAATATGCATGTTTAATTAAATCAAACCATATAGTAATGGTTAGGAAAGTTAAAAATGAGAATTTGAATGATTAAAATTAAAAGATAAAACTTTGATGATGTGGGTATAGTTTGGCCGAATGGTATGTCCATGGTTTTCCATGGTATGTCATGATGTTATGTCATTTTAATAATGCATATATGATGTTTGACATGAGATTGAGTTAATAGAATGAATGAGAGAAAGAAAAATAATCATAATGGATGTTGAACACATAGGCTGAATGGTATAAGTATGTAAAAATGTTATTTTGATGTGATTTAATGGTATGACTATGTTAATGGACATGTAAATTAACTAAATGAATGATAAAGGTGATAAAAAGAATTTATGATGGATGTGTAGCATGATGGCCGAATGGTATACATGCATATATCATGGTATACTATGATGGTATAATGATTTTAATAAAAGAAAATGAATAAAGAATGAAAAATAAGTATATGAGAGTTCATTTGAAAATTATTGGAGTATAATTATATATATTAAAGTGTGACATTGTATTATATTTACCATGAAAATTATAGAATATGTGTACATTTAAGTGCACTTATGGTATAAATGAAGTTTATATTGAATATTGAGTGAATTGAAATGGAATTCATGAAAAAAGAATGAAAATGAAGTAAAACTGTAATGTATTGCTTGATATTGTGGAATTGATCTCATTTGATACATGAAGTGGAAAAAAAAATTGAATAATGATTGTGCCTTGCCCTTAGTGATCTAGTAGTAAATCTACTTCAGGATATAGATCGCTAGCCATAAAGACGTCAGTGTGTACCGCGGTAGCAAGTCATGGCGACTTGCAATTGTAGACCAATGACGGTTTACTTACAAATATCAGTGTAGTGTAAAGTGTAACTGCAATGATGTCGGAGTGTAATTTGGCCTCCCAGTAGCTACCCAAGTGTAGTGACGTTAGAGTGTAATTTGGCCCCCTAGTGGCCACTCCGAGTGTTGTGACGTTGGAGTATAATTTGGCACCCTAGTGCCACTCCGACACTATCGAAGTGTAATTTGGCTCCTAAGTGGCCACTTCGGTAGGCTAGGGTTATAGAGCCCAGTCCCGCATATCCAGTCTAGCGAATTCTACTGGATGGTACTAGGGGCAAAGTAAAAAAAAAATGGATTAAAATAAGATTGTTTGAGAAATACAATAAAAAAAGGGATGAATAATTAAATGATTATATATGTAATTAAGTGATAAGATAAGATAAGATAAAGTGATAAGATAAGATAAGTGTTAAAATACAATAGAGATAAGATAAGTATGAGATAAGATGAGGATAAGGATAAGATAAGACAAGATAAGGACTAAAATGAAATTTGACTTAAAAAAGGTACCCTAAGGACTAAATGGTAATTATGTAAAGGATTAGGGGCATTATGGTAAATATTTAATTAAATTGATTAAAATAATGATAAATAAGAAAATAAGTGAAGATGAACTAAAATGAAAAAAACAGAAAGTTAGGGGTAAAACAACAATTGTATACTTAATAGATAAAAATTGAGTAAGTTAAATGAAAAGTGTAATTAAAATGATAATAGTGAGAAGAAATCGAAATTAGGGACTAAAATGTAATTTTGTAGGTTAGAAAAGAAAGAAGATGGAAAATAAGTGTAGATAAGGGCATTTTGGTAATTAAAAGAAAGTAAGGGACATAATCATAATTATTGAAAAAGATGAGGACCTAATTATAATTTTACAAAAGTATGGTAAGTTAAAGGACTTAGATGTAATTAATGAAGTCTAATTGGATTAGAACTTTAAATGAATTAGAAGTCAATTTGGAATAGAATTTTAAATGAATTAGAAGTCAATCTGAATTAGAACTGTAATTGGATTAGAATTCAATTTGAATTAGAATTTCAATTTGATTATTAATTAAATTATTTATGGAGATATTGATTAAGGAAAATAATTATAGAATAATGTGAATATTTTAGATAATAAAATAATGGGTTAAATAAGTAAATGAACCAAAGTGGTGGCATCTGTGTAAATATGAGGAAGTTCAAGGACCTAAGTGTAAATATGCTATACCAACTAACAAATTGCGGTTGTGTATCTTCTTTTTCATTTAAATTCAGTTTTGCCTGCAATACTTGAGCGATAGGTTCTTCTCTTCTCTTTAATCTTTCCTCATGGGCTTGCAATAAACCCAAGAGCTAATATGTTGTCATTGACTCCAAATCCTTCGACTCTTTAATAGCAGTTACAACATAATCAAATTTTGAAATCAACGAACGAAGAATTTTTTCAATCACACGAGCATCTTCCATCGTCTCTCCATATCTCTTTAATTGATTAACAATTGCCAAAACTCTATTGAAATACTCTTCAATAGACTCAGAGTCCTTCATTTTGAGATTTTCATACACACCTCTCAAGGTTTGTAGACATACCTTGATTACTTTATCTTTCCCTTTAAAGGAATTTTGGAGAACTTCTTAGGCTTCTTTTGCACTTGTTGCATTAGAAACTTTTTTCAAACATACTCTCCTCCAAGCACATATGGATAAGAGTAAGTGCTTGCTGGTCTTTCTTTCTAGCCTTTTGCAAAGCATCTCTTTGGGCAGCCATCATCACTTCTTCATTCTTTAGCTGATCACATCCCTTTTTTATAATCTCCCACACATCTTGGGACCCCAGTAAAGCTTTCGTTCTGATGCACCAATTGTCGTAGTTCTCCTTGGTGAGTTTTGGAAATTGGAATTGAAACATCCCATTCATCATGATTCAACTTAAAAGGAACTCTGATACCATAATTAATGTTGGAGAGAAGAAACAAAAATAGAGGAAAGAAATAAAACATGATCATTTTAATACATTCTCAATAATATTTATAGTCACATAAAAGTGACTCTTGGAATTTCACCACATAAAAGTGACTTTTGGATTTTCACCACATAATTAATTTCACCAATACAGATTACTAGATAAAGATTATTAAATAAAATTAATTCAAGTTTATCTTCTCAATAGGAATAGGCTGTGTTTTACAAGACAGTGCAGGGTTATTTATGGGATGCTTCTTGTGGCATATGCATGGAGTAGTGACAGCTAAGGAGGCTGAAGTGATTAGGCTTAGAGCAGCGATTAAGGGTGTGAGTTCTCTAAATCTTTCTTGTATTATTTCTGAGTTATATGCTTGTGGCCACCGGGTCTCGAGACGATCCAAGATCAGGATTACGCGATAATAAAAATAAAGACCGATTTATAGGCAAGAAAGTAGGGAATGATCGTCTCATTGTCTATTTCTTTTATCTGTCTCAAAATGCTTTTAAAATTATTTATTTATTTATTTATTTTTATTTTTATTTTTTGGAAAAAAAGGTTTTTTTTGGGTTTGCGTACGGAGGGTGCACATTCGTCGTCTCGTCGGGGAAGGAATGCACGGACGGGGAGTTGTACCCTTCTACGCGCGCGCGGGGCGCTGCCCCCAGTCGCGTGCGTACAAGGGGTGTTGCCCCCTACCGCGTGCGCGGTGAGGGGCATTCCCCCTCGTGCGCGGGCAGGCACGGTGCAGCCCCTCGCGCGAGGGGCCTCTGCTCGCTCCTGCCCCTCAGGTGCCTCCTGCGAGCGCGAGGCCACCCCTCGAGCAAGGGCGCCCCTACGTGCAGCAACGTGGTAGCAGTGCTACTTTGCCACAGTCCTCTTTTTAACACGAGATTCTTCCTTCTGACGTGCAATTCTGTCGAATTTTGAAGGCGCTATAGTCAAAATTGGACTAAAAAAACTTAATTTTTTCAGTTTTGATGTTTTTGGGGTGGATTATTAAGAAGGGGAGAGAGAAAAACAAAAGGAGGGGTTTTTTGAACAAAAACGGGGGATTTTTCTTAAGAGAAAAAGAACCTAATTTTCCTTAAGAGCAAAAAATTCTTCTTTTGATTTTCTTGGAACAAGAAAACGTTTGTTGAGATTAGATTCAACTTGAAAAAGGGAAAATCAATTCCCTTAGCTTGGGTTTTCTCATCAAACAACAAAAAATGATTTTTTAAGTTTTAGTGTTATTGAGTTTTGTGAGACAAAAACTTAACATTTCTTTTTGAATCTTTTGAGTCTGATTTCAAATCTTGATAAAGAGAGTGGATTGAGAACATCTTGCCTCCATATTATCAACTTTAAGGGTAAAGGATCTTGAACCCATTTTTATTATCTCGTTTTATTTTCTCATTTTATTTTCAATGCACTGATGAATATATAATAATGATTTGATGAATATGTGTTTTTAGAGTTGAAATTTATTCTCTTAGCATGATTTTTCAATCTTTATTTCTGTTTTTTGTATGAAAATGGATAAATGGATATGATTTGGGTGTGAAAAATCAGTTTATTATTTTTTTTTTATGATTTTTTGTAATAATATTTTCCCTTTTTAGTTTAAATCTTATTTATTGCCTTATGATGTTTATTTTCCTTATTTTTATTTTTATTTAGTTGATTTTAGAACTATTGCTAATATTTTTTGTTGCTGTTTTTATTTGGGGCTTAAAATGGGTATTGCTTGTTTAAGCATTTTTGTGACCAAATGGAGGGGTCACGACGCGTAGCAGACTACGTTACTTTGGTGAGCTCTTACCTATCTCTATTTGTGTGATTGTATTTGTTTACAAAATGAAATAGTTTTATTTTACGCGTGTGTTAGATAAAAAATCATAAGAATATGTTTAGGACTAAATCGGGATTTTTATTGATAAATTAGGACCAATGTCCTTGATTTTAGCCAAGATATGCAAAAATGTCATGAATTAAAATGAAGAGTTACTCAAAATGGGAACAATTCGTCTCAGTTTTCAAGCCAATAGCCGAAACAACTCTGCGATCCCCTTTTAAATGAGCATGAAGGAACCAATGTTCCTAAACCGAATAAATATCCAGATTTATATATGTTATCCCTTTTGATTGATTTTGTTTGATTGTTTAGATTTATGTTTATGTCTTGTGGGCCTTTGTAATTAATTATTTTTGGGACAATTTTATTTAGTTTTTTTTCATTTGGGCATTGTATTTTTTTCCCAATTTTCATTTCAATTTTGTTTAGCTTTTTATATGGTGGATTGTATTTGTCCCAATTTCCATTTTGTAATGGTCTGGCTTTGTGTGTTTATCACTTTATTTACTGATTTATTTACAGCTTTCATTTACCGCTTTCTCGATGCTTGAATTGCGCCTTTAATAAATTGCATTAATCATGTGAGATGAGAGATCGAATTTTCTAATCTAAAAACTCATTTATAATTAATCAAGTCATAAATAAGAGTGGAGTTACGACCCGTTCTCTAGTTTAGACCATAGAGGTTAGATGACCCTTCCCAATTTCTAGTAAATTCGTTGGCGACTACAAAATGCCTCGAAAGTGCCCAAAAGTTTCATGGGACTAGATGAACTTTCCCAATGTTCTATTGCGTAGGGATTCCAAAATGTCTCACGTTACCCAAGATCAAATGACGCGAACCATCCCTCGAGCCTTAAAAGTGGGTCTCAAAAAGGGGAGCCCTTTCCCCTAACGGGCCCGTTCCAGTGCACCTCACAGTGGCGACTCTGCTGGGGACTTTGTGGCTTTGCTCTGAAAGTGTCTTAGTTAAAATGTATAATTGAGTTTTTAAATTAAAGTTCCATCTCTCTTCTAAAATTGCATTGCATTATGCTATAGCCTTAGAATTACGCTAGTTTAGACCCTTATTTTAGCACGATACATTCCCGAAGCACGACCCTACGTTCACTCAATGTGGGAAAGTATTAAAGATAATCACCAGCTCAAGCCTAGTACCTTTTGGTATATCAAATGGAGACCCGATTGGTCGTTATGCTCGTGATGAGCTAGACCCGTTGACAGGGACCATGCTTGGGTAGCCCTAAAGTAACATCACCCTGACCAAAGCTCATGTAATGGCAATAAATACTTCCCCTATGTGAAATAAATTGTAATACAATGCTTGTCATGTGTGGGCCATCACGTATTGAACAAAATCAAACAAATTAAGTGGTCTTCTATCAAAGGCTTTCATGCCCCGGTGGGTTCACCTTAATTTGGTTGAAGTGTCCAAATACATAATGGCTGAAACTCATACATATGCACATTCTGAGAGTCGCTGGGCTGCCGGTTTCTCGCCATGCACTATGCTCGTTCCTTGGGTCCCCTATTGAACCATAGATTAAGCCCACCTAGGAATAGATCAATTGACCTTGTGTGTGGGGTTTAAAAGGTTGGAAGAATCTAATTGCTTATATGTGGTTGTGAAATGCTGCACGACTCACGATAATGCATCGTATACGTCATTCATGCATCACTCTGACAAAGTAAGTTATGCAACCATTATAGATTCGTTCGGGTGGTCTAGGGATCCTAGTGGATGGCTAATCAGAAATCCTATCTCCGAGTTGCCAGGAAGGGTATCAATTTGGGGTTCAGATTCACTTTTAGAGGGCAGTGAGACTTTATCTTCAGACTTTTCAGTAGAACTTAGTATGGCCGATCCGTCGAGAGAGACTAATGCGACCCAGGCATTGATTGCTGAGGAAGTGGGTAGGAGACTAGAGGGATTTGAAAATATGATGATGACCATGATGGGGAAGTTGACTACCGCAATGACGCAGCCCGCTAGGCAGCCACCGATTGCTCCTGTGGTAGGACAAGAGCGACAAGATCCACTTAGAGAGGATCCTCCAGAGATTTTATGCTCGCCAATGGCTGAGCACAGGGGTGCACCTGAACCTAAAAAGGTTGTAGATCTTGATGATGACTTCTTTGAAGAAGATCCTTTCTCAGTAAAGCGCAAGGTGCCTAAAGTTGAGAAAGTGATGTGGAAGAAGATGGAAGAGAGGTTTGAGGCCATGGCTTGTATGCTGACAATAGTTAGGGGGATGAACCCTGAGGATAGGGAGTTAGATGGGGATGACCTAGTGCCCCAAAACTTCAAGATGCCTAATATTCCCAAGTTTGATGGGACTTCTGATCCGATAGCGCACATTAAGCAGTACTCTCTAGTCATGAAGGGTACCACCTTGTCTAGGAAGCAAAAGATAGAGTATTTCTGCCTGAGCCTTATTAGAGCCGTAGTAGATTGGTATCATGGGTTGGACAAAAGGTCCAAAGAGGATTAGAATCTGCTGACTGAAGAGTTCCTTAAGCAGTATGATAGTAGTACCCGGATGGAGGTCACTTTGATGGACCTAGAAATGTTACAGCAGAAATCAGGAGAGTCCTTCCATGAGTATCTCACTAGGTGACGAAACAGGGTTATGGAGATGAAACATAAGCCCTATACTTCTGAACAGATTTGGTTGTTTATCCGAAATACAAGTCCATACCTAAAGGAGGGACTAAAGATGAAAGGTCTCAAGGATTGGGAATCCTTGAAGGATATCGGCATAGAGGCTGAGAGTGAATATATGGCCAAGAGGGCAAGCAGTGAAGCCTATGCAAGGAAGGTTTATAGCAATCAGGGGGCAGGCAAGTCAGCTGGCTCTGGCAATGCCAATAGGACAGGAAAGACAGCTGAGGTTTTAGCTACGGGAGCAAGCTAAAGGTACTTTTCGAACCTAGGTCGACCTCTATCATGGGTTCTGAAGAAGCTTGAAAAAGAAGGAAAGCTATGACCATTGGCACCTAAGCCGGCTAGAACCCAGGGACAGCTTGGACATAAGGGGAATGAGTACTGTGCATACCACCAGCATACTGGGCATTTGGCAGATAATTGTGTGAGGTTGAGACATGAGATTGAGGATCTGATTGATAGCAAGCATATCATAGATCCTGAACACCGATAGGGTAAAAAGAAGCCGGGATACAGTGTAGTTCCGCCTCCTGTTTTTATGATTGGGTCTAGTCTGCCGGAATGGTATGTTTTGCAAGACTTGTATAGAAACGAGTACATCGCTGTCACTCGCCCTAAGCCAAGTGAAAAAGGGGCCCCTATGGCAATGATTGATTATTGGTCCATTAGTGAGAGTGGAGAAGAGGATTAGCAAGAGGGGGAAGAGGTTGTGCCTGCTGATCCATGGGATTCAGAGGATGAGAATATAGGAGCAGTGACCCGGAGTGGAAGGGTGGTTCTAGAAGCAGAGAGGCAACCAGAGCTAGTGCCTGAACCGGTCGAGTTGGGAAAGGATCGGATATAAAACCAGCTGAAGAAGACCACCGCTCATATATCTATTTGGGATTTGTTGTGGCAGTCACCGTCGTATAGGCAGAGGTTGGTTGAGGCTTTGTGCGAGTCTACTGTTGCTACCACCATCTCACCATCCGAGCTGTTAGAATTGGTTAAGGGGAATTCTGGGGAGAATTTGGTATACTTTGATGCTGATTTACCAGTTGAAGGTCGTAATCACAACTGCCCCTTATACATTAAGGCACAGATTAATAGCAAGCACATTGCTTGCGTAATGGTGGATGATGGCTCGTCCATAAATGTTTTCCCTTTGGTAGCGCATCAAGCCTTCAGATTGGATGAGAGTATGCTAAGCAGGTCTGATCTCACCATCACTGCTTACGATAATTCTAAAAGGCAAGCCTTAGGTACCTTCAAAGCGGTAGTAAAGACTAGGCCTGTTGAGATGGAGGCAAAGTTCGTAGTGTTGCCTATCCCTGCCAATTTTTCAGCTTTGTTAGGAAGGCCTTGGTTTCACAAATTGGGGGAGTGCGCTCTACTCTCCATCAGATGATCAAGATACCACATGGAGGAGAGATAGTGATTATCAAAGCTGTAAGGGAAAACCAAGTCTCTACCTTGGGAATCGTTAATCAACCGTTTAATGGTTTTCATGTATCTGTGATAGGGGAAGAGGGGAACTCAGTGGATAGTCCCCAAGTACTGAATATGATGAAGAAGATGAACTTTTTTCCATAGACTGGTTTAGGCAAAAACTCTCAGGGCCAGTAGTCTGTTATCAACACCAAGGGTCAGAAGGACCGAAAGGGTTTGGGCTATGGAAGTGGAAATGCCAAGGGGAAGAAGAAATTAGATGGTATTCCTCATATCTTGGAGACCTTCATGCCTGCATCCTATGTTTGTGCTTACACGGGAGAGGCTAAGCCTCAGTGGGTTGATAGTATGATCATACCGGGGTTTGAGATCTTCAATGATGTTTTTGATTGGGAAGTCGGAGCTAGCAGATCCACAGAAGGCTTTAGGGATGAAGAGGTCATGACCTAGTGTGACATTTGGATAAGTCTGAGCCAGAAGAAATCATCACTGGGAAGCTTCTGGCTGTCCAGTCGAAGGGAAAGGAGAAAGTGGAGGTTGAAGCTCCAGAGCCAAATTTGAAGATCCAAAACTTGAAGATTTATGAGGTAGCAATCGGACCTCCTCCAGGCAAAGACAATAGTGCACTATCGGCTGCAACGTTTGCATCGATGGGAAATGAAGATGATAATTATTTAGATGGTCTTTTTATTCCAGAACTTTTTAATAGTGACAATATTTGTAATTCCAGTTTTATCAATGATATGAATGACTTTGCTTATTTATGTGATGTCTCTAATGATTTCATTTCACATGATCACAAACATAATGCATTCATTTTTGACATTAATTCAACCGATACGACTATGTTTAATCTTGGGACCTTGGTAAACCCAAGGGAAATCTTGATAGCATCCCATATAACTCGTGAAAAGAGAGTACAATTTGAGAGAATACTGAAAAAATACAAAAAAGTCTTTGCTTAGACCTATGAAGACATGCCAGGGATTAACAGAGAGTTTGCTGAGCATGCCATCCCGACTTACCCAGAGTGTAGACCAGTCAAGCAAAAGCTTAGGAGGCTTAGGCCGGAATGGGCATAGAAGGTGAAGGAGGAGGTCCACAAGCAGATTGAGGCCAAATTTCTAGTGGAGGTTTAGTACCCAACATGGTTGGCCAATGTAGTCCCTGTAGCTAAGAAGGATGGAACAGTGTAGATATGTGTGGATTACCGGGATCTAAACAAGGCTTGTCCGAAGGGTGACTTTCCCTTACCGCATATCGATGTACTAGTGGATAGTGCGGCTCCTTGCATGATGTACAACTTCGTGGACGGGTATGTCAGGTACAATCAGATCCTCAATAAGATAGTAGATCGGATTAAAACTGCCTTCATAACCGAGTGGGGTACGTTTGCATACAAGGTTATGCCCTTCGGGTTAAAGAATGCGGGAGCGACTTATCAAAGGATGGTTACGAAGATTTTAAGTGACTTGATCCACAAGGAAGTTGAAGTGTATGTTGATGACATGATGATCAACTCCGCTACTAAGGAGGGTCATTTTGAGGCTTTTGAAAAGTTCTTCCGAAAGATCAATAAGTACGATCTCAGCCTTAACCCTAAGAAATATGTCTTCGGAGTTACCTCAGGGAAATTGCTGGAACATATAGTGAGTCAGAGAGGAATCGAAGTGGATCCTGATAAGGTCAAAGCAATTAGAGAAATGCCCGTGCCTCAAAAGGAGAAAGAAGTCAGAAGTTTCTCAGGAAAGCTTCAGTACATCAGTCGCTTCATTGCTAAGCTAGCTTCGGTATGTGAGCCGATATTCAAGCTTCTCAAGAAGAGTCAGCAAGTCAAGTGGAATAGTGATTGCCAGATAGCTTTCGATACTATCAGGGACTACCTTTTGAACCCATCTGTTTTGAGACCACCACGGTCTGCTAAGCCTCTAATCTTATATTTAGCCATAGAAGACAATTCAGTGGGTGCCATGATGGCTCAGGAAGATGAGTTTGGAGTGGAGTTCTCCATGTACTACCTCAGTAAGAAATTCTTACCTTATGAGGCTAAATATGTTGAGGTCGAGAAGATTTGCTTGGCGGTAATTTAGGCCTCTATAAGAAGTGGCAGCATTATATCCACTCGTTCAGTGTACAGGCAGTTGCCAAGCATGACCCACTCAGATACCTTCAAGAAGTACCTTCTTTGCTAGGAAAGATGGGAAGATGGTTGCTACTGTTGCAAGAGTTTAATATAGAGTATGTGTAGACACCGGGTCCCAAGTAGCCTTGATCAGCATTACCCAATGATGAAATTAAGTATGCCGATTTATAGGCAAAAAGAATGAAAGTTAAAAGTGATAATTTCCTTGTCGTTTTGATTTGTTAGGAATGAATAAAAATGTATTTTAAAAATATTTTAAAAATATTTTAAAAATGTTTTAAAAATTATTTTGGGATAAAAAGTTAGTTTTTAAATTATTGTGTTTTATAGAAATTTAAAGAAAAAAAAAATTTCGCGTGAATGTCGGGCTGCGGCAACGCTGGGCGCGCGGCGCAGTGCCCCGGAGCGCAGGCGTAGCGCGCTCGCCCCCGCGCTGCACGAGAGCTCCGCGCGCGCTAGCGACGGCTTGCCCATCGCGCGTGCAGCTGGGCGCGCGCCCTGCGCGCGGGGATGCCCGTCGGGCGCTCCGACGGGGCATCCCTCGCCCCTGTCGCCCCCTGCTGCCGATTTTGGCCATTTTGGCCCCAAAAATTGATTTTTCCTCAACTTTTTTTTTTTTTTGTAGAATTCAATGGTAAAACTTTTAAAATTCCAAACCTTTGATTTTCTTCAGTTTTTTGCTTTTATTGAAATTAAGTCAATTTAATTTTTCATTAAAAAATCTGATTTTTGGGGAAAATAAAAAGGATTTTTGGAGAAAGAATTAGGGATGATTTTCTTTTGAAAATATTTTCTTCTTCTTTCTTCTCTAAAAACTAAATTCTCTCAACTTTTCTAAAGAATTTTTTCCAAGTGAATTCTTGAGACAAAAAAGAATAATTTTTGTTCTTGGGAATTTTTCTTTTTCTCATCAAACAATTTTTACTTTAAGACTAAATTATTTGTTCTTGAGTAAAAATCATTTTCAATATTTTATTTTTTCTAATTTTATTCTTACAATCAAAACAAGGAATTGGATCATCTACCTTCATTTATTTAAGATAAATTTTGAGGGTAAACATTTTTGGCTCAATTTCTTAATTTAATTTTAAGTTCATTCTTTTGTTTTTATTTAATTAGTTAACATGTAAATTCTTCTAGTTCTATCATTTTCTTATTATTTTCTTATTCTATTGATTTTATTTAATAATTATCATGTAAATTCTTTTAGATCTATTATTTAATTGTTCATATTTTACTTCTACTTTTATTTTTTATTTAATTGTTCATATTATTATTTCTTACTCTTATTTCTTATTTAATTGTTCATGTTCATATCATTGTCATCATTTTTGTTCACATATATTATTAGTATTATCATTTAACATGTTTTAGCATAATTGGCTTATTTTTATTTTCATTTTATTCTTCCATATTTAATTGAATTGTTCATATATTATTATTATTATTATTATTATTATTATTATTATTATTATTATTATTATTATTATTATTATTATTATTATTATTATTATTATTATTATTATTATTATTATTACCAAGTGCTTATGTGATTGTCCATATTATTATTGGTATTATTATTATCATGCCTTAAACATGTCATGTTGATTTTATTTCCTATTGTTCTTGCATGTTTATATGATTGTTCATGTTCCTTGATGTTATTGTGTCTTATTATTATTATTATTATTATTATTATTATTATTATTATTTTTGATTGTTCATATTCTTTGTTATTATTGTGTTATTATTATTATTGTAGTTACTACCATCATTAGTATTATTATTATTATCCTTATTCTTGTTTAATTTTATTATTACTATTATTATTTATGTTTTATGCATGCTGATTTTTATTATTACTTTTGCTTTTTATGCATGATTGGATGTTATTGTTGTTATTTTATATTTTTATGCATGTTAAATTCTATCATCATTATTTTATGCTTGTTTATGCATGTTGAATTTTATTATTGTTATGTTATCTTTTATGCATGCTAAATTGTTAATTTGTTAAATTGCATATTTTTATTATGTCATTTTAATTGGCTTGTCATGCATGATGCAATTTTGTTTGCTTTAATTTAATTGTTTTAATATTATATATTTAATTCAATTTTTATACTAACTTCATTTTTATTTATTTTTTTATTTTTCAATACTCATTTTTATGTGTGAGTTTTTGCTAAGTGGGAGCCCATGGAGATTTGAAGATCCATTTGGGAGTTGTTTATTTTTTTATTGCTTTTCGTTATTTTGGATTAATTCATTTCATCATGTAATTTGTAATAAATTATTTTTTTATTTACGTTAATTAAAAAAACCTCAAAAATATTTTTATTTAATTAACTTGAATTTTTCTAAATAAAATGGGACCAATGTCTTAGTTTCTTCATTCAAAATAAATTATCACTTTAAAATTATTTTCTTTAATTATGCATGAGAGGACCAATGTCCTCATCTTTAATAAATAGCCCGATTTATGTATTAATTGTATTTTATTTACAAATGGGGGTTGTATTCCGCCCCTAGTTTTGTTGTAATTTATTTTGCTTTCATTTACTTTATTTATCGCTTTTATTATGTGTTTGACATGTGCGTTTAATTAAATTGCATTAAAATTGAATGAGAAAAGGGATGAAACGCTAAATTCAAAACTCAATTATAAACTTAATCAAGGTATGAATAAATGGGAAGTCCTGAACCATCTCTGGTCTTTGGGCTCAACGAGACGAGAGGGCTTGTAACACCCCCTACGTCCCCGTTGGAAGGACGCCAGAGAGTGCTACCGATGCTCACTCACATACATGCACATATACACTATGTAGAAGCATACATTCATACATAATCATACATGCATGAATGCGGGATAATTAAAAACTTACCTTGCGGGCAAAAGCTGGTCATGCATTAACTCACACACTCGCAAGCACTAAGTGGAAGCATAAGCACATGCACACACACATACACTCTTTCAATCAGCGGAAGCATAAAGCAGACGACATAACTGAGGAATAACTTAACACATACTTACAACAGCATTTCATCATCCGAACATTACATTAAGGTCCTTACATATAACACATTTACAAAAGGTTATAGAATATAAAACCCAAATTACAGAAGCTGATAACAGAAATAATAACTCCTAACTCCTATGTGGCCGACCCTGCAGATGCGAGACTCGAACCGAACCAAACCTGCCACCTGCATGGGAAAAGAGCCCGTGCTAAGCGATAACGCTTAGTGGGGAGAACACACAAGTATATGGACGGCCATTCACAATGGTCGTCAAAATATAACATAAACACAAATGACGAAAACAAATGCTCATAACATATCATTAACTATGCTTACATAATAAACCATACGATCGGTAGTATATATATTCACATTACCTGATTACTCATCTTGGTACCAAACACCTGTAGTTACCATATTCTTCTAACCATATTAAAGCAATACCAAGCCGACATAATACCAGACTAAACACAATTATTACCATGCAATTACACATACAAATTACTTTCACTTACCGTACTCACCATATCAAATGTCAGAGATTTCACGTGCGTAGATACTACTTATCATGCAGAACATACACCATCATCATGCAAAGCCCTAGAGGTCTAAACATACAACTATCATGCCAAGATACATTCACATTAGTCGAGAACCAAGGAATAAATTCAAAATACCGCACTTCCACTGCGCAACACCACTACATAAAATATCATGGCATGGAAAGCAAACACATGACAACATACCGAGAGTGCTACAATAGCTGAGTTCCAAAAACCCTATAGTATAACATTTCATTATGGTATATGCACTTACCAGAAGCCGATCCACATGTATTACACCACAATATTACATATACCAATTCACCAATTCAACATAGCATTCAGTGATTCGAGCCAGCATACTTATACATATTAATTCACATGCTTATAATCATAACTAATCGAATTCAAATGAGTTCACGATACGATATATGTGAGTAATCATATATAAGATACACGCTTAAGTCACATTTAACCCATTCAGGGATTCGTATGCACATTTGGATGAATAATTGATTCACATAACTGAAATCTTACGCATACGGATATCTCATTCTCATATTCATATCAGACAAAGCAAACAGAATACCTGCTGACTCAAAACAGTGGATAACGAGTGTACGGACAGTACCTTACGGGTATGAATCGGCCAAAGGGTACCTTACGGGTACGAATCAAAAAGCAACATCATTTTTCACATTCAAAAACATTTTCTGAGGGGACCTTAAACAAGATCCAAACACATTAAAGGTTCACGAGGAACCACACAGGGACCTGATCAGGGTCCAAACGTCCAAAGGTGCTGCAGCTAAAGAGACTCTATTAGGCATGCCTAACTATCCACTTACTTGACTCTAGCAGGTTGGACATCATTCAAATCATATGTCGAAACACCTAATATGTATATATACATACATACATATATATATATATATATATATATATATATATATATATATATATATATATATATATACACATATAATCATGCATACGCCAGCGTATAGTAAACATGTAGATAAGTTCATAATGTTAACCATGCATCATACAATTTATGTTACAAAACATATAATATAATTCTGTTAACACCTTAACATTATTCAATATTTTGGAGCATATCAGGGTCAAATATGGAACATTATTATACCAATGATTAACAATGCATAAATTTAATCATGCAAGGATACTATTTACATATAAGCATGACATATTATTCTTAAGGAAGGTTCATGAGTAAATACACGCACAACACCTTTCACATTTTAATATAACACACTCACGATAAACAATCATGAAATTGGCATTCATAACTCACTGGTGTTCAAATTGTAACATGCGATACCATTTATAATAATTAACATACATAAGCAAAATCGTAATAAAGTATAACACATTAGCTCCTAAGCTAAGGCATAATATGGCATTCAGACATTAATCCTATCATTCAAAAGACTCAATTTACCTCTTGTGTCACACCAAAAGACTCAATTTACAATCCTAGGCTCCTTAGGGTTAGTGGGTCATTCCAATATTCTATTGGGGTGAACGCCTCCAAGACCCCTTTGATTTGCCCAAAATGGATAATATGCACCGTCTTAGGCTCACTGAGGCGAGACGAACTTTCCCAATGTTTTATTGGGTGGCGACTCTATGAAATCTCCTTGTTGCCCAAAATAGATGCACTTGTAAATACCTTACAAGTTTTCATGAACCTCTCTCGATCGCCCTAAAAGTGGACCTTCGGGGGCCACGGGGTTCCGCG
The DNA here is from genome assembly GCA_947683425.1 of Excoecaria cochinchinensis. Lineage (NCBI taxonomy): Eukaryota > Viridiplantae > Streptophyta > Magnoliopsida > Malpighiales > Euphorbiaceae > Excoecaria > Excoecaria cochinchinensis. Next base: position 3,886,264 of record CANTUQ010000018.1, read on the forward strand.
CGTGTCACAGTGGCGACTCCACTGGGGATAATAAGAGGCTTCCCTTCGAAAGTACCTTGGTTAAAATTTACAATTGAGTTTTAATTTAGAAATTTCATCCCTTTTCAAAATTGCATAGCATATCATTAAAACCTTAGATTATGTTAGTTTGGTCCCTATCTTAACCCCGGTGCGTTCCCAAAGCATGACCCTACGTTCACTCAATGTGGGGAAGTGTTAAGGATAATCACCAGCCCAAGCCTCGTACCTTATGGTATATCAAATGGTGACCCAATCGGTCATTATGCTTATGATGAGTTAGACCCGTTGGCATGGACCATGCTTGGGTAACCCTAAAGTTTCACTACCTTTGACCAAAGCTCATGTATTGGCAATATATACTTCCACTAGGTGAAATGTACCATAATACCGTGCTTGCTATGTGGGCCGTTACATATTGAGTAAGATGAGTTAAATTAAATGGTCTTTCATCAAAGGCTTTCATGCCTCGGTAGGCCCATCTTAATTTAATTGAGGTGTTTAAATACATAATGGCCAAACACTCATACGTGTGTACATTAAATAAGAGATGTTATGCTGTCGGTTTTTTACCATGCACCATATGCGTCCAATGGGTTCCCTGGTAACCCTTGGATAAAGCCCAGCTAGGAAAGAGACTATGCTACCTCGTGTGTGGGGGGCAATAAGGTTGGAAGGATCTATATGCTTGCATGTGTTTGTCTATGCTGCATCAGCACGATCATGCATTGCATTTCAATCATGCATCATCCTAACGAGATGTATTTTTTTTCAGCCATCATAGATTCGCCCCGGTGGTTTAGGGGTCCCAATGGTCGGTTGAGAAGGATTCCACTCTTGGGGTTACCAGAGCTAGTGTCATATCAGAGCTCAGATTCTCTTTTAGAGGGCAGTGAGACTTTTTCTTCAGAATTATCAGCTGATACAAGTATGTCTAATCCAGCTAGTGGGTCTGATACAACTAGGGCAATGATTGCCGAGGAAGTAGGAAGAAGAATGGAGGAGTTTGAGGCCAGAATGATGGCCATGAAGGGCAACCTTGCCACTACCTTAGCTCCACTTATGGGGCAGCAAGCTGCTGCTCCTATTAGGGGGCAAGATGAACAAGGGGCTGTTAGGGAGGATCCCCCTGCTGTAGTTGACCTACCTGCGGTTGAGCAAAGAGCGCCAGTGCCTGTTGAGTATAGGGAAGGCCCGAAATCTGAGGTTGACCTCTGGGAAGATGAGCAAGAGGAACAGATGGTGGCAAAGGGGAAGTCGCCTAAGCTGGAAGAGGTAATGTGGAGAAAGATGGAGGAGAAGTTTGAGGCTATGACAAGGATGATTACGGTAGGAAGGGGAATGAACCCGGAGGATCGTGAGTTGGATGGGGATGATTTGGTCCCCCAGAACTTCAAGATGCCCGACATTCCAAAATTTGATGGCACCTCTGACCCTGCTGCACACATCAAGCAGTACTCACTAGTCATGAAGGGGACAACTTAAATAAGGAAGCAGAAGATAGAGTACTTTTGCTTGAGTCTTACAGGGGCTGCCATTGACTGGTACCATGGGCTGGACAGGAGGTCCAAAGAAGACTGGGACTTATTGACTGAAGAGTTCCTAAGGCAATACGATTGCAGTACCCGGATGGAGGTCACAATGAAGGATCTAGAGCTGCTGCAGCAGAAGGCTGGGGAGTCTTTCCATGAATACCTCACTCGGTGGAGGAACCGGGTTATGGAGATAAAGCGCAAGCCCGACACTCCTGATCAGATCCGATTGTTCATTCGGAATGCTAGCCCATATCTGAGGGATGGACTGAAAATGAAAGGGCTGAAGAATTGGGAGTCCTTGAAGGACATTGCTATAGAGGCAGAAGGAGAATATATGGCCAGAAGGGCAAGCAGTGAGGCTTATGCCAAGAAGGGCTACAACAATCAATGTGCAACCAAGTCAGCTAGTTCCAGCAGTGGTAACAGAAGTGGAAAGACAGCTGAGGTGTCAGCGACAGGTGTGAACCAGAGGTACTTCTCAAATTTTGGCAGGCCTTTGTTATGGGTATCGAAGAGGTTGATGAAGGAGGGGAAGCTACAACCCCTGCCACCAAGGCCAGCTAGGACCCAAGGGGAATCGGGGCATAAAGAGAACAAATACTGTACCTTTCACCGATATACTGGACATCTGATAGACAATTGCTTCAGGCTGAAGCATCAGATTCAGGATCTGATCGATAGTAAGCATATCACTGATCCTAAAAAGAGGGAGAGCAAGAAGAAGTCTAATTTCAATGCTATGCCACCACCCGTCTTTATGATTGGGTCGAGTCTATCCGAATGGTATGTCCTTCAAGATTTTTATGGCAATGAATATGTCGCTATCACTCGCCCTGAGCAAGTGAAGAAGGGATATCCGTGGCGGCAATAGACTATTGGTCCACTAGTGAGAGTGGAGATGAAGATGAAGAGGAGAAAGATAGAGAGTTCACGGATCCATGGGATTCGGAGGAGGAGGAGAGAGTTGGGGCTGTAACAAGAAGTGGGAGAGTGGTCCCCGAAGTTGAGAAACAGCAGGACTCAGTGTAAGCACCTGTGGAGAAGGAGCCGGAAGAAAATTCCATAGTAAAGCAGCTGAAAAAGACCACGGCTCTGATATCTATTTGGGACCTTCTAAGGTAATCCCCTTCTCATAGACAGAAGTTAGTTGAGGCATTGAGTGAGTCCACCGTAGCCACCACAATTTCTCCATCCGAGCTGCTAGATCTCGTCAAGGGGGGATCAGGGGAAAGACTGGTATTTTCTGATGCAGATTTGCCAGCTGAAGGCCGCAATCACAACCGACCACTATACATCAAGGCTTAAATTAACGGCAAGCACACCGTTTGTGTTATGGTTGATGATGGCTCATCCATAAATGTCTGCCCTTTGGTGGCACTTCAGGCTTTTGGGCTGGACGAGATTATGTTGAGTAAGTCTGATCTGACCATCACAGCCTATGACAATTCTCAGAGACAGGCATCGGGAACATTCAGAGCTCTAGTTAGGATTGGGCCCATTGAGATGGAGGCAGAATTTGTGGTCTTGCCTATCCCAGCAAATTTCTCAGCCCTACTGGGAAGACCGTGGTTCCATAAATTGGGAGGAGTGCCGTCCACCCTACACCAAATGGTAAAGATACCTCATGAAGGGGAGGTGGTGACCATTAAAGCAACGAAAGAAAACCAAGTGTCTGCCTTGGGGATCTTTAATCAGCCATTCTGTGGTTTTCACGTATCAGTGATTGGTGAGGAGCAGGGTTTGACAGATAGCCCTCAGGTGATGAACATGCTGAAGAAAATGCACTTCCTTCCAGGTGCTGGTTTGCGAAAAAAATCACAAGGGCTGCAGTCTACTAGCACAAGACAAGGCTAGAAAGATCGGAAGGGTCTGGGCTACAAAGGAGAGCATGGCAGGAAGAAAGTGTCAGAGAAGATCCCCCACATTTCAGAGAGTTTTGTTCCCTCATCTTCGGTCTGTGCTTACACTGGTGATGAAGAGCCTCAGTGGATAAATGGAAAGATCATTCCGGGGTTTGAAATCTTCAATGATGTCTTCGACTGGGATGTTGGAGTTACCAAGTCCGCAGAGAACTTCTGGGATGAGGAGATCATGACTCAGTGCAATATTTGGGATAGGGATGGGCCTGAGGAGATTGTCACTGATAAGCTGTTAGCTACCAGGTTGAAGGGAAAGGAAAAGATGGTAGAGCCAGAGTTGAAGATTGAAAATTTGAAGATTTCACCGGAGGTATGAAAAGCCTCCACCAAGCCAAGAAGTCAAAACACAGTCGGCTGCAACATCATCGTCGACAGAAGATGAAAATAATAGTTACTTAGATAATGTTTTTATGCCAGAACTTTTTAATGATAATATTAATGTTGCTAATTACATTAATGAGATGAATAACTTTACTTACTTGTGTGATGTTTCTGATGATTTCATTCCTCATGATCATCAACATGATGCATTCATCTTTGACATTAACTCAACTAGCACGACTGCATTTAATCTCGGAACTTTGGAGAATCCAAAGGAAATTTTGATAGCATCAGATATAACTCCTAAGGAGAGGCTAAAATTTGAGAAAATATTAAAAAAATATGAAAGTCTTTGCCTGGACCTACGAGGACATACCGGGAATTGATCGAGATGTAACCGAATATTCCATTCCAACTTACCCAGAGAGTAAACTGGTCAAGTAAAAGCTCAGAAGGCTTAGGCCAGAATGGGCTCAGAAGGTGAAAGAGGAGATCCATAAGCAGATTGAGGCTAAGTTTCTACTAGAGGTTAAATACCCGACGTGGCTGGCTAATGTAGTTCCTGTGGATAAAAAGGATGGAAAGGTTCGGGTGTGTGTGGACTATCGGGACCTGAATAAAGCCTGCCCGAAAGATGATTTTCCTCTGCCTCATGTTGATGTGCTGGTAGATAGTGCCGCTGCTTACATGATGTACAGCTTCGTGGACGGGTACGCAGGGTACAATCAAATCCTTAACAAGATAGTGGATCGGATTAAGACCGCCTTCATCACCGAATGGGGTACATTTGCTTACCGGGTCATGGCTTTCGGACTAAAGAATGTAGGAGCGACCTATCAGAGGATGGCCACCAGAGTTCTCAATGATTTGATCCACAAGGAAGTGGAGGTGTATGTTGACGACATGATGATCAAGTCAGCTACCAGAGAAGGTCACTTCGAGGCTTTGGAAAAGTTCTTTCAAAGGATCAATAAATATGATTTATGCCTCAATCCCATCAGGTAAGCTGTTAGGCCATATGGTAAGCCAGAGAGGAATTGAAGTAGATCTTGACAAGGTCAGGGCCATCAGAGAGATGCCAGTGCCTCAAAAAGAGAAAGAGGTTAGAAGTTTCCTGGGAAAGCTTTAGTACATCAGCCGGTTTATTGCTAAGCTGGCTTCAGTATGTGAGCCCATCTTCAAGCTTCTTAGGAAGAATCAGCCTGTGGTATGGAATAATGATTGTCAATTGGCCTTTGATACTATTAAGGATTATCTCCTAAATCCTCCAGTTTTAAGACCACCACGGCGTGCCAAACCATTAATCTTGTATCTGGCTGTAGAAGACAATTCAGTGGGTGCCATGATGACCCAGGAGGATGACTTTAGGGTAGAGTTTGCTGTTTACTATCTTAGCAAGAAATTCCTGACATATGAAGCCAAATATGTTGAAGTAGAAAAGATTTGCTTAGCAGTTATTTGGGCTTCTAAGAAGTTGCGGCACTACTTTCATTCCTTCAGTGTGCAAGCGGTTGCTAAGCATAACCCACTTAGGTACCTTCAGGAAGCGCCCTCCCTACTGGGAAAAATGGGAAGGTGGTTACTACTGTTGCAGGAGTTCGATATCGAATACATCACCAGGAAAATCATTAAAGGAAGAGCTGTAGCTGAGTTCTTGGCTGAGCATCCTATTGAGGGAGACCAGTTCGAATACAATTTCCCAGATGAAGATGTCATGTCCATAGCAGTACAAGGGTGGCAATTGTTCTTTGATGGGGCAGTTAACAGTAAAAGGACAGGAGCAGGGATCATTCTTACGACCTTGGATGGTGAAAAGCTGCCATTAGCTAAAAAGTTGAGGTACAAGGCGACCAATAATGAAGCTTGCATCTTCGGATTGGAAGCACTGCTGGCTCTGGGGGCAAAGACCGCAGAAGCCTTCGGAGATTCTTCCTTAGTAATTCATCAGATCAGAGGGGAATGGTCAGTTAAGGAAGAGAGGCTGTTACCTTATGTGAAGCATTTGAGAATGTTGAGTAGCCAGTTCGAGACTTGCACTTTTCACTTCACCCCCAGGGATGAAAATCAATTGGCTGATGCTCTAGCGACATTGGTGTCCATGTGGGATAATCCAATAGGGGTTACTATGAAACCCGTGCTGATCTCTAGCTCGAAAAAGCCTTGTTTTGAAACTGAGCAAGTGATGGATGTTGGGGTCATCGATGGAAACCCTTGGTACTATAACATTCAGTATTATTTGGAACGGTCAATTTTTCCAGAGGAAGCCACTGAGAAAGACCAAAGGATGATTCGGAAGTTGTCCACTCAATTCATCAGTGTAGATGGCACTTCATATAAGAGACAAGCTGATGATGTCCAATTAAGATGTTTGGCGAAGAAAGAAGCTGAAAAGGTTATGGAAGAGGTTCATGCCGGAGTCTGCGGAGCTCACATGAATGGCTCAGCCTTAGCGAAGAAGATCATGCGCCAAGGATTCTATTGGCTCACAATGGATACGGATTGTTCAAAATATGTGAAGCAATGCCAGTTATGCCAGCAATACATGAATTTAAGGCATGTCCCAGTTTCAGAGCTACATAATTTGACATCTCCATGGCCATTTGCAGCTTGGGGGATAGATATCATAGGCGAGATACGTCCTACAGCTTCTAATGGGCACAGGTTCATTATAGTCGCCATTGATTATTTCACTAAGTGGGTCGAAGCTGAATCTTTCAAGAAGATTGATGCTAGGGATATGGCTAAGTTCATCGAGCGGAATTTGATATGCAGATATGGCCTCCCACACCATATTGTATTTGATAATGGGGTACAATTCTTAGCAGAAACTAAACAGATGCTTCAGAAGTATGGAATCCAGCATCACAAGTCTTCTCCTTACCGTCCTCAAGCTAATGGTACGATTGAAGCAGCGAACAAGAATGTGAAAAGAATACTGGCCAAGATGGTTCAGAGCTATAAAGATTGGGCGAAAAAGCTACCTTTTGCACTTTGGGGTTATAGAACCATGATCAGAACCTCTATGGGAGCAATACCGTTCTTCCTGGTATATGGAACCGAAGTAGTTTTGCCGGTTAAAATTGAGCTGAAATCTTTAAGGGTAGTCATGGAAGCCGAGATTTCAGAGACAGAATGGGCACAACAGCGATTGTTGCAGTTGAATCTGTTGGATAAAGATAGGTTGAGAGCCTATTATCACAATCAGGTTTATCAGAAGAGATTAGCTCGGTCCTTTGGCAAGAAGGTACGAAAGCATCCATTGAAGGAAGGGGACCTGGTCTTTAAGATGATGAGGCCGGGATTGCCTGACATAAGAGGAAAATTCAGGCCAACCTGGGAAGGCCCGTTCATTTTGAAAAAGTTGCTAACAAAGGGAGCAGCAATCTTAGCGGACAGCGATGGGAATGAGTTTAAAGACCGGTCAATGTCGATAGACCAAAAAGGTTCCATGGGTAAAGACCAGAAAATAAAAAGAAGAGAATCCATATTTTGACGCACTACCTTTAAAGCAATGACCATGGGTAAAGGCCTTTAAAGCAATGACATTTTCATCATTGTGTGAAAATCCACAAGGGACGCACTACCTTTAAAGCAATGACGTTTGATGCCTGGAGCGATAAGGCGGCATTGCTTCGGATGATCATTCTTCAGTCGAATAATGCATGAGTCAGATCCTGGGCATATGATCATTGGCCGGGGGGCAAAGATGCACACTTGCTGTCTCTCAGAAAATGTTTTGGGGTCAGAGTCCCTAAAGCCAAGATATCACTCTTTCAGATCCTTGGAGGCGCGATGCAGCAGCCAAGCTATATCCTCAGCAGACCCTTAACCACCTAGGATAGTGTCAATCTATTTTTGCAAACATTTACATCTCATATCATATACACTTAAATTTTTGTATATATTTCTACGCACATGACTTTGCAGGAAATATCTAAATGAAGATCATCGGTTTTCGCACTTTTTGTAGTCTGTAGCAGACTCGGTGCGGTCATCGGCGGAAGACACCTCTGCACTTTTAGTAGTCTTGTCAGCGATTTGGTGCAGTTCTTCTCCTTCATTTTGTAGTCTTGTCAGCGACTCGGCGCATCATCATCTGTGGATGACACCCCTGCACTTTTTGTAGTCTGTAGCAGACTCGGTGCAATCCTCCTTTTGTGTTTTTTGTAGCCTGTAGCAGGCTCGGTGCATCATCATCTACGGATGGCAACTGCACTTTTAGTAGTCTGTAGCAGACTCGGTGCAGTCCTCTTTTTGCACTTTTTGTAGTCTGTAGCAGACTCGGTGCAATCCTCCTTTTGCGCTTTTTTGTAGCCTGTAGCAGGCTCGGCGCATCGTCATTTGCGGATGGCAGCTGCACTTTTAGTAGTATGTAGCAGACTCGATGCAGTCATCTTTTTGTACTTTTTGTAGTATGTAGCAGACTCGGTGCAATCCTCCTTTTGCGTTTTTTGTAGCCTGTAGCAGGCTCAGCGCATCGTCATCTACGGATGGCAGCTGCACTTTTAGTAGTCTATAGCAGACTCGATGCAGTCATCTTTTTGCACTTTTTGTAGTCTGTAGTAGACTCGGTGCAATCCTTCTTTTGCATTTTTTGTAGCTTGTAGCAGGCTCGGCGCAGCGTCATCTACGGATGACATTTGCACTTTTAGTAGTCTGTAACAGACTCGGTGCAATCCTCTTCTTGCGCTTTTTGTAGTCTGTAGCAGACCCGGTGCATCACCGTCTTAGGATGGTGCCTAGCACTTTGTAGTCTTGTCAGCGACTCAGTGCAATCCAAAAGAATACTCACAGTTCAAATCACAGCACTGTTCCCAAGGGAGCAGCTGGAGGGAGGCAGCCTCAGGTACGCGCTTCTTTCCTTTTCCTGAATTTTGGCTCACCTAAGAACCCACACACTAGCCTCCCCAAAATTGGGGGCAACTGTAGACACCGGGTCCCAAGTAGCCTTGATCAGGATAACCCAATGATGAAATTAAGTATGCCGATTTATAGGCAAAAGGAATGAAAGTTGAAAGTGATAATTTCCTTGTCGTTTTGATTTGTTAGGAATGAATAAAAATGTATTTTAAAAATATTTTTAAAATGTTTAAAAAATTATTTTGGGATAAAAAGTTAGTTTTTAAATTATTGTGTTTTATAAAAATTTAAAGAAAAAAAAATTTCGCGCGAATGTCGAGCTGCGGCAGCGCTAGGCTCACGCCGCAGCGCCCCGGCGCGCAGGCGGAGCGCGCGGGGCACGCTGCGCGAGAGCTCCGCGCAGGCGCGCACCCGCGGGGGCTAGCGCGGGGTTGCCCGTCGAGCGTCGGAGTCCCTCGCCCCTGTCGCCCCCTGCTGCCGATTTTGGCCATTTTGGCCCCAAAAATTGATTTTTCTTTAATTTTTTTTTTTGTAGAATTCAATGGTAAAACTTTTAAAATTCCAAACCTTTGATTTGCTTCAGTTTTTTGCTTTTATTGAAATTAAGTCAATTTAATTTTTCATTAAAAAATCTGATTTTTGGGGAAAATAAAAAGGATTTTTGGAGAGAGAATTAGGGGAGATTTTCTTTAGAAAATATTTTCTTCTTCTTTCTTGTCTAAAAACTAAATTCTCTCAACTTTTCTAAAGAATTTTTCCAAGTGAATTCTTGAGACAAAAAAGAATAATTTTTGTTCTTGGAAATTTATCTTCTTCTCATCAAACAATTTTTACTTTAAGACAAATAAATCAATTATTTGTTCTTGAGTAAAAATCATTTTCAATATTTTATTTTTTCTAATTTTATTCTTACAATCAAGATAAAGAATTGGATCATCTACCTTCATTCCTTCAAGATAAATTTTGAGGGTAAACATTCTTGGCTCAATTTCTTAATTTAATTTGAAGTTCATTCTTTTGTTTTTATTTAATTAGTTAACATGTAAATTCTTCTAGTTCTATCATTTTCTTATTATTTTCTTATTCTATTTATTTTATTTAATTAATTATCATGTAAATTCTTTTAGATCTATTATTTAATTGTTCATATTTTTACTTCTACTTTTATTTTTTATTTAATTGTTCATAATATTATTTCTTACTCTTATTTCTTATTTAATTGTTCATGTTCATATCATTGTCATCATTTTTGTTCACATATATTATTAGTATTATCATTTAACATGTTTTAGCATAATTGGCTTATTTTTATTTTCATTTTATTCTTCCATATTTAATTGAATTGTTCATATATTATTATTATTATTATTATTATTATTATTATTATTATTATTATTATTATTATTATTATTATTATTATTATTATTATTATTATTACCATGTGCTTATGTGATTGTCCATATTATTATTGGTATTATTATTATCATGCCTTAAACATGCCATGTTGATTTTATTTCCTATTGTAATTGCATGTTTATATGATTGTTCATATTCCTTGATGTTATTGTGTCTTATTATTATTATTATTATTATTATTATTATTATTATTATTATTATTATATTTGATTGTTCATATTCTTTGTTATTATTGTGTTATTATTATTATTATAGTTACTACCATCATTAGTATTATTATTATTATCCTTATTCTTGTTTAATTTTATTATTACTATTATTATTATTATTATTTATGTTTTATGCATGCTGATTTTTATTATTACTTTTTCTTTTTATGCATGATTGGATGTTATTGTTGTTATTTTATATTTTTATGCATGTTAAATTCTATCATCATTATTTTATACTTGTTTATGCATGTTGAATTTTATTATTGTTATGTTATCTTTTATGCATGCTAAATTGTTAATTTGTTAAATTGCATATTTTTATTATGTCATTTTAATTGGCTTGTCATGCATGATGCAATTTTGTTTGCTTTAATTTAATTGTTTTAATATTATATATTTAATTCATTTTTTATACTAACTTCATTTTTATTTATTTTTTTTATTTTTCAATACTCATTTTTTTGTGTGAGTTTTTGCTAAGTGGGAGCCCATGGAGATTTGAAGATCCATTTGAGAGTTGTTTATTTTTTTATTGCTTTTCATTATTTTGGATTAATTCATTTTATCATGTAATTTGTAATAAATTATTTTTTTATGCACGTTAATTAAAAAAACCTCAAAAATATTTCTATTTAATTAACTTGAGTTTTTCTAAATAAAATGGGACCAATGTCTTAGTTTCTTCATCCAAAATAAATTATCACTTTAAAATTATTTTTTTAATTATGCATAGGAGGACCAATGTCCTCATCTTTAATAAATAGCCCGATTTATGTATGAATTGTATTTTATTTACAAATGGGGGTTGTATTCCACCCCTAATTTTGTTGTAATTTATTTTGCTTTCATTTACTTTATTTATCGCTTTTATTATGTGTTTGACATGTGCGTTTAATTAAATTGCATTAAAATTGAATGAAAAAAGGGATGAAACGCTAAATTCAAAACTCAATTATAAACTTAATCAAGGTATGAATAAATGGGAAGTCTCGAATCATCTCTGGTCTTTGGCCTCAATGAGGCGAGAGGGCCATTTCGATATTTCATTGGAATGGGATCTCCAAGATACCTCTTGTGTCCCACCAAAAGACTCAATTTACAATCCTAAGCTCCTTAGGGTTAGAGGGTCAGTCCAATATTCTATTGGGGTGAATGCCTCCAAGACCCCTTCGGTTTGCCCAAAATGGATAATATGCGCCGTCTTAGGCTCACTGAGGCGAGATGAACTTTCCCAATATTTTATTGGGTGGCGACTCCATGAAATCTCCTTGTTGCCCAAAATAGACGCACTTGTAAATATCTTACAGGTTTTCATGAACCTCTCTCGATCGCCCTAAAAGCGGGCCTTCGGGGGCCACGGGGTTTTGCGCGCGTCACAGTATGTAACTAAGAAAACCATTAAGGGAAGGGTTGTGGCAGAGTTCTTAGCCAATCACCCTATTGAAGGAGACCAGTTCGAGTACAGTTTTCTAGATGAAGATGTTAGGGCCATAGCAATACAAGGTTGGCAGTTGTTCTTCAATGGCTTAGTGAACGGTAAGGGGGCAGGAGTTGGGATCATCCTCATAACCCCGGATGGTGAAAAGCTACCCTTAACTAAGAAGTTGAGGTACAAGGCCACCAACAATGAAGCTGAACTTGAGGCTTGCGCTTTCGGGTTGTAATCGCTTTTAGCCTTGGGGGCAAGGACCGCATAAGTCTTCGGGGATTCATCATTAGTGATTCATCTAATCAGGGGGGAATGGACAGTCAAGGAGGAAAGGTTGTTACCTTATGTAGAATATCTGAGGATGTTGAGTAGCCAGTTGACGCTTGCACCTTCTATTTCATCCTTAGAGATGAGAATCAATTAGCAGATGCTCTCGTAACTCTAGTGTTTATATGGGATAACCCAGAAGGGGTCATCATGAGGCCAGTCCTAATTTTCAGTTCAGAAAAGCCCTATTTTGAGACCAATCAGGTGATGGATGTTGAGGTCACCGATGGAAAATTTTGGTATTATGACATTCAAAATTATTTGGAGAAATCTATGTTCCCAGAAGAGGCTACCGAAAGGACCAAAGGATATTCCGAAAGTTATCTACTCAATTTATAGTGTAGATGGCACTTTATATAAGAGGCAAGCTGATGGTATCTAATTGAGATGTCTGACAGAGAAAGAGGCTGAAAGGGTTATGGAAGAGGTTCATGCTGGAGCCTGTGAAGCTCATATGAATAGCTTAGCTTTAGCAAAGAAAATCATGCACCAAGGATTATATTGTCTCACAATGGATACAGATTATTCAAAATATATGAAATAATGCCAGTTGTGTCAACAATATGCAAATTTGAGACATGTGCCGATTTCAAAGCTACATAACTTGACGTCTCCATGGCCATTTATAGCTTAGGGAATAGATATCATAAGCGAGATATGCCCTACAGCTTCTAATGGGCATAGGTTCATCATTGTCGCCATTGATTACTTCACCAAATGGGTTAAAGCGGAATCTTTTAAGAAGATTGATGCCAAGGACATGGCCAGATTCATCGAGCGGAATTTGATATGCAGATATGGCCTTCCGTACCACATTGTGTCTGATAATGGGGTATAATTCTTGGCAAAAACTAAACAAGTGCTTCAGAAATATGGAATCCAGCATCACAAGTCTTCTCCTTACCGACCTTAGGCTAAGACGCGGTTGAAGCAGCAAATAAGAACGTCAAAAGATTACTAGCCAAGATGGTACAGAGCTACAAAGATTGGGGAGAGAAGCTACCTTTCGCACTCTAGGGTTACAGAACCACCATCAGACCTCAATATGAGCAATGCCAGTTTCTTTGGTATATGGAACTGAAGCGATTTTGCTAGTTAAAATCGAGCTGAGATCGTTAAGGTTAGTCATGGAAGCTGAGATTCTAGAGGCAGAATGGGCACAGCAGCGATTACTGCAGTTGAATTTATTGGATAAAGATATGTTGCGAGCTTATTATTACAATCAAGTTTATCATAAGAGGCTAACTCGGTCGTTTGGTAAGAAGGCACGAAAGCACCCATTGAAAGAAGGGGATATGGTCTTCAAGATGATGAGGCCAAGAGTGCAAGACATCCGTGGGAAATTTAGACCAACTTAGGAGGGTCCATTTGTGTTGAAAAAGTTGCTAACAAAGGGAGCAGGGATTTTAGCAAATAGTGATGGGAATGAATTTAAAGACCTGGTTAATATCGATAGATTAAAAAGTTCCATGGCTAAAGTCTTCAAATCAAAAGAAGAGAATAAGTGCCCCGCGGGTCGAAAATCGAAAAAAGTCGGCCTTGCTAAAATTAGGTGCCCTGCCGGGGTGAAAAATAAAAAGGCACCCTGAGCAAAAAAAAATTAAGGGCTGAGAGAAAATGATCAATCGTGAAAACCCGAGAGGGCTGATTGATAACAGGAGAGAGACGCTTATAAGATTTATCCCGAGATTAGGTTGAGTCTTGTATTTGCTTGAATTTGGTCAAATGATGGTCATGAGTGATGAAATCATATGGAGATGTACATGATTCCGCAATCAAGAATTCACGTTGCATTATTTTTCAGTTCTTTTGTAAAAAGAAGAAAAATAGTGTTCTTTATTAAGCCCATCTGATCTAATGATTATTTCCTAAGTACTTTCTGGCAGGCCAAATGCCTAGGTCAATTGAGCCTATTGTCAACAGCCTTAAAAAAACGAAAAGAAAAAAAATGGAAAAAGAAAAAGAAAATATATAAAAATGATAAAATAAATAAAAGCTGCTGAGTTGAATTAGGATCTCCTTAGCAAAAATAAGGCATAGCGCTATGTGAAAATCCGAAAAGATGCATTTCCCGTAAAAAAAAGCTAGTGTGAAAATACACGAGTGACGCATTACCTTTAAAATAATGACGAATAGCACTGAGAGTGATTAGAGGCTGCCCGTCGCAAGTTGCGGAGTCATCACAGAGAGATTCTAGGGCAAGAATCATCCTAGTTGAGATCCTCAAGAATGAGATTGCGCCTCGATACTTGGGCCGCTCGGACGAATTTGCTGTTCGCATTTTGCATAGTATGTGCACATTCACGCATATAATTTACCCCCACATATAGATTTTAATTTTGCGGGAAATATCAGGCAGTAAAGGTTACCCAAAAAAGTACACCCGGACATTCAGGGAGTATTCGAGGATTCAAAAAAAATATATATATTTTTGGGCAAGGGGCGGGCTGGCCGCCCCTCGACGCCGCCCCTTCACATTCCCCCTCTCCCATTTTATTTTTTATTTTGCTTTAGTGATCTTTTGGCCATCTCTTCTTGATTTTGACTCTGTTTCGCGCACTGTTTGCGCCAAAACGACCTCATTTTTATTGCCTATGTAGTGATAATTTTTTTTTTTAGTTTTTTTTACCATCAATTACTTGGTCAATTTTCAAATCACTTTATGTTGTTTAATTATTTTATTTTGTACAAATTAGTATTATTTATGCTAGAAATATTTTTTTAGGCAAATGCATGTTGATATTTTGTGTAGATTATTATTATTTGTGCTAAAAATATTTTTAGGCAAATACATGTTGATATCTTGTATAGCCTATTATTATTTGTGCTAGAAATATTGTTTTTAGGCAAATACATGTTGATATCTTGTATAGATTATTATTATTTGTGTTAGAAATATTTCTTTTTAGGCAAATGCTTGTTGTCTAATTATTTTATACAGATTATTATTATTTGTGCTGGAAATATTTTTCTTAGGCAAATGCATTTTGATATCTTGTATAAAGATAAATAAAAAATTCACAATAAAATATGTACATAAATAATGTTGGCACTATAAATAAATGCTTATGACAAATTTTTTGTGCAACATGGTCTTGTCTGTTGAATTTAATGTCGGGGCCTGAGGTCTGTCTTTGTATGACCTATGTGTGCGAAAAGTTAGGATTTTTTTCCCGCTTAAATGATGCCAAAATAAAAAAAAGAAAAATGGCATAGTGCGTGAATGTTAAAATGCTATTTGATATCCATTACTGTCGTCTAATAGGTTAATCTTTCCTTAGGATGCCTCCATGAAAAGACAGGGCTCCAGCTACTGAGGATATTCCTACACCAGAATGGATGGGCAATACTCATAGGCTCAAATTTGAGACACTGACCCAGGCACAGTTCACCTCTAGTAGGTTTATATCTAGGCCTTTTTTAGAGAAGATGGGCATGTGCGAGGAGGTAAGCGGTTTATTAGAGTTGGCAACTTGAATAGAGTTTTTCCAACTAGCCTATCAGACATACCTTGAGGTCGCCAGGAAGTTTTTGGCCACTCTAGAGTACAAGGGGCTCCAGAGGATAGATACGCAGACTGGGACAGTGACTTTTAGGGTCAAAGATGTCAGGCATTCCATGAGTCGAAGATAGTTTACCTTAGCTATGGGCCTCCCAGTTGGGGATCATGTGCAGACCCCGGATAGGAGTGTCATGACACAGCATTGGGAGATCATTAAACTGCCGTTATGACCACAGCACCGCAAAGAGCACATTAATGGTCTCGCAGGCCTATAGGTATATCCAGAAGGTCTTAGGCAGTAGTTACTTGGGACGGATGGGGAGTCCAGGGGGCATAAACGCCACAGAGATTTGGGTACTATGGGCTATGGCTACCGGGACATAGCTCAACATCAGCGACGAGATATTATTGGGCTTTTTCAGACAGGGATGGGGACCCACATCGCAGATATACATAGGTGGAGTCATCACTAGGTTATTGCTCTCACTAGAGTATGACCCCAGTGTATTAGGGCCACCTTTGGATGCAGATATTTATGTGGACCTAGTAACTGCCAGAGCTATGGGCATGGTTGGGCAGATGCCAGGTCGCCCTGGAGTGTACCATTAGCTTATGATCGCGAAGACTAGACGGCTTTATGGCCTAGCCCCACTCCTGGCTATTTTGTGAGGTAGAGAGCACCATTAGCCAGAGATGAGCAGCATGCCCCACAGCTAGAAGTGGATCCTAACGTGCCACAGAGTGGTACTAGTAATGGTATGGATATAGATTATCTCCTAAGCACTCCACCACCTTAGTCACCTTCCTTTGTATGATCATATGCCACCTCCTTTTACCATACATGGGCAGGGTATAGACCCCTATGCATATGAGAGGTTCCATCCTTACAGTCGTCTTGATTATTCGGGGGCATCCACCTCGATGCCCCCCTAGAGCCCAGTAGAGGGCAGGAGCAGTTTAGCCTAAATGATCATATCCGGTCTATGCACACAGAGATGATGGCAGCATTAGCCGCCCACAGCCAACCCATAGATGATAGGCTTACGGTAGGGTTTGGTCCTTTGGGTCGGCGTATGGATCGGTTTGAGGAGTCCATGAGGGCTTCCCATGTAGCAGTTGCGCAGAGGGTGGATGAGGCCCTACAGGTTGTAGATGAGACTGTTGACATAACGAGGCTAGAGGTTGAGATGCTGATTGGGCTGATCCCTGGTATCTCACAATCGGTAACAGACCTGCGAGAGAGTATGGATACTAGGCTCATCGAGGTGAGTGGCTACATTAGCAGGCATACCCAGACCCTCGGAGCATTTAGGGTACGTATTCATAAGCTGAATGAGACAGTGCAGACTGTCGCTCGACCTTTCCAGGAGGGACGATTGGGTATGATGATTCAGGAGCCCCAGATGCCAGTCCCTAGATCTTTGCCAGTGGAGGTAGTTGATCAGCCAGCCGTCTTTGCAGGACTAGGCGTGCCAATGGCACACTTCCCAGGCGAGAGTGACCCTGAGGAGCCCATTGACTATCTGTAGCTAATTTTCAGGGAGATTTATTTTTGTTTTGATCTGATTTATATATAAAAGTGATATTTATATATGGATGACCTTTATTGCACTTTGCATGTTTTTTATGCACTTTAATGTGAGATAGATAAAAGGAATAAGAATATAAATATAGTGAATCACAAATAATAAAATGACAAACGATGACAAAGATAAATGTAATATATATGAAACGACAAACCACAAATGATAATATAAGATAATAACAATTGAACCTTCGCGAAAGGTAAATTGTAATGCCCTGAAAATTTTGACGTTGTGAACAGTGCTTTGATAGGTCAAAATTTTATCGAAGGATAATTTTTGACGCATAAGAGGTAAAATTTTCCTTAAAACTACATAATTTAATTATTCAAATAAATTTTAGACAAGTATATATATATATATATATATATATATATATATGTTTAAATGTAAATGGGCAAATAAAAGTAATTATAACATGTGATAATTTCTATGGGTCTAGAATTATCTAGACAAGTGGGAATAGAATAAGCTAGAATTATTGGGAATTATGAGAAGCAAAAAAAATAAAAGAAAGGGGGAGTCACGAATAGGGGAGATCGGGGGAAAGGAACTCGAAAAACTGAGAGAGAGAGAGAGAGTGGCGAAAGGCAGCGCAGGCGACCACTGACAGCGATCGAAGGTAGCAATCGGACCGTCGCACACCGTAGTGCCGTTCTCGTGGCATCTTCCTCCGATTCGCGGCATCATCGTTCCAGGAAAGCGAGAGAAAATCGTGAGCTTCTCCTGCATTTTTTGGCCGGCTCCGGTAACGAACGACGACACGAAAGGCACGATGGGACTCCAGGTGGGCAGACGAACCTCCCAATGGCCGTGGATCTTCCTAAATCGCCGGCGACGAGCAGATCGAAGGAGAAGAGAACCGAGATTTTCGATGTCAATTCCGACGAAGTGAAGGAGAGTCTCAGCGCGTGACCACCAAAAAAGCAACCCCGATGCTTCGAGCTTCCTTTCGGTTGTTTTGGGGCCTCGGATGGAGCTCCGGCGACGGTGGAGGGACTAAAAATAGCAGAAAAAAAATTGTAAGTGGCTACCAAACTTACTTTTCCAAGTGATTTTTACATGAATTACATTCGTTAAGGTGTGATCTTATAGTTACAGTGTGTGTTGTTATGGTTTACTGAGTTGATTAATAAATTGGCTATGTTTTTTGAGTAATTGGTTTGATTAAATTGCATTTAGTAAATTATTTGTGTTTAACTGATGAAATTTATGAAATTAATGTTTAAGTATATAAGAGTTCAAGAGAACAGTAATGTAAAATTGAATATTTTGTTGGGAGAAATGAGAAATTATACGAATTAGTAATGAATTAAGGATTAGGATAACTAACTGAATAATTTAATACATTATTTGAATTCTATTAACTTCTAACTCATAATATTAAATCCGTTTCTTTGAGTGAACAATTGTATATTATACTGATTGTTCTCTTGGTTCTAGTAGTAGATTAAGTTTAATTTCCAGTTTTAAAGTGTTGATTATAATCCTAGTTGTAGAGCTCAGGATGATGTAATTTAATTCTTTTGTTTAAGTTTGAACATAAGAGTTATAATTTAAAAAAAAAAAGAGTGCATGACTTAAATGTGTTTTTAGTTTATGTAAAATTCTCCTTAACCCAAGAATGGCTTACAAAGGTGCAATTACAATTTTCTCTCTAGGAATAAGAAATTTACTAGTTTTGTTGTTATTTACTACTGGCTAGCATAGAACATGTAAGATGTTAATATTGGACTGTTTCTATTGTGGTTCTCTCTGCTCTTATGCATGTGCTTGCACTTAAATTTTAAAGATTTCACTTAGAATTTCTGCAATGTGATTCATGATTTCAATCTAATTATAATAATTGGGTTCACACCTCAAGTTCCCATGTAAACTTTAATATGTCACTAAAATATTTCCAGCAATATAAGAGATTTAATAGAGTGCATATATGTGTATGTATTAGAAGTGAAGAGCGATTGAAAATTTAGTTTGAAAGTTGAATGTTTAAGATAGATAAAATGTTTGGAATTACAGGTAAATAACTGGATAGTTAGTTGAGGACTCTTATTTTAATAAAATGAAACTTAGTGTAAATCTACAAAACTAGGATGGAATTTAACATGAAGAAAATGAATCAAAATAAGGGAATAAGAGTTGATAAGAAAACATAAAGTGAAAGGGGACCAAATCTTAGGAGTTTATGGTATTTGTAAAAAGTAAGGGGAATAACAAGTAAAAGAAATTATAGAAGAAAATAAATAATTGAATGATTAAAAGTGTAATTTAGTATAAAAATTATCAGTAAGAACTAATAGAAATTAAAATCGTAATTTTATTAAAAATTATAGAGAATAAAATATAAATTAACTATATTACAGTTAAATAAAGGACAAAAAGGATAATTTGAACAGACATATGGTAATCGATTGAATTAGAGAAATTAAGTGTAGTTAATAGATAATGAGTGCAGTTAAGTATACCTGAAGATAATTATAATAATATAATTAATTAAATTGTTAAGAAAAATTAGAGTTTCTGCTCATAAACAAATTAATTGGGTTGTACACGTTTAAATGGGGAAATTTATAAACAGAATTGGACTAGTGAAATGTATTGAATACTTATATAAACAATAATATATAATTGGTATGATATGAAATAAACTTAATTTGATGAAGTAAAATGTTTTCATTTGGAATGGAAAGAAAGAGTGGTGGCCAATAAATACTCGTATATATGAGGTATATTATGATTGTTAAGGCATTTTAATTTTATATATATATGATTAATGGCATGTTGTGAAGATAAATTAGTGAAATGTGGTAAGTAAATGGAGTGGTATGAGATAATGATAACTTTTGTTACTGGGATTATTTCTGACATTATGGATTGGAATGAATATTGACATTATTTTATGTAAAGATTTAAAATTTTGATTTACTGGAATAATATTCAATTAAATTGTCCTTAGTAGTTGTCTAGTAGTGAAATGTAGTTCAGGATATAATTGGCTAGCCATAGGGATTCCACACCGCGGTATGAGTCATGGCGACTCACTATTGATAGGCCAATAAAGGCTTATCAAAGTGTTCAGTGATAATTAGTGTTCAGTGTAGTGTAGTGCAGTGAAAATGACCCTACTGGGATCATTTTTATAGTGAAATGGGTCTGTGGGGCCCATGTCCCGCATATCCGGTCTGTAGATTTTCTACCGGATTAGTATTAGGGGCAAAATAGGAAATTAAAAAGTAAATTGGTGAATGTAAAATAATTGTGTGAATCAAAGAATTAAATGTTTGACCTAAGAAGTTAGATAGCAAGTATGGGAGTAAAATGCGGATTAAGAAAATATAAAGTAACTTAATGACAGGTAAAGTTGAGTGATAAAGTAGTAAAATTAGGAATGAAATGTTAATTAAAAGGTAAGAGGGAAGAATTTAAAGTTTAATATATATATTTAGCTAAAAAGTTAACAACGCATATTTATATCTTAAATTATGAAATAGATGATAGTTTTAAATGGTATTAGTAAATGATTTTATGAAAGTAGTGATATGATGAAGTGGCTTTATGTATTTATATGAACTTTATAGTCATCAATGTGTACTATATACATGTATATATAATAGTGGGTATTATTGGATTAGATGAAAGTTAGAATAATTGTTAATGTAAGAATGAAACATTAACTGCTATGTTATAAGTATATTGACTGTTTAATAATCCATGGAGTTAGTACAGTGATGTATGACAAGCGTGTTTTATATATGATCAAATGCAATGAGATCTCGATTATGGAGTTGGAAACTCGATTATAAATGTTTTGTAAAGTTTCGGCTATTTGGAAAAATATTGAATGCATTGCATAAATGTTGTTTTACTTAACGAAGCATTCATATTTAACTTGCAACTAAATGAATAATTTATGCTTAAGTAATAATTGGTATATTAATTGTGAATCGTGATTTAGAGAAAGAGATAGTAATTCGCGACCTTAGTACAAAAATATTATAATGTATATGTGTTTATTTTGTATGTGTATGCTTAATATTTTATGCCTTGGATAAGTAAATTTGGTAGTCACCACTAAGCGTAAAGCTTAGCGCGTGGTTTACCCTCGCGCAGGTGTGAGATAGAAATCAAGTGAGTTTCAACACTGTTCCAAGGAGTAATGTTTGATGGTAAGCATGGCAAGGAGGTGATAAGAATGAAATTTTTGGGAATTGACAATTTGAATCTTATTTCGAGTTGGCATGTACACTATATAGATAAATAGGATACTATTGTATCGAAGAGTTCTATTAAATATTTATTTATAGCTGATAGTTTTGATGTATTAATATTGTTTCTTTGTATTTTCTATATTTGAATTGAGTATTGAAAGTGGATGTTATAAGTATATTATAATTTATGGTGTGTGTGAGCTTGGACCTAAATTGGGGGATGGGCAAACTTGTGTTGGAGTTTGAATTGTAGCAGGGTGAATGAGTATATACTTATTTGAAGTGTAAAGACTTTTTGTTTGCAGGGGGATAGGCAATATTATAAAGGAAATTCTATCGAAATTTCGGTAAAATCTAGTGGCGTGTTTGTAAGATGACTGAATGAATAGTAAAATTTAATAGTTGTAGGACAGTTGGAAAAAAAAATTTGCCTGGTTTTAGCGATAACCTTAAAAGTAGTTTTAAGACAAACAACTTATTGTGCAGTATCGTTCAAACCGTAGTGTGTGTATAGTTTAAGGGTGTTACATAAATGATCAAAATGATTAACATGATAAATTGATTTAACGGAGTTTATTTCATTCAGGGAACAGCTGTGGCTATGCTATAGAACAATTCTCGCATTTCGTAAGTCTGGAGCGAATTCGGTGCATCGCTATTTGAGGATGGCACCCGCATTTTGTAAGTCTGGAGCAGACTCGATAAAGTTCAGGAGAACAATTCCCACGTTTTGTAAGTCTGGAGTAGACTCGGCACATTGCCATTTGAGGATGGCACCTGCACTTTGTAAGTCTGGAGCAGACTCGGTGCGGTTCAGGAGAACAATTCCCGCATTTTGTAAGTCCGGAGCAGACTCAGTGCATCACAATTTAAGGATGGTACCTGTACTTTGTAAGTCTGGAGCAGACTCGGTGCAGTTCAAGAGAATAATTCTCGTGTTTCGTAAGCCTGTAGCGGACTCGACGTATTGCTATTTGAGGATGGCGCCTGCACTTTGTAAGTTTGGAGCATACTCGGTGCAGTTTAAGAGAACAACCTTGGCGCTTGGTAAGTTTAGAGCAAACTCGGTGCCTCACCATTTGAGGATGGTACTTGCGCTTCGAAAGTCTTGAGAAGACTCGGTGCAACATAGAAGGATGACAAATTGCTCCACAGTCTAAATGGTGACTTAAAGAGATGATTTCCTTATCGTAACAATAGGAAGGTAGCCGCCTCAGGTACGCGCTTCTTTCCTTTCTCTGAATTTTGGCTCACCTAGGCACCAACGTGCTAGTTTTCCCAAAATTGAGGGCAACTGTAGACACCGGGTCCCGAGAAAGTCCAAGATCAGGATTACCCGATGATGAAAATAAAGACCGATTCATAGGTAAGAAAGTAGGTATTGATTGTCAAGTTCTTTTGTCTGTCTCAAAATGCTTTTAGAATTATTTATTTATTTATTTTTATTTTTATTTTTTGGAAAAAAAGGTTTTTTCGGGTTTGCGTGCAGAGGGTGCACACACATCCTCTCATCGGGGGTGGAACGCGCAGATGGGAAGTTGCC
Organism: Excoecaria cochinchinensis; assembly: GCA_947683425.1. Classification (NCBI taxonomy): domain Eukaryota; kingdom Viridiplantae; phylum Streptophyta; class Magnoliopsida; order Malpighiales; family Euphorbiaceae; genus Excoecaria; species Excoecaria cochinchinensis. The sequence goes on from CANTUQ010000018.1 coordinate 3,909,137, forward strand.
CCTACCATGCGAGCAGGGCGAGGGGTGCTCTACCTCATGCGCGAGAGCGCCCGCCCCGCAGGGGCAGCCCAAGCTCGAGAGGCCGACCCTCGCGTGTAGGCAGCCATGAGGCAGCAGCTCGTGAACCCACCCCTGCGCGCTGGGCGCCCCTTGGCAAGCCGACCCTTTGCCACAGTCCCTCCTTCCAACGCACGATTCTTCCTTCTGATGTGCGATTCTATCGGATTTTGCAGGGGCTATAGTCCAAATTGGACTGATAAAACCTGATTTTTTCAGTTTTGATGTTTTTGGGGTGGATTATATAAGAAAGGGAGAGAGAAAAACAAAAGGAGGGGTTTTTTAAAAGGGTTTTTTGAACAAAAACGGGGGATTTTTCTTGAGAGAAAAAGAACCCATTTTTCCTTAAGAGCAAAAATTTCTTCTTTTGATTTTCTTGAAACAAGAAAAATGTTTGTTGAGTGTAGACACCGGGTCTTGAGGCAGTCCAGATTAGAGTTCCCCGATGAAGATTTCAATGCCTGTTCCCAAGCAAAAGGATGAAAGTTGGGAGCTTTCGCTCTTCGAATTTGCAAGGATTGAAGATTTCTTTTGATGATGGGAGATGTCCATACGTTGGAAGGAGTTTGAGAATGAAAATCTTGATTTTGCTTGACTGACGGGATACCCTTCTGTCAGGAGAGACGCCCGTCGCTCATTCCAAAAGACTGCATTCCTCACACGAGCGGCGCCTGTCGTTCGGCCGGGATGGGCCCTTCTCTTACAGTAGCGATGCCCGTTGCTTACGTATGAGGGCCTGTCTCTCGCAGCAAGCGATGATTATTGCCCACGGGTGAGGGACCGTCCCTCACGCTGAGCGACGCCAGTCGCTCATGTGAGAGGCGCCTGTCCCTCGTCACCCGTCTCTTGTGTGGTGGCCCGCCACTCAAAAGGGCAGGTGTCCCTGCGATTGACGCCCGTCGGACTCCAAGCAAGGCCCGTCGGTCGGAGATCTGAGGTACTATTTCACGGGATTTTCTAGATTTTTCCAAGATTTTCTAAATATATTTCCAAGATTTTTCAATATCTTCCAAATCTTTTCAAATTTCGGATTTGATTTTAGAAATATTCTGCGAATCGTTCGATTTTGATTCCGATTTCATAAATATTTTTCGAATTCAAATTTAAAATTTAAATTTATTTGAATTATTTTCCTTAACTTATAAATAGGGGGCTAGGAATCATTATTCGAGGTTAGGAATTTTCATCAAAAATAGAAGGTTTTCTCACTAAAATCCCGAAAAAGCTTATTTGCTTTGGTTTTTATCAAAACACATTTTTTATATTTTCAAAATAAGGCGAATCTGAGAAAATGAAATCAATTCATTTTTATTCGATCTAGCCTCTTTAGCATTTATAATTGCTACAAAACATCGAGAAGGAAAAATACAAATTTCTTTCCTTGATCTGAATTTTTAAAAGTATGATTTTTGCGGTAAAAATCTCCCAAAATTGCACATTAAGGATCAATCCTTATAGAATTCAAGGAGCAGTAATCACGTGACATTCTCCTTTAAAGGTAATATTCTGAGGGTAAATATTCTGAATCAACATCTCTCGCACTTCATCTCTTCACATTAAATTATTCGGGACTGATTTATTTGAAAGGGTAATTTTAACATGGAATTCAAATTTATCTAACAAAAATTTTAAAAATTTAAAAACAAAAGGGTTTTTTTTATTATTTTTTTTGGATCAGGGACGACCGAGGTGCAGAGGCTCCACCGACAGCTGTTGGTCAGCCGAGCGATGGGCCGTCGCGGAGTTCTATCTCTGCCCGTCAGTCGGCCCAAAGACAGCGATGTAGGTCGTCCTTGGGCTTTCCTTCTTCCTCCCTCACTTTCTTTCTTTTATTCTATTTTTCCTCCTTAATTTCTATGATGAATTTTTATCGATTCTTTGTCTTTATTCATTTTCATGTCTATTTTATTGTTGATTATTGCGCTAATATGATTGTTGTTTTTTTGTGAGTTTAATTATTTTTCTTGGATTTGGGGATGTTAAAAGTGGAGGACACTGCGATGGTCTGAGGGCATTATTCGGGTTTTATTCCTTTATCTTTTCTTCTTTTATTTCAATTTCCATGTTGTAGACACCGGGTCCCGAGTCAAAGGAAAACAAAATAGCAGTTTTGGCTTTCCATGCTCCTTAATAATTTCTCCGAAAAAAAATATAAAAATATAAAAATAAAAAATATATATGTTTATAAAATTAAAAATTAATTAGTTAATATTTTAGGTTAATTAAAGTTGAAAAAGAAAATAAATATAGGGTCTAATTAAGTAAAATATAATTTAAGTAAATTAATTAAATTAAAGAATTAAAATATAGGAGAAATGAATTAAGGGCCAATCCCTAATTGTGGGTATAAAAAGAAAATGATGAAGAGAAGAAAGGGGGCTCGGCAAATGGGAAACCAGACAAAAGAAAAACAAAAGAAAAAAGAAAGAGAGAACAAGAAGAGGTGAGGCCGAAGCTAAAGAGAAGAAAAATAAAAAGAGAAAGAAGAGGGACAGTGGACAAGTGAAAACAAAATCAAAGGAAAATAAAAGGGAAATAGAAAGAAGAAATAAAAGGAGAGAGGCAGACCAACGGGAACGGAAAATGCAAAGAGGAGGAGATAAAAAAAAGGGAGAAGGAGGCAGTGCCTCCGCCAGCCACCCACGGTGCTGGAACGGCACACGCGCAGCGGCGCTAGGCTTCTGGTAGCCGGAAGAACCGGCCGGCACCCACCGGCCTCCACCACTCGCTGACAGCGGCGAGATCGGAGGGATAGCAGCGCGATGCTCTAAGGCATTTTTCGGCGAGAAGGTGCCGTCCTTCGGCGCGTGACCACCTCCGTCGCACTCCCGGTGTCCTGATCTATCTTTCGGTGGAGGAGGTGCCGACCACCTCCGGCTCGCGGCGGCTCCGGCGAGTAAATCCACTTATTTTCCGCTTGGGCGTTTTTGCGAGCACACGAGAGGATCCAGAAGGCTCCTTTGGGTTAAATGTTTAATTCCTTTATTTGTAATATTTTATTTATTTGCCTTATTTATTTTGCCATGTAATTTCCTATAAAATTGTTTATTTTAGGCACGCTACAAAGAAAATCGCTAAACATTTTTTTATTAATGAACTTGGAATCTTTCCTAATAAATATGGGACCAATGTCTCAATTTTTTCCATCCAAAATCATCACATCAAAACTGTTTCATAATAAAAATGCATGCGAGGACCAATGTCCTCATCATTAATAAATATCCCGATTTATGCATGATTTATATTTTATTTATAATGGGGGTTGTATTCCGCCCCTAATTTTATTGTAATTTATTTTCATATGCTTCATTTTTAATTCTGCTTTATTTACCGCTTTTTCTTGAGTGGATGACATGCGCTTTAATTAATTGCATTAAAATGAATGAGAAATAAGATGAAACTCTAAATTCAAAACTCGACTATAAAATTAACCAAGGTATGAATAAATGGGAAGTCCCGAACCCACTCTGGTCTTAGGCTCAACGAGGTTAGAGGACCATCTCAATGTTTCATTAGGATGGGGCATCCAAAATATCTCTTGTTGCCAACCAAAAGGCCTAACTCGAATAATCCTAGGCTCCACGGGGTTAGAGGATCATTCCAATATTCTATTGGAATGAGGTCTCCAAGATCTCTCTGGCTTGCCCAAAATGGATATACATGCGCCGTCTTAGGCTCACTCAGGCTAGACGACCTTTCCCAATATTCTATTAGGTGGCGACTCCAAGAAACCTCCTTGTTGCCCAACATAGACGCACTTGTAATTCGTTACAAGTTTTAATGAAGCTCTCTCGAAAGCCCTAAAGGCGGACTGTTTGGGGCACCTCGGGGTTCGGCGCGCATCACACATGTATCATTTATTGTAAATATTTTCCTTACTCTGCTAATATGAAAATGGCTAAATATTTATATCAATAAATTTGGAGTTTTTCTCTAATAAAACAGGACCAATGTCCAAATAAAATAGGCATTTTCATATTTTTCTTTAATAAGGCATGCAAAGACCAATGTCTTCATCATTAATCGAATATCCCACTTTGTGTATGTTTCCTTTTTTGCTCATTTACGATGGAGGTTGTATTCTGCCCTTAGTTTTGTTGTAATTTACTGTATTTTCATTTACCTTATGTTAGTCTTGCCTTCGTTTATCGCTTTTATTACGTGAATGATCTTGTAGACACCGGGTCCCGAGACGGTCCAAGATCAGGATTACCCGATGACAAAAATAATACCGGCTCATAGGCAAAGGTGTTGAAAATGATGTTTTCCTTATTGAGACCCTTATTATTTTTAAATAAAAAATAAATATATAAAAAATAGTATTATAAAAAACAAATTAATTAAAAAATATAATAATATCATTAAGACGTGTTATTTTTGATATTTCAAAAAAAAAAGAGAATTAAATTAGTTAATTAATTTAATTGAAAAAAAGAAAAGAGGATTTAATATTAAGAAAAAGAAAAAGAAAAAAAAAGATTGAAAAAAAAGGAGATTTACGAAAAAAAAGGTTATAAAGTGGCCTAAAGTGGCAGCATCTCACCAAAGGTGAGACGCGGCCACATGAGGCGCGTCTCGCCGCGGGTGCGCGCCATGCGAGCGCTCGTCCCTTGCCTCCAAACGCGGGCACTTTGCCTGCTTGGTCGCTTTCGCCTGCGTTTTCCTGCATTTTCAGTTCGATTTTTCCGCTTTCTTTCATGTTTTTATGCTTTTTTCGGTTAATTAAAAATGAAATAGGCTTTGTCTCTTTCCATTTTTGGATGAGGCAGAAATTAAAAGGAAAGCTGGGTTTCATTTTCAAGGGGCTGAAACTTTTATTCAAAACAAAAATCGAGTCTTTCTCTCAAAAAAAAAGGGAGAGCAGCCAACGATTTTTCAAGAAAAACAATATAAAATCCAAATCTTTTTCTTTAACATCGGGTTCTTCTTCTTCTTTAATTCTTCAAAAAACATTTTTTGACAGTCGGGGGTTCATTTTTAAAACGAAGGAAAATTAATTTCCTTTGTTTTACACCATATCCGCAAAAATACTCTCTCAAATTTTATCCATTTAAACTTGGATTTTTTCTCAAACGTTTTTGGTTTTACTACCGAAAAACCAACAAGGGGGACGGACCGAAGCACCGCCTTCCCCGATCTATAATTTTGAGGGTAAACACTTTAACCGCCCTCATTTATTTTTTCTTTATATTATTTACTGTCATTAACATTTTCATTTTTTACTGTTGATATTGATTTCGTGTGTTTTTTTTTTCTCTCAATCTTACCTCTGTGACCTTACCCCCTTGCTATTTATTGGTCGAAAGGATTTTTCCTCTTTTTATCATCATTATTATTTTCATTACAGTTATTCTTTGTTATAGTAGTATTGTTACCATTTTATTTGCTATCATTCTACGTTTATTCATTTCATACTTATTATTGTTTATTATTATTGTCTATCGTCATCATCATCATCATCATCATCATCATCATCATCATCATCATCATTATTATTATTATTATTATTATTATTATTATTATTATTATCGCTATTATTACTCCCATGTTGCTCTTCTTCCTATTATTATTATTATTATTATTATTATTATTATTATTATTATTATTATTTATTGTTAGTATTATTATTTCATGCTTATCTTATTTTATTATTATTATTACTACGATTTTTGCTTGTGTTATTGTTATTTTTATTGTGGTTATTATTATTATTATTTCATTTTTGCTATTGTTATTATTTTGTCATTATTTCTATTATTATTTTTATGTTTTTTTTGCATGACTTATTTTTAAGTTCCCATCGCATATAAATTGTCTGCATATTAAATTGACATGTCTAATTTGATCTATTTTATCTCATACACATTTGCTAATTATTTTTGCATGTCCTCTAGCTTTATATTTATTTGGTTAATTTTTCAAATTGTTACTAATATTTTGATGTCATTTTTTATTTGGAAATTTAAATGTGAACTTGCATTATGTGAGCGTTCTCATGACCACATGGAGGGGTCACTACGCGTAGAGGATCACGTCGGTTTGGTGAGACCTTTCTTATTTCCCTCCCTTTTATTGTGTTTGTTTGCAAATAGTTATCTTATTTATGCACGCGTGAGATAAAAAGTCATAAAAATATTTTTATAATTAAATTGAAATTTTACTAATAAAATTGGGACCAATGTCCCTCATTTTAGCCAAGCAATGAAAAATACCACAATAAAACGAAGAGTTAAGTTTTCTCCAAAAATGGGATCACTCATCCCGGTTTTTAATCCAATGAACAAAATAACTCTTCGAACCCTCTTTAAACAAACGCGAAGGAACCAATGTTCCTAAAACAAACGAATGCCCCGATTTATGTATGTTTTTCTTATGATTTTGTTTGACTGTTTTAAATTTATGTTCATTTTTTTTAGGCCCTTGTAATTAATTTTGGGGCAACATTATTTAGTTTTGGGATTGTATTCCATCCCAATTTATATTTTTAATCTTCTTTTATATGGGATTGTATTCCGCCCCGACTTCTTTTGTAATTGTATGCTTATGTGTTTACTGCTTTCCTTTCTTGCTTCCTTTATCGCTTTTCTTTACTCTCTTTGCGTGCTTGTAATGTGCTTTTAATTTAAACACATAAATCGTGTGAGATAAGAGATAGAATTTTAGGAAATTAAAAACTCATTTATAATTAGCCAAAGCATAAATAAGAGTGAAGTTCCGAATACCAATCTCTGGTCTAGACCAATAAGAGGTTAGAGACCTTTTTCAATTTCTTGTAAATTGGGTGGCAACTCCATGATACCTCCAAGGTACCTAAAGGCATCGTGGGTCTAGATGTTCCTTTCCAATGTTCTATTGGGAAGGAAGCATCCAAGATGTCTCATGGTGCCCATGATCAAAAAGACGCGAATCAATCCCTCGAATCCTAAAAGCGGGTTCAATGAGGGCCTTTGCTAGGTTCGGCGCACGTCACAATGGCGACTCCACTGGGGACTGTTTGTGACTTCGCTCTGAAAGTGTTTTGGTTAAAATATATAATTGAGTTTTTAAAACTTAAAATTCTATCTCTTTTCAAAAATTGCATTACATCATTTTAGAACCTTAGAACTATGTTAGTTGGACCCCTATCTACCCCGGTGCATTCCCAAAACATGACCCTACTTTCACTGATTGTAGGGAAGTGTTAGGGATAATCACCAGCCCAAGCCTCGTGCCATTAATGGTATATCAAATGGAGACCCGATCGGTCGCTACGCTCGTGATGAGCTAGACCCATTGGCAGGGACCATGCTTGGGTAAACCTAAAGTATCACCGTGTAACACCCCAAAACCACCCCAGTAGTTTGAGCCTGTCCGTGTATATATGTGTGTATTGTTATATGTGTTTGAGTTAAATTGGAATATTTAATTTATTTAAATATGGTATATGTGTGTGTATTAGTGAGAAGAGGAAATTAAATTAGAATATATGGGTGTGTATAGAAGTAGAGGTATAAGTGAGAGATATTCTAGAGTGTATATTAGAGTTTGGGAGTAGGGTGTATTTTGAAGCATGTGGCTTATGGGGGAATTGACATGTGGCAAGTGGATAAGAGGGCATTTATGGGTTTGGTGAGAGAGAGAGAAATCAGCCTTTCTCTTTTGTTTTCCCGATCACCCTCTCTTCCTCACGCCATTTCCTCTTTTCTTCTTTCTTCTTCTTCGTTCTTCTTCTTCTTTGCCCGACCTTGCTCTCTTTTCTTTCCCTTGAATAATTAGAGTTGCTTAGCTTGTGGATTTAAAGCTCTAAGGTGAGTTGGGGTTATAGATTTCTTTTTCTTCCTCTTCTCTAGGTTTAATTATTTGTAAATTCATTTGTGGGTAGTTGTAAAATTGATTTTGATTGTTATGGGTTTATGGTTCAGAGGAGGCTCCTAGACCTGATAAAGGAAAAGGAATCGCAAGCGGAAGCGGAGCTCGCGATTAGGAGCTAAGGAGAGAAGGTTTGGGAATTTTTCATATTTTGTGTATTTTGTGATTTAAGTTTGATAAATGTGTTTATGCTTTGATTAGGATTATGAGTTGAGTGGTTATAACTTAAATTGAAATTAAAGTGATATGTGATGTAAAAGAATGAATATTGTTGAATGATTTGTGAGAAATCATGTGAATGGTTGTTAGTGTTGTAGAATTTGCTGTTTTGGGATTTCTTGAAATTGGGCATGTATTTGATTTGATTTAATTGAGATAAATTATGGTAAAGCTGGGTTTTTAGTCATATTATGAGTTGTAGATGAGTGTATTGCTGAATTTTGAGGTTTGGAATCAAATTTGGAAGTTTGGATGTGAAGTTGGTAAGAATTCTGCAGAATTTGGGCGTAAGAGCTGGAAATCCCGTGTCTGTCGCGATCGCGACACCGTCGCGAGCGCGACAGAGCGCGGAGCTTTCAACCCTCGCGCCGGCGCGAGATGTGTCGCGCCAAGAGCTCGGTAGGGAACTCTCTGTCGCGACCGCGACATACGTCGCGAGCGCGACAGAGCGCTCAACCTCCGAGTGAGTGCAGGACTCCCCTCTGTCGCGAGCGCGCCGTAGTCGCGAGCACGATAGAATGGAAAGACTGTCTTCTGTCGCGAGCGCGACGACTGTCGCGAGCGCGACAGAGGGTGATGCTTTTGTCCTCTCGCGAGCGCGAGACCTTCTCGCGACTGCGAGACTTGGCGGGGAGATGTGTTTGGTCTCTGTCGCGATCGCGACAACCGTCGCGAGCGCGACAGACGCAGTTTCCAAATGTGATTTCTTTTTCTTTTTGCTTAATGACTTATTTTCTTTTGCATGCAGTTTTCATTAAAACTTTGACTATCTATTTACATGAATTACATGTATGAAAATGTGATAATATTTTGCATAACCTGCTAATGTCGGATAAGTGGATAGTTAGGCATGCCTAATAGAGTTATGTGCCGCTGCAGCTATGTGTACGATTTGGACCCTGATCAGGTCCCCCGACTGGATCCTCGCGATCCCTTTGTTTGAATCTTTCTTAAGATTCTATGTGTAACAACTTGGAATGATATAAAAAGAATATTTGATACCTTTGGGTATCTATGTGTTTATCATATAGAACCGATACTCTCAAGTATCTATGTGTACTCGTTATCCACTCATTATGATTAAGCAGGTGTTATTGAGTGCCTTTGTGCAAGAATTCTGAATGTGAATGCAATTAAATGAATTGGATATGTATGATGATATATCTTTATATATATAATTGTATTGTTATCTTGTGTTTTCTGTTACCGTCACTGTGAGTGGCGGTCATGCATTGTGTGTTTCCCCACTAAGCGATTTCGCTTAGCACGGGTGTTTATCCGTGCAGGTGTGGAAGGTTTTTGTACGCGTGTTCTGGGCGTGTCGCATCGGGAAGGCCAACGCAACTAGAGTTCAGAAGTTTTATAGTTTAGGCTTTCCTTCTTTTGTAATAGCCTAATGTTTTGTTAGCCTTTGAACTATGTATTATTTTGATGGCCCTTTTGGAACAGTGTATCTTGGGCTTTTGTAAATTGGTCCTTTTTGTAATCTGATGTAATATGTAAAGAACTATTTCTGTATATTAATAAGAGTACTCATTTTGTTCTATTATCCTCTTCTTTCTATTAAAGTTTTATTTGTACTGAATATGTAATTCTGCGAATGTGATGGTTACATGTTTGTACTAGTGGGATGTGACACTCCTTTCTATCGGGATACTTCTCGCTCTAATCATGGAACAGAAGTATCCATGTTATAGGTTGGGGTGTGACATTAGGTGGTATCAGAGCAATTGGTTCTAGGTGTTACTGGGTTTCAGTGTGTTAGTCTGTCTGTTGGGGTTGTGTTGGCCTGATGCGCACTGCGTTTATGTTTTGTAGTTATGGAGTCCGCTCGTGGATCACTCGAGGGGTCAGCAGAAAGTGCAAATCCCCAAGAGCAGGATCCCTCAGTTTCTGGTCCGGCTCAACCTCCTAGGGGACGACCTGAGGTGCCTTTGGGACCGATGGAAGCGATGCTTCAGAGTATGACAAGGGTACTTGAAAGAGTGACAGCACCAAGTGCACCTATTGAAAGGCTAAGAAAGCATGGTGCAGAGGATTTCTTTGGTACCGGTATAGATGAATCTTCTAAAGCAGAGATGTGGTTAGAGAAGACATCCAGAGTACTTAAGGAGATAAGATGCCCACCAGAGCAAGAAGTGGAGTGTGCCTTGTCTTTGTTACAAGGTTCAGCTTATGATTGGTGGAAATTGGTGACTAGTCAACCGCAAATTCCTGAACCGATATCATGGGAGTTCTTTGAGGATGAGTTTCAGAACCGGTATGTGACCAAAGCATATAAGGATGCCAAGTGGGCGCAGTTTTTAACTCTTAAGCAAAGAACCATGTCTGTGGCTGAGTATGAGGATGAGTTTACCAAGTTGAGCAAATATGCGCCGCCAAGGGTTCTCACAGAAGAGTTCAGATGTCAGCATTTTGAAGCAGGCTTGAATGAATCTTTAAAGGTGATGTTAATATCATTGATGTCGGCTCCGAATGTGAGGTATTATCAGTTGGTGCAGGCAGCCTTGAGGGCGGAGCGTTCTGAGAATATTTTGAGAGAGAAAGCTCAAAGAAGAAAATCTGCAAGAGGTGGCTCTTCTTCAGGCAAGAGGCCAAGAGAATCACAAGGAAATTTTGCTGATAAATCAGTAGCTAGTCCAGCTCCTAGAGGAAGGAGACAGGGTTCTTCCAGGGGAGCGGGCTCAGGTAGAGGAGATGGTCCTCCCCGATGTTCTCATTGTAATAAACCCCATTGGGGTGAGTGTCGATGGTTAACAGGAGGCTGTTTTAGATGTGGTTCCACGGATCATATGCTCGCGAATTGTCCAAGTCGATATGGAGATCCTTTGGGACAACAGGAAGGGAGTCGAGCTGGATCTAATGTACCCCAAGGAAGTCGTAATAGAGGTAGAGGAAGGGGTCGAGGTGGAAGAGCTCGAGATAGAGAAGCCTCGGAAACAGTGGATCGTCCTGTGCCATCATCTGGTAGAGCTTATGCTATGAAAGCCCGAGAGGAACAGAATGCTCCTGAAGTGATTGCCGGTAAGTTTTCTTTGCTTGATTCTGAAGTTTATGTTTTGATTGACCCGGGGTCTACCCATTCCTATGTGTGTTCTGGTAAGTTGTGGGATAGTTTGGGTAGTGAGGAGAAGATGGAATATGAGATTTGCGTATCCAGTCCGTTGGGTCAGAGTGTTACGGTTAATCGTGTATGTCGAAAGTGTCCTTTAAAGATACAGGGTATTGAGTTTGTAGTAGATCTGATTTGTTTGCCTTTTCATGAGTTCGATATTATTTTGGGAATGGATTGGCTAGATAAGCATCGAGCAGTAGTAGACTGTCATAGGAAAGTAATGGTTTTGAGAGATAAGGATCGTTTGCCTGTTATTGTGAAGGGAATTGGAAGTAGTTCTTTGCATAATGTGGTATCAGCTATGAAAGCCAGAAGATTTATCAGGAAGGGATGTGAAGCGTTTTTGGCTGTGGTTTTAGATTCTCGGAGAGGTCAAGTAAAGATTCAAGATATTCCGGTTATAAGAGATTCTGTAGATGTCTTTCCGGAAGAGTTACCGGGGTTACCTCCCGAGAGAGAGGTTGAATTGTCAGTAGAGATTCTGCCGGGTACAGCTCCGATTTCAAAGGCTCCTTATAGAATGGCTCCAATGGAATTGAAAGAATTGAAGAGTCAGTTACAGGAATTGTTGGATAAAGGATTCATCCGGCCTAGTGTGTCACCGTGGGGTGCTCCAGTATTGTTTGTTAAGAAAAAGGATGGAACCCTTCGGATGTGCATTGATTACCGACAGCTTAATAAAGTGACTATCAAGAATAAGTATCCTTTGCCAAGGATTGAAGACTTGTTTGATCAGTTGAGAGGAGCCGGGGTATTCTCTAAGATAGATTTGAGGTCAGGTTATTATCAGTTAGGGGTTAAGGAAGCAGATGTGGCTAAGACGGCTTTTCGGACGCGTTATGGTCATTATGAATTTTTAGTAATGCCCTTCGGTTTGACAAACGCACCTGCAGCCTTTATGGATCTGATGAACCGAGTTTTCCGACCGTATTTGGATAAGTTTGTTGTGGTATTCATTGACGATATTTTGGTGTATTCCAGAAATCAACAAGAGCATAAGGAACATCTGAGGCTGGTATTGCAAATGTTGAGAGATCATCAGCTGTATGCGAAACTCAGCAAGTGTGAGTTTTGGTTAAAGGAAGTGGCCTTCCTTGGACATGTGATATCAGCAGAAGGTGTACGTGTTGATCCAAGTAAAATTGAAGCGATTGTTAAGTGGATGCCTCCAAAGAATGTACCTGAGGTGAGAAGTTTTCTGGGTTTAGCAGGGTATTACCGACGGTTTGTTCAAGGGTTTTCAGTGATAGCATCTCCTTTGACCAAGCTTCTGCGGAAGGATGTCAAGTTTGTATGGACTGAAAAGTGTCAAGCCAGTTTTGATCGGTTGAAAGAGTTGTTGGTTAAAGCTCCTGTGCTTACACAGCCGGTTTCGGGTAAGGAATATACTATGTATAGTGATGCTTCGGGTATTGGCTTAGGGTGTGTTCTGATGCAAGGGAATAAAGTAATAGCTTATGCATCGAGACAGTTGAAGCCTCATGAGCGAAACTACCCGACTCACGATCTAGAGTTGGCAGCGGTAGTGTTTGCGCTTAAGATTTGGCGACACTACTTGTATGGGGAGACGTGCAGAATTTTCACCGATCATAAGAGTCTCAAGTATTTGTTAACACAGAAGGAGTTGAATTTGAGGCAGCGGAGATGGTTAGAGTTATTTAAGGATTATGATTGTATCATTGATTACCATCCGGGTAAAGCTAACGTGGTAGCGGATGCTCTTAGTAGGAAGTCTTTGTCTGCTTTGCTGGCTAACCGAGGTAGATGGAGGTTTGATTCTGAAGGTGCTCTGATTGCTCAACTTAGAGTTAAGCCAAGTTTGAGATCTGAAATTGCAAGGGCACAGTTAGATGATCATGTACTTCAGCGTGTTTGTCAAGCAGTGAAAGAGGGCAAGCGGACAGAATATCTGATAGACAGTGAAGGAATGCTTAGGCATGGGAATCGGTTATGTGTACCTGATGTTGGTGAGTTAAGAAAGAAATTGTTACAAGAAGCTCACTCTTCAGTCTTCACTATGCATCCTGGTGGAGATAAAATGTATCAAGACTTGAAGCAATACTATTGGTGGCCTGGAATGAAAAGAGAGATAACAGAATTTGTTTCAAGGTGCCTTACCTGTCAGCAAGTGAAAACCGAGCATCAAGTGCCATCGGGGTTGCTTCATCCCTTACCCATTCCTCAATGGAAATGGGATGACATCACGATGGATTTTGTATCTGGTTTGCCTATGACTCAGCGTAAGCATGATTCGGTATGGGTTATAGTAGATCGATTGTCAAAGTCTGCACATTTTCTGCCTGTGCGAGTGGATTACTCGATGGATAAGTTGGCGGAACTGTATGTGGATGAGATAGTCCGGTTGCATGGGATTCCGTCATCCATTGTATCAGACCGAGATCCTCGCTTTACATCTAAGTTTTGGAAAGAACTTCATGCAGCCTTGGGAACACGGTTGAATTTCAGTACTGCTTTCCATCCGCAAACTGATGGGCAATCAGAAAGGGTTATTCAGATTTTGGAAGATATGCTTCGAGGTTGTGCTTTAGAGTTTTCAGGAAGTTGGGATCGGTATGTGTCATTGATGGAATTCGTATATAACAACAGCTACCAAGTGAGCATTGGTATGGCTCCTTATGAAGCGCTGTATGGACGGAAGTGTAGAACACCAATATGTTGGACTGAACTGTCAGAAAAAGCTATGATAGGTCCGGATATAGTGCGGGATACCGAAGAAAAAGTAAGGGTTGTGCAACAGAACTTGAAGGCAGCAAAAGATCGACAGCGTTCTTATGCTAATTTGAAGCGCAGAGATATACAGTTCGAAGTGGGGGATAAAGTTTTCTTGAAAGTGTCACCATGGCGTAAGGTTCTTCGTTTCGGCAAGAAAGGCAAGCTAAGTCCACGATTTATTGGGCCGTATGAGATTCTAAGGAAAGTGGGTCCAGTAGCATATCAGTTAGCGTTGCCTTTGGAGTTAGCTAGATTACATGATGTTTTTTCATGTATCTATGCTCAGGAGATATCGGTCAGATCCTTCACATGTGTTACCAGTGCAAGATATCCGGATTCAGTCAGACTTTTCTTTTGATGAAGAACCGAAGAGGATTTTGGAGCGGGAAGTCAGACAGCTTCGGAATAAGCAAATACCGTTAGTCAAAGTTTTGTGGCAGCATCACGGTATTGAGGAAGCTACATGGGAACCAGAAGAAGCTATGAGATTGCAATATCCTCAGTTGTTCGGAACAGGTATGAATTTCGAGGACGAAATTCTGTTAAGTGGGGGAGTATTGTAACACCCCAAAACCACCCCAGTAGTTTGAGCCTGTCCGTGTATATATGTGTGTATTGTTATATGTGTTTGAGTTAAATTGGAATATTTAATTTATTTAAATATGGTATATGTGTGTGTATTAGTGAGAAGAGGAAATTAAATTAGAATATATGGGTGTGTATAGAAGTAGAGGTATAAGTGAGAGATATTCTAGAGTGTATATTAGAGTTTGGGAGTAGGGTGTATTTTGAAGCATGTGGCTTATGGGGGAATTGACATGTGGCAAGTGGATAAGAGGGCATTTATGGGTTTGGTGAGAGAGAGAGAAATCAGCCTTTCTCTTTTGTTTTCCCGATCACCCTCTCTTCCTCACGCCATTTCCTCTTTTCTTCTTTCTTCTTCTTCGTTCTTCTTCTTCTTTGCCCGACCTTGCTCTCTTTTCTTTCCCTTGAATAATTAGAGTTGCTTAGCTTGTGGATTTAAAGCTCTAAGGTGAGTTGGGGTTATAGATTTCTTTTTCTTCCTCTTCTCTAGGTTTAATTATTTGTAAATTCATTTGTGGGTAGTTGTAAAATTGATTTTGATTGTTATGGGTTTATGGTTCAGAGGAGGCTCCTAGACCTGATAAAGGAAAAGGAATCGCAAGCGGAAGCGGAGCTCGCGATTAGGAGCTAAGGAGAGAAGGTTTGGGAATTTTTCATATTTTGTGTATTTTGTGATTTAAGTTTGATAAATGTGTTTATGCTTTGATTAGGATTATGAGTTGAGTGGTTATAACTTAAATTGAAATTAAAGTGATATGTGATGTAAAAGAATGAATATTGTTGAATGATTTGTGAGAAATCATGTGAATGGTTGTTAGTGTTGTAGAATTTGCTGTTTTGGGATTTCTTGAAATTGGGCATGTATTTGATTTGATTTAATTGAGATAAATTATGGTAAAGCTGGGTTTTTAGTCATATTATGAGTTGTAGATGAGTGTATTGCTGAATTTTGAGGTTTGGAATCAAATTTGGAAGTTTGGATGTGAAGTTGGTAAGAATTCTGCAGAATTTGGGCGTAAGAGCTGGAAATCCCGTGTCTGTCGCGATCGCGACACCGTCGCGAGCGCGACAGAGCGCGGAGCTTTCAACCCTCGCGCCGGCGCGAGATGTGTCGCGCCAAGAGCTCGGTAGGGAACTCTCTGTCGCGACCGCGACATACGTCGCGAGCGCGACAGAGCGCTCAACCTCCGAGTGAGTGCAGGACTCCCCTCTGTCGCGAGCGCGCCGTAGTCGCGAGCACGATAGAATGGAAAGACTGTCTTCTGTCGCGAGCGCGACGACTGTCGCGAGCGCGACAGAGGGTGATGCTTTTGTCCTCTCGCGAGCGCGAGACCTTCTCGCGACTGCGAGACTTGGCGGGGAGATGTGTTTGGTCTCTGTCGCGATCGCGACAACCGTCGCGAGCGCGACAGACGCAGTTTCCAAATGTGATTTCTTTTTCTTTTTGCTTAATGACTTATTTTCTTTTGCATGCAGTTTTCATTAAAACTTTGACTATCTATTTACATGAATTACATGTATGAAAATGTGATAATATTTTGCATAACCTGCTAATGTCGGATAAGTGGATAGTTAGGCATGCCTAATAGAGTTATGTGCCGCTGCAGCTATGTGTACGATTTGGACCCTGATCAGGTCCCCCGACTGGATCCTCGCGATCCCTTTGTTTGAATCTTTCTTAAGATTCTATGTGTAACAACTTGGAATGATATAAAAAGAATATTTGATACCTTTGGGTATCTATGTGTTTATCATATAGAACCGATACTCTCAAGTATCTATGTGTACTCGTTATCCACTCATTATGATTAAGCAGGTGTTATTGAGTGCCTTTGTGCAAGAATTCTGAATGTGAATGCAATTAAATGAATTGGATATGTATGATGATATATCTTTTTATATATAATTGTATTGTTATCTTGTGTTTTCTGTTACCGTCACTGTGAGTGGCGGTCATGCATTGTGTGTTTCCCCACTAAGCGATTTCGCTTAGCACGGGTGTTTATCCGTGCAGGTGTGGAAGGTTTTTGTACGCGTGTTCTGGGCGTGTCGCATCGGGAAGGCCAACGCAACTAGAGTTCAGAAGTTTTATAGTTTAGGCTTTCCTTCTTTTGTAATAGCCTAATGTTTTGTTAGCCTTTGAACTATGTATTATTTTGATGGCCCTTTTGGAACAGTGTATCTTGGGCTTTTGTAAATTGGTCCTTTTTGTAATCTGATGTAATATGTAAAGAACTATTTCTGTATATTAATAAGAGTACTCATTTTGTTCTATTATCCTCTTCTTTCTATTAAAGTTTTATTTGTACTGAATATGTAATTCTGCGAATGTGATGGTTACATGTTTGTACTAGTGGGATGTGACACTCCTTTCTATCGGGATACTTCTCGCTCTAATCATGGAACAGAAGTATCCATGTTATAGGTTGGGGTGTGACACACCGTCTTGACTAAAGATCATGTAATGGCAAATAAAAACTTCTATTAGGCGAAATGCTCCTTAATATGGTGCTTGTGATGTGGGCTATTGCATATTAGACGAAATTAAGCAAATTGAGTGATCTTCTATCAAAGGTTTTCATTCCCTAGTAAGTTCACCTTAATTTAATTAAAGTGTAAATACGTAATGGCCAAAACCCATATGCATGTGCTTTAAATTAAGAGTGCTATGCTGCCGGTTTTTCACCGTGCACCATACGTGTCCATCGGGTACCCCGTTAATCCATGGATCAAGCCCACCTAGGAAAGGGACCGCACGACCTCGTGTGTGGGAGTGATAAGGTTGGAAGGATCTTTTTGCTTGCATGTGGTTGTGGATGCTGCATAGCATGCTCATGCATTGCGTGTCATTCATACATGTTAATAAAAAAAAACATATGCATTTCATTTTTGTGCGTGTACATCCTTTTGTTTGCGTACTATTTTTCACATGTACATATCATCCTACGTATAATTTTTCTTTCATGCACTGCTTCGGATCTTGTAATATGTTGACCTTTCACTCATTGAGGACTATCTGCATAGCACAATCATGCATTGCATGCCATTCATGCATTATTCTAACCCTTTGGATTTTTCAGCCGTTATAGACCATTTACCTGGGAGCTTTTGGGGTCCCTGTAGTTGCCTGAGAAGCAAGCAGAGTTCGAAGTGATTGGCAGAGATCTAGCATCTTTATTAGATTATCCACAGGCATTAGAAATGGCTGATCCTTCGCGACAGATTGAAGAGGCTCACACCTTGACGGCTCAGGAGATAGATAGGAGGTTCGAGGAGCTCAAAAAGAGATTATCGGCCATGATTAAGGAAAGAATAGACACCATGGCGCTAGTTCTTCAAGCCCAATTGATGGTGACTACCTTTAACTGGGTTGAGCTGGCCACTGTCAAGAAAGCCTATGTAGTGACGATCGCAGCATCTCCTTGCACTTTCAAGTCTAGAGGCAAGGAGCCACTTGAGTCGCCCATTGGACAAAGAGGAAGTAAGAGGCCTACTCTAGAGTATAACATCGCATCCGAAGGGGGTGGAGATCCAGTAAGAATGCATGCTCTGAAATATGAAAACTCGGGTATCTGCAGTGACAGTAAGGGCAATGCTAAGAGGACGGGAATGACTCGACGCCACCTCACCATCTCAGGTAGGCCATTATCTTGGTATTTCACCAGTCTCATTAAGGAAGGGAAGTTACAACCCTTGCCAGTCGGGCCTGCCCCAAGCCAAGGATAACCTAAACACAGAACGGACTGGTACTGTGCATATCACTAGTACACAAGGTATAGAACAGACTATTGTCATCCTCTGAGAGATCGTATTCAGGAATTAATGTCTGATCCAGAAGATCGAGAGAAGGAAAGGAAGACAAATTGAGTACCTAAGTGGAGAATGAAGGTGTTTCCCGCGGATGGTGATGAACAATTAGCCAAAATAGCTGTGCTAGTGGAAACAGGAGGGTGTTAAATATTTAGATATTCTTTTTATTTTTAAACTATTTAATGATGATGCTTTTAATTCTAGTTTTCTATTAAATGAAACGATTGGTTTTATTTATTTGTGTGATGTTTCTTGTGATTTCACTATGCATGATCATGACACATTCATATTCAATAATGATTCAAATGATGCAATTCTATTTAATCTCGGAACTTTGGGGAACCCAAAGAAAATCTTGATAGCATCTATTATGACTCCTGAGGGGAGATTAAAGAGAGAAAAAAAAAGGAGCCTTTGCCTGGACCTGGTATGACATGCTGAAGATTGACAAGGACATTCTTGAGACCAATGCTACTTCCACGTGCCAACATGATGACGAACCGAATTTTGAAAGCCATTCCTTTGCACCCCCAACATCTGGGTTGCATATGGTGCTGCCAAATAAAATCAAACCCCGAGAGCTACATCAGAAGTTGGATGAATAAAACTCAGGACCTTCACGAGAAATATATAATTCGTTAGAACCAAACCATGTGACCCATTTCCTCCTGACCATTTGAAATGTGTACCCCAAAATAGATCAAGATTGACCTTTAAGCATCCGAGACCCTTGCAGCCAAATTTAGCAAGACAGCTCTTTACCTTTCAACCAAAAAAAAAAAAAAAAACCAAAACCAAAAACAAAAAGAAAAAACCAAAAAAAAAATACAAAAAACAAAAAAAAAAACAAAACAAAAAACAAAACAAAAAGAGGAAAAAAAAAGAGAGAAAAAAAAAAAAGAAAAAAAAAAGCCACAATCTTTGCCCCAGATCATCCGAGCCTGACCTGTCCCCAATGTCAATCATTGAAAAACCATTTTATAATTTGAACCACCAAAGCCAATAAAAGAAAAGTGTGAGATTTCACATCCAAGCCCCAAACAAGGAACCCATCACCTCAACCAGTCTGCACAAGGGACAAGAACAAGATTTCGATACAAAAAATAACCACTCTCCGAAGGAGCAGCTTTCCCGGCTAACAAAGATGGAAACAAATTCAATCAACACCGAGGAACTGAAGGAGGGTCCATGGCAGAGGCTAAATAATGAATAAAAAAATAAAAAAGAGAAAATATTCAATCAAGAAAACTCGCGAGGGATGATTGGAAACAGGAGTCTGATGCTTACAAGATCCACTCCGAGATTAGATGTAATTTTGCATTTCGAATCCATGTTAAATTGTAATCATGTATGGAGAAATCATACTCAAATGTACACAATTTTGTGGAAACACATAAAACAAAAGCAGTTTGACTCATCATTTCCTAGTTCTTTTATAAAAAGAGAAACATCATCTATTACTGAATGTGTAAAATCTAAATGGCTACTCTGCTCCTTCTCTCACCGGCCAGGTGCCTAAGTCGATGGGCCCTGTTATCAAATGCGGGACTAAACACCCACCAATTATGAGCACTTATGGGGGCAAAGATGTAGTTTCTGATCTGCGGCATGACAGTTTTTTGCAAGCAACTGTACCTTGGGCTACAATGCTTAAGGGTAAAGATTGAGGATGAGATGTCACCCTGGAAAAATAGAGGATGCCTCACAACATCTTGAATCCCTCCGAACTATCAAACTCAATAGGCGATGATATCCAAAGTGGTCCTAGGAAATCCCCACAAGAGAACAGAAAAGATAACCAAGGGTATGGGGAGTTGACCCTTGTTAGCCACCTCACCCAATCTAGCAACACCTTCATCGGAGGAGGCGAGGGGATATAATCATTGCTCAAGGAAAGACATCTCAGCAAATAATTGCCGATTGCTATAGAAGGAGGCCCTGATAGTAGCTTCAGTTTTCTTATAGCCACACCTAAAAAAAAGGCCGTTAGAGATGAAAACTGTGATTGGCGCTCTAAGCAAAAATTAGGCCAAAGGGCAGGGTGAAAACCTAGGAACTGTCCTACAAAAAAATAAAGCAAACAAAAGCCACTAGATTGGGTTGGGTCCATTCCAGGCAAAAAAATAAGGCACAGGGTTATGTGAAAATCCGAAAAGGACTCATTTCCCGCTAAGAAAAGCTAGTGTAAAAATCCACAAGGGACGCACTACCTTTAATCAATGACTTTCGACACCTGGAGCGATAAGGCTGTGGTTTTTCAGATGACATCCTCTCGAGCAGATGGTATAATGCAGGACATGAGTCAAAATCTTTGGGGGCAGGCAAAGATGCCCACCTAATGGTTCCCCTTGAGGGGGGTTATGGGTCAGAATTCCTGAGTCGCAAAGATGCTTTTCTAGATCCTTGAGGGCATCAGATAATGCCAAGTCGTACCCTGAACGGACCCTTGACCACCCAAGATGTGGTCTACCCATTTTGCATACATCTTATATCTGCATATGGCATTTTATACATGCATGCACAATCTCTTGTATATATTCCTGCGCACACAACTTTGCAGGAAAAGTCCAAATGAAGACCGTACACATGAAAGTGGGGCCAGGACAATTTTAGCTCAACAGTAGCACTCACTCGTGCCGGACAAGCAAGTCAAGATGACATCGACACAGATCCAAACGTCAAAGTCCTCTGAGGAGGCAAAATCTGAAAGTCCTCTAAGGAGGCAGAATCACAAAGTCCTCTGAGGAGGCAGAATCTCAAAGTCCTCTGAGGAGGCAAAACCTCAAAGTCCTTTGAGGAGGCAAAATCCCAAAGTCCTCTAAGGAGGCAAAATCTCAAAGTCCTATGAAGAGGCAAAATCTCAAAGTCCTCCGAGGAGGCAAAATCCCAAAGTGTAACACCCCCTACGTCCCTGTTGGAAGGACGCAGGTGCGCTACCGACGCTCACTCACATACATGCACACATACACTAAGCGGAAGCATACATTCATACACAAAAACATACGAAAATATAGCAGAAATTAAAGCTTTTGAGAAACATCAACATGGTCATGCATTAATATAATAACATTTGAACAATACTATCCTGATCAATTGCCAGTACAGAATAATTACATATCCAAAATATACAAAAAGATACATAAATATAAAATCCAAAATAAGGAGCTGAAAACAAAAATAACAAAACACTTCAAACTCCTATGTGGCCGACCTTGCAGATGCGCGACTCGAGCGAAAACCAAAAACCTGCCACCTACACGAGAAAGGAACCCGTGCTAAGCGATAACGCTTAGTGGGGAGGAACGAAAACAAAAGGACACTAAACCAACAGACATATAACATCATGCAAAAATACATATAAACTCATAGGCAAACACTTACCGGTTCCACCGAAGTCTCAGATATCAGAAAACGAATCATATGAAAACGCAAATTGTATAAACACGCAGCTGTCATACCAAAATACCCATATACCAACCAAAAGCTGATCCACATGCAATACAACTATCATGCTAAGACGCACATACACGATAACTGATACCCGAGTTACGAAGCTGATGCACTAGACTACTATACAATGATGCACACAAATATCATGCAAGGTCACTAGAGGTCAGAACATACAACTATCATGCCATAATACACACACACCAGCCGATAACCGACTGACAAGGTCAAAGCACAACACTTCCGCTGTGCCACTCTGGTACATATAATATCATGCCAAGAACGTAATCACATAACAACATGCCGAAGACACCCCAATAGAGAGACCAAGAAATTATAACATAACATCACATTCATAACATCATCATGCGGAAATACCATTAAATTTAACATACACTTACTGAGATCAATAAAATGTAGAAAGTTATAGATTACACAATGCATAATCTCTAACTATCTAATTATGCATAAAACTATCACACAAAGATACCCATACACAAGCTGAAACCCATCACAAAGCGAATACACCATACTCTCACATTACTACACCAATACACGTAGTAGCATACAGAGAAACATAGACACCTAATAGCATGCGAAAATCACTACAGTAGCAGAGGCCCAAGAAAGATATAACATGGTACTACATTCATAACATTCGAGAGGTCAAGATCACAATGTTAAACATATCAATTTACATACTTATAGCCACAACTGATCCGATTCACATGCTTAAATACAATAAAAACATGCTTGTATAAATAAGACATACATTCCGAAGCTCATATCCACGTTCATATACATATAAACTGATTCCTCAAATCATTATCATGCTCATTTGGATGTCACATTCTTATAGTTATTTCAAAGCAAAATGAAACAACAAAGCACCTGCTGACTCACAATAGTGGATAACGAGTGTACGGACAGTACCTTACGGGTACGAATCGGCCAAAGGTTACCTTACGGGTATGAATTGAAAACCATTTAATTTTATCACATTTAAAATATTTTACTGAGGGGGATCTTAAACAAGATCCAAACACATTAAAAAGGATCGCAAGGAACCAAACGGGGACCTGATCAGGGTCCAAACGTCCAAAGGTGCTGCAGCTAAAGAGACTCTATTAGGCATGCCTAGCTATCCACTAGACTGACTCTCGCAGGTCATGCATAATACAAATCATGTCTCACATCATGGTGCATAATTTAACATGTCACATTCATATAATTCATAACATTCTCCATGCATAATACATCCAATTAAATTAATATACTTCATAAAATAGTCCAACTATAAACCTAAAGGCATCACAAGTTCGGAAATCAAACATTGGAATCACAAAAGAAAATTCAATTTGGAAACCAGGGAGTGTCGCGCTCGCAATAAAGGCGACTTGCCCTAGGTTGCGATCGCAGCAACCTTCGCGATCTCACGAGGGAACAACACACATCTCACTATCGCGCTGGTGACAGGCATCGCGCTTGCGACAATGAGCTGCTAGTCCGATCTATTGTGCTTGCACTCGAGAGCGCGCTCGCAACAGAGGATCTCCCAATTCAGATCGGCAGCTAAGCGCTCTGTCACGCTCGTGATAGAGGCTCTGATGCTCAGCTCGGCAGCGAGCTCGGACGCGTGCGAGGGCTGCTATCACCGGGCTCCAGCGCGATCTCGCGCTGGCGACAGAGTCGGGATTTCCAACCCTTACACGGGAAAATTGCAGAAAAACTCATTTTCACAACACCCAAAACTCAAATCTCAATTCAAACATCAACTTACCTCATTACCAGCAACCAAACCATCATTTCTAACATAAAATACAATATTTATGCTAAGAATTTCAATTAAATCATGCAAAGAACAATATCAATTTACAAAATCCAAATCTCAGTACTATTCACTCCACAACTCAATCAAATACACAATTGGGTTCATATGCTCACATTCAAGGCTTCACGCATTATCTAAATCAAAACCCACAATTTCCATTGTCAAACATTTATTTCTTCTTTCTCAAAACTCTAAACAAGTAATGACTAAGTTTTAAACAATTACAACGAAGTTCGGATGCATTTCGGAAGCAAAACGTACCAAAATACTCAACCTAAAGGAGGGTAAGGAAGGGCAAGTGCTCAAGCCAACCATGGGGTTCAAAATAAGAGAAAACACCTTCAGCAAGCAGGTTCTGTCACGTTCATGAAAAGGGTCGCGCTCGCGACAGAAGCCTCCGCCACTTGCTCTATGAAAACAGACTAAGATGACTGCTTCCTGCCCCCGACTTGTACTGCCTAAACCAACCTCTAAAACAAATTTTTAGCCAAAACTTCTTCTTAACAAATGTTACTTAGGATGTTAATGTTCGCGTAAAACAAATTTCAGATCAATTGGACATCTATAACTTCAGATATGAGCTAATAAACCTATACTGTTCAAGTAACCCGACCCAAACAGAGACACTACGGTTTTGGCAAATTTTCAGGATCTTAGAGCAAGAATGTGCCCAAGATCATTTCTGAAACTTTTAAAAGCATGGAAGTCATGGTTCTAATGGATCAATAATCACACGATTTAGAGGTCTAAAAATCTACTTATGATAAAAACAATACACGGAGGTCAGATGAAAACTGAACAGAATTGCCAAAACTCAAGATCACCATAAAACATCAAATTCAAAGAAATTCCCAAACTCATGCATTTCAATACCAACCCTCATATACATCTATCTCAATCAATAACATGGATTACTAACACATTTACCCAAATTAATTCATGCATAAACTCATATCAAAGCACTCAAATTTATGGAAAGCAAACACAAATACACACTCATGATCCAAGGAGAATTAGGCAATGACAACTCAAAACTCATATGCAGAAATCAAAGCTCCCAAACCTCTTCAAGAACAACCTAGCTGATCTACACTCTTCAATCTTCTCTCTTCCCTTACACTTCTTCTTAACACCAACCACTTGCACCCAGAAAATCCTTAATCCAAACCCCAACTCACAATCAATCAAAACCAAAAGAAGAAGAAAGAGAACCATATGCAGGAAACCCTTAAAACCCAAACACATACCTCTTTAATCTTGTTCTAAAACTCTCTCAAAATCACCTCTAAGCATGCACAAACTCCAGCCAAAAGAAAGAGATGAAGCAGAAAATGAGCAAGGAAAAAAAGCAAGGGAAAATCGAGAGAAAGAGAGAGGAGAGAACGGGAAAGGCAAGGCAGAAATCTACCCCTTTCTCTCTCTCCTATTTTCCCTTTTCCTCTTTCTTTTGCATTTAATGCTCACCAACCAACATTCACATGGCAGCCTCCTATTGGACCAATAATTCCACTTCTTTGACTTCTCTTTTGATCCCTACAAATCCCACTTAAATCCTTGGCACCATACTCCTACCTCACTAGATAATTCTTAAGTAGATATTTTCAAACCTTAGTACAATACACACAATCCACTAGATAAAACCACAACAAATACCCTACATCCATACACCACATGCACACCAAATAATTTCTCCCACTTAACGTATTTAATTAATTACTTTGCAAATAAGTCCTCATTATCCAATTCCCTCATGCACAAATTACTGAAATACCCTTAAATTCCCGACTTAGCATGCAAATTCCGACTAGGGCCACGAGGAGGCAAAATCCCAAAGTCCTCTGCAAAATCTCAAAGTCCTCTGAGGAGGCAAAACCTCAAAGTCCTCTGAGGAGGCAAAATCCCAAAGTCCTCTGAGGAGGCAAAATCTCAAAGTCCTCTTAGGAGGCAAAATCCCAAAGTCCTCTGATGAGGCAAAATCTCAAAGTCATCTGAGGAGGCAAAACCTCAAAATCCTTTGAGGAGGCAAAATCTCAAAGTCCTCTGAGGAGGCAAAACCTCAAAGTTCTCTGAGGAGGTAAAATCCCGAAGTTCTCTAAGGAGGCAAAATCTCAAAGTCCTTTGAGGAGGCAAAACCCCAAAGTCCTCTGAGGAGGCAAAATCTCTCATTCCTCTGAGGAGGCCAATTCCCTAATTTCTCTGAGGAGACAAATCTCACACAACTTCTCACTTTGTAAGTCTAGAGCAGACTCGGTGCAGCTCAGGACAGCAATCCTTGTGTTTTGTAAGTCTGGAGCAAACTCAGCGCATCACCACCAAGAGATGGAACCCTCGCACTTTGTAAGTCAGGAGCAGACTCGGTGCAGCTCAAAAGAGCAACTCTCGTGTTTTGTAAGTCTGGAGCAGACTCGGCGCATCACCCAGAAGGATGAAAATCGTTCCTCAGTCTATATGGCGACTTAAGTAGATGATTTCATTAGCGAACCGGGAAGACAACCGCCTCAGGTACGCGCTTCTTTCCTTTTTTTCTGAATTTTGGCTCACCCAGAGACCCAAGCTCTAGGTTCCCCAAAATTGGGGGCAACTGTAGACACCGGGTCCCGAGGCAGTCCAAGATCAGGATTACCCGATGATGAAAATAATACCGGCTCATAGGCAAAGGTGTCGAAAATGATATTTTCCTTATTGAGACCCTCATTATTTTTAAATAAAAATAAATATATAAAAAATAGTATTATAAAAAACAAATTAATTAAAAATAATAATAATATTATTAAAAAGTGTTATTTTTGATATTTAAAAAAAAGGAGAATTAAATTAGTTAATTAATTTAATTGAAAAAAAGAAAAGAGGATTTAATATTAAGAAAAATAAAAAGAAAAAGAAAAAAAAAGATTGAAAAAAAAAAGAGATTTACGAAAAAAAAGGTTATAAAGTGGCCTAATGTGGCCGGTGAGACGCGGCCACGTGAGGCGCAGCTCGCCGCAAGGCGCACGCCCCTTAGGGCGCTTCTCGCCGCGGGCGCACGCAATGCGAGCGCATGTCCCCTGGCTCCGCACGCGTGCATTTTGCCCGCCCGATCGCTTTCACCTGCGTTTTCCTGCATTTTCAGTCCGATTTTTCCACTTTCTTTCATGTTTTTATGCTTTTTTCGGCTAACTAAAAATGAAATAGGCTTTGTCTCTTTCCATTTTTAGACGAGGCAGAAATTAAAAGGAAAGCTGGGTTTCATTTTCAAGTGGCTGAAACTTTTATTCAAAACAAAAATCGAGTCATTCTCTCACAAAAAAAAAAAGGGAGAGCAGCCAACGATTTTTCAAAAAAAAAAATTTAAAATCCAAATCTTTTTCTTTAACATTGGGTTCTTCTTCTTCTTTAATTCTTCAAAAAACATTTTTTGACAGTCGGGGGTTCATTTTTAAAACGAAGGAAAATTAATTTCCTTTGTTTTACACCATCTCCGCAAAAATACTCTCTCAAATTTTATCCATTTAAACTTGGATTTTTTCTCAAACGTTTTTGGTTTTACTACCGGAAAACCGACAAGGGGGACGGAACGAAGCACCGCCTTTCCTGATCTATAATTTCTGAGGGTAAACACTTGTAACCGCCCTCATTTATTTTTTCTTTATATTATTTACTGTCATTAACATTTTCTTTTTTTACTGTTGATATTTGATTTCGTGTGTTTTTTTTTTCTCTCAATCTTACCTCTTTGACCTTACCCCCTTGCTATTTATTGGTTGAAAGTATTTTTCCTCTTTTTATCATCATTATTATTTTCATTCCAGGTATTCTTTATTATAGTAGCATTGTTACCATTTTATTTGCTATCATTCTACGTTTATTTATTTCATGCTTATTATTATTATTATTATTATTATTATTATTATTATTATTATTATTATTATTATTATTATTATTATTATTATTATTATTATTATTATTATTATATATCGCTATTATTACTCCCCTGTTGCTCTTCTTCCTATTATTATTATTATTATTATTATTATTATTATTATTATTATTATTATTATTATTATTATTATTATTATTATTATTATTATGATATATTATTATCATTATTGTTATCTTATTTATTTACTGTTAGTATTATTATTTCATGCTTATCTTATTTTATTATTATTATTACGATTTTTGCTTGTGTTATTGTTGTTGTTATTATTATTATTATTATCATCATCATCATCATCATCATCATCATCATTATTATTATTATTTCATTTTTGCTATTGTCATTATTTTGTCATTATTTCTATTATTATTTTTATGTTTTTTTTGCATGACTTATTTTTAAGTTCCCGTTGCATGTAAATTGTCTGCATATTAAATTGACATGTCTAATTTGATCTATTTTATCTCATACACATTTGCTAATTATTTTTGCATATCCTCTAGCTTTATATTTATTTGGTTAATTTTTTGAATTGTTACTAATATTTTGATGTCATTTTTTATTTGGAAATTTAAATGTGAACTTGCATTATGTGAGCGTTCTCATGACCATGCGGAGGGGTCACTACGTATAGAGGATCACATAAGTTTGGTGAGACCTTTCTTATTTCCCTCCCTTTTGTTGTGTTTGTTTGCAAATAGTTATCTTATTTATGCACGCGTGAGATAAAAAGTCACAAAAATATTTTTATAATTAAATTGGATTTTTACTAATAAAATTGGGACCAATGTCCCTCATTTTAGCCAAGCGATGAAAAATACCACAACAAAACGAAGAGTTAAGTTTTCTCCAAAAATGAGATCACTCATCCCGATTTTTAATCCAATGATCAAAATAACACTTCGAATCCTCTTTAAACAAACACGAAGGAACCAATGTTCCTAAACCTTCAAACGAGCATGAATGAACCAATGTTCCTAAAACAAACGAATGCCCCAATTTATGTATATTTTTCTTATGATTTTGTTTGACTGTTTTAAATTTATGTTCATTTTCTTTTGGGCCCTTGTAATTAATTTTGGGGCAACATTATTTAGTTTTAGGATTGTATTCCGTCCCAATTTATATTTTTAATCTTCTTTCAAATGGGATTGTATTCCGTCCCGACTTCTTTTGTAATTGTGTGCTTATATGTTTACTGCTTTCCTTTATTGCTTCCTTTATCGCTTTTCTTTACTCTCTTTGCGTGCTTGTAATGCACCTTTAATTTAAACGTATAAATCATGTGAGACAAGAGATAGAATTTTAGAAAATTAAAAACTCATTTATAATTAGCCAAAGCATAAATAAGAGTGAAGTTTCGAACACCAATCTCTAGTCTAGACCAATAAGAGGTTAGAGACCTTTCCCAATTTCTTGTAAATTGGGTGGCGACTCCATGATACCTCTAAGGTGCCTAAAGGCGTCATGGGGCTAGATGTTCCTTTCCAATGTTCTATTGGGAAGAAAGCATCCAAGATGTCTCATGGTACCCATGATCAAAAAGACGCGAACCAATCCCTCGAATCTTAAAAGCGGGTTCAATGAGGGCTTTTGCTTGGTTCGGCGTGCGTCACAGATTTGTACTTTAATTAATATATTAAATTGTATGAGAAAAGGGATGGAATATTAAATTCAAAACTCAATTATAATTTAATTAAGGTATGAATAAATGGGAAGTTCTGAACCATCTTTAGTCTTAGGCTCAATGAAGTTAGAGGACCATCTCAATGTCTTATTGGGATGGGGTCTCCAAAATATCTCTTGTTACCTAAAATAGGTCCAATTTGTGTTGTCTAAGGCTCCATCAGGTTAGAGTACCATCTCAATGTTTTATTGAGGTGGGGACTCCAAAATATCTCTGGCTTGCCCAAAATAGACATATATGCATTGTCTTAGGCACCATGAGGTTAGAGTACCATCTCAATTTTCTGTTGTGGTGGGGACTCCAAAATACCTCTGACTTGCCCAAAATAGACATATATGTGCCGTCTTAAGCTTAGTGAGGCTAGACGACCTTTCTCAATATTTTATTGGGTGGTGACTCCAAGAAACCTCCTTGTTGCCCAAAATAAACTTCCTTGTAATCTCTTACAAGTTCTTGGAACCTCCTTCGAATGCCCTAAAAGCAGGTCTTCGGGGCTCCCAGGATTTATCGCGCATCACAGTGGCAACTCCACTGGGGACAAGTGAGACTTCGCTTCGAAAGTACCTTGGTTAAAACATATAATTAAGCTTTAATTTAAAAATTTCATCCCTTTTCGAAATTGCATTGCATATCACTAGAGCCATAGATCTATGGTAGTTTGCACCCTCTAGCAGCCCCAGTGCATTCCCGAAGCATGACCCTATATTCACTCAATATATGAAAGTGTCAAGAATAATCACCAGCTCAAGTCTCGTACCGTTTGGTATATTAAATGGAGACCCATCCGGTCGTTATGCTGGTGATGAGCTATACCCGTCGGCAGGGTCCATGCTTAGGTAGATCTAAAGTATCATCACCCTACACAAAGCTCTTGTAATGGAAATAGATACTTCCCCTAGGTGGTATGAACCATAATACTATACTTGCTTTTTGGACCATTATGTATTGGACAAACCAAGAAAAGTCGGTTGGTCACCTAATCAAAGGCTTTCATGCCTCGATAGGCCCATGTCGATTTATTCAGACTGCCTAAATGCACGATAGTCAAAACCCATATGTATGTATATAGATAAGAGAGGTTATGCTGCTGGGTTTTTTTACCTTACACCATGTGTGTCCATTGGGTTCCCTATTAACCCATGGGCCAAGCCCACCTAGGAAAGAGACTATGACCTCATGTGCAGGAGTGATAAGGTTGGAGGGATCTATGTGCTTGCATGTGATTGTGGATGCTGCATAGCACGATGATGCATCTTATGGCATTCATGCATCATCCTAACTTGATATATTTTGCAGCCATCATAGGTCTACCCAGGTGGTCAAGAGATCCTCGGGGGCAGCTACACAGAAATTCGTTCTTCGAATTGCTAGAAAGGTAGAATATTCGGACTCATTTTTCATAAGCAATCATGCTACCTACTCCCAGTTTTCTATACATAGTGAAATGGCTAACTCACTAAGAGGGACAGATGCCACCAAGGCTATGATAGCTGAAGAGGTAGGGAGACGATTTGAGGAGTTCGAGAACAGAATGATGGCTATGATGGCAACGATGGCCCAGCCTGTCGCACCACAGAATCGAGTTCCTCCTAAGAGACAAAATGAACAGGAGGAGGTCAGAGAGGACCCGCAAGAAGAAATTTGCCCACCATCGGTGGATTTAAGGGTAACTACTGCCACAGGACAGAGAAGAGGGGCTGCCCATAGGGTAGATGAGGATTGAAAAGAAGATGAGTATGAGGAGCCAGTATCAGTGAGGGGAAAGGCACCTCAGATGGAAGAAGCCATCTGGAGAAAGATGGAAGAGAAGCTTGAAACAATGGCCGGAATGCTGACTCGGGGATGAGGGATGAAACCTGAGGACAAAGAGTTGGAGGGAGAGGATCTAATCCCTATGAACTTCAAAATGCCAAATGTCCCAAAGTTCGACGACACTTCTGATCCCACCGCCCACATAAAGCAGTACTCATTGGTGATGAAGGGTATTACTTTGACAAAGAGGCAGAAGATAAAGTACTTTTGCTTAAGCTTAACTGGCCCGGCAGTGGATTGGTACCACGATTTAGACCGGAGAACTAAGGAGGATTGGGATTTGTTAACGGAAGAATTCCTCAAGCAATATGACTCTAGCACGAGGATGGAGGTGATACTGAAGGATTTGGAATTGCTATAACAGAAGTCCAATGAGTCATTTCACGAGTATCTTACCCGATGGAGAAACTGGGTGATGGAGATGAAGAGAAAGCCATATACTTAGGATCAGATCCGGCTTTTTATTAAGAATGCTAGCCCGTATCTAAGGGATGGGCTGAAGATAAAGGGTTTGAAGGATTGGGAATCACTGAAGGATATTGCCATTGAGGCTGAGGGAGAGTACCTTGCGAGAAGGGCAAGTAATGAGGGTTGTGCCAAGAAGGGCGAAAGCAACCAGGGGGCAAATAAGCCAACAAGCTCCAGTAGTGGCACAAGAAAGACGACTGAGGTCTCAGCTACAAATACTGCTCTGAGGCATTTCTCTAATCTGGTGAGGTCTCTCTCATGGGTACTTAGGAAGTTGATGAAGGAGGGGAAACTGCAGCCTTTACCACCCTGACCAGCTAAGACCTAAGGATAGCCAGGGCACAAGGACGATAAGTACTGTGCTTATCATCAACATACCGGGCATATAACTGATAATTGCAAGGCACTACGGCATGCAATTCAGGATCTAATTGACTCTAAGTAGATCACAGATTCGAAGAAAAGAGGGAACCGGAAGAAGCTCGGGTATAATAATGTGCCCCCACCAGTGTTTATGATCGGGTCCAGTTTGTTTGAGTGGTTTATATTAGAAGATTTATACGGCATCGGTGCCAACGTTGCTATCACGCGCCTTCATGAGGCAAGTGAAAAAGGGATTCCCATGGCAATGATCGATTACTGGTCTACTGATGAAAGTGGAGATGAAAATCAAAATTCTGAAGTTGAAGGATTTTTCGACCCGTGGGGTTCGGAGGAGGAAGAGGAGAAGAGAGGGAAGAAGAAGGTCAGAACTGTGACCCAAAGTGGAAGGGTAGTTCCAGAACTTAAAAGGCCACAAGATCCCATGGCAGTCCAAAAAGAAAAAGAGCTGAAGGAGGATTCAATTATGAGGCAGCTGAAAAAGACGCCGGCTCAAATTTCTATCTGGGATCTGTTAAGACAGTCTCCCTCACATAGGCAGAAATTTATGGAGGCCTTATGCGAGACTATAGTGGCCACAACCATCTTACCTACGGAGTTGCTAGATATAGTCAAGGGACATGCTGTAGAAAATATGGTGTTTTTGAATGCTAACTTGCCGGCAAAAGGCCGCAATCATAATTGGACCCTGTATATAAGGGCTCAGATTAATCAGAAACACACGACATATGTCATGGTGGATGATGGTTCATCAATCAATATTTGCTCGCTGGTGGCAATGGCAGCTTTCGGAGTATCAGAGGATATGCTGACTAAGTCTGATCTGACGATCACAGCTTATGACAATTCTCGAAGGCAGGCATCGGGGACATTCAAGGAGGTAGTCAAGACGGGGCCAATTGAGACCAAATTGGAATTTGTGGTTGTTACTATTCCTGCCAATTTCCCAGCCCTCTTAGGCAGGCCCTGGTTCCATAAGCTAGGAGGGGTGCCTTCCACTTTGCACGAGATGGTTAAGATTCCCCACGAGGGACAAGTAGTGACAATAAGAGCTGCAAGGGAGAATCAAGTTTCAGTGTTGGAGATCGCCAGACAGGCCTTCAGCGGGTTTCATGTCTCCATAATAGACGGGGAAGAACACATCAAAGGGAGCCCTCAAGTAGTAAACATGATGAAGAGGATATCTTTCCTCCCTGGTGTAGGTTTGGGCGAGAACTCAAAGGGACTGCCAACAGCCATCGCTACAAGAGGCCAAAAGGATAGGAGGGGCCTTGGGTATAAAAGTGTTGTGAAGAAGGGCAAGGAGTCAATAGATGAGATCCCCCATATCAAGGAAAGTTTTGTGTCAGCAGCCTCAGCATGTGCCTATACGGGGCAAGCAGAACCTCAGTGGGTTGATGGAAGAATTGTGCCGGGTTTCAAGGTCTTCAATGATGTCTTTGATTGGGACATTGGATTGATCAAGCCAGTATAAGGTTTTTGGGATGAGGAAATCATGATCAAGGAGACAGTTTGGGACCGCGAAGTACCCAAGGAGGTCATTACTGAGAAACTGATGACTGCCCGTTTTAAGGCGAAGGGAAAGATGGAAGATGAGGCTGCAGGAGAACAGGTGGAAGTTTCACAGGGGGTCACTGCAGTGCCTCCGAAATGCCAGTTTGTTCCATTGCTGTCGGCTGCGACATCTGCGTCGGAGAGAAAGAAGAAGAAGATAGCTTAGATTATCTTTTTACACCTGAACTTTTCAATAATGTTGATGACATTTTCGGTTTTATTAATAACATGAACAATTTTTCTTACTTGTGCGATGTTTTTGATGATTTCATTATGCATAATCATGATCATGATTCATTCATATTTGATATTGATTCAACTGATGCCACTCCATTTAATCTTGGAACTTCGAAAAACCCAAAAGAAATCTTAATAGCATCTAATATAACTCCTGATGAGAGGTCAAAATTTGAGAGAATTTTAAGAAAACATGAAAGTCTTTTCCTGGACCTATAAAGATATGCCGAGAGTAGATCACGAAATCGCAGAACACGCCATCCCAACATACCCTGACTACAAGCCAGTCAAACAAAAGCTTAAGAGACTTAGGCCATAATTGAATGAGAAAGTGAAAGAAGAGATCCACAAACAGATCGAGGCCAAGTTCTTGATTGAAGTGCAATATCTGACCTAGTTGGCCAATGTCATCCCGGTGGCCAAGAAGAATGGCAAAGTACGCGTGTGTGTGGACTACCGAGACTTGAATAAGGCTTGTCCGAAGGATGACTTTTCACTGGCCCATATCGATGTGTTAATAGACAATGCAGTTGCTTGCATGATGTACAGCTTCATAGATGGTTATGTGGGCTACAATCAGATTCTTAATAGAATAGTCGATCAAATCAAAACAGACTTCATCACTGAATGGGGTACATTCACTTACAGAGTGATGCCCTTTGGGTTAAAAAATGCAGGAGCAACCTATCAGAGGATGGCAACAAGGATCTTCGATGACTGGATCCATAAGGAAGTGGAGGTATACGTGGATGACATGATGATCAAGTCAGCCACCAGAGAAGGTCACTTTGAGGCTTTAGAGAAGTTCTTCCAGAGGATCAGTAAGTATAATCTGCGATTGAACCTCAAGAAATGCATTTTCGGTGTCACTTCAGGGAAATTGTTAGGACATGTAGTTAGCCAGAGAGGAATTGAGATTGACCTGAACAAGGTCAAGGCCATCAGAGAGATGCCAGTGCCTCAAAAGGAAAAGGACGTCAGAAGCTTTTTGGGTAAGTTGCAGTATGTCAGCAAGTTCATCGCCAAGCTTACTTCAATTTGTGAGCCAATCTTCAAGTTGCTTAGAAAGGACCAGCCTGTAATATGGAATGAGGATTGCCATAAAGCTTTCGACACTATTAGGGAATATTTGCTAAACCCCCCAGTTCTGAGGCCACCTCAGCCAGTCAAGCCACTTATTCTGTATTTAGCTATAGAAGATAGCTCTATAGGTGCCATGATGGCTCAGGAGGACAAGTTCGGAGTGGAGTTTGCGGTCTATTACCTTAGTAAGATGTTCCTTTCCTATGAGGTTAAGTATACAAAAGTGGAAAAGATTTGCCTTGCGGTAATTTGGGCCTCTAAAAAGTTGAGACACTATTTCCACTCTTACAAGGTACAAGCAGTTTCAAAACAAAAGCCTCTTAGATACCTATAGGAGGCTCCATCTTTGTTAGGGAAAATGGGGATATGGTTGTTGTTATTGCAAGAATTTGACGTTGAGTACATCACCCGGAAGACCATTAAGGCGAGCACAGTAGTAGAGTTTTTAGCTGAACACCCTATTCAAGGATATTTATATGAGTTCAATTTCCCAGATGAAGACGTGGCAGCTATCACGGTACAAGGTTGGCAGTTACACTTTAACGGGCCAGTAAACAACAAAGGGGAAGGAGTAGGAATCATTCTAACGACCCCAGATGAGGAAAAGCTCCCGCTGGCTAAGAAATTGAGATATAGGGTCACTGACAATGAAGCCGAGTATGAAGCTTGTGCCTTCGGGCAGGAAGCCTTGATAGCTTTGGGGGCAAAGAGCATAAAGGTATTTGGAGATTCATCACTAGTGATCAATCAGATTCAGGGTGAGTGGGCTATTAAGGAAGAACAGCTGATACCATATGTGAAGCACTTAAGGGATTTGAGCAATCAATTTGAAGTATGCACCTTCCACTTTATTCCAAGGGATGAAAATCAGTTAGCCGATGCACTTGCAACTTTAGTGTCAATATGGGATAACTCGGAGGGGATAGTTATGAAGCCGGTGTTGATTATTAGTTCTGAGAGGCCTAGTTTTGAGTCCAATCTTGTCATGGAAATGGAAGTTATGGACGGAAAGCCATGGTATTACGACATCAAAAATTACTTGGAAAACGCTACGTTCCTAGAGGAGGTTACCGCAAAGGACCAGAGATTGATCCGCATGTTATCTAATTAGTTTATCTATATAAACGGGGTGTTGTATAAATGGCAGGTTGATAACATACAATTGAGGTGTCTGGATTAAAAGGAAATCGAGAGAGTAATAGAGGAAACTCATGACAGGGTTTGTGGGGCCCACATGAATGGTTTGATGCTGGCCAAGAAAATCATGAGACAAGGGTTCTACTGGCTCACCATGGATACGGACTGCTCAAAGTACGTGAAGCAGTGTCAACTGTGCCAACAGTATGCAGATCTGAGGCATTTACCAGTTTAGGAACTACACAGCCTGACATCACCCTGGCCGTTCGCAGCTTGGGGAATAGACATTATCGGAAAGATATGACCTATAGCCTCTAATGGCTTTAGATTTATCATAGTTACTATTGACTATTTCACCAAGTGGGTAGAAGTAGAATCATTTAAGAAGGTCGACGCTCGGGATATGGCCAGGTTTATTGAAAAGAATCTGATATGCAGATATGGTCTCCCACATCAAGTTGTGTCTGATAATGGCATCTAATTCATGGCTGAGATGAAAAAATTACTCCAAAAATACAGCATCAAGCATCATAAGTTCTCTCCGTACTGCCCGCAAGCCAATGGGCAGTAGAGGCCGCCAATAAGAATGTTAAAAGGATCTTGGCCAAGATGGTTCAAAACTACAAGGATTGGGCAGAGAAGTTGCCTTTCGCACTCTGGGGCTACAGAACCACGGTTAGAACATCCACAAGAGCCACGCCGTATTCCTTGGTATATGGGGTAGAAGCTATATTTCCAGTCGAAGTGGAGCTCAAGTCTTTGAGGATAGTCATCATGGAGGCTCGGATCCTAGAAACTGACTGGGCACAACAACGGCTGCAGCAGTTAAACATGCTGGATGAGAATAGATTAAGAACCTATTACCACAATTGGGTCTATCAGAAGAGGCTTACACATTCGTTCGGGAAAAAGGTTAGAAAAAAACCTGCTGAAGGAGGGAGATCTGGTGTTCAAGCAAATGAGACGCGGTGCGCCAGATATATGGGGAAAATTCAGACCAACGTGGGAAGGCCCCATTGTTCTAAAAAAGCTACTATCCAAGGGAGCGGCAATTTTGTCAGACAATAATGGGAATGAGTTTAGGGAACCGGTAAACATCGACAAGCTCAAAAGGTTCCACGGCTAAAGACATAAAAGTCAAAAGAAGAGAATAAATGCCCTGCGGGTCGAAAATTGAAAAAAAAGGTGGCCTTGCTAAAATTGGGTGCCTCGCCAGGGTGAAAACCCAAAAAAGGAACCCTGGGTAAAAATTAGAGGCTCGAGAGAAAGTGGTCAATCAAGAAAACCCACGAGGGCTGATTGGCGACAGGAGTTTGATATTGTTAAGATCTATTCAAAGATTAGATGTGTTTTGCACAGTAAATCCCTGTCAAATATTGATCATGTATGTTGAAATCATATCGAAATGTACGCAAGTTTTGCATAAAGGAATAAAAAAAAGTATTCAGATCACATGGTCATTATTTTCTAGTTCTTTTATAAAAAGAAAGACATTATTCATTACAGATCTAAGCTATACTGCTACTCTCACCGGCCAGATGCCTAAGTCTGTGGGTCCTATTGTCAACAGCAGGGCTGAGCACCCATCTCTTGTAGGCACTAGTGTAAGTGGTGGAGCAATCTCTAACAGAAAATAGGATGGGCCTAACCGGCAATCTGGCCTAGAGATTATGGTACCTAGACGTGAAGGCCGAAGATAAGACATCTCCCTGGAAAGCCAATGGGAGCCTCACGACATCCTGGGTCACCCCAAATTGTCGAGTACAGCTCACAGTGATGTAGAAAGTAGCTTCATGTAGCCCACACACTGGAACACATCCTGAGGAACCGTCGGTGATCACAAAAGTAAGATAGAGCCACGGGTTCAGAAAACTGATGTCTTCATCCACTATCTCACTAAACCTAGCAACACCCTCGCTGGGAGAGGCAAAAGAATACAATCGTTGTCGAAGAAGGAAATGCCTCAATGAATACTAGCTGATCACCCGGGGAGGGGGCTCTGAAAAAAGCTTCAGCTTTTCCTGTAGCCAGATCTGTGAGACAAGTGGTCGAAAAAAAAAGAAAAAAAACCGCTGGAATGGGTAGGGTCCACTCCAGGCAAAAATAAGGTATAGGGTTATGTGAAAATCTGAAAGGACACATTTTCCGCTAAGAAAAGCTAGTGTGAAAACCCACAAGGGGTGCACTACCTTCGAGAATAATGACATACCTGGAGTAGTAGAGGACTCCCAATAAAGGCAACAGAAGGATTGGTGCAGACGGAATCTAAACTCAAAATTGTCTCAGCTAGAATCAGAGGAAATGGGATAGGCCCGCGATGGATACCATCTACTATTCCGAATAGTCAGAAATTGCCAGTTAACTCAAGAGAAGTCACTGTCAAAAATCTAGAGAGGCAGAACAATAAGACAACACTGGCTTGATATGTAGACATATGAGGATAATCCTCCAGTGCCTCAACCAATAGCTCTAGAGTGAAGGTCACCCCCAGAGGGGCCAGCTGAGTAGCAACGGCAGAAGAAACACCCAACGTTAGTGCAATGTCCCTCGCACAGACAAAACCACAAGTCGGGATGCAAGGTGGGGTGCCAAGCGAAATCCTTGCCCAATGATAGCAGTAAATTCCTCGGGTAAGGGACATAATTCTTAGTAGGTAAACCTGAAGACATGAAAATGGGGGTCCCAGAAGCGGGCTGCGGCCAGCAACAGGTTTTGGTTTGTCATAACTCTCCTCAAAAATTTCAAACTAGAAAATGGGGCTAGGGTGGTATTTTCCCAAGTTTGGGGGTTATCCAGAACTCGAAACATCTTAGTGAGGACAGATGAGGATATTCTCTAAGTGTTGCGGCTAAAATTAAAAAAATTTAACAAGAAAGAGAACGAAGAAAAGGGGAAAAAACCTAGAAAAGAAGCTCTGAATGAGGTCCAAGATGTCAAGTGAACCAATCCCAAGGAAAGGATGAGTATTTAAAGCAATTCATGAGGGACGGGCTTCCCGTCTCTCGGTCTTCCGACGGGATGCCCGTCGGTCAACCTGGTTGACCCCTGGGTGATATGTTCCCTTGCATATTCCATGCATATCACTCGTATAAAATAATTTTTGCATATTTCTATCGCCATTTGTTTTTATAATGAAGAAAATTTTGACAGAGGCGAACATCGGACACGAAAATCAGAGCAAGATACTCAGGGAGTATTTGTATATTTGAAAATTTGTGAAAAGGGTCAGAAAGAAGAAGAAAATATGAAAAAATAGAATTTTAAGCGACTGACGGGCTGCCCGTCGCTCAGTGTTCTGACCGGCTGCCCCGTCGATCACGAAAAACTATAAAAGGTGCGCTAAACGATGCCCCTTCAGTTCTTCTTCTCTTCTTCTTCCCTCCTTCTTCTCAAACCAACGCCCCAGTTCAATTTTTTGCCCATTTCTTGTCCATTTCTCACCCGTTTTGCGCACCACTTGCGCCAAAACGATCCTTGCACCATCACGCATGTTTAAGACTAAGTTTTACGCAAATTTGTGAAGTTTTTTTTCAGCCCATTTCGTCGACTACAAGGTTAGTTCATTACCTTTTTCTACTTTTTCTTGTGTATTTTAAGTAAATTTTCATTTAAAATGCATGATTAGTGTATATTCTCTAAATGGAGGACTAAATCCTGCCTATCTATTTTTGGCATGCTTGGGACTATATACACTAACTACAAAGCATACAAATCAAAAAAAAAGAAAAAAAAAAGAACAATAATATAGAATCAAATAATGAACAAAAGTGGATTGATGAACATAATCCCCTTTGACTAAAATTTGAGAACCAAAGTAGATTAAATTGAGTGTTCCATCGCCGTGTAAAATAAGGTGCAATAATGAAATTGTTGCTTGGGGCCTGAGACTTGTCCCATTATTTTGTATTTTCATACAGGGGGTTGGGCACATCCTTGCTGGGATCTTGCCTAAATTTTTTAATTTTCTAGGTAGGCACCTCCTTGTCGGGATGATGCCGAAATTTTTTTAGTGGGCACATTTCAGCCGGAATGCAGCCGAAATTTGCAAAAAAATTAATCTTTTGATTAGCTTACTTGTGATGATAATGCGGAACTAACTCTTATTCTTTTCAAGATGTGTCCACGACGCTACGGCCCTTAGGATCAGGCCAAGCCTTAGGCTCCCATATGGATGAGCGACGAGGCTAGGACGAGGATTTAGGCTCTGGCATGCGTGCAGTTTCGCGCCAGCCGCTTCATCTCCAAGTCATTTCTGCAGAGCATGGGGATGCTTGAGGAGGTTGATGCCATAGAAGTAGCGGTGGGATGGACAGAGTTTTTATGGCCCTCATTTCAGACTCATCCCGAGGTTGTGAGGGAGTTTTTGGCCACTCTTCACTATGGAGGATTCCAGAGGACGAATACGGAGGAGGAGGTCATTCAGTTTTAGGTTAGAGGATACCATCATAACATCACGAGTCGGACTTTCACAGAGGCCATGGGACTTCCTTATGGGGATGATGTGATGGTCCCCCAGAAAGCTATTAGGAGGCATCACTGGGAGGTTATAGCCATGCCGGGGGTGCCATATGATCATGATATGGCGAAGAGTACAGTACTCTCATCTCAGGCTCTCATATATATACACAAGGTACTCTCTAGCTCATTCCTGGGATGGGTAGGTAACCCAGGGTCCATGAATGGGGTTGAGATTTGGAGCTTATGGGTGATGGCAGCAGGACGACGCCTTAACATTATCCACGAGATAGTGGCTAACTTGGTTAGAGTCTCACGGGGGGCAGCCCCTATAGTATGGGCCGGGGGAGTGGTTACCAGGCTACTCTTACACCTGGGTGTTGATCCTGATAGCTATGGGCTTCCGCTTGATGAGAGTATTTATGTGGACGTGTCGGTAGCTTTGACCATGGGTATGATCGCATAGGTGACCGGTCATCCAGAGGAGTACCGTTTACTTACGATGGCTGAGACTAGGAGCGTGTTTGGTCTCCCTCCACTTCAGCCAGCAGAGGAGGCCCTAGAGGAGCCCCAGATGGAGGATCAGCCTCCGCAGTACCCCCAGCCTCAGGAGCCGCAGCCCACACATATGCCTCCACAGCAGCCTCAATTGGAGGAGAAGCTGCCTCATACTCCATTTGATATAGGCATTGAGTTCATCATGGATGAGCTGCTGGTCGTCACCCCTTCGTTGTAGAGAGCACAGAGTCCCACTCCCTCACCACCATTACGAGTTCGGCGTTCCGTGCTCCGGGAGATCGGGAGGTTCCATCCTTATAGTAGGCCAGGGCATCCACCTCCACAGCACCTCCACCATTAGAGCGCCAGGCAGAGCCAACATATCCCAGTCCATTGCCACCTCAGCAGTCAACCCAGCCTGATGTTATTGCTGCTATGACCGCCATTCTCACTGCTATGGAGCATCGATAGGAGGAGAGAGACCGAGCCCTCCTTGAGTATCCCGATCGGTATGAGGAGAGACATCAGGTTATGCTTGAGCAATTGGGCCAACAGGAGAAGCTTATAGAGGAGTAGGGGAGGCTCATAGAGGATTTGAGACATAGTTTGGGTGCCTCCCAGGCTGCGGCAGCCTAGAGGGTAGATGAGGCTGTCCAGATGGTTGATGAGTCCGTCACTGCTCTCAAATTTCGGATAGAGATTTTGGAGGGTGCCATACCGACCATATCTGCATCCATCAGGGAGTTCAGGGAGCTGACGGAGACCAGGCTCACAAGTATTAGTGATACGGCTAGAGACCAGACCACGAGACTGTCGAGGGCCTTCATGGAGCTGAGCGGTGTAGTAAGAGACACTTTGGAGTTCATTGGGGTTTGTGCTCAGCCTTTCTTGGATGGGTACGCTCAGGTCCAGTTCCAGCAAGCTACCCCCGCGACGGGACACCCAACATCCGCGCCAGTCGTCGTCCCACCACGCTTTGCCACAGGGGCTGGGCCCTCAACATCTCGCAGCCAGCCCTCTGCCTCCAGAGCCAGGCTGTCCGCATCTTCATCTCGAGACCAGCCAGTACATGTATCAGACGATGAGGCGGACCCGAATGAGCCCTCATATTATTGCCCTCTCTAGTGTATTCAGAAAGTTTATGTTATTGTACTTGTATATTTGTTGTACAAAATTCACATTTTATTAGTGAAATTTACATTTTGTTAAATTTATGTTTTATCTTGTGTGTGTTTACATTATTGCTAACATCTTACTTGCATTTCCAAAATGTTTGATAACATAATAAGTAAGAAAGATGAAAATAAATAATAGCATAAAAAATGCATATCAAATTTTCGCTTTGAGATGGATCAATCTCCAATGAATTAATAAAATCTTCCATAACTATAGGGACATGATGCCATCCTAACCCGTGGAAGGATAACCAATCAAACACCATGCAAGCCGAGAAGAGGCCAGCGAGTCGAATGCGATAGAACAAATCGCAGTTGAGTTGTAGTTAGATAACACTGCATCTCACGATAATCAGACACCTTGTAAGCCGAGAAGAGGCTAGCGGGATGAATGCGATAGAACAAATCACAGTTGAGTTGTAGTCAGATAACAATGCATCTCATGACAATCAGACACCATGCAAGCCAAGAAAAGGCCAGCAGGACGAATGCGATAGAACAAATCGCAGTTGAGTTGTAGTTAGATAACACTACATCTCACGGTAATCAGACACCGTGCAAGCCGAGAAGAGGCCAACGGGACGAATGCGATAGAACAAATCTCAGTTGAGTTGTAGTTAGATAACACTGCATCTCATGACAGTCAGATGCCATACAAGCCGAGAAGAGGCCAGCCCGTCAAACGCGATAGAACAAATCCCAGTTGGGTTGTAGTTAGATAACACTACATCTCATGACAATCAGACACCATGCAAGCCGATAAGAGGCCAGCGGGTCCAACACGATAGAGCAAATAGCAATTGGGTCATAGTTAGATAACACTATGTCTCACGACAATAAGATACCACGCAAGCTGAGAAGAGGCCAGCGGGATGAAGGTGGTAGAATGAATCGTCAAAGGGTCGTGGTAAAATACACTACCATTCTGCAGCGACAAGCTACAAGCTTTGGCACAACAAAAAGCTAAGGACTACCTCAGGTAAGCATTTCTTTCCTTCTTCTCTGAATTTTGGCTTATTTAGGCACTAGTGCACTAGTTTCCCCAAAATTGGGGGCAACTGTAGACACCGGGTCCTGAGGCAATCCAGATCAGAGTTACCCGATGAAGATATTAATGCTTGTTCCTAGGCAAATGGATGAAAGTTGCAAGCTTTTGCTCTTCGAATTTGCAAGGATTGAAGATTTGTTTTGATGATGGGAGATGTCCGTATGTTGGGAGGAGTTTGAGAATGAAAATCTTGATTTTTCTTGACCGACGGGATACCTGTCTGTCAGGAGAGACGCCCGTCACTCATTCCAAAAGATGGACTTCCTCACACTAGCGGTGCCTATCATTTAGTCAGGACGGGCCCATATCTTGCGGGATCGATGCTCGTCGCTAGCGTATGAGGGCCCGTCTCTCGCAGCAAGCGACAGCTATCGCTCGCGGGTGAGGGACCGTCCCTCGCGCTGAGCGACACCTGTCGCTCATGGGAGAGGTGCCTGTCCTTTGCGAGCGACGGCTGTCACTCATCACCTGTCTCTCTCATGGTGGCCCGCCGTTCGAAAGGGCAGGTGTCCCTGCGACCAACGCCCATCAGACTCCGAGCGACGCCGGTCGATCGGAGATCTGAGGCACTATTTGACGGGATTTTCCAAATTTTTCCAAGATTTTCTAAATATAATTTCAAGATTTTTCAATATCTTCCAAATATTTTCAAATTTTGGATTTGATCTTGGAAATATTATGCGAATCGTTTGGTTTTGATTCCGATTTCATAAATATTTTTCGAATTCAAATTTAAAATTTAAATTTATTTGAATTATTTTCCTTTACCTATAAATAGGGGGCTAGGAATCATTATTCGAGGTTAGGAATTTTCATCAGAAATAGAAGGTTTTCTCACTAAAATCCTGAAAAAGCTTATTTGCTGTGGTTTTTATCAAAACACAATTTTTATATTTTCAAAATAAGGCGAATTTAAAAAAATGAAATCAATTCATTTTTATTCAATCTAGCCCTTTTAGCATTCATAATTGCTACAAAACATCGAGAAGGAAAAATGCAGTTTTCTTTTCTTGATCTGATTTTTTAAATGTACAATTTTTACGGTAAAAATCTCCCGAAATTGCACATTACGGATCAATCCTTGTAGAATTTAAAGAGCAGAAATCACGCGACATTTGCCTTTAAAGGTAATATTCTGAAGGTAAATATTTTGGATCAACCTCTCTCGCACTTCATCTCTTCATATTAAATTATTCGGGACAGATTTGTTTGAAAGGGTAATTTTATTGTGGAATTCAAATTTATCTAACAAAATTTTAAAAATTTAAAAACAAAAGGGGTTTTTTTATTAAATTTTTTCGGACCAGGGACGACCGAAGGGCAGAGGCTCCACCGATAGCCGTCGCGGAGTTCCATCTCTGCCCGTCGGTTGGCCCAAAGACGGCCGTCGCTCGCGCGATGTAGAATGTCCCTGGACTTTCCTTCTTCCTCCCTCACTTTCTTTCTTTTATTCTATTTTTCCTCCTTAA
This sequence comes from Excoecaria cochinchinensis, assembly GCA_947683425.1. NCBI lineage: Eukaryota > Viridiplantae > Streptophyta > Magnoliopsida > Malpighiales > Euphorbiaceae > Excoecaria > Excoecaria cochinchinensis. Next base: position 3,953,702 of record CANTUQ010000018.1, read on the forward strand.
TTTCTATGACAAATTTTTATCGATTCTTTGTCTTTATTCATTTTCATGTCTATTTTATTATTGGTTATTGTGCTAACATAATTGTTATTTTTTTGTGAGTTCAATTGTTTTTCTTGGATTTAGAGATGTTAAAAGTGGAGGACACCGCGATGGTTTGAGGGCATTATTCGAGTTTTATTCCTTTATATTTTCTTCTTTTATTTCAATTTCCATGTATCATTTATTGTCAATATTGTCCTTACTCCACTAATATGAAAATGGCTAAATATTTATATCAATAAATTTGGAGTTTTTCTCAAATAAAACAGGACCAATGTCCTGATTTTTGTCCAAATAAAATAGGCATTTTGATATTTTTCTTTAATAAGGCATGCGAAGACCAATGTCTTCATCCTTAATCGAATATCCCGCTTTGTGTATGTTTCCTTTTTTGCTCATTTACGATGGGTGTTGTATTCCGCCCCTAGTTTTGTTGTAATTTACTGTATTTTCATTTACCTTATATTAGTCTTGCCTTCGTTTATCGCTTTTATTACGTGAATGATTTGCACTTTGATTAATGCATTAAATTGTATGAGAAAAGGGATGGAATATTGAATTCAAAACTCAATTATAATTTAATCAAGGTATAAATAAATGGAAAGTCCCAAACCATCTCTGGTCTTAGGCTCAACGAGGTTAGAGGACCATCTCAATATCTTATTGGGATGAGGTCTCCAAAATATCTCTTGTTGTCCAAAATAGGCCCAATTTGCGTTATCTTAGGCTTCATGAGGTTAGAGTACCATCTCAATGTTTTATTGAGGTGGGGACTCCAAAATATCTCTGGCTTGCCTAAAATAGACATATATGCATTGTCTTAGGCTCCATGAGATTAGAGTACCATCTCAATGTTCTGTTGTGGTGGGGACTCCAAAATATCTCTGGCTTGTCCAAAATAGACATATATGCGCCGTCTTAGGCTCAATGAGGCTAGATGACCTTTTCCAATGTTTTATTGGGTGGCGACTCCAAGAAACCTCCTTGTTGCCCAAAATAGACGCATTTGTAATCTCTTACAAGTTCTTAGAACCTCTCTCGAATGCCCTAAAAGCGGGTCTTCGGGGCTCTCGGGGTTCGGCGCGCGTCACATTGAGATTAGATTCAACTTAAGAAAGGGAAAATCAATTCCCTTAGCTTGGGTTTTCTCATCAAACAATAAAAAATCATTTTTTGAGTTTTAGTGTTCTTGAGTTTTTTGAGACAAAAACTTAAGATTTCTTTTTGAATCTTTTGAGTCTGATTTCAAATCTTGACAAAGAGAGCGGATTGAGAACATCTTGCCTCCATATTATCAACTCTGAGGGTAAAGGATCTTGAACCAATTTTTATTATCTCGTTTTATTTTCTCATTTTATTTTCATTGCATTGATAAATATATGAATAATGATTTGATGAATATGTATTTTTAGAGTTGAGATTTATTCTCTTGGCATTATTTTTCAATCTTTATTTCTATTTTTGGTATGAAAATAGATTAATAGATATGATTTGGGTGTGAAAAATCAGTTTACTCTTTTTTTTTGTATGATTTTTTCTGATAATCTTTTCCCTATTTAGTTTAAATCTTATTTCCTGCCTTATGATGTTTATTTCCCTTATTTTCATTTTTATTTAGTTGATTTTAGAACTATTGCTAATATTTTTTGTTGTTGTTTTTATTTGGGGCTTAAAATGGGTGTTGTTTGTTTGAGCATTTTTGTGACCAAATGGAGGGGTCACGATGCGTAGGAGACTACGTTATTTCGGTGAGATCTTACCTATCTCTATTTGTGTGATTGTGTTTGTTTACAAAATGAAATAGTTTTATTTTATGCGCGTGTTAGATAAAAAAATCACAAAAATATTTTTACAACTAAATTGGGATTTTTATTAATAAATTAGGACCAATGTTCTTAATTTTAGCCAAAAAAATGCAAAAATGTCATGAATTAAAACGAAAAGTTAAATTTTCTCAAAATAAGAGCAATTCATCCCGATTTTCAAGCCAATAGCCGAAATAACTTTTCGATCCCCTTTTAAGTCACTATGAAGGAACCAATGTTCCTAAATTGAATAAATATCCCGACTAATGCATGTTACTGTTACTCCTTTTGATTGTTTAGCTTTATGTTTATATCTTGTGGGCCCTTTTATTTAGCTTTTTTTCATTTGGAGATTGTATTTTGTACAAATTTTCATTTCAATTTTGTTTAACTTTTTATTTGAGTGATTGTATTTGTCCCAATTTCCATTTTGTAACGGTCTGGCTTTGTGTGTTTACCACTTTATTTACTGCTATTTACAGCTTTTATTTACCGCTTTCTCGATACTTGAATTGCGCTTTGAATAAATTGCATTAATCATGCGAGATGAGAGATGGAATTTTCTAATTTAAAAACTCATTTATAATTAATCAAAATATAAATAAGAGTGGAGTTCCGAACCGCTCTCCAGTTTAGACCATAGAGGTTAGATGGCATTTCCCAATTTCTTGTAAATTGGGTGGCGACTCCAAAATGCCTCGAAGGTGCCCAAACATTTCATGAGACTAGATGAACTTCTCCAATGCTCTATTGGGTAGGGATTCTAAAATGTCTTGCGTTACCCAAGATCAAATGACATGAACCATCCCTCGAGCCCTAAAAGCGGGTCTCGAAAAGGGGAGCCCTTTCCCCTAACGGGTTGGTTCCAGCACGCATCACAATGCTAAAACCGTGGTGGATGCTTTCATGGTGCAATGAAAAGATGACACAGAATTTGGTATGGTCCTTCAAGAATGTTTATCCCTCTGTCAACAGAATTCTCAATTTTCTGTTAAATTTGTTAAACAACAAGCCAATAAGGCTGCCCATAGAATTGCTAGGGAGTCTTGTTCTCTTACTTGTCCTTCTGTTTCCTTTAGTCCTCCTGCATGTATTGAAACTATTGTAATGGCTGAAGCCAATTTCTCTGATTAATTTTATGGAGTTTTGATTTCAAAAAAAGAATCAATTAATTAGCTTTTTTTTTTAATAATTGTTAAAGCTTACTACATGAGAATATTATAATTGTAAGTACTAAAGGTGAAAGTTTATCATTGTTCAATATTTATTTAAAAGGTGAGTCAAAAATAAAATGACAATTATAATTGTTAAAACTTCCTACATAAGAAGTTTAAATTTCATAGAAGTAACTAAACTAAATAATTTGGGAAAAAATATAAAAAAGATAAAAATGGATGGCGTATTCACAAAAATTCAATCATTTGCACTTTTTTTTTCGATAATGCATTTTTTTATACTACCATATATTATGAAATCTTTTTTTTTTCAAGTTTATAAATTATTAGTTAAATAGATTAGGGCTTTTAGAAGTCAAAGGATTTTATATAGTAGACCCAATTAACTTACAAAAAAATTAACAAGAAAAACAAATAATAACAACTAAATATTTAATCAAAGTTGATTAATAATTACAAAATAAATTAAAATAGCTAATTAATTGAGACTAAACTTAGAAAAATATAAAAAGCAATTTATATGATATTTATAAAATAAAATATATTAGTAAAAAGAAGGATTTCCCACAAATAAATGTTATGAATCCGCCGCTAATTTATAGCTATATTTTATATTTAGCAACGGTTTTCAGTTCGTCTAAATCACATTCCGTTACATATTTCTTTTATAATAAGATAAATATTTAATTATTTTTTTAGCAAAATCATATGTTCCAAGCTCTTCAAGTTTCAATTTGAATCCACGTCTGAAGTCTATTTTTGGAGCTTTTATTTGATGGTAATCTTATTCACTGCTTTCCCAAGAACAATATGTTGCATTTGAGAATTCTGAACATTGACTAAAAAGGGTTTATTTATTTTAAAATTTTGAAGTGCATGTGTTTAATAGATTTGGTTGTAAGTTGGGGTGTATAAATGACATTTGTTGTTAAATTTAAGTGTTCGGTTTTGTATTTAGTCAAATATAAAGAGTATTAATCTGATATGCAGGTATATCGTGTGTTACGTACGTACTGACTAATTGGCAGTATATCCGCACACAACACACCAAATCATGGGGTTTTTTTAATTTTGGTGTTTTTTTTTAAAAAAATTAAAATAATAGTACAATGGTAAACATATGTAGGATTATAGGGTGTTAAAAACCGACACGTACTGGTGCCGGTTTTCATATGTGTGGAGCCGCCAGGTGCTAGTTTCTAGCAAAGGCTGCAGCCCGACGTGAAGGGCTGCGACACTGATATTTGGCCCTTTCAAATTATTATTATGTTGAAAGAAAATCAAGAGCTACCTTTCAAATCTTCAGATTTTTTTCAATAGCATTATATATATAATCTGGTTTATGGACTTCTATTTGTTCAAAGTCCACATTTGCAGATTTCTTAAGTTTGGCTCCAATAAATTTTAGTTATAGTATAGAGCTTCTGAAAGAATAATTAAGGGACTTTGGAAACTTTCTGATAATTGCGGATGCATTAACTGAATGCCATATTGATAGAGTTGGGATACGCCCATGACTCTATAATGGATTAAGTTCCAATCCAGATTGAAATGGGTAATTCAATTTGATTAGAATAACCAAATCCTATCTCAGAAAGGATTTTGAGTTAGACTAGGGATAAGTCTCTAGCCTTCTTGATCTCCATAAATAGATGAGAGATCTCATTATTTGGAAACGAGAAAACGTATTCGCTGCAAGGCTACTCGTTCCCACTCGCAAGTTTTATGTCTTAATCTTTCAGGGACTTTTAGATTGTGATCTAGTTGCTCTTATCCCGAGTGGGTAAAAGCCAGACCGGTGACCAAATAAAAGGGGATCCTTGTGTCACTTCCGTAATAAGATTTACGCGCTATAAGAGGTAGGTATCAATTTTATTGTTACCTCCATCTATTTTTTTTATTTCCCTTCATTGGTATCAGAGCCTTCATTTTTTACATCCTGTCATGTGGCTTAAAAGTGATCTAAAATTTTATGAGTAAAATTGGTAGATTTAGGAAACATGAAACGCAACAAAATTTTATTTTTTGTTTGAAAAATATATATGCGTGTATATTTTAGCTCAATTTCATGTATGTGTACACTGAAACCCGAGGGAACGAATTTAGATATTCAAAACGCTAAACTAGAAATTGGGATTTTTTATTTTTTACCTTACCATTGGATTCACAGACCCCGAAAACCCCTGACCGACCGAAATCCAGAGAGTTAAATCAGCCAGGAAGGTGGCGCATGGACTGCACGCACCACTACACGTTGGGCGCATGCGCGTGGGCAGTGTCCCACACGCGCCAAACGCGTGTCAATAACGTGATGCGTTATTGACACGTGGCCCAATAGATGTGAGCTATGTGGCAGACCGTGGTCATGCCATGTGGATCCGACGTGTCACAGGTGCCACGCCGGTGGCACGTGGCCCAATCAAAGGTCGACACGTGGAAGGCCGAAGTCTGCCACGTGTCAGTGCTGACGTGTCACATATGACATGTTGCCCGATGAGACATCGCCACGTGGTAGTGACGTGTACCGGCGTGCCACGTGGGCACCAGGTGGACTAGTAGTATGTGGACATATGGCACGTTGTGATTGTGACACGTTTCCCATAAAGGGAGGTCACGAGTGAGGTGCGTGAGCGCGTCTTCCTTCCCCTCGTCGGCGCGTGCGATGTGCTCCGGCCTCCAAATCAGCTCCATTTTTTCTCAAATGTGATTTTTAAAATATTTCTAATTTATTGGTCAATTTTTCAAAATTTTTTAATGAGCATAAAATATATTTGTTTATTTTCTTTAAAATAAATATTTTTATAATTATGGAAAATGTGTTTTTTGTTTTTAAACTATTTTGAAAACTTTTTTATGTGTTATTTGTCCTTATTTATTGATTGAAATGTGTTTCAATCATATGTGTTTATACATGAGTGTATTAACCATTTAAATTTTTATAATGTGTTTCAGAAATGTTGATAAGGACACCTATGATTCCTAAGACCCCGCATGGGATTTCTTTAAAAAATGCAAAAGTGCGTTTAGTAAGCAACATGAGGATACGGAGGAATATCCGAGCTGATGATATTGATGCTATAGTGCGTCATATATTGACTATGCGGGAACAAATACAAGAGTGCATTTGGATAGGAGGTTTAAGCCTAGGACCAAATCAAAGTAATGATTAACTCTTTTGAATATCATCCAAAACTTAGGGAGCTATTGGAAACTACTTGGTACATAGGAGATAGAGTTTATAGAAAATCTATCATCCATTTTTTGGCCAGAGTTGCCAAAAGATTAGTGTTGAGGAGCAACATTCCATCTGTGATGAAATTGAGAAGTGGACGTAGAGTGCATCGTCCATGGCTTCATCAGCAAACATATGAGTTACCTGATGAATTAATGAAGTTAGTCAAAGAATCAGTCCCAATGTCAGTGAAGATTTTGAGAAGATCTAGTTTTCTATAATAGTTGATATGAGTGTCAATTATAGTTAGCGTTTGTTATTATAGGATTTATGTTTCCTATTATTATTATTATTATATTTGATATGAGTATCTTATTTGAGGATTATTGCATTTAAGTTTGGTTGAATAAATGAGTTTATTTCTTATGGCATTTAATTATTTTTTAATAAATGTGTTTATTTTAAAATGTTATTTGCCTTGCAATATTTTATGAGTAAAATGTTTGCATGTTTATTAAGTAGAGACTTAACGTAGACACCGAGTCCTGAGGTAGCCCAGACTGAAGTTACCTAATGATGAGAATGATGCATGTTCACAGGCAAAAGACAAATAGAAGTGATGATTTCCTCAAAAAAAAAAAGTGCTTTTAAATTTAAAAAAATATACATATATATATATATATATATTTGGGGGCCTGTGTAGTGAGGCCCATCTCACTAACGTGAGATGCAGCCTCACGTTAGTGAGATCCCATCTCACTAACATGAGATGCAGCCTCACGTTAGTGAGAGGCTGCCTCACGTGCATTTCTGCCCCAGCTCTCCTTTTTCTTTTTTCCCGGGATTTAGTTGGAAAAGACAGGTTGTATGTCTGATTTGGAAAAGGGAATCAAGGGTTTTAAGAGGGATCTACCGAGAGAAACCCTAGTTTTTCACTGCACATATAAAAGGAAAAGTAAAAGAAACTGAAAGGAGGAGGTTATTTTGAAAATGCCGAAAGAACCCAAAAAGAAAGAGAGAAAGAAGAGCTTTGAGCAAGAAAAACGATTTTTGTTCTCAAAGTGTTCTGAGATTGTTCTTGAATCCATAAAATTAATTCCTGACATTTGAGATTCAACTGTCTCTCATTTTCTTCAACGTAACTTCCATTTGAAAGTTTTCTTAGTCTCTATTTTTTTACTTTCTTTTAAAACAAATCAATGAGGAAACTAGCATTTCTTCATCTGCAAATCGAAAATCATATCTGAGGGTAAATATTGGGATAGACCTCCTCTTCTTTTCCTTCTTCTTTTTATTTCTTATTTTGCTTTTAGTAGGTTATCTTCATTGTACATACTGTGTACTGTGTTTATTTCTGGTTTGATCGTATTAACCTATGTATCGTATGTTTTTGTTGTTTGTCATTAGATATGGACCTTAAATATTTATTATTCTATTATGCATGTTTTCGATGGTATATTATCACGTTTAATAGTCTGTTAACTTTACTCTATTCGTCTCTATTTTTCATTTGTCTGGGTCATGCCTGTGTTTTCTTCTATCCGAATCATATTTTTTGACCTGATCTTGCCTTTGTTTTTGTTCGAGTCGTGTTCGTTTAATCGGATTGTGCTTTGTGTCTGAGTCGTGCTTTTGGTTTTCCGATCGAGTCATGATTTTCCGTTCGAGTCGTGCTCTTCGTCTGAGTCGTATCTTTGATTTTCTGCACGAGTCATGAGCCTTCTTCCGAGTCGTGTCCCTGCTTCACGTGTGATGCTCCCCGTTTGCCTGTTCGGATCGTGTCCCCTGATTGCCCATCCGAGCCGTGCGTTCTCGCACGACTCGCACCCCACGGTCGGCAGCCTTCACGACTCGTGCATTCCTGCACAAGTCGTGAAGGTCTTGCACGAGTCGTGCTTTCCTTGCACGAGTCATGCAAGGATGCATGAGTCATGCTTCTGTCCTCTCCTTTGTTCGGCTTTTCTTTCTCTTTGCTCGAACGTCTTTCTTCCTCTTACCCAAGTAGCCGACCGAATGTAGGAACAGATGAAAATGCATGAAATGAAATATAATTTTCTCCATTTTATCTTGTCAATTTTCGTCTTAATTCACTCTGTCATTTTTTAGTTTCTTGTTCAATATATTCCCTGTAATAATTGTCAATGCTATATTGTCGAATTATTTGTAACCGTTTGATTATTTTTATTGACTTACTTGTTTTGTTTATTTATTAGTCTTTATTTGATTATTTTTTTATATATTATTCATTTAATTTACTTTACTAAAATTTTATTTTATTTTTTGTTTTATTGTCTCAAATTTGTTTATTTTTGCGAATTATATTTATGCATGGGATGGAGAATCGGAGATCAAAGACCTTCAAATTTAGGGTTTGCATTTTAATTGTTGTATTTCCTTTTATTATTATTTTTATATTGTATGTAAAACGTATTTTAGATTTGTACGCATTATAGAAAATCTTTCTTTTTCACAACAATTAATAATTCGGAATTTTTCTTAATAAAATGGACCAATGTCCTATTTTAACCAATAAAATCTCACTTTCAAATGGAAAACTAATTTTCATAAAAATGGGATCACTCGTCCCTATTTTCTCAATCAATACCCAAAAATAGTTCTCTAATTTTTAAGTTAATAAAAACGAACCAATGTTCCTAAAACTCAATAAATCTTCCGATTTATGTATGATGCATTTTAATTATTTTTTATGTATTCATATTTTCATTTGGGCCCTTGTAATTAATTTTGGGGCAAACTTTATTATGCTTTCTTATTTTTGGGAAATTGTTCTGTCCCAATTTTTACATGTAATTTATTTATTTCTTTATCGCTTTATTTAAATGCTTTCCAATGTGGTTAAGGTGCGCTTTAAATTCAATGCATGATCGCGTGAGAGGAGAGATGGAATTTTAATTTCTTAAAAACTCATTTATAAACTTAACTTAAGGCATTAATAAGAGTAAAGTTCCGAACACCTTCTCTGGTTTAGACCAAGAGAGGTTAGATGACCTTTCCAAATTCTCGTAAATTGGGTGGCGACTCCAAAATACCTCAAAGGTACCTAAAGGTGTCATGAGGTTAGATGATCCTTTCCAATGTTCTATTAGGAAGGAGGTGTCCAAGATGTCTCGTGGCACCCAATATCAAAAGACGTGAACCAATTCCTCGAGCCCTAACGAACCAATGTTCCTAAAACTCAATAAATCTTTCGATTTATGTATAATGCATTTTAATTATTTTTTATGTATTCATTTTTTCATTTGAGCCCTTGTAATTAATTTTGGGGCAAACTTTATTATGCTTTCTTATTTTTGGGGAATTGTTCTGTCCCAATTTTTACATGTAATTTATTTATTTCTTTATCACTTTATTTAAATGCTTTCCAATGTGGTTGAGATGCGCTTTAAATTCAATGCATAATCGCGTGAGAGGAGAGATGGAATTTTGATTTCTTAAAAACTCATTTATAAACTTAACTTAAGGCATTAATAAGAGTAAAGTTCCGAACACTTTCTCTTGTTTAGACCAAGAGAGGTTAGATGACCTTTCCAAATTCTCGTAAATTGGGTGGCGACTCCAAAATACCTCATAGGTGCCTAAAGGTGTCATGAGGCTAGATGATCCTTTCCAATGCTCTATTGGGAAGGAGTTGTCCAAGATGTCTCGTGGCACCCAATATCAAAATACATGAATCAATTCCTCGAGCCCTAAAAGTGGGTCTCGCATAGGCGAGCCTTTGTTAGGTTCGGTGCGCGTTACAGTGGTGACTCCACTGGGGATAATCGAAACTTCACTTCGAAAATGACTTAAGTTAAAATTATAATTGAGTTGTTAAGAATCAAAAATTCCATTTCTAATCAAAATTGCATTGCATCCACTAGAGCCTTAGAATTATACTAGTTGGTTCCTATTTTACCCCGGTGCGTTCCTGAAATATAAACCTACGTTCACTCAATGTAAGGAAGTGCTAAGGATAATCACCTGCCCAAGCCTCGTGCCATCATGGTATATCAAATGAAGACCCAATCGGTCACTATGCTCGTGATGAGTTAGACCCGTTGGCAGGGACCATGCTTGGGTAGACCTAAAGTAACACCACCTTTGACCAAAGCTCATGTAATGGCAATAGAAACTTCCACTAGGTAATATGCTCCTTAATACAATGCTTGTTATGTGGGCCCTTATGTATCAAACCAATTCAAATATATTAATTGGGCACTCATCAAAGGCGTTCATGCCCTAGTCGGCTCATTTTAGTCTGTTTGAAAGGTCCAGATATATAATGGCCAAAACCCCTGCGCATGTGCTTTAAATCAAGAGTCTTATGCTGCTGGATTTTCACCATGCACCATACGCGCCCATTGGGTTCCCCGTTGACCCATGGGTTAAGCCCACCTAGGAAGAGACTATTTGACCTTGTGTGTGGGAGTAACAAGGTTGGAAGGATCTACTTGCTCGTATGTGGTTGCGAAATGTTGCACAACTCACGATCATGCATTGTCCCTATCATCCATGAATCATTCTAACAATCTGAATCTTTCAGCTACCATAGATTCATCCAAGTGGACTAGAGGTTCTGACGGTCGACTAGTGAGGACAGACTCGCCCTTTGGATTGCTAGAATTATTGTCTGTTTGGGATTCCGAGTCACTCTCAACAACTAGTGAATCATCTTCGATGGCAGAAGAGACTGGAGCTCTAACCACTCAAGACCTCGCCAGAAGACTGGAGGATTTTGAGCGGAGGATGTTAGAAATGATGGGCACCATGACCAAAAGGATTGCTCATCCTCCTGCCCTACAAGCACCTGTGGCTCTCCAAGCACCTGTCGCTCAACAACCACCAATAATCCATCCTTGGGGGCAAGTTGAGCTGCCTGTCATCGAAGAGGCCTCAATTATAGGTAATACTGCTCACCAACCTATCAAAGAGCCTAAAGCTGCTGCTGTGCCCGCTGAGCCAAGAAGGGCACCTTAATGAGGATTTCATGATGGAAGAGGAAGTTGAGGAGATAGCAGCCCATCAAGCTATGAGGGGTAGGGCACCCAGGGTAGAAGATGAGGCTATGAAAGGGATGAGACAGCAGATTGAGGCTATCACCCGTATGTTATCGGCTAGAAAGGGGATCAACCCCGAGGACAGAGATTTGGGAGATAAAGAGCTGCTGCCCCAGAGGTTTAAGATGCCTGAGTTATCGAAGTTCGATGGTACTTCGGACCCGTCTGCAGACATTAAGCAATACACCCTAGTGATGAAGGGCACAGGGTTGACCAAGAGGCAAAAGGTGGAATATTTGTGCCTCAGTCTAGTGGGTCTGGTGGTAGACTGGTATCATGGGCTGGATAGGAGAACCAAAGAGGACTAGGACCTTTTGACTGATGAATTCATGAAGCAATATGACTACAACACCAGAATAGAGGTTACCCTGAAGGACCTTGAACTTTTACAGCAAAAGAGTGATGAGTCATTCCATGAATACCTCACCGGGTGGAGGAATAGGGTTATGGAGATGAAGCGAAAGCCTGACACTACTGACCAGATTAGGCTATTTATCAGGAACTCCTGCCCTTACCTGAGGGACTTGCTCAACTTTAAGGGTTAAAGACATTGCTGTAGAGGCTGAGGGGGCTTACCTAGTGAAGAAAGCAAGTCAAATAACTTTGCTGGAAAGAACTTTGGGAACCAGTCAGGGTATAGATCAGGTGATTTTGGAAGCAGTGATAGAAACGAAAAGGCGGCCGAGGTTGCAACTACTGAGGTTAGACAGGGTCAGAGGTACTACTCTAACTTAGGCCGCTTTCTGTCCTGGATATTGGAGAGACTGATGAAGGAAGGCAAGCTATGACCTTTGACGCCTAGACCAGCCGTGAATCAGGGACAGCCAGGACACAGAAATGACCAGTACTGTGCCTTCCATCAACACATTAGGCACCTGACGGATTACTGCCGAACTCTGAGGAGATCTTATTCGATACCAAACAGATCACTGATCCTAAGAAGAGAGAAAAAAAGAAGAAGGCAGACTATAATGCAGTCCCTCCACCGGATATATGATTGGGTCCGGTCCACCTGAGCAACATATTTGGCAAGAGCTACATGGAGATGAATACGTCACTGTCACTCGTCAGGAGAGTGGAGAAGAAGATTATGTTTTTAGATGCTTTATTTCTTTTTATTTCAAGAACTCCTTATGACAGTTTGGCTAGTTTGATATGATGAAGAATTTTACTTATTTGTGTGGTGTTTCTAATGATTTCATGTCCTATGATCACGATGCATTCATTCATTTTTCACATTAACCCAATTAATACAGCTCCATCTAATCTCAAAACTTTGGGGAATCCAAACAAAATCTTTATAGTATCTGATATAACTCCTGAAGAGAGGATCATTCTGAGAGATAATGTTAAAACAAAAAAAAAAAGGAGCCTTTGCCTGGACCAGGTATGATATGCTGAAAATTGACAAAGATATTGTTGAGACAATGCTACTTCCACATGCCAACGTGACGATAAGCAGAATTCCGAAAGCCATTCTTTCACAACCTCAACATCTAGGATGCATATGATGTTGCCAAACAAAATTAAACTCTGAGGGCTATATCAAAAGTTGGATGAATAAAACACAGGACCTTCACAGGAAATACACGACTCATTAGAACCAAGCCTTATGATTCCTTTCCAACGACCATTTGAGAAACTCACTACAAAAGCTGGTCAAGATTGACCTTTAACCATCCGGGACCCTTACAGCAAAACTTAAAAGGACAGCTCATTACCTTTATAACCTTTGAAAAAAAAATAAAAAAATAAAATAAAAAAATAAGTAAATAAAAAAAATAAAATAAAAAAAATAAATCACAATTTTGCCCCAGACTATCTGAGCCTAACCTGTCACCTAATCTCAACCATTGAAAACCACTTCAGAAATTGAACCACCAAAACCGACAAAAGTAAGGTGTGGGATTTCACATTCAAGCCTCAGCCAGTTTGCACAAGGGACAAGGAAAAGATTTTGAGACCAAAGAAGGAACACCGCCAGAAGGAGCAGCCTCCCCGGCTAACGAAGATGAAAGCAAATTCAATTAGCATCGACAGACTGAAGGAGGGTTCATGGCAAAGGCTAAAAAAATATTCAACCATGAAAACCCGAGAGGGCTGATTGCTAACAGAAGTTTGATACTTTCAGGATCTATTTCGAGATTTGATGAGGTCTCATATTTTTTCGAGTAAATGCTAAATAATGATCATGTGTTATGAATCAAATTGAAATACGTGCATTTATGCAATGATATTGATGTGACCAAAATAGTTCATTTTGCTTACTCAAAGTTATCCGGTCCCGGTGTAAAACTAGCATAAACCGTTTGCCACTCTCGCCGCTCAAGCGTGTCAGTCGACTCATCCTACCATCAACTGTGAAGCCAATTCTACAACACCTTCGCGATAAAGAATCAAGCTTGTCCAACCATGATCTGAGACGTAAGCACATGCCGATCATACCCGTGAGATCTTTGGTAACAGCTTCAATCCCTTTGCAAAAAAAAAAAAAGAAATAAAAAGCCGTGAGAGATGAAAACCGTAATTGGCGCTCCAAGCAAAAGTTAGGCCATAGGGTAGGGTGAAAACCTGGAAGCAGGCAGTCTATCCTACAAAAAATGAAATGAATAAAAGCCGCTGGATTGGGTTGGGTCCATTTCAGGCAAAAAAAAAATAAGACACAGGGTTATGTGAAAATCTGAAAAGGACGCATTTCCCGCTAAGAAAAGCTAGTGTGAAAATCCACAAGGGACGCACTACCTTCAACAAATGACTACATGTATCAGACGAGAACCTTGCAATCCCAAAGGCATTAAATTCAAAAGCAACTTCAAAAGGCATCGATCCTATCGCAAATTGCAGCCAGCCAAACTATTATCTCTAAACTCACTTAGATGAACTCTTATCCTGCATTCCTACATGACTCATGCATTTCACTTGGATAATCACTATTTTCCTGCATATTCGGTTTTCTAGTTTTGCAGTAAGAAAGATTCGATGCGGACACCGACAAAAGCCGAGTGACGACATCAGTCCAAATATCAATCCAAACAATCAGCCAAAGACCTCTCAGGGGGCAATCAACCAAAGGGCTCTTAGGGGAACACCACTTCAGAAGGGTTTGCACGATGACGGCACTACCACTCCACGGAGGGTTTACACGATCACGGCACCACCACTTCAAATCTCGGAAGGGTTAGCACGATCGCGGCACTACCATTCTACGAAAGGTCAGCACGACCACGGCACTACCACTTCAGAAAGGTTTGCACGATGGCGGCACTACCATTCTACGGAAGGTTAGCACGACCACGGCACTACCACTTTAAAAGGGTTTGCGCGATGATGGCACTACCGCTCCACGGAGGGTTTGCACGATCACGGCACTACCACTTCAAATCTCAAAAGGGTTAGCACGATGGCGGCACTACCATTCTACGGAAGGTTAGCACGACCACGGCACTACCACTTCGGAAAGGTTTGCACGATGACGGCACTACCGCTCCACGGAGGGTTTGCACGATCACGGCACTACCACTTCAAATCTCAAAAGGGTTAGCACGATGGCGGCACTACCATTCTATAAAAGGTTAGCAATTGTAATGGCCTGCATATCACCCTAAAATTATTTCGCATTATCTATAGTGTCTATTGTTAGATTCGCAGCATTTGATTATGTTTCTGCTATTTTATATTCAGAGAAGTTTAAACGTTGAATGTGCCAGAGCCATAGTAGTTCTGGGATGGGTGACCTACTGGGAAGCAGGCAGCTACAGTAAGTCAAAAAAATATTATTACATAAAAATGATCAGTAGAGTGAATTGAGTCGGGTGATACAGTTTTGTGGGAAAACGAGGTCAAATAGGCCCCGGAATATCAGTCTGAAGTTCGGTTCGGTTGAACCGGAGTTTGACCAAATTTTTTGGGAGTGCTAGAGTGGATAAAAAGGCTCAGTGTGGGAAGTGTACAAGCTCAGAATAATTTTTAGAATTTTTTGACAGCCTTAAATTTGAGTTTTACGGCAGAAATCGACAGAATCAAACCGGACCGATTTAGGTGAACTGGGCCCCAAATGGACTCCGATTGAATTCAAATTTTGTGTCAAGGATAATTTTAATTTTTAAACATGATGAATTGGTTGGGAGTTAAAAAGAGGTCAGGAACATTCAAAATACCAAAAACAGTGCAAAAAGAGCATAAAACCTTAAATCGGACCAAATCGGTTCGACCGCTTTGGTTGGACCTGGTTCGCTTCAATTTTACTAATATAAATAGATGGAGAAGGCTGGAGAAATCCAGATTTCTCCATCCAAATCGACCTCCTCTCTTCTCCTTCTTGTCCTAACCTTAACTCTCCTCTTTTCCTCCATTTTTCTTCCAAATTTCCTCCATCTCACCCCATATTTCATCCTCCCCATCAAAGTTCAGCTCCTCTAGTTTCTATTGATACCTTTGGAAGTCCATTTGGTGGATGAAAAGTTGGTGAAACCTAGACTTGAAGGTTTAGGCGTGAAATTGAGGTATGTAAAGTTGATATTTTTAAATTAGTTTAAAGGTTCAAATAGGTATTTTAGGATGTCTAGAATATGTTTATGTGATTATATTGTAAAAAGGAAGTAAGGTTTGGAGTAGATCTTGATGTTTATATTCGGCCACCTTAGGATGTTTATGGATATGATGGATTTTTAAGGAGATAAGGCATGGAAAGCAAGCTTAAGTGGTGGAAAGCAAGGAAATAAGGTTAGTGGATACAATATCCTTTCTTTTCCATGGTATAAGTGTGATTTTTGGTTATGTTTATCTTGCATGTATGTGATATATGCATGTATAATTGAATCTAACTTGATAAACATGATTAATGGGGCTAAATAAGTGTATAAATGTGCTTCACATAAATTAAAACATTTTGGGTATGAAATTCCAACTTAGGCCGAATGAAAATATAAGAAATTCTTAAGGATTTGTAAGGATTTATGGTGTATAAATGATGAACATAATGTGTATACATGGTGTAATATATGATGGAAGGATTAAAGGAATGAAAAATAAATATAGTGAATTTCTATAGTGTTGGCCGAATGGATTAACAAGGGAAATAATGGGTTATGTTGTGTTTTATGGCAAATAAATGATAAGTATGATTAATATAATATGTAAATTGAATGAATGAATGACTAAGTGAAATTAAAGTGAATTAAATGAAATATTAATATAGTGGCCGAATGGTATTATGTGGCATAAAGTGAATAATGTTTTGAATGATGGCATATAATTGATATATAAGGTATGTCTAACATGAAATAAATATAATTGATTGACTAAGGGAAATTATAATGTATGATATTGAGATTTAAAGTCTTGGCCGAATGGTAATCTAAATGGTATAAGTGTGTATTTTGATAATTAATGGAAAGTAATGGCATAAAGTGATTAAGTAATGATAAATGAATGTGTATGCCAATTTGTAAGTGAATATAATAAATATGTTGAAATGTGCATAGTGATAAAGTGTGATATTGTATGAAATAATGAGCTTTCATGGCATGTGATAGTTTAAAGATGGTATTCACATGGATGATGATAATATGGCATGAAAATGAATGAGATGTTATGTTGATATGCAATAAAATGTATGTATGACACATTAATAATGTGAAAAATAAAATATTGTTACCCTATGTAATGAGCTGGTAGTTGAGTCTAGTTTCAGGATATGATGGCTAGCCATAGGGACTTAAGGCCGCGGGAGTGAGCATGGCATCTCACTATTTTATAGGCCAATGATGGACCTATTCTGTATTTTTAAAAGTATCTGTATTGGAATGTACCAGAGTACTCCTTCGGGCTTCTTCGGGTTTGGAATGTACTGGAGTAATCCTTCGGGGTTCTTCAGGTGTGGAATGTACCGGACTAATCAATTTGGGTCTTTTCGAGTTATTGTGAGCCCATAGGGGTTCGCATCCCGTTTATCCTGTGACTTAGAGTCTGCCAGCATTATACCGGGGCAAAATGATAATGATGTGTTTTAAAATGGTTAATTTGTTATTAAAATGATATTAGTATGAAAAGACAAATGATTATGCATGTCATTATGTGTTAAAGATAAAGATTTACATGTGATTGTGTAATAAAGACAGATATAGTAATGATTATGTGATAAGGATAAGATATGGTAATGATTAAAGTGATAAGGATAAGAATAAGGAATAAAGATAAGGTTAAGGGTATAATCGTAATTATTAAAAAGTTTAAGGGCAAAATTGTAATTATGTGCTTATATGTGTGAAAGATGACAAATAAGGGTAAAAATGTCATTAAAAGGTTAAATATGGAAATTGGTAACCTTTTAGGGGTAAAAATGTAATTTGGCATGAAAAAGATAATTTAAGGGCAAAATAGTAATTTTGCATGTAAAATAGTGAAATGTGGTAAAAAGAAATATAATTAAGGGTATTTATGTCATTATGTATAAAGAAAAATAAAATAAGGGCATAATCGTAATTTTGATGAAAAATAAGTGAATTGGTGGCATTATGGTAATTTTGAAGAAGTTAGTTTTGAATTGATGGCATAAATGTAAATAATGTGAAATAAAAATGAACTAATGGCATAAGTGTAAATAAGGTGAAGTTAAAATGAACTAAGGGCATAATTGTCATTTTTGAAAAAGACAAGGGTATTATTGGAAACCCTAGTAAAAGAATGAGGATTTAAGTGTGATTAAAGAAATAATAAGTTTAATTAAAGGATTAAAATGTAATTAGTATGTAATGTGATTTAGTGAAGTAATTATATGATTAAATTGTTGAATTTAAGTGAGTAATTATAATTAATGATTTAATAAGCAATAATAATAAACTAAAAGTAGTATTAAGTGTGAATAGTGGCAAAGGTGTAATTATAGCCAATTAAAATAGAAAATTTAGAATTTAAGCAAAGTGTATAGTATAATTTAAATTGGGTGTTATGGTAAGAATTAAATAATGAAAAATATGGAAAAATAAAGAATAAATATAGTAATGCATTTAAGTAGTGGCACTCTTGTAAAATAAAGCAATTAAAAATGAGAATGTGTAGTAATAAAGAAATGTAGGAATCAAATTATAGGATCATAAAGTTAAGATTAATTAGTGAATTAAAGTATAATTTAGTAAATATATTATGGAAAATAAATATATGTAATTAGTAAGTGATTAAGCAACGAATTGTGAAGTATAGAAAATTATTGCATGAATAAATATTAAATGATTAATAATTGTAATTGATTTATACTTGTATAACGAATGTGAATGTATATGTATTTTGGTAATGCTGGAATGATAGTGCAAATAGAAAGTAAGTGGTAATAAAGGATAAAGAGGTAAATGGCAAAATTGTGAACAAGTAATTAAGTGAGAATTTAGTTGTAATTAATTATTATCAGATAAGTTGGAATGTAAATGTGAATAAAGAGAAATTTTACTAATAGTAAAGTGAAGAAAATATTAGTCTAATATACATAAGTGAATAAGGGGCCATAGTGAATCAAGTCATAATATAATGTAAGAAAATGAAGGATATAAAGAAATTGTGATTGGACCATAAACATCCAAATGACCTAGTAATAATTGTAATGTATTCATTCGGTGATAAAGTAATTCATAAGTAAATGATAATAAATAAATGAATAAAAGAGCAGGTGTAGTTAAAAGTGTTATCGAAAATAATTAGTGTAATGCAAGAATGTAAAAAGGGAATGTCAAATACATAAAGTAAGTTTTAGAGTAAGTTAATGATTTGAATATTGAGAAATGACTATTTGATAATTAGTTACAAAGGTAAACATAAGATAATGTCAATGGATAGAAATGAAAATTGATTGATAAGTGATAATTGAGTTGTAATACTATATTGTTAAATCATTATTAATGATAAATAGTGAATTGATAAACCGATTCGACAGTGTTAAAATAAAGCCATAAGAATGTAAATAAGGAATGAAAGGATAAGTGATTAAAATTAATATCGTAATAGTTAAATACGGTATAAGTGATAATGATAACAGTGTATAAAATGATCAGTGAAAGCAGTGATAATGAAAGGAATAAAGATAATGGATATCGTAAAAATGTATAATAAATATTCTAATTTCTCAGGAATTAATTCTCTATGATTTAAATAAAATATGTGTGTGTGTGCATGCATGTAGAATTGTTGTAGAAAACCTAGGATATGTATCCACCACTGGGCATTTTAATGCTCAGCGCGTAAGTGTCATTGCGCGCAGGTTATAGTAAATTTTTAATGTGGCCGAAGATATAGTATTGTCTGAACGAGGATATTGACAGAAAGGATTGATGTTTGGCATGGCATGTATACGATCGCGAAAGAGGTACAAGGTATATGGTATTATCCTGTTTAGTGTGTTGGTGTGAATGTTTGTTCTCGCTGTGTCTGAATGTCATTGTTGAAAAAAAAAATATTTCCTACAGATCAGTCAGATGCAGTGCAGTGCTTGTCAGTTCAGTGTTGTGACATCCGGTATCCGTATAGTTTGCGGGTATAAGGGTGTTACATTTATTTTGGTATCAGAGCTCCGGTTTAGGCGGTCCTAAGATCAGAGTTAGTGTAATATGGACAAAGTGATACGTATACATGCCATGAATCGATACGGATGGTGGAAGTGAGTGAAAGTATTGAAGGAAACGTAAGAATAGTGTAAATATATAGAATGTAAAGTGCTGTGACTGTTGAGAAATGAATGGACTTCCTGTATTGGATGTTTCCCAGTTCAGTGGTATTAGTATTTGTTCGCGATACATAAAGGAAATTTCGAGGACGAAATTTTTATAAGTGGGGGAGAATTGTAATGGCCTGCATATCACCCTAAAATTATTCTGCATTGTCTGTAGTGTCTATTGTTAGATTCGCAGCATTTGATTATGTTTATACTATTTTATATTCAGAGAAGTTTAAAGGTTGAATGTGCCAGAGCCATAGTAGTTCTGGGATGGGTGACCTACTGGGAAGCAGGCACCTCCAGTAAGTCAAAAAAATATTATTACATAAAAATGATCAGTAGAGTGAATAGAGTCGGGTGGTACAGTTTTGTGGGAAAACGAGGTCAAATAGGCCCCGGAATGTCAGTCTGAAGTTCGGTTCGGTTGAACCGGAGTTTGACCAAACTTTGACCAAATTTTTCGAGAGTGCTAGAGTGGATAAAAAAGGCTCAGTGTGGGAAGTGTACAAGCTCAGAATAATTTTTAGAATTTTTTGACAGCCTTAGATTTGAGTTTTACAGCAGAAATAGATAGAATCGAACCGGACCGGTTTAGGTGAATCGGCCCCAAATGGACTCCGATTGAGCTCAAATTTTGTGTGAAGTATACTTTTGATATTCTAAACATGATGGAATTTGTTGGGAGTTAAAAAGAGGTCAGGAACATTCAAAATACCAAAAATAGTGCAAAAAGAGCATAAAACCTTAAATCGGACCAAATCGGTTCGACCGCTTTGGTTGGATATGGTTCGGTTCAATTTTACTAATATAAATAGATGGAGAAAGCTGGAGAAATCAAGATTTCTCCATCCAAACCGACATCCTCTCTTCTCCTTCTTGTCCTAACCTTAACTCTCCTCTTTTCCTCCATTTTTCTTCCAAATTTCCTCCATCTCACCCCATATTTCATCCTCCCCATCAAAGTTTAGCTCCTCTAGTTTCTATTGATACCTTTGGAAGTTCATTTGGTGGATGAAAAGTTGGTGAAACCTAGACTTGAAGGTTTAGGCGTGAAATTGAGGTATGTAAAGTTGATATTTTAAAATTAGTTTAAAGGTTCAAATAGGTATTTTAGGATGTTTAGCGTATGTTTATGTGATTATATTGTAAAAAGGAAGTAAGGTTTGGAGTAGATCTTGATGTTTATATTCGGCCACCTTAGGATGTTTATGGATATGATGGATTTTTAAGGAAATAAGGCATGGAAAGCAAGCTTAAGTGGTGGAAAACAAGGAAATAAGGTTAGTGGATACGATATCCTTTCTTTTCCATGGTATAAGTGTGATTTTTTGTTATATTTATCTTGCATGTATGTGATATATGCATGTATAATTGAATCTAACTTGATAAACATGATTAATGGGGCTAAATAAGTGTATAAATGTGCTTGAGATAAATTAAAACATTTTGGGTATGAAATTCCAACTTAGGCCGAATGAAAATATAAGAAATTCTTAAGGATTTGTAAGGATTTATGGTGTATAAATGATGAACATAATGTGTATACATGGTGTAATATATGATGGAAGGATTAAAGGAATGAAAAATAAATATAGTGAATTTCTATAGTGTTGGCCGAATGGATTAACAAGGGAAATAATGGGTTATGTTGTGTTTTATGGAAAATAAATTATAAGTATGATTAATATAATATGTAAATTGAATGAATAAATGACTAAGTGAAATTAAAGTGAATTAAATGAAATTTTAATATAGTGGCCGAATGGTATTATGTGGCATAAAGTGAATAATGTTTTGAATGATGGCATATAATTGATATATAAGGTATGTCTAACATGAAATAAATATAATTGAGTGACTAAGGGAAATTATAATGTATGATATTGAGATTTAAAGTCTTGGCCGAATGGTAATCTAAATGGTATAAGTGTGTATTTTGATAATTAATGGAAAGTAATGGCATAAAGTGATTAAGTAATGATAAATGAATGTGTATGCCAATTTGTAAGTGAATATAATAAATATGTTGAAATGTGCATAGTGATAAAGTGTGATATTGTATGAAATAATGAGTTTTCATGGCATGTGATAGTTTAAAGATGGTATTCACATGGATGATGATAATATGGCATGAAAATGAATGAGATGTGATGTTGATATGCCATAAAATGTATGTATGACACATTAATAATGTGAAAAATAAAATATTGTTGCCCTATGTGATGAGCTGGTAGTTGAGTCTAGTTTCAGGATATGATGGCTAGCCATAGGGACTTAAGGCCGCGGGAGTGAGCATGGCGTCTCACTATTTTATAGGCCAATGATGGACCTATTCTGTATTTTTAAAAGTATCTGTATTGGAATGTACCGGAGTAATCCTTCGGGGTTCTTTGGTTTTGGAATGTACTGGAGTAATCCTTCGGGGTTCTTCAGGTTTGGAATGTACCGGACTGATCAATTTGGGTCTTTCCGGGTTGTTGTGAGCCCATAGGGGTTCGCATCCCGTTTATCCTGTGACTTAGAGTCTACCAGCATTATACCGGGGCAAAATGATAATGATGAGTTTTAAAATGGTTAATTTGTTATTAAAATGATATTAGTATGAAAAGACAAATGATTAAATGATTATGCATGTCATTATGTGTTAAAGATAAAGATTTACATGTGATTGTGTAATAAAGACAAGATATAGTAATGATTATGTGATAAGGATAAGATATGGTAATGATTAAAGTGATAAGGATAAGAATAAGGAATAAAGATAAGGTTAAGGGTATAATCGTAATTATTGAAAAGTTTGAGGGCAAAATGGTAATTATGTGCTTATATGTGTGAAAGATAACAAATAAGGGTAAAAATGTCATTAAAAGGTTAAATATGGAAATTGGTAACCTTTTAGGGGTAAAAATATAATTTGGCATGAAAAAGATAATTTAAGGGCAAAATAGTAATTTTGCATGTAAAATAGTGAAATGTGGTAAAAAGAAATATAATTAAGGGTATTTATGTCATTATGTATAAAGAAAAGTAAAATAAGGGCATAATCGTAATTTTGATGAAAAATAAGTGAATTGGTGGCATTATGGTAATTTTGAAGAAGTTAGTTTTGAATTGATGGCATAAATGTAAATAATGTGAAATAAAAATGAACTCATGGCATAAGTGTGAATAAGGTGAAGTTAAAATGAACTAAGGGCATAATTGTCATTTTTGAAAAAGACAAGGGTATTATTGGAAACCCTAGTAAAAGAATGAGGATTTAAGTGTGATTAATGAAATAATAAGTTTAATTAAAGGATTAAAATATAATTAGTGTGTAATGTGATTTAGTGAAGTAATTATATGATTAAATTGTTGAATTTAAGTGAGTAATTATAATTAATGATTTAATAAGCAGTAATAATAAACTAAAAGTAGTATTAAGTGTGAATAGTGGCAAAGGTGTAATTATAGCCAATTGAAATAGAAAATTTAGAATTTAAGCAAAGTGTATAGTATAATTTAAATTGGGTGTTATGGTAAGAATTAAATAATGAAACATATGGCAAAATAAAGAATAAATATAGTAATGCATTTAAGTAGTGGCACTCTTGTAAAATAAGGCAATTAAAAATGAGAATGTGTAGTAATAAAGAAATGTAGGAATCAAATTATAGGCTCATAAAGTTAAGATTAATTAGTGAATTAAAGTATAATTTAGTAAATATATTATGAAAAATAAATATATGTAATTGGTAAGTGATTAAGCAACGAATTGTGAAGTATAGAAAATTATTGCATGAATAAATATTAAATGATTAATAATTGTAATTGATTTATACATGTATAATGAATGTGAATGTATATGTATTTTGGTGATGCTGGAATGATAGTGCAAATAGAAAGTAAGTGGTAATAAAGGATAAAGAGGTAAATGGCAAAATTGTGAACAAGTAATTAAGTGAGAATTTAGTTGTAATTAATTATTATCAGATAAGTTGGAATGTAAATGTGAATAAAGAGAAATTTTACTAATAGTAAAGTGAAGAAAATATTAGTCTAATATACATAAGTGAATAAGGGGCCATAGTGAATTAAGTCATAATATAATGTAAGAAAATGAAGGATATAAAGAAATTGTGATTGGACCATAAACATCCAAATGACCCAGTAATAATTGTAATGTATTCATTCGGTGATAAAATAATTCATAAGTAAATGATAATAAATAAATGAATAAAAGAGCAGGTGTAGTTAAAAGTGTTATCGAAAATAATTAGTGTAATGCAAGAAAGTAAAAAGGGAATGTCAAATACATAAAGTAAGTTTTAGAGTAAGTTAATGATTTGAATATTGAGAAATGACTATTTGATAATTAGTTACAAAGGTAAACATAAGATAATGTCAATGGATAGAAATGAAAATTGATTGATAAGTGATAATTGAGTTGTAGTACTATAGTGTTAAATAATTATTAATGATAAATAGTGAATTGATAAACCGATTGGACATTGTTAAAATAAAGCCATAAGAATGTAAATAAGGAATGAAAGGATAAGTGATTAAAGTTAATATCGTAATAGTTAAATACGGTATAAGTGATAATGATAGCAGTGTATAAAATGATCAGTGAAAGCAGTGATAATGAAAGGAACAAAGATAATGGATATCGTAAAAATGTATAATAAATATTCTAATTTCTCAGGAATTAATTCTCTATGATTTAGATAAAATATGTGTGTGTGTGCATGCATGTAGAATTATTGTGGAAAACCTAAGATATGTATCCACCACTGGGCATTTTAATGCTCAGCGCATAAGTGTCATTGCGCGCAGGTTATAGTAAATTTTTAATGTGGCCGAAGATATAGTATCGTCTGAACGAGGATATTGACAGAAAGGATTGATGTTTGGCATGGCATGTATACGATCGCGAAAGAGGTACAAGGTATATGGTATTATCCTGTTTAGTGTGTTGGTGTAAATGTTTGTTCTCGCTGTGTCTGAATGTTATTGTTGAAAAAAAAAAATTTCCTACAGATCAGTCAGATGCAGTGCAGTGCTTGTCAGTTCAGTGTTGTGACATCCGGTATCCGTATAGTTTATGGGTATAAGGGTGTTACAAGCACGACCACGGTACTACCACTTCAGAAGGGTTAGCGCGTTGACGGCACTACCACTCTATGGAGGGTTAGCACGATCATGGCACTACCGCTTCAAAAAAGGATAACACGCCGACAATATGGCGATAACCACCACAACAGCAACACCCAGTTCGAAAAGATAGCTGCCTTAGGTACGTGTCTCTTTCCTTTTTCCTTTGAGTTTTGTCTCACCTAGGCACCCAGGCATTACGTTTCCCAAAACTAGGGGCAACTGTAGACACCGGGTCCTGAGTCAGCCCTGACCGACATTACCCAATGATGAGAATGATGCTTGTTCACAGGCAAAAGACAAATAAAAATGATGATTTCCTCAAAAAAAAAGTGTTTTTCATTTTTTAAAATTAAAAAAATATATTTATATTTTTGGGGGCCTTTGTAGTGAGGCCCATCTCACTAACGTGAGATGCAGCCTCACGTTAGTGAGAGGCTGCCTCACGTGCATTTCTGCCCCAACTCTCCTTTTCCTTTTTTCCCGTGATTTGGTTGGAAAAGACATGCTGCATGTCTGATTTGGAAAAGGGAATCAAGGGTTTTAAGAGGGATTTACCTAAAGAAACCCTAGTCTTTCACTACACATATAAAAGGAAAAGTAAAAGAAACTGAAAGGAGGAGGTTATTTTGAAAACGCCGAAAGAACCTAGAAAGAAAGAGAGAAAGAAGAGCTTTGAGCAAGAAAAACGATTTTTCTTCTCAAAGTGTTCTGAGATTGTTATTGAATCCAGAAAATTAATTCCTGACATTTGAGATTCAATCGTCTCTCATTTTCTTCAACGTAACTTCCATTTGAAAGTTTTCTTACTCTCTGTTTTTTTACTTTCTTTTCAAACAAATCAACGAGGAAACCAACATTTCTTCATCTGCAAATCAAAAATCATATATGAGGGTAAATACTAGGATAGACCTCCTCTTCTTTTCCTTCTTCTTTTTATTTCTTATTTTGCTTTTAGTAGGTTATCTTTATTGTACATACTGTGTACTGTGTTTATTTCTGGTTTGATCTTATTAACCTATATATCGTATGTTTTTGTTGTTTGTCATCAGATATGGACCTTAAATATTTATTATGATTAATTGACATGTTTGTTGTTCTATTATGCATATTTTCGATGGTATGTTATGATGTTTAATAATCTGTTAACTTTACTCTATTTGTCTCTATTTTTCGTTTGTTTGGGTCGTGCCTGTGTTTTCTTCTATCCGAATCATATTTTTCGACCGGATCTTGCCTTTTTTTTTGTTTGAGTCATGTTCGTCCGATCGGATTGTGCTTTGTGTCTCAGTCGTGCTTTTGGTTTTTCGATCGAGTCGTGATTTTCTATCCGAGTCGTGCTCTTCGTCTGAGTCGTGTCTTTGATTTTCTGCACGAGTCGTGAGCTTTCGTCCGAGTCATGTCCCTGCTTCACATGTCGTGCTCCCCGTTTGCCCGTTCGGATTGTGTACCCTGATTGCCCGTCCGAGTCTTGCGTTCTCGTACAACTCGCACCCCACGGTCGGCAGCCTTCACTTGCACAAGTCGTGAAGGTCTTGCACGACTCGTGCAATCTTGTACGAGTCGTGCTTTCCTTGCACGACTCATTCCAGGATGCACGAGTCGTGCTTCTATCCTCTCCTTTCTTCGGCTTTTCTTTCTCTTTGCCCGAACTTCTTTCTTCCTCTTACCCAAGTACCCGACCGAACGTAGGAACAGAAGAAAATGCATGAAATGAAATATAATTTGCTCCATTTTATCTTATCAATTTTCATCTTAATTCACTCTGTCATTTTTTAGTTTCTTGTTCAATATATTCCCTGTAATAATTGTCAATGCTATATTGTCGAATTATTTGTCACCGTTTGCTTATTTTTATTGGCTTAGTTGTTTTGTTTATTTATTAGTCTTTATTTGATTGTTTTTTTATGTATTATTCATTTAATTTACTTTACTATTCATTTAATTTACTTTACTAACATTTTATTTTATTTTTTGTTTTGTTGTCTCAAATTTATTTATTTATGCGAGTTATATTTGTGCATGGGATGGAGAATCGGAGATCAAAGACCTTCAAATTTAGGGTTTGCATTTTAATTGTTGTATTTCCTTTTATTATTATTTTTATATTGTATGTAAAACATATTTTAAATTTGTCCGCATTATAGAAAATCATGCTTTTTCATAACAATTAATAATTCGGAATTTTTCTTAATAAAATGGACCAATGTCCTATTTTAACCAATAAAATCTCAATTTCAAATGGAGAACTAATTTTCATAAAAATGGGATCACTCATCCCTATTTTCTTCGTTCTCTAATTTTCAAGTTAATAAAAAGAAACCAATGTTCCTAAAATTCAATAAATCTCCCGATTTATATATGATACATTTTAATTATTTTTTATGTATTCATTTTTTCATTTGGGCCGCTATAATTAATTTTGGGGCAAACTTTATTATGCTTTCTTATTTTTGGGGGATTGTTCTGTCCCAATTTTTACATGTAATTTATTTATTTTTTTATCGTTTTATTTAAATGCTTTTCAATGTGGTTGAGATGCGCTTTAAATTCAATGCATGATCGCGTGAGATGAGAGATAGAATTTTGATTTCTTAAAAACTCATTTATAAACTTAACTTAAGGCATTAATAAGAGTGAAGTTCCGAACACCTTCTCTGGTTTAGACCAATAGAGGTTAGATGACCTTTCCCAATTTCTCGTAAATTGGGTGGCGACTCCAAAATAACTCAAAGGTGCCTAAAGGTGTCATGAGGCTAGATGATCCTTTCAAATATTCTATTGGGAATGAGGTGTCCAAGATGTCTCGTGGCACCTAAAATCAAAAGACAAGAACCAATCCCTCGAGCCCTAAAAGTGGGTCTCGCATAGGAGGGCCTTTGTTAGGTTCGGCGCGCGTCACACTTAATAAAATTAAATTAAATTTCCCTCATAAGTTTAAGAACTTAGTAATCCAATAATTCATATTTACTATGCATGGAATCTTAACCTATAAAGTTGGACATTAGAACTTAGAAGGTAATTGGTACTTTTAGTAACCTTTTCGAATTTGAGTCTAATAGAAAACTTTATTAGGTTATTATTTCAGGTGTATAGTAAATTGCATGTATTGCCTAATCTCCTATAATAACGTACAACTTTGTTCCATTTGAATCAGAGGATCCAAATGGCTTCTTCTTCCAAATCAATTATCGCTGAATTAAACAAATACTTAAAATTGAATGGCGACAATTATGAAATCTGGAGCATGAAGATCTAGTATGTGCTTGAGGAGCAAGAGGCTCTTGAAATCTTAAGTTCAGTTATGGCTGAACTTGAGGATGGCAATATGGCCCAGTATAGGGGGGACTGAGATGTCTATTTGGTATGGAAGAAAAAGAATTACACTGCTCGTATCATCCTACTGAGTGCTATGGAGGATGATATAACTATGAAATTTTGCAAGTATCAGAATGCAATGGATCTGTGGATCACTTTGCGAGAGAAGTTTGGAGAAGTGACTCTAACTAAACTCCGATCTTGGACGATCAAATTTGATACTTATCAGAAAAAGCCTGATCATTCAATGCGAAAACATCTCAGGAAGATGGAAAATATGATGAGTGAGCTTAGTGAATATGGTCATAAGTTGACCGATGAGCAGCAGGTCCAAGCTGTCATCCGTTCCTTACCCAAGAGTTGGGAGGATATGAAAATGCAATTGACTCATATGGATAGTGTAAAGATATTTGAGGATGTCGCTCATCACTTGGATCTAGAAGAGGACAGACTGGCATCGATTAAGGTCAATGCTGAAGTGCATGTGGCACAGTCCCATTCTGGTGGAATGAGTTCTAACCAGAACAAAAGAAAAGGCTTCAAAGGTCAGGATAAGGAACCTGCCAAGAAGAATAAAAGGCAGAAGAAGGAACAGAAGTCTAAGAGGTCCAAAGGCCAGAAAAAGATAAACATCTCAAAAGTAAAATATTTTAATTGCCAACAGAAAGGACACTATGCAAGAGACTGCACTGTGCCCAATCAGGTACACTATTCTGACTCAAAAGTGAGTGAAATGTGTGTATCTAGTTCTGTATTACTAACTGAATTTCATCCTTTATGGGTGGTTGATTCAGGAGCAACGGACCATGTAGCAAAGGATCGAGATGCCTTTGTAGAATTCCGGTGAATACCAAATGGAGCAAAATATATATATGTAGGAAATGATGCTAGAGTGCCAGTTCGAGGGATTGGCTCATATAGATTAGTTTTACGCAAAGGCCGAACCCTGCTCTTACATGATGCGCTTTACGCTCCAGATATTCGTAAAAATTTAGTTTCTGTTCTTGTGTTATTGAAACTTGGTTTTGATTTACATTTTAAAGATGACAGTATGCACTTATATTTGGATGATGTTTATTATGGTTCTGGTTTTATTTCGAATAATTTTATTATTTTGGATATTGATCCTAACTTTATGAATAAAAATAGTTTTTCTTTAATTTCTTCTACTTCACATAATAATGAGAATCATGTGAAATTATGGCATGCTAGATTAAACCATATTGGGTAAGATCGAATGAGTCGGTTAGCCAAAGCTGGTTTGCTAGGTGATTTGAATGAGGTTGAATTACCTACCTGTGAGCATTGCCTAAAAGGAAAACTAGTGAGAAAACCGTTCGGAAAAGAAAGTAGAGCTGAATTTCCATTACAATTAATTCATTTTGACGTTTGTGGTCCAATGAATGTGAGGGCAAGGTATGGGGCCTACTACCTCATCACATTTATAGATGACTATACAAGGTATGGTCATATCTATTTGATTTCTCACAAGTCAGAAGCATTGAGTTGCTTCAAAACTTTTATGAACTTAGTTGAGAATCAATTAGATAAAAAGATTAAAGGTTTAAGAACTGATCGAGGTCGGGAATATCTTTCAGATGAATTTAAGGCTTTATGTGATGAAAAAGGGATTGAACATCAGTTGTCCATTCCCAGAACTCCACAATAAAATGGTATTGCGAAAAGGAGAAATAGGACTCTCCTTGATATGGTTAGATCTATGATGGCAGAGGCAAATTTGCCTATCACCTATTGGGGAGATGCTTTATTGACTGCTACGTATGTTCTCAACCGAGTGCCCTCAAAATCTATCACATCCACACCTTATGAGTTGTGAACTGGTCGACAGCCTGACCTAAGCCATTTACAACCTTGGGGTTGTGCTGCTTACGTCCATGATACCTCAAGCAAGTTTGGTAAATTAGGATTAAGAGGTAAAAAGAGTATCTTTGTGAGATATTCTGAAGTATCAAAAGGATACGTATTCATGGGTGAGCAAGAGAATGGTTCAGTGACTGAATTTGAATCACAAGACGTCATATTCTTGGAAAATGAGTTTCCAAAGTTGGGCGAAATGAATCAAGATTTCACTTTCTATGAAACTCAGGAAGATGAAACATCAGGATCACTCCATCCGAGCGGACTAAAGTTGAGTGTTTCGGTGCATTGCAACCTTATGCTTCTGTATAGTGTTTCATATTCACATTTTCAAAATGTGAGACATGTGCTCCTTTAAGGGAAGGAAAGAACACCATAACACATGTTTTATACCGTATGTGCTTAAGTGACCAAAGGGATGAAAATTTAATACTATTGATCTCAACTTTTCTTATTGTGAGACCCTATCTATATTTCGACCCTTAGAACCCTTAACTTATCCCTGAAGTATGGTTCAATGGCTAGCTTGGTTTGTTTTCAAAAGGTCCGGGAAAAATTTAGGCCTGGAGAATCTAACTAGAAAAGCGAGTTGAATCATGATGGATGACATATAGTAAGAGGGGAAGATAACCTTTTGATCACATTCATAAGAGTTTGTGGTTCACCGACATGTCCATTATCGTTTCTATAAGTAAAACCATAATAGTGAACACGAAATATGTTTATGAGATCGTGAGTTAAAATAATGATTGTGAGAAGGTCGTCTAGGGTTAGGCATACATGAAATAAAAGGATCGCCTTTTTTCGAGAAGCTATATATTCCTAACAGTTGTATAGTAATAGTGCTCTCAAGATATGTTGGTCACACAATCTATTAGCCTGTATAACTGACGATTATAAATGGAATGTGTTCTATCATGTGCGAGTGAGAGATGATAGAGTTGGGATACGCCCATGACTCTATAATGGATTGAGTTCCAATCCAGATTGAAATGGGTAATTCAATCTAATTAGAATAACCAAATCCTATCTCAGAAACGATTCTGAGTTAGACTAGGGATAACTCTCTAGCCTTCTTGATATCTATAAATAGATGAGAGATCTCATTATTTGGAAACGAGAAAATATATTCGCCGCAAGGCTGCTCGTTCCCACTCACAAGTTTTCTGTTTTAATCTTTCAAAAGCTTTTAGATTGTGATCTAATTGCTCTTATCCCGAGTGGGTAAATGCCATACCGGTGACCAAATAAAAGGGGATCTTTGTGTCGCTTCCGCAACGAGATTTACACGCTACAAGAGGTAGGTATCAATTCTATTGTTACCTCCATCTATTTTTTTTTTATTTCCCTTCACATATATTGAAAAAAAAAACAGTTTTTTTCTTCTTTTTTTTTTCTGCATTGAATTGAAAGAAAAGGATTGAGTTTTTAATTTGCTTAGTTTTAGTTTGTAATTATAATCATGTTGATTTCTTTATTTCCTTTAGTTTATGCTATATCCCCAAATTTGTGGAAATATTGGTTTGTTGGTTTTGTACAGCATGGCTAGGCCATTGTCAAATATACTCCTGAAGGGTATAACGACTCTACCTGCAACACGGTCTACTAGAATTGTAAGTGCTAAAAAACTCTGGTTCTTATCTGTAATTTTTCCCCCAAATGAATAATGAAGTATAATATACTCAGAAGTAATGTGGGTGCCTTTTGGTGTTTGCTTAAGAAATGAAGACCTTTAACTTCAATAAGATTATACTTCTGTTTATAAGTGGAAGTTTTTAATTTGAATTTACGCACTCATTCAAATTTCAGGTTATGTTATGTTTCGTTAAGAAGATATGACTTTCATTTGTTTAAGTATTTTGTTTACCTGATTATAGAAGTAAAAGCAGTCCTTTAAATCTTGAGATCTGCAAAAATTAAACTCACTGCCATTTCAGGGCTGCAGCCCTTCATGTGGGGTTGCAGCCTTTGCCAGAAAGCGGCACCTTTGTGTGCAGGTTTCTAGCACGCTAGCTGGTCAAACCTGCTGACCCCATACTGACAAAAATCGGCCTAAGTACGTGCCGGTTTTTAACACCCTACAATTTTAAATATTTTTACTGTTACATCATTTTTCTAATTTTTTTTTTAAAAAAACACCAAAATTAAAAAACCTCCCAAATCATCTTCTAAATATAAATAAAAAAAAATTTATTGAAGAAAAAACATAAACAATGAAAGGTGACGATGCACTTGCGGCGTGCTGATACATAGCGGTACGCAAATGAGATGTGTTTGTCGGTTTTCTCTTTTCAATTTTTCGAGTCACCGACGGATACTCTCACATAATAAGATACGCTTGATTTACCCCCATTAGATGTTTGTAGGTGATCGTAAACAGTTCAATATTTTAAGTAATTATAATGGTAGCCGGTTGATTAGATTTGTGGATTTAATTATCTGAATTTTTGAATTGGTGGGGTTTGGCCCTACATATATATTATAATTTGTATGAACTTTTTAATAATTATTTTTTTAAAAAAATGTTAATATTTAAAATATTAAATATTTTTTCTATATTTTATAGGCAAATTAAAATATATTATCTTACATTAAACTCTTTTAATTATAAGAATTAAGAAATTAAAACTTAAGATATACATATATATATATATATATATATATATATATATATATATATTACATGAACTTTTATAATTATTATTTTTAAAAGAAAAAAACATGTTAATGTTTATAATACTAATAAAATACTATATTCCAATGAAAAACTTTTAAACCATTGAGTACTTCTATTAAATATCTGGGTATGCATTTCTCATTTTTAATGAAAAACTCATTACAAGTTTTCTTTTTTACTCATTTTGTCTCAAATCGAATATGCTATAATGATTTGGAAATTTAGTATCCACCTTGATTTATTCCTTAATGATATATATATATATATATATATTATTAATTCACTTGAAATCACTCTATCTTACTAATATAATGATTTAAAAATATAGTGTTTGCCTTGATTTCTCAATCATTACGGTATACAGTAGGATATCCATATGTACACTCATATCTATACCTTTTTAATTTCACTTAAATTTTTTTCTTTCAATTATTGAGGGTATACGCATAAGTTATACACATGGGTATACATATGTATACATTGTAAAATTCATTTGAATTTTTTTCTCATTTATTGAGAGTATACACATAGGATATGCACATAAGAATGCATACATATACCTTATAAAATTCACTCGCAACTTGAATTGTTTTCTCATTTAATGAGGGTATACACATGAATATACATATATATATCTTGTGAAATTTACTTAGGGTATACATATTGATATCCGAGTTCTCCACTTGGGGGATCGGCGCGGTTGCTCCGAGCACATGCGCGGTTGCTCCGAGCACATGTTTCGGGCCGAACTATCAGTCTATGAGGTCTTGTATCATGGCTCGTCTGGGCGTATGGCGTGCTAACAGTCCGGTCTTTAAGGACAGCTCGGTCATACATTATGGTAAGCAATCATTAACGAATATTTGCCAGATATAGCGCGGATCCTGATCTCACAGGGATGGAAAGTACCAAGAATCACTCAACAAATCTTCATAGATTGGGAATCAAGCATCAATCAAGGGATTAAGGTGATTTTCTCCTAAACAAGATCTTATTTCCTATTTGGCATAGCTCTATATAAAGGGAATTATCAGGTACATTGAGCTCTCTGAATTCATATACAAGAATGCCTTTACTTTGTCCATTAACTGACTTGATCGTCGGAGTCTCCCTTGTCGGAACACCCGACGGTTTTTTTGTTCTTTTCAGGTGAATCAAGAGAAGGACAATCGGAAGATTTCACTTTGTTATCATTTGGTGCGGTGAGCGTGGAACACTCCACAGATATTCAGTTGGTAATGGTCCTCTTTCCCGATTTACCTGTTTTTGCTGCCCCAGCCTCCACCCATCCCAGCGATGCAACCCAACCCTCAGCCAACTTTCTTGGCCAACTCATCCAAAACCTCCAACCAGCTCAGCCAGAGCAAATCTCCCCACTCCCAGCACGATAATTGTTTCCCCCTACACAGATTCAAACACCAGCAACACCACAAGCACCTGTGACTGTCCCAGCGATCCCGGGTTTGACCCCACAAACTGCCCAAACCTTGCTGACCGCCCAGGCACCCTCCGCGGTCCCAACGGTAGCACCCCCTATTTTAACACACATACAGCCTCCTGCCCAAACACCACCTCCGACCGTGCCGAGCACTTTGGCCCCTGGAACCACCATCACCATGACAGCCGAGCAGTTTGAGAGATTATTTGAAGAGAGGATGCAAAAATATCAGAACCGAAGTACCTTGCAGTACCAGGGTAGTTTCCGATCTCCTCTATCTCGAGACATCTTGGCTACCTTGTTTCCTCAAATACGCTTGCCAAATCTGCCGAAGTATAGCGGTAGCACGGACCCCCGAGCTCATCTAGACGAGTTCCACCACACTATGTTGGTCCACACAACGGAAGATGCAGCTTTGTACAAAATTTTCCCCCAAACACTCACTGACTCGGCTCAGATATGGTTTCGTAACCTCCCGAAAAATTCAATTTATAGCTTTGAGCAGTTCAGTGACATGTTCATTGCTAAATTTATAGCAGCCATCCGACCGGCTAAGGTGTCTGCAGATCTTACCATGGTATATCAGGAGAAAGGGGAAACACTCCGAGCTTACGTGGAGAAATTTAATGCTGTGGCCATGGACATTCAAAACCTAAATTTGGAGGTGGCTATTAATGCTCTTATCCGAAATACAAGGTGCCAAGACTTCAGTGATTCCCTCAGTAAGAAACCCCCAGGTGACTTCACCGAGCTCATGTCTAGGGCACACAAGTACATACGCATGGATGAAGCTCGCAGGCTCAGGTATAGCTCGCAGAACAGAGATTCGGATAGAGGGTTTCGCACAGGACAAGATA
This sequence comes from Excoecaria cochinchinensis, assembly GCA_947683425.1. NCBI lineage: Eukaryota > Viridiplantae > Streptophyta > Magnoliopsida > Malpighiales > Euphorbiaceae > Excoecaria > Excoecaria cochinchinensis. Next base: position 3,988,952 of record CANTUQ010000018.1, read on the forward strand.
GAAGCAATAATGGTAGAGATGAGATTAGAGGAAGGGGGGCTGGCCATTCAAATCGAGCTTATCTGGTCTCAAAGCCGAGCACAAGAAACAAACAAGAAGAGCGGTTCACACCGTTAACAGCCCCGAGGTCACAAATCTTGGCCTGGATGAAGGAGAATGAGCGGGTCAATTGGCCACGCCCGATGATAGATGACCCAAGCAGATACCAGAGCCTGTACTGCTCCTTTCACAGGGATAAAGGCCATCAGAAAAATGATTGCCGGCAGTTGAAGCGTGAAATTGAGTATATGATCCGGCAGGGAAAGCTTGGGCAGTTTGTAAAGGGTGCCGGCAGGAGAGAGCGAGATAGGTCTCCATCACCGAGAAAGTAGGATAACAGAGCTAGTTCAAGTAAGAAAGCTCCAGCCGGGGTGATCCACGTGATTGCTGGAGGCCTGCATTACGATGTCTTTGAGGAGTCCAGAAAACGGAAGGCTAAGGAGGTATTTTCTGTGGGGACCTGTCCGATACGAGGTGACATTTTCTGAGGCAGATGAATCTCATGTCCGGACTCCCCACACTGACTCGCTGGTTGTGGAAGCAATGATACGAGACTACCTGGTTCAGAGGATCTTGGTGGACACGGGAAGTGCGGTAAACCTCATCATACTGCAAGCCTATAGAGCCTTGGCATTGTCAGTCAACCTGTTAGAAGCCGTTTCGGCGCCACTCATCGGTATATCTGGGCAACCAGTCAAGGTAGAGGGCTCAGCTGTGTTAGACCTCCAGCTCGGAGACGAAGATAGGGTGTGCAGTTGTAAGAGCTGTTTTATGGTGGTTGACATTCCACTTGCCTATAACGTGATCATCGGGCGGCCTCTTTTAGTTGGGGTGGACGCTTACATCTCGATGCGTAAGCTGCTTGTAAAGATACCTGTTGAAGGTGGTGTAGCCATGCTAAGGGGTAGTCAGAAAGCGGCTCGGGAGACTTATGTTAGCATGTTAAAGGAAGCAGATCAGGCATTACCCTTAGACGCACTGGATATTCCAACGGCTAGGAATGCGGAGCCCATGGATTCACTCCGGGAAATCGAGCTTTCACCAGGAAAGACTGTCAAGATTGCTGCTAGTAAAGAGGGGAAAGACAAAGAGGCATTGGTAGTGGTACTGTCAGAATTTAGTGATGTGTTTGCCTGGCAACCCTCAGACATCAAGGGAATCTCTTCCAAGGTAATGTGTCATGCTCTCAATGTGCAACCGAGTTGCAAGCCTGTCAAGCAGAAGAAGAGGAACCACGCTCCCGAGCGACAGCTGGCAATGCCAGAGGAAGTCGATACACTGCTGCAAAACGGGTTCATTAGAGAAGTGTTATACCCGGACTGGCTGTCAAACGTGGTTCTGGTGAAGAAGGCCAATGGAAAGTGGCGAATGTGTGTTGATTTCACTGATTTAAATAAGGCCTGCCCGAAAGATTGCTACCCACTGCCAAATATTGACCTCCTGGTCGACTCAACTTCGGGGTTTGAGGAATATGCTTTCCTAGACACCTCTGCCGGGTATCACCAAATCCCTATGAAGAAGAGCGATGAGGAGAAAACTGCTTTTGTCACACATCGGGCTACCTACTGTTACCGGGTCATGCCATTCGGGTTGAAAAATGCCGGGGCCACTTACCAGAGGTTAATGAATAAGATGTTTGCGGGGCAATTGGGAAGGAATGTAGAGGTATATGTTGATGACATGATCGTCAAAGGCAAGACTGCTGCAGACTTACCTCGGGAACTAGCGGAAACATTCGGGCTGCTCAGGGAGTTCGGTCTAAAGTTAAACCCAGAGAAGTGCACCTTCGGAGTTCAATCTAGAAAATTCTTGGGGTACATGATTTTAAAGAAGGGAATAGAGGCTAACCCAGAAAAGATTCGCGCCATTCTGGAGATGGAGCCACCAAGATCGGTAAGGGATGTTCAGAAACTCAATGGAAGGGTGACGGCTCTAGGCAGATTCATTTCTTGTTCGGCTAAGAGATGCCTTCCTTTTTACAGCACCCTTAAGAAAGTAAAGGGTTTCGAATGGACACCGGAGTGTTAGAAAGCATTTGACGAACTGAAGAACTTTCTCAGTACCCCACCTCTTCTAAGTCGGCCATCACTGGGGGAAGCACTGTATATGTACCTGGCAATCTCATCGGGAGCCTTGGGGTCGGTCTTGATAAGGGAAGAAGGTAGTCAGCAGTTTTCGATCTATTACACAAGCAAGGTTCTAAGAGGGGCCGAGTTACGGTATCCTATTCTCTAGCAGCTTGCTTTCGCATTGGTGATTTCCGCTGTCAAGTTACGCCCCTACTTTCAGGCCCATACGGTGACAGTAAGGACGAACTCAAACCTCAGAAAGGTTTTGCAGAAACCCGAGGCCTCTGGGAGAATAACGGAATGGGCAGCTCGGTTGGGAGAGTTTGATGTCCGATATGAGGCTCGGCCATCTATGAAGGGTCAAGTTTTGGCAGATTTTGTGGCAGAATTGCATGCACCCCCACAGGAGCCTAGTCCTTGCTCATGGAAATTGTACATAGATGGTGCATCCTCGTCCGTGGGTGCTGGAGCCGGGGTGATTTTGATTGGACCAGGGAAGATTGTGATCAGGGCGATAGCTCACATAGCATTCCATGCAACCAACAATGTAGCTGAATATGAAGCTCTCAGTTTTGGCTTACAGCTAGCTTTAGAGGTAAGACCGGATTCCTTGAATATTTCTCCGACTCACAGCTTGTCGTTAGCCAGGTACTTGGCAAATTTGAAGCCAAAGACAATGCGATGATCAGATACAAGGAATTAACTGCTGCACTCTTTGCCCAACTTGAAAACCAGGGATGTGCATGGTCCATTGATCAGGTGCCGAGGGAGGAGAATGCCGAGGCCGATGTGTTGGCCAAACAGGCTTGCCTTCAAGATCAACCAGCCATATCAAACATCATTTGGTCTATCATATCTGCCCCTACACACGAGACGTACAAGGTACACTTACATGAGCCGATGGATGGGTGGAGGCTTCCCATCTACACATATCTGAGTAGCGGAGCACTACCCGAAGATCAAGTACAAGCTCGTAAGATCGTTCGGCAATCCAGTCGGTATGCGATCCTGGATAATCAGTTATACAAGAGATCGTTTTCGGCTCCCTGGGCAAAGTGTTTAAGTACTGGGGAAGGGGAATATGTGTTAAGAGAAATTCATGAAGGTATTTGTGGGGCCCATGAGGGCGCACAGGCCATAGCTCGGAAAGCGTTATTGCAAGGATACTATTGGCCTAGTATGGAAGGCGATGCGAAAGAGCTGGTTAAGAAGTGCGATAAGTGCCAGCGGTTCGGCAATTTGAGCCATCAAAAAGCTACTCCCCAGATTTCAATACATAGTCCCTGGCCCATTTGCCCCAGTGGGGGATTGATATAGTGGGCCCATTCCCCTTAGCAACCGGACAACGGAAGTTCTTAGTGGTAGCAGTGGATCATTTCACAAAGTGGGTAGAGGCGGAGCCCTTGGCAACCATAACTCCGGCAAATATTATCAAGTTCGTTCAAAAGTCCATCATCACGAGGTTTGGTATCCCACATTCCATTGTTACAGACAACGGCAAACAGTTTGATTGTGCTGCTTTCAAGGGATACTGCTCGGACTTGAAGATCCAGCTTTGCTTCACCTCGGTATACCATCCGCAGGCTAACTGCATGACCGAGGTAACTAACCGGACTATTCTTGCAGGTCTGAAGAAACGACTCGACTCAGCAAAGGGTCTTTGGGTGGATGAACTATACAACGTCTTTGGGCTTACCGAACATTGCCAAGATCAGCAAACGGGAGAGACCCCCTTCTCACTCACATATGGGACAGAGGCGGTTATCCCTTGTGAGATCGGTATGCCAAATGCCCGGACTTTTAGTTTTGATGAAGCAGCCAATGACTCGCACCTATTGTGTCAGCTGGATAGGTTGGAAGAGCAAAGAGAACATTCTCAACTGCGATCTGCTGCTTACAAGCAAAGGATGTTATCTTACCATGATCGGAATATAAAGCCGAGGACATTCAGGATCGGGCAGCTAGTCCTTAAAAAGGTAGTCGCTTCACAAACATCAGCCGGAGTGAGCAAGCTGAATCCCAACTGGGAAGGCCCTTACATAGTTCATGATGTTAAGAGGGGAGCATATCGGTTGAAAGATTCCTCCGGGAAAATACTTCCCCATTCATGGAACATTTCGAATCTGAAGGTCTATTATCAATAGCTCGGCTCTGTATTCTTCTGGCTCTCTCGGTCAATTTTTCCATACTCTATACTTACTCAGTTCGGTTTTTGCCATATATCAATTGTACTTGATAAAACTGCAATAAACGAGGTATATTCATGAAAACACAATGTCTCCTATTATGATTATCTGTACTAGATCGCTATGACTCGATTCAATAAAACCGCCAACAGGGCGTCCATCCAATATTACCGCCGATAGGGCGTATATTCGAAATCACCGCCGACAGGGCGTACACTCTCATATTCAATAATGAAATGCACTCGGCGCTCACTCGGCTATTATGCTATCGAGCATTTTATGACCTAAGTGTCGAAATACATTTAGCTCGGTTAAAACTACCGAGAATCTTTTACTTCATTGCTTATTGAAGAACTCGTTTAGCCGAACTATCATAAGAACATTGGTTCATTCATAGCTTATCATGCTTTATCGATCAAATTGTGCATATGGAAAATACATAGGGTTCGGCACATACAAACAAAAATAAATTCTTCATTTCATTAACATTCAAAGAGTACATAGTTTATTCATCCGGATACACTTCGTCCAACCAGGACCAATCCATATCCGGATGACGCTGTTTAACAGCATCGGATAACTTCTGACTGAATCCGAGACATTTATCAACAGCCAACTCAACAGATCGGTATTCAAGATCGGAGAATTTCTCCTCCGCCTCGGCCTTGTCTTTTTTCACTTTATCTAGCTCGGTTCGGAGATTGGTAACCTCGGCGTCCTTCTCAGCACTCTTCTCTTCCGCCTCAGCTTTTCTTTTCTCCACCTCATCCAGTTCAGCTTGGAGATCCGCCACTTTCTTCTGGAGTTCGGATACCTCCTTTAAAGCTTCGGTAGCTTTATCCTCAGCTTCCTGGGCTCTTTTCTCAGCATCTTGCAGCTTACCCTCAGCAATGTTCGCCCTGAGCCACTGCCCAGCAACCGATCGTGCCTCGCGGTTGCACATCATTATCAGGTTGTTCATTTTGGCGATCACTGCTCCGCTCAGCACGAAAGCCTATGTGAAAGGCAAACAGCAATCAAAGTTTTTGGCATTCCCCACTCAATAAATGAAGAGAACCTCGGTAATACATACCTGCACTTGATGCCTCTTGAGAGCTTCGCCCAGATCGTCGGCTTTCCAGCGCAGCAAAGGGTTAATGCTCTTTGGGACGCAAGACAGCCGATGTATGAAATTGCAGAAGACGGGGTTATCTTCGGAGTAGTTCTTCCCTTCCTCCCTCCAAATATCACATATCTCCTCGGCAAGAGCCCTCATATCCCTCTTCATTGGTCAGGGGTTGACGGCCCAGCAGCGTCGCTAGAGTCCGGAGATTGTGGCCCGGGAGGGGTCCGCAAGTCAACTTGGGAAATCGTCGAAGGTGGCATCCGAGGCAAGGGGTCCTCAGGTGCCGCAGCGAAATCAAAACTGTGGTATTGGTTGGGCTCGGTGTCATGGCGTTCTGAGGCCTCAGGTGGAACCTCTTAAGTCGGCTCGGTTGGGGTAGACTTTTCTACCTTCTTTTGTCTTTTAGCCCTTATCATCTCCACCACACTCGGCTTCTCAGAGCGCTTCATTTCTGCAAAAAACCGAACAATGAGAAAATATTAGAACAGGGGCGTTAATATCAGAATATACCTCTTCGTCGTGGTCGAGATGGTATAGTTCGGTTTTCTCCGAGCGTTAGATGGTCTCTTATGTTGATCTTTTCTTGTGCCAGTGTTCTCCATCGGGCCAGGATTTCTTCCTCTTGATCAGTAAGCAGGATTGGCTCGTCATTCTTATTAACGTACCGGCCCCAAGTGGTTGGGAACTTGAATTTTTTGTCGGCCTCAATTATGAAGAATCGGTTTTTCCAGTTTTTTAGGGACTCTGGGTTACCGTGGAAAATCCCATAACCGGCCCGGGCTTGTACATAATTGTGATCCTCTGTTGACACGCGGAGACCGATAACTTGCGTAACTTAGAAAAGTCTAACTGTCAAGTCTATCTCGTTCTCCGCCGCCCACATCTGTAAGGCCGAGATCGTGCGCCAAGCGTTCGGATGAATCTGGCCCATAGTCAATCCGTAGTGATTCATCAGCTCGGTCTCAAAGCTAGTTGGAGGAAGACTCATTCCAGCCTCAAAATCAGCCTCGTACACTACTATCTTCTTCTGGCCGTTATAGGTCGCGTTAGCTCGAACATGAGTTCCTGGTGCTCGGACAATATAGCTCTCCGGAATCCCCAATTTCTCTTGCAGTTCATCCACTTCATTGCTTCGTATAACCGAACCAATGCTTCCAACCCGAGGATTCCTTTTGGGTTCCCTTTTCCTTGATGGTTCAGGCTGGCTGGTACCTGGAGCGTCGGGTATATCTTCAAGCTCGAGGCCTTCCTCCACTCTCAGTCTCTCTGATGAACTCTCAGAATCACCCATCCTTAAAATGAAAAAGGAAAGAATACAAGGTACAAACTTGTATTTAGGCAGATCTGAATGAGGCTTGTAGAAATAGAGGAAGACTTGTCACAAGGATGGACGAACGCACACAAAGCAGAAGGAAGATTAGTGTGAAAGGAAGTTTGCAGACTTGAGGAGAAGAAAAAGAGCGACCAAATCTTTTCAGAAATCCCTAAAACAGGCGAAAGTGACAGTGAAGAGAGGAAGTGGATATTTATAGGGAGCGGAGACCAATCAGATGGGGACAGGTGGTGATCGATGAGTGGGCTGTGGGAAAACAATTAATATTTGCACGGTAACCGAAGGGGCGCCCTCATCATAATGCCTGACACAACCTCTGGATCACAGTCAACGAGGAGACTGTTCACGTTTTTTGAGGAGTCACGAGCACAGTTGTATTAATGTGGAATGGTTGAAACACGCGCGATATGTTGGGTCATTCGGTACTTGTTCGTGACATAAATGTCATCTCTCGGGAGGGGGGGACTTATGATATCCGAGTTCTCCACTTGGGGGATCGGCGCGGTTGCTCCGAGCACATGTTTCGGGCCGAACTATCAGTCTATGAGGTCTTGTATCATGGCTCGTCTGGGCGTATGGCGTGCTAACAGTCCGGTCTTTAAGGACAGCTCGGTCATACATTATGGTAAGCAATCATTAACGAATATTTGCCAGATATAGCGCGGATCCTGATCTCACAGGGATGGAAAGTACCAAGAATCACTCAACAAATCTTCATAGATTGGGAATCAAGCATCAATCAAGGGATTAAGGTGATTTTCTCCTAAACAAGATCTTATTTCCTATTTGGCATAGCTCTATATAAAGGGAATCATCAGGTACATTGAGCTCTCTGAATTCATATACAAGAAAACCTTTACTTTGTCCATTAACTGACTTGATCGTCGGAGTCTCCCCTGTCGGAACACCCGACGGTTTTTTGGTTCTTTTCAGGTGAATCAAGAGAAGGACAACCGGAAGATTTCACTTTGTTATCACATATATATATATATTGTGAAATTCACTAAAAAATTTTGGTCTCTCATTTATTGATGGTATATATAATAATGTATAAACACGTATACCTTATGAAATTTACTTGAATTGTTTTCTCATTTATTGAAGATATACACATAAGTATACATATTTATATCGTGTGAAATTTACTTGAATTTTTTTTCTCTCATTTATTAAAATATACATATGTATTATAATTTATATGAACTTTTTATGATGATCTTTTTAAAGAAATGTTAATATTTATAATATTAAATATTTTATTTCTAAAAAAGCAAATTAATATATATTCTCTTACATTATACTCTTTTAATTATAAGAAATTATAAAGTTAAGGTATATATATTATATGAATTTTTATAATTATCATTTAAAAAAAAAAACCTGTTAATGTTTATAATACTAGTAAAATTTTTTATCCCTCTAAGTCACAGACATATATATGCATTAGTATTGTCTTGCATTATAAAATTTAATAAACTTTAATATAAACACGTATCTATTTAATGTAAGCACCTATTTATTTGATAAAAAAATAATTATACGCAATATCATAAATAATGAAAGATTTTCTTGCATTATAAAATTTATTAAAGTTTAACTACATGAAATATTTTTTACTATATGAAATATCAAAAATAATGAAAAATATACGAGTATTGGGGTTTGAATCTGTGCCCATTTAAACAAAGGGCACATGCTTGTGCCAGGAGAACAAAACAATAGAGGTGTACCCCTCGTTTAAGTATTTGTATTCTGTTAACTCTAAAATGGCAATTCTTCATCTTCTTTCTGCACATTTTTTAGCAGCCGAAACTTTCCTCTGTTCTTGATTTTTCTGCTTCCATTTTTCTTTTTCTCCTTTCATTCTTTTCCGATCATAAACATATCAACAACTCATCATTCTAAAAATAATTCCGCTTCAATTTATGCAAAAAACTCTTTAAACTCTCTCCATCACCGACCACCGCCATTATCTTCACCTGTGAAATATGGATGGCTATCGGATCGCTAAATTACAACCATCCAATTCTTGTCCACCACGCGCTATGACTCGCCAGAAAAATTATTTTTCAGGCTCCGATCACCTTGCCATCTTAAGCTGTCAGTCTTTTATTATAATATTGTGATCAGAAGAGAAAGAAATAATCGGTATTCCATTACCGGCATACAAAATATCCAAAAGCCATTATGTGATACTCCGGTGCACTAAAAGTCAACTTTTTTTTTAGTTTCGTATACGTGTCTTTCCGTCTTTTACCTAAACTCCACTTTACTTTTGTTAAACCTATAGTCAAAGATCAAAGGACTACCAAGTCAAACATTAGTTAAAACAACTGTATTTTTCATATGTTATTTTATTGTAACAAAACACTTTGTTGAGTCTACAAGTATCCTCTAATGTTAATAGAAATGATTAACTTCAAATATATACAAGTATTCTTTATATGGTATCAGACTATAATTGATTAAAAGCTCTCTAAACAGATCCATGGCCTCCTTTATTGCCGAAAATCCAATAGTCTCTTTCAATGCTCCCTCCCACCTTCCCACCAAACTTACCCAATCCAATTTTTCTGTTTGGAGAACTCGGCTCACTCTGCTCTCATTGGATACAATCTCCTTGGCCACATCGATGGCAGCAGTTCCCAACATGCTGCGACTATTATTGACCCAGAAGATGATACCAAAACCATCACAAACCCAGAATTCATTATCTGGTACAGACAAGATCAACTCATTCTCAATGCAATATTAGGCAGCTACACAGCTGAAATTCAATCCCATATTTCTGCTGTCTCTTCCTCACAGGAAGCATGGAACCGTCTCTCTGTCCTTTTTGCCAATAAATCTCGCATTATGTCTCTTAAAGAAAGACTTCATGATAACCCACGTGAAAATCGCTCTATTGCAGAATACATGCAAGATATTAGAACCATTGGTGATGCTGTTGCCATGGTTGACACTCCTGTTGCCAAAGAAGACTTGATCATGCATGTCCTTAAGAGCATTAGGGATGAATTTGATCATGTTGCTGCTGCTGTTCGTGTCCGTGATACCTCAATTACCTTCGATGAGCTGTTTGATAAATTAGAGGATTTTGAGTGTCGTCTTAAACAGTCAGTAAATTCCAATCCATCCCTCACCATTGCAACAGCAAATTATACCACTTGACAGTCCAATAACAATCGTTCTTGGAACAACAGAACACACAATCACTCCAATCGTAATGCCTCAAACACTCAAAACCGCAACCAAGCCTCTTTCAACAATCGTTCTAATGGGAACTCCTTTCGGCCAAACACTAAATCTGATCTTTTTTGTAATTTTTGTGAGATACCTGGTCATTAAACTAATGAGTGTCGCAAGTTAGCAAAATTCCTCAAAAAAATAATGTTCAACTCACTTCTCATCAGCCCACGGCTAACATGGCTTCTCTCCAAAGGCCTACTCCTCCATCATGGTTGTTTGATACAGGTGCTTCACATCATATCACTAGTGATGTGAATAATCTGCAACATTTTTCAGACTATGGTGGTCCGGATGAAATTAGTCTTGGTGATGGTACAGGTTTGCAGATTACTCATTTTGGCAATACTAAACTTGTTCATAATCATACTTCCTTTGCTTTAGACAACATTCTTTGCGCTCCTTCTATCAAAAATAATTTGATTTCTGTATCTAAATTTTGCCAATCCAATAATGTCTCACTTGAATTTTTTCCATTGTATTTTCTTGTGAAGATCTACGAAAGGGGGCGTCAATGCTTCGCGGGGAGAACATTAATGATGTCTACTGCATTCCCAGCTCAATAAATCCTCAAGTCCATCACACTACAAGATCTCAACTTCATGAATGGCACCAGCGTTTGTGTCACCCTTCTATTCCCATTATTCGCTCAATTCTTCGTTCAAGTTCCTTGCATTTTCCTTCACTGTCCATTCCAAAGTTTCATTGTAACTCTTGTGATTCTAATAAAAGTCATAAACTACCATTTGCAGAAAACTCTCTCCGTAGTTCTAATTCTCTTGAATTAGTTTACTCTGATGTTTGGGGTCCTACAGATTTATCTATTGATGGATTTCGATATTACTTAATCTTTGTTGATCACTTTAGTAAGTATGTTTGGCTTTACCCTATGAAGAAAAAATTTGACGTTGCACCTTTGTTTTCTCAATTCAAATTATTGGTTGAAATTTTTTTTCAATATCCACTTAAAACTATATACACAGATAATGGAGGAGAATATATTTCTTTAACTCCCATTCTCAATTCTCATGGTGTCTCTCACTTCAAAACACCTCCCTACACACTAGAACACAATGGCACATCTGAAAGACGCCATCATCATATTGTTGAAACTGGTCTCACCCTCCTCCATACTGCCTCTCTTCCTACCTCATACTGGTCATATGCCTTTCAAACTGTTTTTTACCTCATAAATCGACTTCCAACTCCTATCCTAAAAAACCAATCACCTTTTCAACTGTTATTTCATCGCACTCCTAATTACTCTCGACTTAAAGTTTTTGGTTGTCTGTGCTACCCTTGGTTAAGGCCCTATACAACCTCCAAGCTTCAACCAAAATCGTCACCTTATATTTTTCTTGGTTATTCCACAAGTCAATCTGCCTACAAATGTTATGACCCAATCTCTAAAAAGCTTTACCTCTGTCGCCATGTCAAATTTATTGAACATACTTTTCCAATGCAGGACCACCATAGGCATCATATGTCTTCCTCGCCGGCGTTAGACTCCTCCCATGTGGATTCCACTATAAGTACTCCTCCACTTTCATCTTCCATGCACCCACCTACCTCTCCACTCACCACTCTTGTCTCTAACATAACTCCCACGTCATGCCCACCTGTCCCACCTTCTCCTTCTTCACCTTTCGCGTCTATCTCCACTACATCACATGTGCCTCTCTCACCCTTAAATGTTTTGCACCCCACCAATACGTCACCCCCAAGCTCTTCCTCGACTACATCACTTGACCCACTCTCCTCATTTAATTTTTCAACACCACCTCCATCTACAATTTCATCTACTCCTCCACTCTCACATAACCTTCGTCCTCCTTATACTAGAAAACCAAATCACAAATACTTCAACTCTAAATTTGTTAATCACACGACTGTTCACCCAATGCCTTTAACTCTAGAACCCAAAAATTTCTCTAAAGCAATGAAGGATGAAAAATGGCGAGCATTAATGTTAGATGAGTTTGATGCGCTTATGCGTAATGGTACTTGGGATTTAGTTCCACTTGCTAATCAAATCTTGTAGGTTGTCGATGGGTTTATCGGATTAAGAGGAACTCGAATGGCACAATTGCCAAGTATAAAGCCCGACTTGTTGCCAAGGGCTATCACCAACGACCAGGCTTGAATTATTTAGAAACATTCAGTCATGTCTCTAAACCAACCACCATTCGCCTTATACTTAGCCTCTCTCTTGCCTATGGATGGAAGCTTTGCCAGTTGGACATCAATAATGCCTTCCTCCAAGGTACACTTTTTGATGATGTATACATGGTTCAACCTCCTGGCTTTATTCACTCTTCACTGCCTCATCATGTCTGTAAGTTAAAAAAGCTACTTATGGTTTGAAACAAGCTCCGCGAGCCTAGTACCAAGAACTTAAAGGCTTTCTTCTTCAATATCATTTTACAAATTCAGTGGCTGATTCTTCTTTATTTGTTTACAACAAGGATGACATTTATCTTTATTTTTTGGTCTACGCTGATGACATAATTCTTACAGGTAACAATGATAAATTTTTAGAATCATTTGTTGTGCAACTTGGTGGCCGATTCTCCTTGAAAGATCTTGGTGAGCTTCATCAGTTTTTAGGTGTTAAGGTAATTCACACAACTATGGGTCTCTTCTTGTCTCAACATTGAGATATTGCAAACATTCTTAAATCCTTTTTCCATGTCAGGAGCTAAGGGAGTCCATACTCCCATGCATGTGCCACACGATGCCTTTGTTACTTAAAGATGGTTCTGCTGCCATAGATTCGACTCCTTACAGGAAATTGGTTAGTGGCCTTCAATATCTCTCTCTCACACGTCCGGATGTGTCCTTTGCTGTAAATCGGTTTTCTCAATTTATGCATTCACCCACTGAGTTGCATTGGACAGCATTAAAGCGTGTTCTATGTTACTTAAAGAACACCATTTTCATGGTCTTTTCTTAACCAAGGACACCTCCTTAAAACTAACTGCCTTTAGTGAGTCGGATTGGGTTGGTAATTGTGATGATGGTCGTTCTACCACAGCTTATATTATCTATTTAGGGTCTCATGCCATCTCCTGGAAGTCAACTCATCAAAAATCTATCTCAAGGTCATCATTAGAAGCTGAATACAAAGCCATTGCTAATACCACTGCTGATATTATGTGGATTCAAAACTTACTTCTTGAGTTGGGAATTAGGCTACCACAATTATCGGTCTTATTTTCTGATAATACTGGTGCTACCTATCTTTGTGCGAATCCCATTTTTCACTCACGTATGAAGCATATCTCTCTTGATTACCATTTTATGCAAGAGCGGGTTGCAGCTGGTAATCTGAAGGTTTATCACATTTCCACAAAAGACCAGCTTGCCGATATTCTTACCAAAGCCTTGAGTCGCCATCGTTTTCACACTCTTCGCTTCAAGATCGGAGTCTCAAATGGAGCCTCAATCTTGCGGGGGTGTGTTAAACCTATAGTCGAAGATCAAGGGACTACCAAGTCAAACATTAGTTAGAACAACTGTATTTTCCATCTGTTATTCTTTTGTAACAAATCTTATCACTTTGTAGAGTCTATCTCTGCAAGCATCCTCTGTATTTAAACTCATAAAATATTAATAGAAATGATTAACTTCAAACATATACAAGTATTCTTTATACCTCACGTGCCTTCTTCCATCTCTCCCTTCCACTCTCCTTTTATCTCTTTTTTCACTTTTTTTTTCATCATGTGTGGAGAACTCCATGGGAGAGAAGGGAAGGAAAGCAAATAATAGATGTCACGGGCTAATTTTTATACAAACTCTAGCCATGCTAGCAAACTCTATCTAAATATTTCAAAATATGATATTAAGCCTTTTTTTTGCAAGTGCTTGACTTAGACTTGAAAAATGTAAGCAAGCAAATATGATAAGTAAGAGAATGGGAGAGAATTGAAAGAATGTTTTCTATTACTCAAAATGAGTGAGTACGTGAACGAAGGATACATCTATTTATCTAAATAATTTAAATTATACTAGTTGACCTTTTCCATACACCTATTTATTTAAATACTTTAAATTATGCTAGTAAACCTTTCTCACAAGTAAGCTAATTAAGCAAAGTATGATAAGTAAGTGAATGGAAAATGATTGAACAGATGTTTTCTATTACTCAAAATGAGTGAGTACATCAAATGAAAGCTACACCCATTTATAGACCTCCAACTCTTTAATAAATAGTGAGAATAGTAAAGATTGATTTAATCCTATGGTCCATATTAATTATCTAGAATTATTTGAATAAATATTTAGATATTTAAGAGTAAGAGAAAGTATAAAACATTTTAGAAAATATTTTATAACTATAAATAATAATCTATGTATATAAATGTCTTCTCACCCTCATTTAATTAGGCTAAAAGGAAAATTTAAGTAGCAGTTTAGTTGGCTTCGCTTGTAACAAATGAATTTAAATTGTGGAAAATAAATTGCATATGCAATTCATTTGTAAATGAATTCCTATGCTTGTAATAAAATTACTAAAATATAGAATTGAAAATTAATTCCTTATTTTTATACTTGGAATAAATGAATTCATTTCTATTTTATTTTCTGAATATTTTCAATGCCAATTTTGTTGTTTTCTTCCAATTACTCATAATAAAAAAAAAATTAAAATTTTCTACAAATATTGAATCAATGATAACATAATTAAATTTAACAGATTTTAAATAAAGACATCTAAGAGAGAAAAATGATGTCATTATTCCATCTTACTTCTTAAAATTAATAATTCAATCTTTAATTAAATATGATGGCTAGAGCCTGCAAGCAACATTGATAATTAATATGCCTCTAAAAAGCTACTATTAAAATTTAAACAGAGCAATTAACTACATTTTATAAAAGTTGATATGGCTGCTTATTCAGTCATAATTTAGTAAAAATAGAAAATAAAACGAAAAATAAGCCAGACATATCAACAACTAATGAAGTTGGTTGGTGAAGGTCCAACAGAGGCGAGTAAAAATCCAGTGATGGTGACTTTGGATGAGAAAAGAACAGAGGTAGGAGAGGGTTAGTAAAAATATAAAATAAAAAAAAAAAATCATACATATCGACAACCAATGAAGCTGGTTGGTGAAATTTCAACAGGGGCGACGCAAAATCTGATACTGGTGGCTTTGGGTGAGAGAAGAACACTGGTAGGAGAGGGTTAGTAAAAATAGAAAATAAAACGAAAAAAAAGCCATACATATCGACAACCAATGAAATTGGTTGGTGAAGATCCAACAGGGACGGGTCAAAATCCGATGATAGTGGTTTTTGGTGAGAGAAGAACAGTGGTAGGAGAGGGAGAAGAATCGTAGTGGGGAGCAATAATAACAGACTACGTTAACTGCACAAACGTAATTTATTTTTAATAAATGATCAAAAATGTATTATAGGTTTTTTAAATTTAACTCTTAAAAATATGTAATTTATTTGCAAATTTCACATATTTTGGTAAAATTTGGTAAAAATATGACGAATTCAATAGATTTGATTTTTATAAATTTAATTCCTATTTTTTTTTATTTCAAGTATAAAATATAGGAATTACAAATGAATTTTATAAAATTTTATGAAATTCAATTGTTTCAAACATTACCTTAGTCTATCTATGTTTGTTTAAGGGTTAATAAAGTGGCTGTGGTTTGTTTCCTTGCAAACCCCAGGCTTGTAGGATTTGATTAATGTACTAGTTATGCCATGGCTGCTTAATTACTAACTTAAGCTTTTCTTTATAACACCCCCAGACTGCAACTCCAACGTATAACGTCACCCAACGAAGTGTCTTCAAGCTCCATTATATGCGCATTCGTCGCTTGTAACGTCTGTCATGTTTGTTTTTTCAATTCTGGAAGAGGGTACTTTCTTAGCCTTTTTGCTTATTGATTATCAAATTTTCTATACAAATAAATAAAAGAAAAATGCAAATATCTTTTTTGAATCGCTAATATAACTAAGCAATTTGTTTTCTTCTCTGTTTTCAAAAGGACTTGCTTTTGCTTCCAAATTCACCTTTCTTGAAGCATACATTGGTAATAAGGCACGTCTTATGTTTTCTGTTTTAATCTATTGTTTTTTTTCTCGAGATTTTTCTCTTTTTATTTTATTTTCTTGTTTCAAAGCAACTTACTTTTCTTTTTATTTTTTTCTTGGTATTTTGTACAAAGGTTTTATTTTCTTGGGAAAATGAGTTTGCCTGCTCTTGTTTCTTGTCTCCTTTACTGTGTCTACCATTATGAATTCTGTTCATTCCTGTTTTATATCGACTTCTCTTGCTGATTTAGACATTAAAAAAATGACCTTGACTAGATCTCAAAACAACAAGAACAACCCAGAGCAGTAAGAGCAACACAAGAAACTATAAAAGCAATAAACTAGAATCACAATTTCACCAGAACTCAAGTGAAATCTAATATAGATTCAAGACAATGCTCAGCTTTGCTGCATTTGGAGGTCGAATTTATTGTGCACCTATATAATGTAGAACTTTTCTGCTTTCTTTGTCCTGATGTACTTTGGATTTTCCTGTTTTGATTCAACGTAATGTGGGCTTTTTCTTTTTCTTTTTTTGATCAACCACCGCATGTAGTGTTATGTTTGAACTTTAATTTAAACAAACTAATTCCTTCATTTTGTTGGCTAAATTGCTTTGATTGATGCAATTGTGTCCAATTCTTCCAACCCTGCCATGTAATTGTCTAACAGATTTCTGAACTCTTTTTCCAGAAATCCAAAATTTTAGGTTACCTGTAAACTCCATTTTTATATTGAGCACTTATTATCAAATGGAAGAAAATCGCACGGTACCTAATGCACCAGATGTATGGGAGTACTACATTAACACTCAAATATTAAATAGGAACATAATTTATGAAGGTGGCGTATTAAAGATAACTAGTATCGAGAAAAATATGTAACTGGAAAATACAAAAAAATTGGATAAAACAAAACTACAACAGTGTTGACCCATAAATTAAGGGTCACGAGGATTTGACAGGTTTAAAATTCAATTGATTTTGGCACCTCTAGCCACTCTATGTATTGTTTCGAGGTAGAGCTAAAAAAGGTTTGAACGTCATAAGCAGTCCAATCACCTCAACTGTGTTCAGAATGAGGAACACTATTTGATTACCTGCATTTTCCGTAAGATCCATTACAAATTTTTTGAAGTATAAAAATGTTAAATAGGAAGTTACACTAGATGATGATAGGATCCGACCACTTTTTGACCATAACACGTTACTTTTCATTATATGTTTTCCTTTTTATCCAGCAGATCAATTATCTATATAATTTAAAATTCAAAACGCAAATTGAAGGTCAAAAAGTTAAAAACAAGATATACTAAAAAGTATATTAACTAAACCTCATCTTTGTAAAGGAACCTAATCTAGTAAACACAACACTACTATGCACATGCTATAGCTTCATTTGGTATAATTATGTGATTGTAGGATTGTCGGCTTTGATATTTGTCTTATACAATAGTATAGGCATAAATCCAGTGAAGCCTGTGTTAAATGCCTACTTGGCTCACTAGGTTTTAACTTCCTCTGTTGCAATGAATTTCAATGTCTTAAGATTTTCAAGAGAGAGAGGGAAAAAGGGGGGAAAAAAAAATCAAAGAAACAACCAATGTCATTATGAATCAGACTCATCAGAGCAAGAGAATTATATCCAAATGGTAGCAAAAGACCTTCACAAAATTTCAAACATGTAGAGATTAGCATACTTTTCTGCTAAACCTATATTAACAACTTTATCACATTGATGGCAACTGATCAACACGAGTTAATTGCATTCTAAAGACATCAGAGATGCAAAATTGTTGTTAGGTTCTAAACCAAAGAAAAAGAACAGGATTAACCGGAGTCATTACCTGGTAGAAAGAGAGCATCTTGACGCTTTTGTGCCCAAGAAAAGCTGTGAATAAAAAAGTATATATAGAATGCCCACATAAATGAGATGGCTATGATGAATATACCACATAGGCATTAAATGTAATACAATTCATTAAGAAACAATCTTAAATTTTGAAGCTATTTTATCTTCTCTTCTAGTATTGTCTTGTCTTATTCTGATGAAGTGGATATATTTTTTACGAGATTAGGATATTAAGAATTACTCTAGATTTTTTCATTGTTAGAATTTCATTATTATTGTTAGTGTTCTATTTTAGAGGCTCAGTGCTGTCGCAATATTGAGTAAAATCCCAAGGTAAAATGTAATACCCGAAATTTTAGACTTTATTTATTTAAAATTCTCTTAAATTAAATGTAATATTTAATTAATTAAAAGGTCATGTCTTAAAAAAAAATTAGGATAATGTTTAAGTGCAAATTTTTGTTATAAACTAAGTACGCATTGATCCAATTTAAAGTAAAAAAAAAAAAAATTATTACTATGACTAATTATTAAAATAATCCAATAATCATATATTATAAAAAAGAAAATATAAGAAAAACAAAAGTGGGCCGTTCCCAGTTTTAACAAAGGAAGTTTATAAACAAAAGTGGACCATTCGTCCACTGTTGAAAACGGAGACAAAAATTTTATAAAAAAAAAAGGAACTCGAGTTCATTTTTTCTGCCAGGTCGAAAGTTGGAGCTAGGAGTGTGCAAATGATCGGTTCGGTTCGGTTTTGGATCGAACCGAACAGACTGAAAATTAAATTTTTAAAAATTTTAGAACCGAACCGTGGATCGAAATTTTTAAAATCGAAATCGAATAGACATAATTAATTTCGGTCGGCTCGGTTCAATCGATTTTCTGAGCAGGAAGGACTTGAGCTGGTTATTTGAATCGGGTCGGGTTAAACCACCCTTAATCCAACATGACAACCCATAAAATCCATATTTTTATTTTCTTCATCAATCCTCATTTTACTTTCTCTCTCTTTACCCATTAAATCCATCCCCTCTCTCTGTCACTGTCTATCTTTCTCTTTTTCTCTCCTCTGCTTCTCGGATCGGAGCCTTCCGCCGCTCGCCACCCATCCGCCGTCGGTCCCCCTCCTCGACAGATCTGGTCCTCGTGTCCCTCCAACCTATCGCCCCTCTTTTCTCTCTCCCTCTCGACATATCTGGCCCCCGTCGCCACTCCCCCCCCCCCCCCCCCCCCCCCCCCCGGCGCTCGCCCCCACATTGCCATAAGAAATCGGGCTTGAATCTTTACTGTGTTGGTGATATATATATATATATATATATATATACTGTGTTGCTTTTTTTTTTTTTAATCCTTTATTGTGGTTTTTTTGGTTGCTTTTGTTTGGATTTTTCATTTCAGAATAAGAATTTCAATTTGAAAAAAGGGAGATTTCGAAAGCAACACAAAATATATATATATATATATGAATCCGTGGTTTTGAATTATCTACTATGGTTTTTTTTGAATCCGTGGTTTTGAATTTTACATATATATATATATATATATATATATAAGCAAAATGGTGAGTATTGGGAGTTCGGTCGGTTTGATTCCTTCGGTTTCACAGTTTCAAGAACCGAATCGAACTACCCGAAATTTAATTTTGGTTCAAAACCGAAAGAACCGAAAACCGAAAGAATCGAACCTAACAGAAAAAATCGGTTCGGTTTTCGATTCCGGTTCGGTTCTGCACAGCCCTAGTTAGAGCTTGTTAGTAAGTAGGTAGTAGGTAGCTGTAAAGTTAGTAGTAGGTAGAGCAAATTAAGGAGCTAATTAAGGAATTAAGTATTGTATAAATATGTAATGTAACCTAAGGTTTTAATTTAATTGAATACAGAAAATTCAATTCATGTTTTCTCACATGGTATCAGAGCCTTAGGCTCGTTTGGAAAATCAGGTATTTCTGGGTTTTCTGGGCTCTGTTCTTCTTTTCCGTGTTCTTCATCGTTCTGCCCACCTAGGTCACTAAGTTCCGGTGACCTATTCTCCTCACCACCAACTTCAGAAGGAGCGCCGGTAGATTTCCGGCCGTCGCACGAAGTCCGGTGACCAGAAGACCGGCGAGTGGTCCTCACGCGCCTCCACAAGAATCTGGTTCCGTCCTCACGCGCCGGCGCGTGGGAGTGCGTCCGGCGTCCGACGGTCTTCCGATTCCTTCTCCGGGGTCGCCTTGTCATCCCCGGTCAGTATCCGGTGTCTTCGTGGGGTGATTTCCTCTAGTTGATGGTGTTTGATCCTCTGGAATTCTTAGTCAGCCTCTGTTCTCCACGTTCGGCTCTTTGTCCATTTTCCGTTGATCTCTGACACCTTCTCCGACGTCGCCCTTTCATTTCCGGTCAGGTGCCGGTGTCCTCTTGAGGTGGTTTACTTTGTTGATGGTTCTTCAAGTTCCGATCTTCACTCTGCTCTCTGTTCTCCAGCTCTCTGTTCTCCAGTGAATATTGATTGAATTTGTTCTCTCCAGGTTCTGTCCTTACCTCTTTTAGTTGCTGAGTATGTTATTTAAGAAAAATATTTGGGTGTTTTGGCATTAGAAGTGTTGAAAGTTTATGTTGAGGTGATACTGCAATTAAGGCTTGGAGGCTTGGTGGTTGTTTTAATAATCAAGATCTTAAGTTGCTGCTTGGTTGGATTTGTTTAAGAAAATTGTTCTTTGCAGGCGTTTTGTTGCCAACAGTACTTGTGTATTGGTTTACTAATTAAATATTTGTTAGGTGATATTTTTTTGTCACTCGGTATTATTTAATATGAGTTGGGACAAAAATATGATTTGCTATTATTGCCATGAACTTGGTCATATAAAAAGGTTCTGTAAAAAATTACATAACCAAAAGCCCAAATTAGCAAACATTGCTACGACCAGTACCTCTGGAAAGTATGTTATGATTTCTGCAGATGAGTATGCCAAATTTATTCAGTATCGGAATTCTTTGAAAATTTCTTCGACCACAACTATTACTGGGGTAAAGAATTCAAATACATGTCTTTTTTCTTCCTCATCTCAGTGGGTCATTGATTCTGGTGCTACAGATCATATGACAGGCAACCAAAATGTATTTTCTACTTGTCAGTCTCATGCATCTTCTTCTACAGTTACAATGGCAGATGGATCACTCTCTCATGTAAACGGTTTTGGTACGGTTAACCTAACTTCGTCAATTTCTATGGATTCAGTTCTACATATACCGAAGCTTGCTTTTAACTTGGTTTCTGTAAGTAAACTTACACGTGATCTTAATTGTTGTATTTCCTTCTTCCCTGATCACTGTGTCTTTCAAGATCTTGTAACAAAACAGATCATTGGTGAAGGTTACGTCTCAGGAGGTCTTTATATTCTTGATAGAAAGATACCAAGGCCAGTTGCTTGTTCCAGTGTTTTGTCTCATTTTGAAGCACACTGTCGGTTGGGACATCCTTCTTTGTCAACTCTGAAGAAACTTTGTCCTCAATTTTCTGGTATTTCTTCTCTTGATTGTGAGTCATGTCAGTATGCGAAGCACCACCGTGGCTCTTTGAGTCCTCGGATTAATAAACGAGCCGATTCTGCATTTGAATTGGTTCATTCAGATGTTTGGGGACCGTGTTCTGTGACAGCCAAACCTGGGTTCAGGTATTTTGTAACATTTGTGGATGATTACTCCCGTCTGACTCGGACATATTTTATGAAAAGTCGGTCTGAACTATTCACTCATTTTTGTGCTTTTTGTGCTGAAGTCAAAACTCAATTTAATGCTTCTGTTCGCATTTTGAGAAGTGATAATGCAAAAGAATATTTTTCAGATACTTTTCAGACATACATGACTCAGAATGGTATACTTCATCAATCATCATGTATAGACACACCGTCCCAAAATGGAGTCGCTGAGAGGAAAAACAGACATTTGCTGGAGACAGCACGGGCCCTTTTATTTCAGACGAAAGTTCCTAAACAATTTTGGGCCGATGCGGTGTCTACTGCTTGTTTCCTGATTAATCGCATGCCCTCGTCAGTGCTTACTGGTGAGACTCCCTACTCTGTTCTTTTTCCATCTAAACCGTTGTTTCCTATAGAATCACGAATATTTGGGAGCACTTGTTTTGTTCGTGATGTACGGCCTCATATCACTAAATTGGATCCAAAGTCACTGAAGTGCGTCTTCTTGGGGTATTCTCGTTTGCAAAAGGGGTACAGATGCTATTGTCCAGAACTTAACAGGTATCTTGTGTCTATTGATGTTACTTTCTGGGAACATAAACCATTTTTCCCAGCTTCTGATTCTACAAGCCAGGGGGAGGATGATCATTGGTTAGTCTACAATGTTACTACACGGCCATCAAATGATCCCGTTCCTATTATGCCAAGTGATTTTGTTCCCCCTACTCCAAGTGATCTTGTTCCTATTTCAGATCATTCAGCTCCACCTGCCTCTGATCTGGCTCCAGCAAAGCCACCTATTGTACAGGTCTATTCTCGGAAACATGGAACCTTCAATACAATGCCTGAATCGGATTCATCATCAGATCCAGTCTTAAGTGATCTCGATATTCCCATTGCCTTACGGAAAGGCAAACGCCAGTGTGCTTATCCTATTAGCAACTTTGTCTCCTATAATAATTTATCTCAATCTACATGCTCTTTTATTGCTTCTTTTGACTCAATCTCTATTCCTCGAACTGTTAAAGAAGCATTGTCTCACCCCGGTTGGCGTAATGCAATGATAGAAGAACTAAATGCTCTGGATGGAAATCACACTTGGGATTTGGTTGATCTGCCTAAAGGGAAGAAGGTTGTGGGATGCAAATGGGTTTTTGCCGTTAAAGTTAATCCAGATGGTTCTGTAGCTAGACTTAAAGCCAGGCTTGTTGCAAAAGGGTATGCTCAAACATATGGGGTGGATTATTCAGAAACCTTCTCTCCAGTGGCTAAATTTACTTCTGTTAGAATGTTTATCTCTATAGCTGCTTCGCAGCACTGGCCCTTGTATCAGTTGGACATTAAGAATGCTTTTCTTCATGGAGACCTTCAGGAAGAAGTGTATATGGAGCAACCACCTGGGTTTGTTGCTCAGGGGGAGTATGGGAAAGTGTGTCTTTTGAAGAAATCTTTATATGGTTTGAAGCAAAGTCCCCGTGCTTGGTTTGGCAAGTTTAGTATGGCAGTTCAAGAATTTGGACTGAATAAAAGCAAGTGTGATCACTCAGTCTTCTACAGACAATCATCAACAGGTATCATCCTTCTTATTGTTTATGTTGATGATATTATTATTACTGGAGACGACAATACAGGTATTGCATCACTTAAATCATTTCTACATGCCAAGTTTTATACAAAAGACTTGGGCGAACTGAAATATTTTTTGGGAATAGAAGTGATGAGAAGTAAGAAAGGAATTTTCTTATCTCAAAGGAAGTATGTCCTGGATCTACTTAAGGAAACTGGAAAGATAGGAACCAAGCCATACAGCATGCCGATGGATGCTAATGCACGTCTTACAAAAGATGATGGGGACCTCTTTGATGATCCAGAGATGTACAGGAGGTTAGTTGGAAAACTAAACTACCTCACAGTGACTCGTCCAGATATTTCTTTTGCAGTCAGTATTGTTAGTCAGTTTATGTCTGCTCCTACAGTCAAACATTGGGCAGCTCTAGAACAAATATTGCGCTACTTGAAAGGAGCTCCAGGACGTGGCATATTGTATAGCGATCATGGGCACACTCACATTGAATGTTTTGTAGATGCTGATTGGGCTGGATCTAAAATTGATAGAAGGTCTACTACTGGCTATTGTGTATTTGTTGGTGGAAACTTGGTATCATGGAAAAGCAAGAAGCAGGGGGTTGTATCTCGGTCCAGTGCAGAATCCGAGTATAGAGCCATGGCACAATCCACATGTGAAATAGTGTGGATCCAACATCTATTGGTTGAAATTGGATTGAAGTATTTGTCACCTGCAAAACTATGGTGTGATAATCAAGCTGCTATTCATATTGCCTCGAATCCAGTATATCATGAAAGAACCAAGCATATCGAGGTTGATTGTCACTTTATTCGTGAAAAGATTGAAGAAAATCTGATTTCTACTGGTTACGTAAAAACAGGAGAGCAATTAGGTGATTTATTCACAAAAGCTTTGAATGGGACTCGGGTGAAATATCTGTGTAACAAGCTGGGCATGATTAACATCTATGCTCCAGCTTGAGGGGGAGTGTTAGTAAGTAGGTAGTAGGTAGCTGTAAAGTTAGTAGTAGGTAGAGCAAATTAAGGAGCTAATTAAGGAATTAAGTATTGTATAAATATGTAATGTAACCTAAGGTTTTAATTTAATTGAATACAGAAAATTCAATTCATGTTTTCTCACAGAGCTAAGGGCGAAAGTTGGAGCTGCTACTTTCCATTCTTCTTCTTCTTTTTAGGTAAGTTTTACACATTTAATCCCTCTCTATTTAATCTTTAGTGAACGATTTTATTTGTTTAGTTGATTTTCTTCTTAAAATTTAGATGTAAATTTGAACTAAAAAGATACATAGAAGGTGGATTTTGGATTATAGATTATTTGAGTTTTTGCTAGAATTAGAAATTAGGACATGAATTAATATAAATAATTGTTCAGGGATGGGTATATTTGAAATGTCAGGCATAAGTTGTGTAGAGACAATAAGGTAATTAGCCTCAACAATAAAATAGGGTTTGGGTAATAAATAATTGGGTATATGCCATGAAAATAAAATAAATTGTTATTTTTGAATTTGCAAGATTTAGGCATACAAGAGAAGAAGGATTTGGTTTAATTTGAATATTAGAGTTGGAATTTTGCGTTGAAGTGACTATCGAACCTTCAATTCCATACCATGTCTAAATTTGTGTGTGCTATTAATTATTTAGAATGTCATATTATTTTGGCAAATTAATTGGCAATTTATTTATCCTTTATATATGTTGTGCTGAAAAATGGAATTGGAGTCCACAAATTTTAGGGGACAAATTGCTGTCCCAATTATTAGTAATTAAAAGTGATAAATTATGTGATTTGTATGCCATTGGTAATTTAATAATGACGAAATCGGTAATTTTTTTTTAAAAGGCTACTGATTTCAATTTAATTGAAATTAGGATATGATGTTAAACTTTGAAGTGAATGTGAATGTATATTAATGATACGAGTATGTTGATAATATGTGTGGCCATCTACATAGTTTGCGTGATATGTATGACAGTAATTGACGGATATTATTGAAGTTTGACTTCTAATGCGTTTATTTTAGGGCCATGGTAATTTGCTACGTGTGTTTATACAAAAGTGTACAGGAAGTCTTGCCTCCAATGCATTCTGATACACTTGTCATTAATGCCACAAATGTGATTTCCTGAGGTTTTACCTCTTATGCATTTTCTATATACTGCATATTATGCTTAGGGCCTAAAACTTATTTTACTTGAATCTATGTGTTAATTGTGAATGCGAATGTGTATAAGTGCGATTTAAATGATAATTTTTGTTGTATTTATTTATTGCCTTAAATATGGTTATGCGTGTTTATACAAAAATGTATAGGGAGGCTTGCTTCCGGTGCATTCTGATACACTATCATATATGCCACAAATGTGATTTCCTAAGGTTTTACCTCTCATGCATTTTCTACTGATAATCTTGAAAATATCAGAATGAGGAATGTAGTGTGATCCGATCGGATTGTTCGTGATCTAGAACCTGCAATAAGGCTAACCCGGTCAGACCGGGTTTTAGCACTCCAAAACTCAAATCAGTGAGAGAGTTAGAGAGAGAAAATATATAGAGAGAGTCTCAAGAATTCAGTACTTGGATCCCTCAAAGGATTGGGCTATTTATATGGTAGAAGAGAGAGAATGACACTACAAGTAGAGGTACTCGAGTGGAGTGGTTGGTAGGCAGAGGGTATGGCTACATAGTGACTAGACTGTCCATACCCTGTTGAGTGTATCAGTGCAATTGATAGAGGATGGCTTTGTCAGCCCGATTGAATTGGTTTGGCGGTTGGCAGGTTTGATTTGACAGGCTGCACGCATCCAATAGGACTTGCCTTATGTGAGCTGTTGGACTTGATAAAATGCGCCTTGGGACTTAAAGTAATATGGGCTCTAAAGATAATATGTATTATCATTTGTTCCCCCCTAAGCGATCCGATTGGATCAGGGGATAATCAATTTGGTAGTGACATTTGAACTGCGTTTCAAAAGGGGATAATCAATTTGGTAGTAATTGTGCATTTATAAAAAATTGCTTCAATTCCCCAAATGCTCTTTCGCAGTCTTCATCCCATATAAAGATATTATTCTTTCTCAGCTTTTTGAAAAATGAAGTGCAGTGTTTGGCTGAGGAAGAGATGAATCTACCCAATGCTGTTATTCTTCCATTCAATTTCTGAATGTAACCAGGGGCTGCATGTCTAAGATGGCTCTTATCTTCTTTGGATTGGCTTCAATCCCTCTCTTTGATACCATAAACCCCAAGAACTTCGTCGAGGGTACTCCAAAGACGCATTTCTCAAAATTCAATTACATTTGAAATTAATTAAGAGTGCTAAATACCTTGTGCAAATCAGCTGCATGCTTTTCAGGGCTCTTACTCTTGACAATCATGTCGTCAACATAAACTTCAACATTTTTGTCGATCTGCACCTTAAACATTTTGTTCATCAAGCGCTGGTAGGTCACTTTCGTGCTCTTCAGTCTGAACGGCATGACCTTCTCACAGAAGATGCCATCGTCAGTGATAAAACTTGTCTTCTCTTGATCGAGCAACCACATCAAGATTTGATGGTATCCAGCATAAGCATTTAGCAAGGAGTAGATGGCGTGACAAGCTGTGCCATCCACTAGTTGATCAATACTGGGCAGCGGGTAATTATCCTTCGGGCAAGCTTGAGTCATATTTGTGAAGTCAACGCACATTCTCAGTTTCCCATTCTTTTTCACAATCACCACATTTGCTAGCCATTCAGAGTATTTAAATTCCTTAATGGTCCCAGCCTTCAATAACCGATCAAGATGAACTTCTTTCAATCGGGTGCATGTTTTCTCAATTTCTGCTTCGCCAGAGAGAAACTTGAATCGACGTTCAACTTGTGTATTATAATTTTTGGGTCTATGCCTGGAATATCCTCAGGTTTCCAAGCAAAAAAAGTCTGGTTGATCATCAATATCTGCATTACTTTTTTTTCCATCTGCTTTGTCATACTTGTTCCAATTTGAACATTCTTGCCCTTAGCAAGCACCTTAGTGACAAAGGTCCATCCTAGGCCAGTCAGACTCAAAAGCTTCCCTTCCTGGCTCTACTACAAATGCCTACTTTGACTCCTTTATCATTGCAAAGTAAGCTTTCCTTGAGGTTTTTTTTATTCCCCTTTAGGATAGCCACTCTGTAGACATCGGGTACTGAGACAGCCCAGACCAAGGTTACCCAGTGATGAAAATAATGCTTGCTCCTAGGCAAAAAAGTTAGAAGTGATGATTTCCTTATCGAAACTTTCCTTTTAAATAAAAAATTTATTTTTTATTTCGATTTTCAGAGGTCTTTCAGTGGCTTGCCATTGCGCAGCCGGCGCAGCACGCGAAGCGCGGCACCTCCTGGCAGCGTGCTCGAGGACAGGGCCTGTGGGCCTCGTGCACGAGTCAGCCTCGCGCTCAAGCCCGCGAGGCGTGGCCTCTGCGGCCTCGAGCACACGAGGTGCAGCCCCCTCCGCGTGGGGCACCTCGCGCATGAGTTGCGACCCCTCCGCGCAAGGCCGCACCTCGCGCATGCTAGGCGCGGCCCCCTCTGCGGATCTCGCGTCTCCTTGGTCCTTCGAACTTCGTTTTTCCGGTGTTTTCTCTGGTTTTTAGTTGGAATTAAATTCAAATTCCTTCTTTCCGATTTTGAAAATGATAAAATTTTATTTTTAAAAGATAATTAGTGAGTTTGAATAAGATTAAAACTTTTAAAACCTAATTCTTCCGGGGATGGCATAAAAAGAAAATATCATAACCATTAAAGGAAAAGAGCATTTAGAACGGCGACCAAAAAAACTCCGAGAAAAGAGAAAAAGATTTTTAGTTTTCTTAAAAAATTCTAATTATTCTGGTGTCAAAGAAATTAATTCTTTGTGTTTAAGAATCAATCTTTCATCATCTGTTTTCAAAGAAATAACAGTATTTGATTTCAAATTTTTGGCAACAGATCCAAGTTTTCTTAATTCTCATTTGTCAAACAGTTGACGGAAAATCACCACTTTCTTATTTTGCAACCAGAATCATACCTCTGAGGGTAAATATACAGGCTTGAGCTAATTCTTCTCTTTTCCTATTTTTGTCGTTTACTTGTTTTCTCCACTGTAAGTTTGCTGTAAATTGTTATTAATTCGTTTGTTGTTTGTTTGTTATAATTAACATGAAATTTAGGTTAATTTGATTAACTTATTTACATGATGCATGCAATATAGTTTAATTCTTTAGAATATCCTGTAATAACTTTACTTGTCATTTAATTCTACTTTTGATCATTATTCCCTCCTGTTAATTTCCTGCATAATTTTCGTCAAGCATTATTTTTTCTAATAATTGTAAATGTTTTTCTCAATTAAGATTGTTTACTGCATTTGCTTCATTTAATTGTTTATTTCTATATCGTATTTTGTTCATTTGATTTAAATTGCTTTATTTTTATCATATTATTTATTTTATTTGGTTCATTGAATTTTTATTATATTTGATCCAATTTACTAACATTATTTTTATTCTTATTTTTGCTGTCCACCAAACTTGTTTATTTCACTGTGAGTAATGTTGTGGTGCGAGCTAGAAAATCAAAAGACTAGGAGTTTTCAATTTTGGTTTGCATTTTAATTTTTGTTATTTTATTTGTTTTGTATATTTTATACAAAATAGTATTTTGAATGCGCTTATTTTATAAAAACTCACGTTTTCTACAATAATAAAAATTGAAATTTTTATTAATAAAATAAGGCCAATATCCTGATTTTAGCCAATAAACCTTCACTTTTAAACGAGAGTTAATTTTTATAAAATAAGATCACTCATCCCAGTTTTCCCGATAAATGTCCAAAAATAACTCTCATAAGTTAACAAAAAGGAACCAATGTTCCTAAAATCTAATAAATATCCCGATTTATGTATAATGTATTTTATTTCATTTCTTTTTCATGTATTATTTATTTTGGGCTCTTGTAATTAATTTTTGGGACAATTTTATTCTTTTCTTTATTTATGCCGTTATTATTTTGGGGGATTGTTCTTTCCTATATTTTTCACTTGTAATTTATTTATTGCTTTCTTTACTGCTTTCCAATGATGCTTGAAATGCGCTTTAATTTATTACATGATCGTGTGAAAAGAGAGATAAAATAATTAACACTAAATCATATAACATTAACCAAACGTATAAATAAGAGTGAGGTCCTGAACTCTCTCTGGTTTTAGCTTCATAAGGTTAGAATTCATTTCTCAATATTTTATTGGGTGGCGAGTCCATGATACCTACCTTATGATTACCAATAGATGCCCTCGTAGGTTGATTGCCAACGATGGAATAGGGATGATTCCCTATCCATTGCGAAGCGACCGGCTTTCACGAGTCTTAATGAACCTCCATCTGATCTCGGGTTCTAAAAGTGGACTTTCGAGAACGATCCGGATACGTGAGCGGGGTTCCTCGTGCGTCACACACTCCCTCCTTCGTAGGAATCTTCATGACCATATACCGAATGTTGGTGACTGCCTTAATTTCAAACAATAAAGGTCTTTCGAAAATCGCATTGTATGTGAAGTTCATGTCTATTACCATAAAAGTTGCTCGGTATTTGTCACCGCTTTGTCGCCAAGCTCAATAAAGAACTCTACCGATCTGCTCACTGGGATAGTGGCATTGCCGAGTTCGATCAGTGGGGTGGTGCACGGCTTCAACTTTTCAACTGCCAGTCTCATCTTCTAATAGGCCTCTAAAGTGAGGACGTTTACCGCACTGCCGTTATCAACTAGCATTTTTCTTACTTGGAAACCAGTTATATCGGCTTCTACAACCAGAGCGTCCTCATGAGGAAATTTCAAATCTCCTACATCTTTGGGGGAAATGGTGACTGGTTGCAACCTTTCGGCAGCTGCTGAGAAATATACTCCTTTTCCCTTTTTCCTTTTCAAAATGCTCTCTCCATAGGACGAGCCTCCCGCAATCATATTAATGACTACTAGCTTTTGTCGTGATCTGTTGGAGTCTCTCGACCTTCACCTTTCGTTGTCGTCTTCATCAGAATCCGGTTGACCTTTTCCTTAATGAGCACTACAAGAAAAACACGTTTTCCCGACGGAAATTACCGACGGAAAATAAGGAATTTCCGTCGGGAATGATATTTGCCGACGGAAAAATTTTCCGTCGGTAATTTAAGCGTAGCTAATTTTCCCGACGGAAATTGTCTTTCCGTCGGTAAATTTCCCGACGGATTTTCCGTCGGGAAATTTACCGACGGAAAATAAAATTCCGTTGGTAATTACCGACGGAAAAAAAATTCCGTCGGTAATTTTACCGACGGAAATGAATTTCCGTCGGTAAATTTACCGACGGAATTTTTTTTCCGTCGGTAAATTTTACAAATTAAAAAAAAAATTAATAATAATAATATTAATTAACATAAATAAATAATAATAATAACAAATACAAATTAACATAATAATAATAATAATATTAATTAAGGTACAAATTTTACTGATTTTAATTTAATAATAGAAATAATAACAATACTAATAATATATCTACTTAACATACCCATTAAATAATAATAATAATAATAATTAACACAACTAATTAAAAAAAATTATAATAATCATAATAATAATTAGGAAAAATATTTAATAATACTAATAACAATTCCAATTATTTTCTATTAATACTAATAATATGAAAAATTCTATTAATAAATTTAATAACAATAAAGTGTTAAGAATTTATTATTTTCTAATCATACTAATAACAATAATAAAATATTTAATTAACATAAATCAATTAAAATAATTCTAACAACAATAAATTAATAATAATTACCAATGTTCACCAAAACATAAATAAATTAATAATAATAATAATAATAATAATATTTACTAATTTAACAAAAGAAAAATAAATAAAATTAATTAACCCATATCTGTGCACCTGACGCCGGAGGAGGAGGAGGAGGGGAGGCGGCCGACGCCGGTGCGCGGGTCGTCAACGCCGGTTGGGAGGAGGCGGCGCGCGGAGGGAGGGAAGGAGGAGGGAAAGGGGAGCGGGAAGAGGGAAGGGAGGGAGGGGAGAGGAGGCCAGGGGAGCGGGAAGAGGGAAGGGAGGGAGGGGAAGGAGGGGAGGGGAGGAGAGACGCGCCGATCGGCGCCGGAGGGAGGTGGAGGGGCGGATCCATGGGAGAAGCGAAGGTGGTCGGCGGCGGCTGGGCAGAGGGCCAGAAACGGGGAGAGGAGAGGGAGGAGAGAGAAGAAAGAGAGAGAGAGAGAGAGAGAGAGAGAGAGAAAAAAGAGAGGGAATATGTTTTTAATTTTTATCTTTAGCGACGGAAAGCATATTCCGTCGCTAAAATAAAGAGGGAAACGAAATTTTTAGATTTTTAGCGACGGGAAGTAAATTCCGTCGCTAAAATTGAGAGGGAAAGGAGATTTTTTTTCTTTAGCGACGGTTTCAGAATTCCGTCGCTAAAACTAGCGACGGAATATTCAAACCGTCGCTACTTTTAGCGACGGAATTAGAATCCGTCGCTAAAAATATAATTAAGTTTTTTTTTTTAATTTTTTCAGCGACGGAAAGAATTCCGTCGCTATTTTTAGCGACAGTTCCTACGAACCGTCGCAAATATCGGTCGGCACTTTTGGTGGGAAATCTTGGCGCCATTTTTAGCGACGGATTTTTTTTTCCGTCGCTATTTACCGACGGAAATTAAATTCCGTCGCTAAATAGCGACGGAAATTAAATTCCGTCAGTAAATAGCGACGGAAATAACTCCGTCGCTAAATTTCCGTCGCTAATCCAGCTTTTTCTTGTAGTGGAGGTAGTTTGCAGAAGTCTGCAGGCACTCGGCCTACAAATCTTTTGAGGGAGCCTCTTTGCAAGAGTCTTGATCCCCTCCTTCAACGCATTACAATCGTTCGTAATGTCGCCGGCGTCTTTGTGGAATTGACAATATTTGCTTTTGTCCCTTAAGGCATAGGACTGTTCAGACATCTTTTTCGGCCAGTTTACTTTGGTATGCTTCTCTTTGATTCACGTCAAGACCTGTGATGGGGAAGCATTGAGTGAAGTGAAAGTTTTAGTTAAATTGTTGTCATGGCGTTCTAATCTACCATGTTCGCTTTCTTTTCTCTGTCCCTGTTTCTTTGATGAACTGCCCCTTTCGGGACTTCTATTTCTTTCCTCGTTCAAACCGATCGATTGAATTTGATCGGAGTCCAAAAGCCTTCCTCTCGCCCTCAGCACATCATCTAATTGGAAGTACTGATTGGCCCTTTTCATTAGATCTAAGAAATATGTCGGAGGGCAAGTGATAATGGAATCAAACAATTGTGCACTTTTTGTACTCCTCACTAAAGCGTTTGCTGCCATATCAGAATGCAAGTTCCTTATTTCTTATGTAAGGGCTTGGAATTTGTCGAAGTAGTCTTTTAGACTTTCATCGTGTTTCTGCACCAGGTTTGCATAAATCGTCGATAGATTTTGGGGGTTCTTATTTACACAATGAACCTCATTATGAATAAGTCTCTGAGTTGCTTAAAAGAATGGATTGATTCCGAAGGCAAATCATGGAACCAATCTAGGGCATCAACTACAAGAGTAGAGGGAAACACCCGATAAAATACCATATCATCGAAATAGTATATTTGAATCTGAGTCAAAAATTCAGAATTATCACATTTTGGATCAAATTTACCTGTACATTTAGGCATCTTGATCTCTCTGAATTCACCTGGCAACTTTGCTTCCCTAATATCTTGACTGAAGGGTGAGACTGTGTTTCCATCAAAAACTAGTTTCTTTGGATGGCTAAGGCCAAGTTTCTTAATTTATTGCAAAAACCACTATTTATTCTTGTCCAGCATGCCATCATCCGTTCCCCCATTTGTTTTCTTCACGAGCCTTCTTTTGGAAGTACACATGTATCCTAAGTCATCACTCATTACCATCAAAGGGAATCGTCTTAGTGTGCGTGCTAAGGGATGTCTCCTCTTTGGAATGCATATGTGATTGAGATCATCATACGCATTAGCTAGGGGAGATCGCCTTACTGTATTATAAACATCATAGTCTTCCTGCGTCTTGTTCTTTCCTTTTCTTCGATCAGGTTCTAGGAATTCTGAGCGAGTTCCTGTTCTGCTTTTTCCTTCCTCTATTCATAAACTTGCATTTCTTAGCCTCTGCTTTCTGCGACTTTATTCCTCTGAATCTCTATCAGAGATCTTGGGCCACTTGCCTTCTTGATTGTTTGCATCATATGTTTTGTGTAATCATTCAGGACGGTGCTGAGATCTCTAGCTGTCATTGGAGTAGAGTCTGGCTGTGCCAAGATCTTGTTATTAAATATTGGCAAAAGATTATTAGTGGGGATTTTGGTGGAGATCCATTAGGCTCTCTCTCAATTTGGCACTTTAGTCGCCCCCCATTTCAAAATACCTTGAAGGTGAAAATCTTGGCTATTTTCATCTTCATTATATACTCACTCAATTCGAGAGTACTAAAACTGCTTACAGGAGACGATAAGACAGCTGACGAGCGGGATTGAGAAATCAATTTGGATAGTTGATTTGTTCAAGATCATAAGAAGCAAAAAGGAGCTGATTTTGGGGCATGTATTGGACTGCATTTATTTATTCATTCATTAATTTCTTTGTTCCAATTTAATGAACTTTATTTTGGAACAATTGCATGTGTTAAGATTTGTTGATGATGAACTCACATTATTTAAGAGATTTATTTTGTAAATTGCTTAGGATGTTGGTTTTGAGCATTTAATAATATTTATTTCTTTTGGATTTTAAATTTGCATATTTTTGATTATGTTGACTATGTGTGGGCTTGGAATTATGAGACGGTAAATTATTGTTGAGATGAGGCCAAGAAGTGGCCAAAGTTGTAATGGGATAATGAACGAATAATCATAGAAGTGCTATGAGTTGTTTTCACAGGTTTTGAATTGAGAAATGTCCAAATCATAGAGGAGATGTCGCCGAATTTTCTGTAGGAAATTAATAATGATTAAATGGTACTTAATAAATGGATAGGAATTTAGGCGACACAAAATGAATTGGGAATGGACTGTTGTTTGTTTCTCCTTGTGCTCTCTTTGCTATTTCTCAATGTCATCTTCCGTTTCTGAATTCTTCTAATTCACTTCTATTCCAAGCTGTTCCTATTTTGATTCTTTTTTCTTGCCTATTTCTGTCCCCTCAATTATCTTCCCATTCTGAATTCTGGTTTTGCGCCAATAATAAATAGGACTTTGTCAACATACGTTAATTGAAAGATGTTACAGATAGTCGATCAACAATTACATGACCTTTGAAATCACCTTAATTGAAAGATGTTTACAGGTTATTATTATTATTATTATTATTATTATTATTTAACATTTAAATACGTCGTCTTGTTCTGCTCTAATAATATTAATAACAGCCTAAAATTACACAATTCTAGTGAAGAAATACAGGCCTCATGAAAATTATATCTTTCAGCTCTGTTTAGATTATAGACATTTTATAGCGAGTGAATCAAGTCCAATTTTTATACATAAGAACATGAATCTACCTAGAATTAAAGCATTGAAACAATTAAATCAATAGGGGACTTACAGAGAGCCTCCTGTAGCTGGGCCAACTGCTTTGAATAAGGACATTGCAGCCATTGAAATTCCATTCGCGGCTCCTCTTTGCTTTTGTGCCTGACATAAAGTTCAGATAAAGCATTTTAACGGATGAAGTAGCGCAGCTTAAAACTATCGCTCAGTACGTTTATAACAGGGGAAAAACAGCCCATTTACATACACGTGTAATTTATTTTTACTGTGCTGTTAAATAGTAATCAGTTAGATTTTTAGAGTAGCTGTTAGCGGTTGTTAGTTTTGGAGGGAAAAGCAGTTTCTACACCAGCTGAGCTGGCAGTCTTGCTAGGAGAATGGTTCACAAGTTTTCTGTTATATACAGCTTTCTAATTCTTTCTATTTAATGAGAACTACAGTTACCCATTGCTCTCTCTCTTAGCTTAAGCTTCTTGTAGAGTTTTAATGGTGGTTTGAACAAGACCAACAGATTGTTCTTTTTAAAAAAGTCAGCGAACAAACTGTATAATAGTCTCAAAGCTTACAAAACTTGAAAAGTTGAGCATAAGTTTTATTTTATACTCTATTTTGTCAAATGTCCAGAGAGTTTAAAGCATATACATCCAAAAGAGAGAAGAGTTACCACAGCTCTGTTTTGCAGAAGGAATAATCCTGTAGTGATCGACACCTACATCAATTAAAGTAAAAAAAAAAAGGTATCATTAATCTCTGACGCGAATAAAAGAAAGCGATATGGCATTTATTTATTGAGAGAAAAGCCACTCAAAAAATCAATATACAAAATTTTTAGACTGGTGTTTTAAACAGTATAACTAGGAAGTAAAATAACACCAAAATAAGGATTTAGGGGCTTCTTTTTTTTTTTTTTTTTTTTTTTTTCCCGTTTTAGACTAGCATTTGGAACACTGAATAGCAACCCTGATCCATAAAATAGATCGGTTAGGCCTTCATAGCTAAACATGGCATTTATATAACCAAAATACAATTGCTAGAATATTCATTTGAAAAATTTGAATGATAGAGTATGGCCGGTATGTGCATATAAACTTCTTGAACCAATCTCAAATCTATTTCCATATATCAATTCATCTATAAATAATAGGCCAAAAGTACATTTTTGCCCTTATCATTTGTCAAAATGAGCAAATTTACTCACAACGTTTATTTTGAAACAAATTTGTCCCTAACGTTTGTAAAATAGGGGATTTTTGCTTCCACCGTCAACGGTTAACTAACGTATTATCAGTCAAAGTTACCGGTAATTGACGGCAGGGGCAAAAATCTCCCATTTTCCAAACGTTAAAGGCAAATTTGCACGTTTGGGAAAACGTAAGGGGCAATCTTTGGCACCAAAATGTTTGACTCACGTGTCCAATAGATGCATGACACGTATCCTATTAACGGTCAACTAATGTATTAACTATCAAAGTTAATGGTAATTGACGGTAGGGGCAAAAATATTTTATTTTACAAACGTTAGGGATAAATTTGTCCCAAAATAAACGTTGGCGGCAAATTTGCTCATTTTGACAAACAATAGAAGCAAAAATGCACATTTAGCCTAAATAATAAAGGCATTCTTCATTTATAGTATTTATGTTTCTTGCATTTATTTACTTATGTTTTAAACTATCAAATGAAGTTCTCTGTATATAAATACAATACAAAGCTAATCATGAAGAATTCATGATAATGAGATGGCTATTGTATGTTGTTGTGTTAATATCGAAATGATCTCTAGTAATAGTATTAATAAGATAGGACATTAATAATACGGACAAATTAGCATATATTATACTTTTTGACTAAGTTAAATAGTGGTTTTCATAAACTGTGAGCATTGAGATGCTTAAAGTTAACATATGGATGCTTTTTACATGGATAAATGATAAATGTCAGTAAAGTATCTCATCATATTAGTAGTACAAGTATTTTTAGACGTCAAATCATCAAGGTATCTTAAGTAGCAAGTGTTTTGGTTTGACTCCATTATTTTAACCCTTATCAAGAGGTGAGCATAGATTGGATATTAAAAATAACAAGACCTGCTTGAAGATAATTGAGCGATCAATAAAAAATTTATCACTCATGATTAATTGTGGAGAATTTATCTCACACATCATGTTAAGTTTCCTTATTTGAAATCTTTGGTCAGAGTGAAATGCAAGAATGAATAAGATTCACAAAGGGCACTTTGGGAATAAGAAAATACTTACTAGATGTGACATATTTTGGTTTTAATCAGACAAACTTAATTAAGTTTTGAGTTGACAGAAATCCATGCTCATACTAGAATGAGATAAAGAAATGCTAAAAGAAGTAATTGCATGGCAACTATATATAGAAGGGTAAAGTACATTGGAAACTTATCATGAAAAACTTCACATGGATAAATGATCTATGTCAGTGAAACATGCCGACAGAAATCTATGCTCAAACTAGAACGAAAGATAAAGAAATGCTAAAAGAAGTAATTGCATGGCAACTATATATAGAAGGGTAAAGTATATTGGAAACCTATCATGAGAAACTTCACATGGATAAATGATCTTATGTCAATGAAGTGTGCTGACAGAAATCCATGCTCAAACTAGAATGAGATAAAGAAATGCTAACAGAAGTAATTACATGGCAACTATATATGGAAGGGCAATGTTGAGCCACTGACTTGTTATCACTTGGGTAATCATCATGTTTTGCTAGAAACCTTTGATGATTTGTACTTAAATATGTATCAATGTTAGTTAATAATTGATATAATGATTTAAAACAATTTAAATTAAGTAATCCTAGTTTAAATCAAGTAATCACACAAACAAGAGAAGGGTATAAAGGTAAATGTGCATAGTTTACTATGATATTAGATATCATAATAAAGATTGAAATAGAATTTCTCTATGCTCTCTACGCATAGAAGATAGAGAAAGGGCTTGAGAGGTCTGGGCCTCTTATTACGCTATATGTTATTCAAGTTTTACATATGATCCATAGATTTAAAGCCAATTGGGCCTTGGAGAAAAAGTAGCTGCACATGAAGGTTTTCCTAAGGCCTTGTGTGCATGGTACTTTAAGTGACTTTGATTGTCAATTAAACACATCCATTTGGTTCCAAGGCACAGTTCATTAAGGTTTAACCTAAACCTATTGATATTAGGATTGGAAATACTACTGTTATCATACTTTATAATAAAAAGTGTTTGTTTCAAAGCATGTTCTCTTTTTTTAAAAAAAATCGTTCTCTATTTTTGGGACTAGAATTGAACTTAAAAAAGTTCAAGATCTACAAATAGAAGCTAATCAACCATTAGATCTTGAAACTGTTACTCGTGAAGATGAGATTAGAGTTGAACCTTGTTTCTAAAGAGATCTGCTAGAGTTCGTTTTGCTCTCAAGAGATGGATTTTTTTATAGATGAGAGCAAGAATCTTACTATAGTAGAAGACAATGAACCTTCAAACTACGAAGAAGTTCTGAAAAAGTCCAGAATCTGAATTATGGCTTGAGGCCATGAAGTCCGAAATAGATTTCATGTATGAGAACAAAGTGTGGACTTTGGCTCGTCCACTCGAAGGGATAAAACCCATAAGGTGCAAATGGGTTTTTAAAAAAAGGCCGACATGTAAGGTAATGTGATTACTTATAAAGTCCACCTAGTGGTTAAGGAATCTCGTCAAAGAGAAGATGTTAAGTTCTATAAAACCTTTTCCCTTGTGGTGATGCTAAAGTCCATTAGAATACTCTTGGCCATTGCCGCTCATGATTATGAGATTTGATAAATGAGTGTGAAAATAACTTTTCTTAATGGAAATCTGATTAAGGATGTGTATGTGACACAACCTAAGGGATTCACATATAAAGATGATGAAATGGTATGCAAATTTCAAAAATACATCTATGGGTTGAAGTATCCAGGATCTGAAACATCGATTCACTGAGACAATAAAAAAATTTGGTTTCTCATAGAATGTGGATGAAACTTGTGTATATAAGAAGGTTATTAGGAGTATAGTAGTCTTTCTCATATTATATGTGCATGACATTTGATCATGAGAAATGATGTTACCATGTTGCAATCAGTCAATATTTGGTTATCCAAGCAAATCTTCGTGAAAAACTTTGGGGAAGCATCTATATTAAGGGAATAAGGATCTATAGAGATAGATCAAATAAATTGCTGGTTCTTTCTCAATCTACATACATGGATAAAGTACTGAAAAGGTTCGGTATGATCTCTGAAAGAAATGATTCATTCCTATGATACATGGGAAATTCATTTCTAAGTTTGTGTCTTAAGACACATGAAGAGAGATAACATGAGTAAGATTCCATATGCATTTGCTATAGGATCTATCATATATGCTATGTTATGTACGCATCTAAATGTTTTCTATGCTTTGAGTGTCAGAAGCACGTTCCAGTATAATCATGGAGAGGAACATTGGATGGCAATCAAGAACATCCATAAATACTTAAGAAGAACTAAGTATATGTTCTCGATTTATGGAGGTAGTGACTTGCAAGTAAGCATGTACATTAATGCCAGCTTTCAGTCTAATAAGGATGACTATAAGTCACAGTCAGATTTTATGTTTTTAATGGGAAGAGCTGTAAGTTGGAAAAGTTCCAAACTGGAGACAATTGCAAACTCAACTACAGATGTTGAGTACATTGCAGCTTCTGAAGCTGCTAAGGAAGCAGTATGAATCAAGAAATTCATCTCTGAACTAGGAGTGGTCCATAACATTATTGATCCAATATCCCTGTATTGTGATAACAATAAAGCCATTGCGCAAGCAAAGGAATCACGGTCTTATCAAAGGTCCAAGTATATCCTCAGACGCTAGCATCTCATATGGGAGATAATAGCTCGAAATCATGTGAAGATTGAGAGAATATCCACATATAAGAATGTGACAGATCCTCTCACTAAAGCACTATTTTAGAACAAGTTCGATCATCATGTGCATTCTATTGGAATTAGATACACGAGCGATTGACTATAGTGTAAGTGGGAGATTGCTGGTAATATGCCCTAGAGCCCATCTGTAATAGGGACTTTTTCCATGTATATCAATTCATTTATGAATAATAGAGGCATTCTTCATTATATAGTTTTTTTGTTTCTTGCATTTCTTTACATATGTTTTAAACTATCTAATAAAGTTTTAGATATATAAACACAGTACACAGATTAAGGGTGTGCAACGACCAGTTCAATTCACTAAACAAACCGAACTGATTTAACCGACAACCGAAATACTGATAAAAATTCAAACCGAAGCTGAACCAAATTAAGGGAATAACGGAGCCAAACCAAACTGAATTATTCGGTTAGGTTCGGTTCGATTATCCTCCTAATTCGGTTTTTAGTATGTGAGCCGAAAAACTCAAATCACTTCCATTCAAGCATCTCTCCACCAGTCCAAACTCAGAAACTGTCACATATATGCAATTATCTTTAAGACTCATCGTAAATAGAAATACACAAACTTGGGAAGAGAGAAAAAACAAATAAACAAAATACAAAAAGGTAGAAAGAAGAATGCAAGTTAATTTTTCAATTACCCATCTTTAGAGAAAAAAAAAAAAGAAAAGAAAGAGAAATGTTTATAGATGAAAATGCGAACTTAAAGGAGAATACAATAGTTGGTCCGCAATGTTGGCCAAGAGATTGAGTGCAGATTTATTATTTGTGGACGAAATGGGTGGTGGGGGCGGTAGTTTGCCATTGCAAATGGAAATGAAAATGGGTAGGTAGGGTTTTAGAAGACAAAAGGGCAGCATTTGGAAATAATTAAAAAAAATGAAGAATATTTTAGATATGCCTGAAACGACATTGTATTATACAAATTCAGTTCAGTTCGATTTTTTTGCGGTTTTGAAATTCTAAAACCGCAGCCGAACTGAATTTATGCCGTCTTTCAAAATACTCAACCGAAACCAAACCGAAATTCAAAAATCGGTCAATTAGATTCGATTTTTCGGTCTAATATGTTTTTTGCTCACTCCTAACACAGGCAATCATGAAGAGTTCATGATAATGAGATGTCTATTATATGCAATCGTATTAATATCTGTAATAGTGAGAATCTATTCACCTTACTCAAATAGAAAATATACAGGTATTTATACAATATACTAGGGCTAAATTAGGAAAGAATTAAATCCCTATAGTCAAACTAAATCCCTATAATTATGCTAACAGCCTGTACGTATCTTAACACTCCCCCTCAAGCTGGAGCATAGATATTAATCAAGCCCAGCTTGTTACAAATATAGTCAATTCGATTCCAGGTAAAGCTTTAGTGAATACATCAGCTAATT
Organism: Excoecaria cochinchinensis; assembly: GCA_947683425.1. Classification (NCBI taxonomy): domain Eukaryota; kingdom Viridiplantae; phylum Streptophyta; class Magnoliopsida; order Malpighiales; family Euphorbiaceae; genus Excoecaria; species Excoecaria cochinchinensis. The sequence goes on from CANTUQ010000018.1 coordinate 4,030,025, forward strand.
GACTCCCTGTTCTAACATATGAAGTTGAGATTGATCCATCTTCTAGCTTTTCCCGAGTAAAATGACAATCGACTTCTATATGTTTGGTTCTCTCATGAAATACAGGATTATTTGCAATATAAATAGCTGCTTGGTTATCACACCATAAATTCATTGGTTTAAACTGAACAAACCCAATCTCCCCAAGTAAATGACGTAGCCATATAAGTTCACAAGTAGTCTGTGCCATGGCTCTATATTCGGATTCTGCACTTGAACGGGATACAACACTCTGTTTCTTACTCTTCCAAGAAACAAGATTACCCCCAACAAAAACACAGTAACCAGTGGTAGAACGCCTATCTGAAAGATCCCCTGCATAATCTGCATCTGTGAAACCTTCTATAGCGTGGTGGCCATGACTTCGATATAAGATGCCACGCCCTGGTGTACCTTTCAGATATCTTAAAATATGTACAACAACATCCCAATGTGAAGTTCTAGGAGATTACATGAACTGACTAATAACACTCACTGGAAAAGCAATGTCAGGGCGAGTGATAGTAAGATAGTTCAATTTTCCTACAACTTTCCTATACTTTTCAGGATTTTCAAACAAGTCTCCATCTTCAGCTTTCAGCTTCACATTTGGTATCATAGGCGCATCGCAAGCTTTTGCCTCAATAAAATCAGTACCATCTAATAAATCCAGGCAATATTTTCTCTGAGATAGATAAATCCCTTTATTACTACGAGAAACTTCAATCCCTAGGAAATATTTTAATGGTCCTAAATCTTTTGTTTGGAAATGAGTCCCAAGGAAAGTCTTCAACCTCGTGATCCCAGCTTCATCACTGCCAGTTATTACTATATCATCCACATATACAATCAATAAAATGCATCCAGAACTAGATGATGTAAAGAATACTGAGTGATCATATGCACTTCTCTGTAGGCCAAAGTCAATCACAACTGTACGGAATCTCCCAAACCAAGCACGTGGAGACTGCTTCAAACCATACAAAGACTTTTTTAATTTGCACACTTTCCCAGACTCCCCCTGAGCAACAAAACCAGGTGGTTGCTCCATGTAAACTTCTTCATTCAAATCCCCATGCAAGAATGCATTCTTCACATCCAGTTGATGTAGTGACCAACCATAATTAGCAGCCAAGGAGATAAATAAACGAACCGACGAAAGTTTCGCAACTGGAGAAAAGGTCTCCGAATAATCCACTCCATATGTTTGTGCATACCCTTTTGCAACTAGTCGAGCCTTCAATCGAGCAATAGAACCATCAGGATTCATTTTAACAGTAAACACCCACTTACAACCAATGGCCTTTTTCTGGGGAGGCAAAGGCATAAGATCCCATGTACGATTCTGCTCTAAGGCCAGCATCTCTTCTTTCATTGCAGCTTGCCAACCATCATGAGCTAAGGCTTCAGCAAGGGACGTGGGAATTGCAATAGAATCTAAGGAAGCTACAAAAGACTTGGAGGTAGGAGATAAAGCATGATAAGACACAACAGAAGAAATAGGGTAAGTGCATGTTCTTTTACCTTTGCGAAGAGCAATAGGAAGGTCAAGGCTAGCATCTGGTTGAGATGGAGAATCTGAAGACGAAGCAGGAGGTGTCTCGATAAGCGGGTGCATACGCCGAGAATAAACTTGACGAATAACAGGTCGAGAGGGAGGAGAAACAACCTGCTCACTGACAGTATAAATAAGAAAATCGTCCCCTGAATCACTAGTGTGCAAAGGAAAGGACCCAGAGGAACCAAAGAAAGGTGTATTCTCAAAAAATGTAACATCAGCAGAGACCAAAAAACGACCTAAAGAGGGAGAGTAACACCGATACCCCTTTTGTTCACGAGAGTATCCCAAGAAGACACACTTAAGAGATTTAGGGTCTAGTTTTGAAACCTGAGGTCGCATATCTTGAACAAAACAGGTACTCCCAAAAATTCGAGGAGCAAGATGAAATAATGGAGATGAGGGAAAAAGAAGAGAATACGGAATCTGACCATTAAGAACAGAGGAGGGCATTCTGTTGATAAGAAAACAGGCAGTGGAAACAGCATCTACCCAAAAAACTTTAGGAACCTGCATATGAAACATTAGAGCCCGGGCAACTTCTAATAAGTGACGGTTCTTCCGCTCAGCTACACCATTTTGCTGAGGGGTAACAATACAAGAAGACTGATGAATAATACCATGCTGGGAGAGATAAGATTTAAAAGTATGTGAAACATATTCTTTAGCATTATCACTTCTCAAAATACAAATTGACTTATTAAATTGAGTCTTAATTTCAGCATGAAACGCACAGAATATAGTAAATAACTCAGAACGAGATTTCATAGGATAAAGCCAAGTAACTCGAGAATAATCATCAATAAATGTCACAAAATAACGAAAACTAAGTTTGGAAATAACAGGACACGGACCCCATACATCAGTATGAACCAAGGAAAAAGAGGACTTAACACATTTATTTAGTCTAGGAGAATAAGATACTCTATGGTGTTTAGCAAATTGACAAGCTTCACACTCTAAAGTAGATTTCCCTGTAAGACTAGGACATAATTTTTGTAAAATTGAAAGAGGAGGATGACCAAAACGACAATGAAGCTGTAAAAGAGAAGACGAGCTGGTGCACGCAATGGATCGAGGTACAGGTCCTAAAGTTGATTCAAGAGCATACAAGCCATTCACCAGACACCCTTTACCAAGAATCTGCTTCGTCCCAAGATCCTAAAAAAGACAATAATTGGGATAGAAAATAACACAACAGTTAAGACTTTGAGTGATTTGACTAACAGATAACAAGTTAAAGGGGAATGATGATAAACATAAAACAGATGATAAAGGAAGAGATTTGGTTGGATTTGCAATCCCATGTCCAATTACTGAAGCAGTAGATCCATTGGCCAAAGTAACACAAGGGAGATTATCAGTAGACTTGAAAGAAGAGAGAATACCTGTGTTGCCGGTCATATGATCAGTGGCACCTGAGTCAATAACCCACCTACGAGATGAGGTGGAAAGACAAGCAGTAGGGTTACCTGTATTAGCCAAAGCTGATATCCCAGAAGGTAACTGCTGTGAATCATAAGCGGCAGTTAAACGAGCATACTCATCTGCTGAAATGGTAACAGAAGGAAAGGACGACTGTGGAATTGATAGGATGCCATCTTGAGTAGCTACATTGGCAAATTTTTTATTATGCAACTGTCCTGAGTTCTTTGAGGGTTTCCCATGTAATTTCCAGCAATTCTTTTTTATATGCCCCTCAACTCCACAATAATGACATGTACGAGAGTTACCGCCAGTAACTGAACCACTACTATTCCCACTTTTGCCTCCATGACTACTATTCGAAGCATTACTAACCAATGCCACTGTATCATTGGGTACCATACCAGAAGACAGATCACCGTCTTTACAAACTCGAAGTAGACGAGCATAAACTTCAGTAAACGACGGAAGAGACTTACTAGTTAACAATTGTGTGCGTGCCACATCATATTCAGAACCTAATCCTGCCAAAAAACACTGTACCACAATTTGCTCTTGTTCTTGCATTTGCTTTATGTCAGTAACAATAGGAAACATAGATCTCTTTTCTTCAAATGCTTGTTTTACTTCAGTATAATATTGAAATAGGGAGCGACCTTTTTGTTCCGCTCGATAAATCTTTAATAAAAGATTATGAACACGAGACATATCTTGTTTGCAAGCATATAAAAATTCGAGATATTCCCATAATTCCTTAACACTTTCACAATGATTCACAACATCATCAACAGCAGGATCTAAAGTATTCTGAATTTGATTAAATAATTTATAATCTTCCATCAACCATTTTTTCCTAGCATCAACGTCATCCTTAGGTGGTGGATAATTAGTTAAGTGGCCTTCCAAATCTACACTAGTCACAAATCTACGAACAATTCTCTTCCATTGCGCATAATTACCACCTCCAGTTAATTTTCGATCAGTAATTTTAGACGAACCCAGCATAATTTCAGTGACAGTTTTCTTATCACTAGTTTCGGCCATTTAAAGCAATCCCACACAACTTGTATTTAAAACCGACAGTAAACTCCCAACAAATAAATAGCTTAGAGTTCTCAAGTAAATCAGAATCCAGGACAACCTTCTCAACTAAGCAGTAAATAGCTTAAAGCCCTCAAATAAATCAGAATTCGAGCACAAAGAGTGGATAACAGAACCTGGAGATCGGAACTTGAAGAACCATCAGAGGAAACTACCTCAAGAGGACACCGGCGCCTGACCGGAAATGACAGGGCGACGTCGGAGAAGAGACCGGAGGACCGTCGGACGTCGGACGCGCGTCCACTCGCCGGCGCGTGAAGAAGAGTCGTGAGATCTGATCGGCGCGTGGGACCCACTCGCTGCTCCGATGGTCGCCGGAAAAAGGTGGAACGGCCGGAATTCTGGAGGCGCTCCTCCGTGTGGTGGCGGTGAGATGAACTGGTCACCAGAAGTGGGAAGAGGAGCGGGATCAGTGAGGAATAGCGGTGAAGAGGATCTGTGAACTTCAAATGGAGCGTGAAGTCCACTTGCGGCTCCGATGGTCACCGGAATTTGTGCAGAGGCCGGACTGATGGAGGCGCTCCTCCCTGTGCTGACGGTGAGACAGAAGGACAGTCACCTAATCCTCTCACGTTACTCTCACTTTACTGACTCAGAAGGAAGAACAGTGAATCAAGTTCAAGAGACCCAGAAACTCAGCTAGGCTCTGATACCATGTAATAGTGAGAATCTATTCACCTTACTCAAATAGAAAATATACAGGTATTTATACAATATACTAGGGCTAAATTAGGAAAGAATTAAATCCCTATAGTCAAACTAAATCCCTATAATTATGCTAACAGCCTGTACGTATCTTAACAATATCTAAATGATCTCTGGTCATAAAGTTAACAAGATAGGACATTATTAATACATACTTCTTTACTAGGTCAAGCAGTGGTTCTCATAAGCTGTGAGTATTGAGATGTTTAGAGTTAACATATGAATATTTATTAGATAAACAAGTATATTGGAGATCTATAATGAGAAACTTCATATGGATAAAGATCTATCTCAGTGATGTATCTTATCATATTAGTAGTGCAAGTATCCTTGAACTTGACATCACCAAAGTATCTTAAGTAGCAAGTATTTTGCTATGACTGTTACTTTTATCCTTATAAAAGGCCAGCATAGTTTGGAAATTGGGTATAACATAACCTATTTGAAAATGGTCGAGTGGTAAATAAAGGATGTACCACTCCTGATTAATAGTGGAGAGTTTAGCTCACCTATGAACATAAAATCAATGGTTGAGGTCATCAGCTATTATGTAATTAACCATTTTTTAAAAATCCATAATTGAATTTTAACCGGTATCAACCAATTACTCTAAGGTGAATGATGGTGAATACAGAAATGTGATAAGTTATGTTTCTAACACACGGAGGATCACAAATCCATAAAATTAAGAAAAAATAAAATAAAATGGTATGATTAAAAAAATCCTTAAAAATTTGACTTATTGATATTTAAATCCTTGCTTTCTCAAACATGAATTTATAGGGATTAAGAAGTTGTCTCATTTAAAAATTGCATGAACGAATGTTGTTCAACCTATTGAAATATATGATTTTCTTATAGCACCGCTGTGAAGTTAAATTAAGAAGTTGAACTTTTTTTTTCCTTTTTTATTCATTTGAAGAGTAAGGACTCATTATAAATTTTATGAATATCAAGGGGGTTTTGCAGTTCACCAAATTGAAAAAAAAAAATAGACTTGAAACCCAGTAGACGGTGAATATTAACCTCCTTGTATATAGGGGAAAAAATAGTGTTCAAAGTGAATGGTATTGGAATATAGAGTGAGGACTGACATTCATTAGGTCCATAGGAGTTAGTGCATTGATTAAGAGAAGTATCTGTCAACAGAAGAGACAGTGAAGCTAATAGCAAAGCATTTTTAGAAGCTAATATTAATGACAAAAAATAAATAAGCAGTACAGTCAAAAGTTGAAAGCTTCATTTGGAGTTCGAACTTACAGAGAGCACATTCTTCAGTACAGATGCAAAGTCAACCAGTAGTGTGAGGCTGAGGCCTTTTAGCAAAGCCATAAAGGGGTAACTAGACAACAATGGTATGGTCAAGACCTTCACATAGAAAGCCAAGATAAGATTATGTGATAAGGAAATAAAAAGAAAAAGATAGATACAGGGAATCTTTATGGACATACTGCTCCTATGCGAGATACCATGACTGGTCCCAAGTTTCTCTCCACCGGTGGATATAAAAAGAACTGAAAGAGGAGCAGTCCAAAGCCTTATGTTGGCATGCAAAACAGAATATGAAAAAAAAAATGGTAAGTAATCCACTTTCGTAATAGATTTTTAAGTGTGAAAAACAAATAATATTAAATAAATAACAAGCATAACCATGCTCGGCCCATGTTTATGGATAAATAAACTTTTTATCAGAATAATATGTTCGGAGCACCAGTGTCCAACCAACAAGGTTATCAAGAGAAAATAGCTTTTTGCAGAAGCAAAAGCGCTAGAGAAAGATGGAGAAAGAACTTGCTAAATTCTAAGGAGAAGAGTGCAATATACAGACCTGAAACTGCAAGAGCTTCACCAACATCTGTTGTAGAATAGCCCAGTCCACCATTCTTATTAGGACTAACAGCCCATAATGAGAAAATCTGAAGAAATGGCAACAAGGTGAAAGAGAAAAGAAGAAAAATGCAGTATCCAGATCTTTTGGAGAATCAAGATATAGAGCCATTCCACAATATGTTGTGAGATATTATGGATATATCAACCATTGAATGCAGTTGGTCTTAAGTTTCATTATTGGCAAAGCTAAGGTGTGATAATCAAACAACTTTTCATATATTCTCCAATCCTGTGTTTCATGAACAAACTAATCGTATCGAGATTAATTGTCATTTTGTTCATAAAATGATTCAGCAAAAGTTCGGCTCTACAGGATATGTTAAAGACTGGAGATCAGTTGGAAGATATCTTCACAATCACACAAACTCTAAATGGAGTTCGTGTTGATTGCATTTCTAACAAGTTGGGCATGCTTATCTTCTACATTCAAGCTTCAAGAGGTCTTCAAAGTAGGAAATATACATATATTCCTTATATGTAACTATTCTTACCAGCATAAATATAGGAAACCTGAATCATTCTTCTTTTGGAGTTTTCTGTATGATGAATGAAAAATTATCTTCTCTCTTCGAAATTACATAATTCATCTTACATGCATATAAATTATGAAAGTTATCAAAGTTGGGATCAAAACTATAGTCCATGTATTTATATGTAGCAAAAAGAGAAAAATGTATGAGAATTACCTCTGCATAGGCCATGTCATGAAGTTGGAACACACAATACACAATAATGGATGACATTAAAGGCCAATTTTTCAATAGACTTTGTTCAAAAGATGAGCTTTTGCCTTCATTCCTTTGTACCCGTTCATTTGAGTTACAATCATCAGCAGTGGCTTCTAAGTCAGCATGTGGTTCACCACACTCCTTGTCATTGTCTTTATGATTATGCAATGTCTCCTGCATGGTTCTAAAACTTTTTATGCTCCATATGGCTATTTAGAGCAAATAACAAAGAAAGAACATTATATAAATGGAATAAAATTTAAACATATTTTTTTGCTTGCAGTTAGCAATCCAATTCCTTAAATTGTAACAATTTTAATCTAATTTGAAATATTAATTACAATTTTATTTAATTGGTTGAATTGAATGAAATTCATGTCTTCTCCTTTAGCGCTCTTTTTTTTTCTTCTTCTCCTTTTTCTCTATCTCTATTTCTCCTTTTTTTTCCCTTCTCTTTTAGTGTTAGAGCAAGAGAGGAAGGCAATGGTTGATTAATGGAAGAAGAGAGAATATTGGGCGTGGTGGGGGAGATGGGGTTTAATGGGTGGTGGGCCGTGGAAGGATGTAAGGGGAAGGGAGAGAGAAACGGGGAGAGGGAGAGAAGGAATTGATTGTTGTTCTATCTTTTAAAGAGAAAAAGGTTAACAAGTGTGTAAATTCAAGCTACAATTCATGCTGCATTTACTGCATTTGTATTTTGTTGATTAGTGTGTATGTGTTCATACTAGAATGTCATGTTTTTCATACTACAAATTTCAAATTTTTTTGACTAAATTAGCTAAGTTGTTATGTGTATTGTAGAAGAATAGAAACCAGGAAAATGGAAGACAATTTTCCTTATCTTCATTTGCTGGAAGAAAATCAATTTCTACAAGTACAAAACTCTAATTAAGGAAAGACATTTAATCTAAATCCCTATAATCATGTGATTAACCTACTAAATCCCTATATTTACTCTATTTACAGCTATATACATACTGTAACACTTCCTCTCAAACTGGAGTATAGATATAAATCATACCCAGCTTGATACAAATATACTTGACCCGATTCTCAGGTAGAGTTTTGGTAAATACATCAGCTAATTGACTTCCTGTTCTAACATGTGGAGTTGATATTGATCCAACCTCTAGTTTTTCTCGAGTGAAATGACCACCAACTTCTATATGCTTGGTTCTTTCATGAAAAACAGGGTTGTTGGCAATATGAATAGCTGCTTCATTGTCACACCACAACTTCATTGGTTGGGACTGAACAAATCCAATCTCCCCAAGTAAATGACATAGCCATATAAGTTCACAAGTAGTTTGTGCCATAGCTTTGTATTCAGATTCTGCGCTTGACCTGAATACAACACTTTGCTTCTTACTTCTCCAGGAGATAAGATTGCCTCCAACAAAAACACAATAACCAATGATAGAGCACCTATCTGCAAGGGCTCCCGCATAATCAGCATCTGTAAAACCTTCCATTGTGTGATGCCAATGATTTTGATATAAGTTACCACGTCCTGGAGTACCTTTTAACTATCTCAAAATATGACTAACGGCATCCCAATGTGAGGTTCTAGGAGAGGACATGAATTGACTTACAATGCTCACCTAAAAGGCAATATCAGGATTGTTAAGATATCTGTTAGTTAGATTGATATCTATTAGTTAAATTATATAGCTGTAAAGTAGCGTAATTTTAGGGATTTGTTTTTCTATTTTCAACTCTAGTATATCTGTATAAATACCTGTATATTTTCCAAATTGAACATGAGAAAAGATTCTCACTTTTACATGGTATCAGAGCCTAGTTGAATTTCCGCTTTGGGTCACTAACGTGGGAGAATCAGATCACCATTTTGTGACTGTCCCTCTGTCTCACTGCCACCACAGGGAGGAGCGCCTCCATCAGATCGGCCGATCAACCTGTTTCCGGCGACCATCGGAGCCGCGAGTGGCCCTCACGCGCTGTTCCCATCTCACCGCTTTTCGTCACGCGCCGGCGCGTGGGAGTTCGTTCGGCGTCCGACGGTCTTCCGATTCCGACTCCGGCGTCGCCTTGTCATCCCCGGTCAGTATCCGGTGTCTTCGTGGGGTGATTTCCTCTGGTTGATGGTGTTTGATCCTCTGGATTTCTTCGTCAGCCTCTATTCTCCAAGTTCTGCTCTTTGTCCATTTTCCGTTGGACCTCTGACTCCTCCGGCGTTGCCTGTCATCTCTTGTCAGAGTCTGACATCCTCTTGAGGTAGTTTCTTCTGTTGATAATGTCTTGACTCTCCTGGTGTTGGTCTGTTCTTTGCCCAACCTGTGTTTGTTTTGTTTTGGGTGATCAGTTGAGGAAAGTGGATATTTGTTGAGATTTAGTATATTGGAATTATGTTCCTTTCTAAGTAATTGAGGAGTTTAGCTATTTATACGAGTTGTTTTGAATACACGTCTATTCTATAATTGTTTGGGATTTTGTTTTAAATGGTGGAGACTAGTGATAAGAAAATAGTCACTGAAATTATGCTGGGTTCATCTAAAATTACCGATCGAAAGTTAACTGGAAGTACTAATTATACGCAATGGAAGAGAACTATTCGCAGATTTGTGACTAGTGTAGATTTAGAAGACCACTTAACTAATAATCCACCACCTAAGGATGAGGCTAATGCTAGAAAGAAATGGCTAATGGAGGATTATAAATTATTTAATCAAATTCAGAATACTTTAGATCCTGCTGTTGATGATGTTGTGAACCATTGTGAGAGTGTCAAAAAATTGTGGAATATTTGGAATTCTTATATGCTTGCAAACAACATATGTCTCGTGTTCATGACCTTTTGTTAAAGATTTATCGAGAAGAACAAAAAGGTCGCTCCCTATTCCAATATTATCCTGAAGTGAAACAAGCGTTTGAAGAAAAGCGGGCTATGTTTCCTATTATTGCTGACATAAAGCAAATGCAAGAACAAGAGGAGCAAATTGTGGTACAGTGTTTTTTGGCAGGATTGGGGTCTGAATATGATGTGGCACGCACACAATTGTTAACTAGTGAGTCTCTCCCTTCTTTTACTGAAGTTTATGCTCGCCTACTTCGAGTTTGTAAAGACGGTGATTTGCCTTTTGGTATGGTGCCCAATGATACAGTGACATTGGTTAGTAATACTTCCAATGTTAGGCATGGAGGTAAAGGTGTAAATAGTAGTGCTTCTGTTACTGGGAATAGTAGTAACTGTCACACATGTCATTATTGTGGAGTTGAGGGGCACATAAAAAAGAATTACTGGAAATTACATGGGAAACCCTCCAAGCACTCAGGTCAAATGCATAATAAAAAGTTTGCCAATATAGCTACTCAGGATGGCATGCTACCAATTCCACAGTCGTCCTCCCCTTCTGTTACCATTTCAGCAGATGAGTATGCTCGCTTAACTTCTACTTTTGATTCACAGCAGTTATCTTCTGGGATATCAGCTATGGCTAATACAGGTAACCCCACTGCTTGTCTTTCCACCTCATCTTGTAGTTGGGCTATAGACTCGGGTGCTATTGATCATATGACTGGCAACACAGGTATTCTCTTTTCTTTCAAGTCTACTGATAATTTACCTTGTGTTACTTTAGCCAATGGAACTACTGCTTCTGTAATTGGGCATGGGACAACAATCCAACCAAATCTCTCCCTTTATCATCTGTTTTATATTTATCATCATTCCCCTTTAACTTGTTATCTGTTAGCCAAATTACCCAAAATCTTAACTGTTGTGTTATTTTCTATCCCAATTATTGTCTTTTTCAGGATCTTGGGACGAAGAAGATTCTTGGTAAAGGGTGTCTAGTGAATGGCTTGTATGCTCTTGAATCGACTTCTGGGCCTGTACCCCGATCCATTGCATGCACTAGCTCGTCTTCTCTTTTGCAGTTTCATTGTCGTTTTGGTCATCCTCCTCTTTCAATTTTACAAAAATTATGTCATGGTCTTACACGGGAATCTACCTTAGAGTGTAAAGCTTGTCAATTTGTTAAACACCATAGAGTATCTTATTCTCCTAGACTAAATAAACGTGTTGAATCGTATTTTTACTTGGTTCATACTGGTGCATGGGGTCCTTGTCCTATTACTTCCAAACTTGATTTTCGTTATTTTGTGACATTTATTGATGATTATTCTCGAGTTACTTGGCTTTATCCTATGAAATCTCGTTCTGAATTGTTTACTATATTTTGTGCTTTTCATGCTGAAATTAAGACTAAATGTAATAAATCTATTTGTATTTTGAGAAGTGACAATGCTAAAGAATATGTTTCACATACTTTTAAATCTTATCTCTCCCAGCATGGTATTATTCATCAGTCTTCTTGTATTGTTACCCCACAACAAAATGGTGTAGCTGAGCGGAAGAACCGTTACTTATTAGAGGTTGCCTGGGCTTTAATGTTTCATATGCAAGTTCCTAAAGTTTTTTGGGCAGATGCGATTTTCACTGCCTGTTTTCTTATCAACAGAATGCCTTCCTCTGTTCTTGACGGTCAGATTCTGTATTCTCTTCTTTTTCCCTCATCTACACTATTTCATCTTGCCCCTCGAATTTTTGGAAGTACCAGTTTTGTTCAAGATATGCGACCTCAGGTGTTAGGATTAAATCCTAACAGTAAAAATGGTGGGAATATTCTGGAGAGATCTCTAGAAATAAGAGGGTACATAATAGAAATTTAGGGAAAGAAGAAGGAAAAAACGGAGAAGAAGAAGAATAGAACAGTGAAGAGCAGAAAAGAGAGAGAGAAGAGAGAAAGAGAGAGAAATCAGAGGGAATATTGAGTAATCATTTCATAATAATTATGGTCCCAAAAGGACTATTACATATAGAGAAAAAGCATAACTAACTTGCTGATGTGTGCAAACAGCCAAAATGGCATGTGCATCCAGCAAAAGAAATCTAAATAATTCTGTAAATTTCCTTCCCTAATAAGCCAATAACTAACTTAACTAACTTCTTTTTAATTTTACACTTTTACCCTCCTAGTATACCTAACAATACCCTCCCCTTTTGCACATTCTTGTCCCCAAGAATGATAAAAATCCGGAAATTGTTGCTGGATGAAGGCACTGTCTTCCCAAGTAGCATCAATAGTTGGTAGCTGCTGTCATTTGATTAGGAGCTATTGAATGTGAGAGTCATTTACCAGAATGGTTCTGGAATTAAGGACTTTTTCTGGTAGAATAATGAACTCTGATCCAGAATGGGGAGGAAGAGTGACCTGTATCAGTGTAGATAGTATCATATCAGTGTAGATATATAGTATCAATGTATATATTTAGTTTCCTTAGTTAACAGATACTAGTTTCCTTAGTTAGCTTCTCTATTTTTGTATAAATACCTATGTTTTATTGAATACGATCAACGAGTGCATTTGATCTCTCTAATTTTGTCATGGTATCAGAGCTACTTAGGCTATTTTGAATTTCTTGGTTTATTTTTTGGCTTCTGGAATTTTTTCGGTTTTGGTATTTTTTGGATTCTTTTGGGTTACCTGTTTCTGGGTCTATCGGGGTCTCACCGCCCACCAGGGAAGTAGCGCCGGTGTATTTCTGGCCTGTCCTCCAAGTCCGGTGACCGGGTGTTGCGCGAGTGTGTCTCACGCGCCGTCTGTAGGTTTCGGGTACTGTTCCACGCGCCGGCGAGTGAGAGCGCGTGAGGAAGCGTCTTCTTCTCCGGTCTCTTCTTCGCCGTCGCAATACCATTTCCGGTGCTTCTCCGGTGTCGACGTGGTCTTTTGGTTTTGTTTGGGGGTGGACAGTTGCTTTTTTGGTTCTTCTGCTTTCAGATCTACTTCTCCTGCTTCTGGATCTACTTCAATTTCTTGTTTCCAATTTGTTTTGCAATGACTTCGGAGACCTTGGGTATTAGATTTTCAGGAAAGAATTATGCAGTATGGGAATTTCAGATCAGGATGTTTCTAAAAGGGAAGGAGCTTTGGGGTCACATTGATGGATCTTCTCCTGCTCCTACGGGTGATACAGCACGCTGTGCATGGGAGATAAAGGATGCCCGAGTTGTTTCCTGGATCATAGGCTCTATTGAAGCTCATATGGTAAATAATTTGCGCTCTTTTACTACTGCTAAAGACATGTGGGATTATTTAAAGCGTATTTATTATCAAGATAATACTGCTCGTCGTTTTCAATTAGAACTTGAGCTTAGCAAATTCAGTCAAGGTAATCTTTCTATTGAGCAGTATTATTCTGGATTTCTTAATCTTTGGAGCGAATATTCTGGTATTATTTATGCAAAGGTTCCTAGTGATGTTTTAGCTAGCCTTCGAGCAATTCATGATGATAGTCGGCGTGATCAATTCTTGATGAAATTGAGACCAGAATTTGAAGTTACTCGGGTTGGATTGCTGAATAGAAATCCAGTTCCTTCGTTGGATATTTGTTTTGGTGAATTATTGCGTGAGGAACAGAGGTTGGCTACTCAGGCTGTCATAGGTGCATCCACAGAGTCATCTGATCTTGTTAATGTTGCTTATGCTGCTCAAGGGAAGAATCGAGGAAAGGGACAGATGCAGTGCTACAGTTGCAAGGAGTTTGGGCATATTGCTCGTCATTGCAGTAAGAAATTCTGTAATTACTGTAAGCAGACTGGACACATTATAAAGGAATGTCCTACTCGCCCAGAAAATCGTAGAATTCGAGGTTTACAAGCTGCTGTTTCAGATAGTAGTTGTGTTACACCTCCAGCTGCAACTTTACCCACTGCTGTTCCTCCCATTAATCAGTCTACTGTTACTCCAGAAATGGTACAACAGATGATTTTATCAGCATTTTCTGCTTTTAACCTTCAGGGGCAAGGTAAACATGTTCTTTCTCCTTGGCTTATTGATCCTGGTGCCTCTAATCATATGACTGGCTCTTCTCATTTGTTACAAAATCTTCGGACATATACTGGGACACAAAATATACAGATTGCTAATGGAAATGACCTTCCCATTACTGCCATTGGTGATATTGGACCTTCTTTTCGCAATGTGTTTGTTTCTCCGGATTTGTCTACTAATTTGATTTCGGTTGGTCAAATGGTGGAAAATAACTGTCTTGTGAATTTTTCTCGTGATGGTTGTCTTGTGCAGGATCAGGTGCCGGGGAAGGTGATCGCGAGGGGGCCTAAAGTGGGCAGATTATTTCCATTGCAGCTTACTATTCCTAGCACTTTGTCTTTTGCTTCTAATATTATTGCAAATAAGACTGAAGTTTGGCATAAGCGATTAGGCCATCCGAATAATGTGATTTTGAATAATTTAATGCAACGTGGTTTTCTTGGCAATAAAGCTCAGTCTTCTGCTCATATATTGTCTTTTGATTGTTCTACTTGTAAGCTTGGGAAGAGTAAGACTTTGCCTTTTACTGCTTGTGGTAGTCGTGCTGATCATTGTTTTGAAATTATACATAGTGATGTTTGGGGTATTACTCCTATAATTTCACATGGGCAGTATAAATATTTTGTCACGTTCATTGATGACTATAGCCGTTTTTCTTGGATATATTTTCTGCATTCCAAGGCCGAAGTGCTTACTGCATTTTGAGCTTTTGTGGCTTATGTTGAGACACAGTTCTCCACCTGTATAAAAGTTTTACGATTTGACAATGGTGGGGAGTATATGTCACATGCCTTCCAGGATTTCTTGCAACAAAAAGGTATTGTCTCTCAGCGATCATGTCCTTATACTCCTCAACAGAATGGGGTGGCTGAGCGGAAGAACCGTCACTTGTTAGATATGGTTCGCACATTGCTTTTGCAGTCTTCAGTTCCATCTAAGTTTTGGGTGGAAGCGTTGTCTACTGCAGTCTATTTAATCAATCGTCTTCCCTCTTCATAGTTGCATTTTGATTCTCCTTATTATCGCTTATTTGGTAAGCATCCTGATTATCATACACTGCGCACATTTGGATGTGTTTGTTTTGTTCACTTACCTTCACATGAACGCCACAAGCTTACAGCTCAATCTGTTAGGTGTGTTTTTCTGGGTTATAGTACTGCTCACAAGGGGTTTTTATGTTATGATGATGTTGACAATCGCATGCGTGTTTCTAGAAATGTGATTTTCTTTGAACATGAGTATTATTTTCAGCAACATGCTTCTTCCTTGGACCGTGTTCTTCTTCCTCACTTTGATGGCATTTCTCGCCCATTTGAGCGTTTTAAACAGGGTATGGTCTATCAGCGACGACTGCCCCCTCCATTCCCACAAGTCCTTCCCGACCCTGATCCGTTGCAAACTCCGGAGGTTCCTAGAAGAGGGACTCGTGTTCGTCGTCCTCCAGATAGGTATGGTTTTTCTGCCACTTTATCTCATGCTCCAGTTCCTACATCTTATTCTCTGGCAGCTAAACAAGCATGTTGGGCCCGAGCCATGCAAGATGAACTTCAGGCTCTTCAAGAAAATCATGCCTGGGATCTTGTTCCTTGTTCTGCTGGTATTCATCCCATTGGTTGTAAATGGGTGTATTCTGTCAAGCTGCGATCTGATGGCTCCCTTGATAGATATAAAGCAAGGTTGGTCGCTCTCGGTAATAGGCAGGAGTATGGAGTAGACTACGAGGAGACATTTGCTCTTGTCGCAAAGATGACGACTGTGCGCCTTGTTCTTGCTATTGCTGCTTCAAAGGGGTGGTCTTTACGACAAATGGATGTTAAAAATGCCTTTTTGCATGGGGATCTTAAAGAGGATGTCTACATGACTCCACCATCTGGGTTATTCTCTACTCCTTCTTCAGATGTTTGTAAGTTAAAGCGGTCACTCTATGGTTTGAAACAGGCGCCTCGGGCTTGGTTCAATAAATTTCGTGATGCTCTTCTTAGCTTCTCTTTTGTTCAAAGTCAGTATGATTCCTCCTTATTTCTGTCCAAAACTTCTAAGGGAATTGTCTTGCTTCTGGTATATGTTGATGACATTGTTATTACTGGGACTGATTCTGAATTGATTTCTCAGCTTCAGGAGCGACTTCAAGGCGTTTTTCATATGAAAGATTTGGGTCCTTTACACTATTTTTTAGGCCTTGAAGTGTGTTCTACTTCTGCTGGTATTTTTTTACATCAACATAGGTATACTCAAGAACTGGTTTCTTTGGCTGGTCTACAGGATGGTCGTTCTGTTCATACTCCCTTGGAAGTGAATGTTAAATATCGCCGTGACGAGTGATATTCTTTCTGATCCTACTTTGTATAGGCGCCTAGTAGGCAGCCTTAACTATCTGACTATTACTCGTCCAGATATTTCCTTTGCTGTTCAACAGGTTAGTCAATTCATGCAAGCACCCAGGCATCTTCATCTCACTGCTGTTCGTCGAATCATCCGTTATTTGCATGGCACTTCTGCCCGAGGTTTGTTCTTTCCTATCAACTCTCCCATCAGTCTTGTTGCTTATAGTGATGCTGATTGGGCGGGGTGTCCTGATACTCGACGGTCCGTTACTGGTTGGTGCATGTTTCTTGGTTCCTCACTCATTTCTTGGAAAAGCAAGAAGCAAGATCGCGTTTCTAAATCCTCCACGGAGTCTGAGTATCGAGCTATGTCATCTGCTTGCTCAGAGATTCTTTGGCTTCGGGAGCTATTGGCCGAGCTTGGCTTTTGCCAAACTGATCCTACACCTCTCCATGCCGATAATACTAGTGCTATCCAGATTACAGCTAATCCGGTTTTTCATGAGCGCACCAAGCATATTGAAGTAGATTGTCACTCTATTCGTGAGGCATATGATTCACATGTTATTTCTCTTCCGCATATCACTACTGAGCATCAATCTGCCAATGTGTTTACTAAAGCTCTTTCTACTGGTCGACATCAGTTTCTCATTAACAAATTGATGCTTGTGGATCGCCCAGCATCAATTTGAGGGGGGATATCAGTGTAGATAGTATCATATCAGTGTAGATATATAGTATCAATGTATATATTTAGTTTCCTTAGTTAACAGATACTAGTTTCCTTAGTTAGCTTCTCTATTTTTGTATAAATACCTATGTTTTATTGAATACGATCAACGAGTGCATTTGATCTCTCTAATTTTGTCAACCTGAACTGGGGTACTGTTGTCCACATTCCTTTTCAGTAGTGAAACATGGAAAATAGGATGAATTCTGCAATGGGAGGGAATTTCCAACTTGTAAGCTACCTTCCCAACTCTTTCTAGCACTTGGAATGGCCCATAATACCTTGCAGCAAACTTGAGAGACCTTCTTAAGGCTAAAGTGTTCTGTCTATAGGGCTGGATTTTAAGGTAAACCCAATCACCTACAGAGAACTCCCTCTCGGTTCTTCCCTTATCTGCATACTGTTTCATCTTATTTTGAGAGTGAGTCAGCTGATCCCTTAAATAGGTAGTCAAGGAGTCTCTTGTTTGCAGGAATTCCTCCACTGCTGCGATTGAACTGGTTTCTGTTGGCAGGTTGGGAAGTGTAGGTGCATAGCCATATACAGCCTGGAAGGGACTCATTTTGATGGCTGAATGGTAACTGGTATTGTACCAGTATTCAGCTAAGCTAAGCCACTTAAACCAGTGAGTAGGGTGGTGAAAAACCATACACCTTAGGTAGGTTTCAAGGCACCTATTCAACCTTTCCGTCTACCCATCAGTTTGGGGATGGTAGGTTGAACTAAAGAGTAATTTAGTGCCCAACAGGTTCATCAACTCTTGCAAAAACCCTCCTGTAAAAACCTTGTCCCTATCTAACACAATTGAATTAGGCATGCCATGTAGCCTAAAGACCTGATCCAGAAATAGGCGAGCAACCTCAGAGGCAGTAAATGGATGTTTGAGAGCAATAAAGTGACCCATTTTGGAAAACCTGTCAACTACCACTAAGATTGTATCCTTGCCAGTAGATTTAGGAAGTCTCTCAATGAAGTCCATGGAGATATCCTTCCATATGTGAGGAGGAGTGGGTAAGGGTTGAAGGAATCCAGGATATGCCACTGATTCTGACTTGCATCTCTTGCACACATCACACTGTGCTACCCATTTCACCACATCTTTTTGCATTCCGGGCCAAAAAAAAATTTGTTGCAACCTTTGGAGTGTCCCTCTAACACCTGAATGTCCTCCAATGGGAGAATCATGGCACACTGCAAGTAGTTGCTGCCTAAGGTAAGTGGAGGAGCCAATATACAATCTGCCCTTGTACTTAACCATACCTTTTGAAAGGGAATAGTTGGGAAGATCCTGGGGTCTGATGGATAAGGCTGGAATGAGCTCTTTTAAGGCAGAATCCTCTTCATAGGAGTTGACAACCTCTGTGATCCAACCAGGAATGTAAGTAGAAAGAGCCATTTGGTGGGCTGACCCTCCTCCATGCTGCCTGGACAATGCATCTGCTACCCTATTTTCATTACCCTTCTTGTAGAGAATAGTATAGTCTAGGCCAAGTAATTTGGAGATTCCCTTCTGTTGGATGTAGTTATGAAGCCTCTGCTCTAAGAGGTGCTTGATGCTTTCATGATCTGTTTTGATGATAAAACTAGACCCTTCCAAGTAATGTCTCCATTTTGTTACAGCAAGGATGATGGCCATTAATTCCCTTTCATAAGCAAACAGTTGCTGGTTTCTAAGGCTCAAAGGTTTAGAGATGTAGGCTAGAGGTCTCCCCTTTTGCATTAGAACTGCCCCCAATCCAGTGTTACTAGCATCACACTCCAAAACAAATTGCTCCTTGAAATCTGGTAGTGCCAGCAATGGGGCTTGGGTCATCAAAAACTTCAGTTTATCAAATGCTACTTGAGCAGCAGTGGTCCAAAGGAATTGGTCTTTTTTAAGGAGATCAGTAAGGGGTTTGCAAATTACCCCATAACTTGCAATAAACCTTCTATAATATCCTGTAAGTCCCCAGAATCCCCTTAAAGACTTGAGGTTTTTAGGAGTTGGCCAGTTGAGCATGGCTGCCACCTTGCTTGGCTCAGTAGAGATCCCTTCAAAAGTTATCACATGCCCTAGATAATTCACCCTATCTCTGCCAAATTCACACTTTGACTCCTTAGCAAACAGTTGATGCTCCAGCAGCTTATCAAAGACCAACTGTAAGTGTTTGACATGGAGTTCTAGAGAGAGGCTGTAAATTAGGATATCATCGAAAAAAACTAGCACAAACTTCCTAAGATAAGGTTGGAAGATGCTATTCATTAGGGACTGAAAGGTGGCAGGAGCATTGGTTAGGCCAAAAGGCATAACCATAAACTCATAATGCCCTGAATGAGTCTTAAAAGCAATTTTCTGAGTATCCTCCAGCCACATTCTGATCTGGTGGTATCCGGACCTTAGGTCTAGGAAAAATAGGCTGCCCCATGTAGCTCATCTAGGAGGTCCTCTATAATTGGAATGGGAAATTTGTCCTTGATGGTATGCTGGTTGAGCTCTTTGTAGTCAACACAAAATCTCCAAGTGCCATCCTTCTTCTTGACTAGCAAAACAAGAGAAGCATATGGACTAGTGCTAGGCTGGATGATCTGGTTTTCCAACATTTCCGCCACCAATTTTTCAATCTCAGTTTTCTGTTGGTGTGAATATCTATAGGGCCTGACATTTACAGGTTCAGTGTTAGGTTTGCGGTGCAAAACACTGTTGAATACTGCTCTAGCAACCTCTTAATCTCTAGGGGAGTTTCAATTTCCTCAGGCTGTTCATCCTCACTTGGAATGGGTCGTAAACTAATCAAGAATAGCTTGCTGGTAATCCCCTTCCGCCCTTGCTGCACTGCCTTGGTGAGGGTCTTAGTGGACATCATTCTTAATGATAACTTCTCTTCCAACCCCTTAATCTTGAAGGGTTTGCCCTCCTTCTTGATGGTCAGCTCATTTGCATCAAAATCAAGGGTTATTGGAGAGTGACATCTCATCCAATCTGACCCTAAAATAATGTCATAGTCCCCCAACTCCATTGGCCTCATGTCAAATTCAAACTTACTGCCTTGCATAGCCCAACTTACCCCTTTACATTTGACTGTAACCGTAACTTTCCTTCCATCAGCCACTGCCACAGTAGCAGGAGGTACTGGGGTTAATGGTAACTTGAGGTTCTTTGCTACCTTGGAATTCACAAAACAGTGGGTACTCCCACTATCAATTAGGATCATCACAGGCCTCCCATTAATCTGCCCTCTAACCTTAATTGTGTGATCACTAAGTCCCCCTTCAAGAGCATTCAAGGACAATGCTATATGTTCATTAGACTGCTTTTCTAAAATTAGTGGTTCTTCCTCCTCCACTTCCTGCCAATCCTCATCTCCGGAGTCATCACCTTCAGTTACCTGTATTGCCCTCAATCCCTTAGGATTGCATTGATGGCCAGGTCTATACCTGTCCCCACATCTGTAACAGGATCCTGGGGTTCTATTTTGGTTGGAGGGGTTAGGTTTAGGCTGAGAGTAAGTGGTGATGGCAATGGTTGGCTTCTGCTCTTGGGTGGCCTTTGGGTTAGTGTATGTTTGGGGCTGGTTTTGGGGGTCTGGATGTGGCCATATGAGGAGGAAAAATTCTGTTATGAGAAATTTGGTTGTTGGAGTTCCAGGATTGGGTAGAGAATTTGGTAGAGTGTCTAGGTTTGAGGGCCTCCAAATGAAACTCTTGCAACTTGGCTTGCTCAATGGCAGTATAGAGGTCAGGTGGTTTGAACATCTTAACCAAGGACCTGATTTCATCCTTAAGCCCTCCAATAAAGCTGCAAACATAGTAGGTTTCAGGTTGGTTGGGATATAGTCTCTCCATTTTAAGCTTCTTCAAGCCTATTCTTCCTCGAGTATCTCAACAAATCAGGTCTATCTAAACGACCAACAACATTCTGCTCTCCCTGAACATCAACAATATTATCCTCCTGAACATCAACAATATTATCTTTCTGAACAAGATCATGAGTTACCATAGGTTCATTTATAGGTTCATTTATCACCACTTCTTCACTATTCTCCCCCTGAAGAGGTGATTGAATAATGCCAAAATAAGGTTTAGACTCCCTAAAGGTAACATCCATACTGACATAAAATTTCCTAGACGGGGGGTGATAACACTTATATCCCTTTTGAGTTGGCGAATACCTAATAAACACACATTTTAGTGCTCTCGGATCTAATTTCCCAACATTCCTATGATGGACAAAGAAAACACTCCTAAAAATTTTTGGTGGAACACTATAGTGAGTTTTTCCGGTTAAAACTTCTAAAGGAGTCCTAAAATTGAGAGTTTTGAGAGGCATTCTATTAATAAGATAGGCAGCTACTAGTATTGCATCCCCCCAATAAGGCTTTGGAACATTCATAGTAAACATAAGAGATCTAGCAACTTCCAACAAATGCCTATTTTTTCTTTCAGCTACTCCATTTTGAGCACTAGTATAAGGACAACTAGTTTGATGAATGATACCTTGAGACTCCAAATAAGTTCCAAATCTACTATCCATGTATCCTGTTCCATTATCAATTCTTAAAACCTTTATTTTAGCATCAAATTGAGTATGAACCATTTTATGAAAAGATTAAAAACAGGAAAAAACTTCACTTTTTGTTTTAATCAAATACACCCAAGTCATTCTGGTGCAACAATCAATAAAAGTAACAAACCATCGATTTCCAGATAAAGAGGGTGTTCGTGTGGGTCCCCAAACATCATAATGAAGAAGCATAAACGGAACAGTGGTTTTATTATCACTTAAAGGATAAGAGTTTTTTTTATGTTTAGTGTTAGAATACAGCTAGCAGCTGACTTTGCTAGCAGTTGTGCTCAAAGTCAGCTAATTACAGCTACCAGGCACTGGCTGTAGTCAGCCATTACAGCTAATACAGATGTGTTATCTTTCTCTTTCTTTTTGTATATATATAGGTTATGTATTGATTGATAAATACAGATTGAATAACAAATTCAATTTCCATTGTATTGTTACATGGTATCAGAGCCTTTTAGGCTTGATTTTGTGATTTACCTGGAATTTCTGGGTTTCTTTGGGTTGGGTAACTTGTTCCAGCTGCTGTTTTGTTGCGGTTGACCTCCTCCGGTGATCGTCTTGTCATACCACCGGTATCAGAGGAAGCACAGGAAGATTTCCGGCCTCTCCACAAAATCCGGCGCCCTTCCGTTCAGCGATTGAACCAGACGCGCCGCAAGAAGACCCATATAGCTTGTTTCAGCTACTGTTTGGGTTGGGTAACATTTTCCGGTGACCATTTCGTCTCACCGCCGGCATCAAGAGAAGCGCAGGGGAATTTCCGGCCCCTCCACGAAATCCGGCGACTGTCCGTTCGGAGACTGTTCCTCACGCGCCGATCAAAGCTTCTGCCTCTTCTCTCATACGACGGCGCGTGGAGGCGCGTGGAAAGCCGGCTGGACCTCCGATTTCGTCTCCGGCGTCGCTCGGTAATCTCCGGTCAGATCCCAGTGTTGCGTTGGCCCGGTTCCTTCATCTGGTGGTGTTCTTGCTTTACGTCCTTTTTCTGCTGGTTGCCAGTGTCACAAGGCTTTGCTTCTTTGTTGGTTTGTGCTTCGTGATTCTCAGTTTATTAAGTTACTTAGCTTGCTTTGCTCCTTTGTTGGCTTGTGCTTCAGAATATTAATATTTTGGTTGGTCTGATTTACTTGTTACTTTGAGGATATTATGGCTGACAATAAAGAGGTTGTTAGGGAAACTGTTAGTGAAATTATTCCTTTAGCTAAGATTACTGAAGAAAAATTAGATGGATCTAATTATCTTGATTGGAGTAGAACGATTAGAATCTATCTTCGCAGTATGGATAAAGATGATCACTTGACTGATGACCCTCCTACAGATAAAACTGAAAAGCAAATTTGGATGAGAAATGATTCACGATTACTTTTACAGATTAGAAACTCAATTGAAAGAAATGTGCTTGGCCTAGTTTCTCATTGTGAACGTGTAAAGGAGTTGATGGATTATTTGGCCTTTTTATATTCTGGGAAAAGAAATGAGTCTCGTATTTATGATGTGTGTAAAGCTTTTTATCGTGCTGAAAAGGAGGCAAAATCACTCACTACTTACTTTATGGAGTTTAAGAAAATTTACGAAGAATTAAACATGCTTCTACCTTTTAGTGCTGATATTAGAGAGCAACAGGCTCAAAGGGAAAAAATGGCAGTAATGAGTTTTTTGGCTGGTTTGCCATCTGAATTTGAGACAGCTAAATCGCAAATTCTTTCTGCTTCTGAAATTCCTACTCTTGAGGATGTGTTCAGTAGATTATTGCGTGCTGATAATGCTTTATCTAGTCAGCTAAATAGTGCTTTTATTGCCAAAGAAAGTGGAGGTGACAATGAAAAAAGGAATATGCTGAGGAGAGGAAATAGATCTAATGATAATCGGAATACTGATATTATCTGCTACTATTGTAAAGAACCAGGTCACACGAAGCGCTACTGCAAGAAATTGCAGAATCGCAATCAGAGGGCACAAGTTGTTAATGTTGCTACCTCTGGTTCATCATCTGAGCATAATGTCACTATGTCTTCCGAAGAGTATGCTAAGTACCAGGAAATGTTAAAGGGATCCTCAACCTCGATCACTACTGAGGCAGGTAACACATGTCTCATCTCTTCTAGCAACAATTGGGTCATTGATTCTGGTGCCACGAATCACATGACAGGTAATCCTGATACTTTCACTGATTTTCGGTCTCATAAAGCTCCTTTACCTGTTACTATTGCTGACGGAACATCATCGTAGCTTATCAGGTCCTAGAATTAATAAACGAGCTGGGTTTTCTTTTCAACTTGTTCATTCGGATATTTGGGGTCCCTGTCCTGTTATGTCAAAAACTGGGTACAGATATTTTGTTACATTTGTGGATGATTTTTCCCGTATGACTTGGATTTATTTTATGAAAAATCGTTCTGAAGTTTTCTCCCATTTTTTTGCTTTTTGTGCTGAAGTTAAAACCCAATTCAATGCCTCTGTTAACATATTACGGAGTGATAATGCTAAGGAATATATGTCAGATTCTTTTCAGCGATATATGTCTCAACAGGGTATTCTTCATCAATCCTCTTGTATTGATACCCCTTCTCAAAATGGAGTCGCTGAAAGGAAAAACAGACATTTACTTGAGACAGCTAGAGCTTTATTGTTTCAAATGAATATTCCTAAGTATTTTTGGGCCGATGCTATTTCTACAGCTTGTTTTTTGATTAATCGGATGCCCTCTACGGTGTTGAATGGTGATATACCTTATAGTGTTTTATTTCCAAATAAGACACTATTTCCAGTAGAACCACGGATATTTGGCAGTACTTGTTATGTTCGCGATGTACGTCCTCATATTACCAAACTCGATCCTAAGGCATTGAAGTGTGTTTTCTTAGGATACTCGCGTCTTCAAAAAGGATATAGATGTTATTCTCCTGATTTACAGCGACATTTGGTTTCAGCTGATGTGGTATTCTTAGAAGATAAACCTTTCTTTTCATCTCCTTCCACACCTACAAGTCACGAGGAGGAAGATGAGTGGCTTATCTATAAGGTAACATCTTCTCGAGAACAAGTTGATGTGCCCACTATATCCTCTAGTACTGAGCAGATAATGGATGATGATCATTCAACAAGACCACAAATTGTTCAGGTCTACTCTAGAAGAAAAGACACTCATGATACATGTCCTGCACCAACATCTTTGTCATCAGATCCTGCTTCTGCCGACGACGATCTTCCCATTGCTCTTCGTAAAGGTACACGTACTTGTAAATCCACTTATTCCATTGCTAATTTTGTTTCCTATGATCACCTATCTCCCTCGATATCCTCTTTAATTGCATCTTTAGATTCTGTATCTATTCCTAAGACAGTTAAGGAGGCCTTAAGTCACATCCTGGATGGTATGATGCTATGATTGAAGAGATGAGTGCCTTGGATGAAAATAACACTTGGGAGTTAGTGAATTTACCTGAAGGCAAGAAGGCTGTGGGTTGCAAATGGGTCTTTACAGTCAAAGTTAATCCGAATGGATCTGTAGCTCGGTTGAAAGCTCGACTTGTAGCTAAAGGATATGCTCAGACCTATGGGGTGGATTATTCTGATACTTTCTCTCCAGTCGCCAAATTAAGTTCTGTTCGTCTTTTCATATCTTTGGCAGCTTCTCACCATTGGCCTTTACATCAACTTGACATTAAAAATGCTTTCCTTCATGGTGATCTTCAGGAAGAAGTCTATATGGAGCAACCACCTGGTTTTGTTGCTCAGGGGGAGTATGAGAAAGTTTGTCATCTGAAGAAGTCTTTATATGGGTTGAAGCAAAGTCCTCGGGCCTGGTTTGGAAAATTCAGCATGGTTGTCCAAGAGTTTGGGCTGAAGAAGAGTCAATGCGATCACTCAATTTTCTATAGACGATCGGCAAATGGCATTATTCTTCTTGTGGTTTATGTTGATGATATTGTGATTACAGGAAGTGATTATGCAGGTATCTTTTCTCTTAAGTCCTTTTTGCATGGTAAATTTCATACTAAAGACCTGGGCCAGTTAAAATATTTCTTGGGAGTAGAAGTGACGAGAAGTAAGAAGGGAATTCTTCTATCCCAAAGAAAGTATGTTCTTGACTTGCTTACGGAAACTGGAAAATTAGGAGCTAAACCATGCACTACTCCTATGGTTCCTAGTGTACAACTTACAAAAGATGATGGTGATCATTTCAACGATCCAGAAAGATACCGAAAGTTAGTTGGAAAACTGAATTATCTCACAGTAACTCGTCCAGATATTGCATTTGCAGTAAGTATTGTTAGTCAATTTATGAATGCCCCTACGATCAAGCATTGGAAAGCTTTAGAGCAGATCTTATGTTATTTAAAAGGTGCTCCTGGACTTGGTATATTGTACAGCGATCATGGACATACTCAAATCGAGTGTTTTACAGATGCTGATTGGGCAAGTTCTAAAACTGATAGAAGGTCAACAACAGGCTATTGTGTTTTTGTTGGAGAAAATTTAGTGTCTTGGAGAAGTAAGAAGCAAACGGTAGTATCCAGATCTAATGCAGAATCCGAATACAGAGCTATGTCACAGTCTGCATGTGAAATTTTGTGGATTCATCACTTGCTTACTGAAATTGGTATAAATCCCTCGCCTCCAGCAAAACTTTGGTGTGATAATCAAGCTGCTCTTCATATTGCTTCAAATTCAGTGTATCATGAACGAACCAAGCATATTGAAATTGATTGTCACTTCATTCGTGAAAAAATTCAAGATAATATCATCTCGACAGGATATGTTAAGACAGGAGAACAGTTGGGTGATTTGTTTACAAAAGCTTTGAATGGTTCTCGACTTGACTATCTGTGTAACAAGTTGGGCATGATTAATATCTATGCTCCAACTTGAGGGGGAGTGTTAGAATACAGCTAGCAGCTGACTTTGCTAGCAGTTGTGCCCAAAGTCAGCTAATTACAGCTACCAGGCACTGGCTGTAGTCAGCCATTACAGCTAATACAGATGTGTTATCTTTCTCTTTCTTTTTGTATATATATAGGTTATGTATTGATTGATAAATACAGATTGAATAACAAATTCAATTTCCATTGTATTGTTACATTTAGCATACTCACAAGCATCACAAGATAAGGACTCAAACCAAATTTTAGAAAATAAACTAGAATATAGTTTTTCTAAAACAAAAAAGGATGGATGTCCTAATCTCCTATGCCATTGTATTATTTCCTGATTGACATCCTTATGTTTTCCAAACAAAGCTAAGCCTTGACAGCCGTCCATCATGTATAAGCCATCATGCTCTCTGCCACTACCAATCTTCTTCCATGTTTGAAGGTCCTGAAAGATACAATAATCAGGAAAGAACTCAACTTTATAGTTTAGAGATTTATTGATTGCACTGACAGATAAAAGATTGACAGGAAATTGAGGAACATGAAGAACAGAAGACAACTTAATATTTGGAGTACAGACAATGGAACCTGTCCCAGAAATAGGAGTAAATGACCCATCAGCTACCCTCACACTATCCCTTTTTGGACATAGAGAGTAGTTAAAAAAGCCTTTAGAAGTGCCTGTCATATGTCTATTCGCACCAGAATCAATAATCCAAGAGTTAAGATGAGCAACTGTGTTACCAGTTTGGATGGAGTTTGAGGTAGCACTGGATGAAAGATTGAGTTGTGACATAAGACGTCTAAAATGTTGAACTTCTTCAGAGGAGAGACTTTCGACTGGGACTGTCTCCTTAGATGATTCAGCTGCTTCTAACATATTTGCTTGAGCTTTAGTTGGATTGGCTCTTTTTCCCCCACGACCTCTAGTAGGTCTCCCGTGTAACTTCCAGCAAATTTCTTTTGTATGCCTTGGTTTCCCACAATATTCACAGTGCACACGATCTTGATTAGAAGAAACACCCTTCGACTGCTCTTGAGTGAAATGGATCGTTAAACCCAACTTTTCAGCTGGTGTAGTATATAGCATGGCACCTCTTCTGGTCTCTTCCTGCTGTATATAAGAGTGTGCCTCTTCAAGAGATGGAAAGGGAGATCTACCAATGACTTGAACTCTTAATTGGTAAAATTCAGAATTCAAACCAGCCAAAAAATCATACACTCGCTCTTTTTCAATCACATTTTGGATTAATATAGCATCATCAGCACACTTAGCTTGAAAATTCTGATAATAATCCAATTCCTGCCATAAACTGCTCAATTCAGAAAAATAATCCACAACAGTAAGCTCACCTTGTTTTGTGTCATGAATTTTATTTCTTAGCTCAAAAATCCGAGCATCATTTCCCATACGAGAATAAGTAGTTTTCGCAGCCTTCCATATCTTTTCTGCAGTGTCAAGTAGTAAATATTGTCTGAAAATTTTAGGGTACATAGAATTTAGAATCCAAGATATAACCAAAGAGTTATCAGAGTCCCATTGGCTAAAAGTAGGGTCAGTAACAGGTGGTGGTTTTTTATCTCCAGTAATATACCCTTGTAATCTTCTGGCCTTAATAGATAATAAGCATGATCTAGACCAGGCTAAATAGGTATTACTTCCATCTAATTTAATTGGGCTAATTTGACCATCATGAGCCGTATAAAATTTCTCAACTTGCTTAATTTCAACTTCTGACATAATGGAAGATTAAAAATAATTATGAATAGTGGAGCAGTAGAGGACGGAACCTGGTCAAAGAGGTTAAAAACAGCCTTACAGAAAAAATCCAAAGGCCCGTTCCAGTCTAGCAAAGGGCAGATAGGAGAGCACCACAGAATTTGTCCAAGAGTCCAAAAATCAAAATGACTTCAAAAACTGACGGAGAAGATCTGGTCGGAGTTGGAAAGAGCTGTCGATCAGTATGGGCAAAGTCCGGTGACAGCAAAGAATGGAGAGGAGGAGTGGAAGCACAGAGTAGGTTTATCTCCAAGAGACCCAAAAAGTGACTTATGATCTGACCGGTGAAGTGTTGGTCAGAGTCGCAGGAGGCTGGCGACTTGATCGGAGCAAAAATCGGCGGTGCAAGGTGGTTGGAGGACGGTTCACGCGCTCCATGCGCCGGCGAGTGAACAGTGAGCAGATTTGGATAATCGGCGCGTGTACTCACGCGCGGAGTCTGACGACGCCGGAAATCATTGTATTGGCCGAACTTGACCTGGCGCTTCCTCCGGTGGGTGCAGTGTCGTCGGCAGAGGGATGGAACAGTGTCCGTTTTTACAGCTACTAAGAAATGTAAAACCGAAGTGCTTCAGTGGCACGTGTACCCACGTGCATGGTCAGAAGGCGCCGGAAATTTCGACACTGGCCGGAAATTGCCTGAGTTTCCTTCCGGTGGGACGGTGTCGTTTAGGGAGGGAAATAACTCACCTCTTGAATTTTGTCAAAGGTCCAGTATACTGGAATTCTGAAAGAACACTTACTGCAGGGAGATAACTCAACCTTCAATGGCAGTAAGGCTCTGATACCATGAAGAAATTCAGAGTAGGATTTCTAATCTCTTCATTAACAAAAATAACAGGTATTTATACAGGAATTAGGTTAGTAAAGTCAAAAATAACAGCTCCTAAATTATCTCCGAAATCTGCTCCTACAGCTAATATCATCCACCATTTTCAACATAACAGCTAATATTAACAGCTAACTAACAATATTCAACAATAACTAACTCCCAAGGAATTTACTATTTTACACCTTCCATTGTACTTAACATCCTCCTGTGCCACTGGTGATCTTCAGCTCCCACAATAACGTGGTGCTTTAAAAAGAGCAGCCCTATTCAAGGGTTCATTTGAAGGGAAACGTACCTAGGTTTGTGCAACCAATCTCTAACACTGTGAAGAATTTCAGAGGAAAAAACTTTTCATTATTCCTCGTATATTTTGTACATTAATAGTATAGGGTGTTTATATGCATATTTTATCCTAATATGGATATACAACTAGTGTACAATTAATATATAATCTCAACATAATCATGCCTAGTCTGGACACAAGTAATTTACAGCTAGCACACGCTGGTGAACAATTGTATATGGAAACACTTTGCACAACATATGCAGAAGAACTCAAACAAAAGATACAAATTTCCTTAGTAACTTACTGGAAGTGAGCAACAAACAACAAACACTCCCAATGCAAAGATTGTTATCACAAAGCAAGGCAAGAAGTATGGAAACCTGCAGTATCATCCATGTTAGAAAAATTAGCATAAAAAATGACAAAAGAAAATAAATATGAATTACAGGATCATAGAAAGTAAAAGACTTGACAATCATACCTCCTGAGGAAAGAAGCTTGGGAAAACATGCTTGGATATTTCTCTGCAGGCTGCAATTTAACTTATTCAAAATTTATTGATCATGTCCACTAAAGAGGAAGAGATGGAGGAGTATATAAGTGACGACAAAAGGATACAATCTAATGTGTTTAACATGTCAAAAGCACCTCGAGCCCAGTGCACATGCCAATAAGTGTCCAATACTACACTCTCCTCACTAAAAGCACGTTAATGCATCTTACCTATATTATCTCTATATTACTGAAACAAGGAGCAAACAAAATCGTAAAATAAGAAAATTCCTTATGCCAATATAATGTTCCGAACTAATAACAACCTATATATATACCAAATACCAAGATCCTAGAAAAGACATTGGCACAATATTCCTAAGCCTGAAAAGGAAAACTTTGATAATTGAAAAAGTATGCATTGCTATGCATAAAAAAGTTTCACAATATAGCAAAAATTGCTGGAGAATTAATTAGTGAAGCAAATTAACATAAATGGTAGATTGATGTATATTCCTCTCAAGCAAATCAAAAGAGCACACAAAAAGAAAATGATAATGGCCTCAAATTGCATTGGGTGTTAGCAAAACAGCCCTCCTTTGGGGCTCTCTAAAGCCAAAACCCGAGAAGAGAACAAGGAAAACTATTTTATCTCACAAGCTCCAAATTATATATACAAATTGAAGATGAAATCTAATTTATTGATTCTCTAATATGATTTACAATGAATATTCAAAAGAATTTATAGGGAAATAATAATAACTAAGAAAGAATCCTAATTAGGAAGGAGTCTAATTAGGATAGAATACAACAATACTAAATTAACACTAAATCTGTCAACACTTCCCCTCGAGTTAATGCAAAGATATCACATATGCCCAACTTGCAAACCAAATTAGAAAAAGTTCAACTGTTGAATCCTTTTGTAAACACATTAGCTAGCTGCCTATCTGACGTCACATGGAACAAATTTGAAACACCACTTGTTAGCTTTTCTTTGATGAAATGTTGATCAATTTCAAAGTGCTTTGTCCAATCATGCTATATTAGATTATGTGCTATACTGATAGTAGCATTATTGTCATAGTACAACTCTAATTTATCTTGTCCAAACAATCTCAATTCTTCTAGTAACTTTTTCAATAAAATAAGATCACAAATACCCTGAGCCATAGCTTTGTACTCTACTTCAGCACTTGATCTAGTAACTACACTTTGCTTTTTGCTCTTCTAAGTGACTAAGTTTCATCCTACAAGCATCAATAACCAGAAGTAGACCTGTCATCTGGAGATTCAACCTAATCTGCATTTGTAAAGGCTTCTATGTCAAGATGACCATGTTTTGAGAAGAGGAGACATTTGCCTGGAGCAGACTTTAGATATCGCGGAATAAGAAAGACAACCTGCATGTGAAGCTCACGAGGATCGTCATGAATTGGCTTACCAAGTTGACTGCATATGCTATGTCTGGTTTAGTGTGTGAGAAATATATGTCTTCCAACCAACCTCTGACATCTCCCCTTATCAACTGACTTTCCAAACTCTACATGCAATTTATAGTTGCTTTCAATAGGAAATTCATCTATTTTGTAACCCAACATATCATTTTCTTCCAAGAGATCCCGAATATATTTCCTTTGAGAAATGAAGATTCATTTCTCTAATCTAGCAACTTCAATTCTCAGGAAATATTGTAGCTTTCCTAGATCCTTTATCTCGAACTCTTGAGCCACGAGTTTTTGTAGCCGGGGTTATCTCTTCTTTGTCATCTCTTGTCCTCACTATGCCATCAACATAAACAATTAGTGTGATATTCCCTTTGTGATGTCTTATAAAGAGGGAAGGAATAAGAGGTTTTTTTGCCCTCAAATTATTATAAGTAGCGTGAAAATGCCCTCAAATTTTTTCGGTTGGTTTTTATCCCTAAAGTTATGAAAATAGGTGGAATTTACCCTCATTTTGGACGAAAAGTCCAGCTAGCAAATGGAGTAAACGACAGCCGATACCGAGATGACACATCAGCACCCACGTGCCAAATCTCTCTCATAATTAGCTCCTCTCTCCTCTGCTCTGCTCTTATCCCATTTCCGGTCAAATCTCAACCACCGAAAAATAGAAATAGGAGAATAATCCCATATGTTATCAAAACATTGTTGAAATCAGAGGGACAAGAAGAAAAGGAGCTAAGTTTACAAAGAATGGTCATAACAAGATCATCTGGCAAAGCATCAAAAAAGCCGGTCTCTCCGGGAGATAATCTTTGTCTTTTTCGACAAAGGTTTGTTCTCCGGCCGAAAAAACACAACCGGTGTTGAAATGTCCTCCTTTTCTTCTCTTAAACAACCTGTTATCTAAATCAAAAGCCCATGTTCTTAGATAACAAAGCCCTTTTCTTGTTCTTATATCTCTTCTTGTTCTCATATCTCTCTTTTGTTCTTATTTTTCTCTCTATTTCCTTGAGAGATTAAAGAGAGAAAAAGCAAACTGAGACCTTATATTAAAAAGGGAAGCAAAAGAGACCAACAATAACAATAAAATTTGGGTGGTTTTGCTTTTGTTTTTTCCATGTGAGAAGTGATTTTTGTTTGTCATTTTTTATGGACTCATTGGAGGAGAGCAGAGCAGAGCAAAGCAGAGGAGAGAGAAGAGATTTTTTTAAAGCCAATTTTCATGACTTCAGGGATAAAAACCGACCAAAAAAAAAGTCTGAGGTCATTTTCACCCTATTTACAATAGTTTGAGCAAAAAAAACCTCTTATCCCCAGAGAGTATGAACAACATTGCTTTATTGATGATAGAAAGAGATCATGGCTTTATTGAATCGGTCAAACCATGTTCTAAGAGATTGTTTTGAATCCATACAATGTTTTTTTCAATCTACACACATTCCCTTGAATTTTATCATTATCAAATCTAAGAAGGATCTCCATGTATACTTCCTCTTTCAGGTAACCATGTAGGAAAGCATTTTTAACACCAAACTGTTGCAAGTCCCAATCAAGATTGGTTGCACAGGATAACAAAATTTTGTTCATGTTCATTTTAGCAACAAGGGCAAATGTCTCCACAAGTCTAAGTGAATCCCTTAGCCATCAATCTGGCTTTGTGTTTCACAGTGAATACCCATCTGTAGCTGACCAAATTCTTGCCTAGAGGAGTAACTAGTTCCCAAGTCTCATTTTTTGCTAGAGCCCTCTTTCCACTTGGAGTCCCTCAGAGCTTCCTTCCAATCCTGTGGAATAAAAACAGAAGAAATACACAAGGCAAAGGCTCTATAAGAGAGACAAGGAATCATACGAGATAGATATGGATAGAATGCTTGGTACAAGACCATACCCCTTTTCTTTGAGCAATGAATATATCCAAATTATCAAAGATTAAAGATAACTCACCAAAAGAAGAAGATTCTCGCAGTGTATACTGCATGATAGCATCTTCTGTCCTGTTTCAATCTCCCCCTTGAACAACAGCCTCACCCTAAACAATCTCAGTCTCCCCTTGAATAGCAGTCTCACCTTGAACTCTCTCTCCAACAGAATTATCCCTTAGGATAAGGTCATTATCAAGAGTAATAAAATTAGGGATCACTTCTTTTTCATTACGCTCCACCTAGGAAGTGATTGGGTTGAATTGAAGTAAGGTTCAGAGTCCCTAAAGGACTTTTAAAGTCGAGTTTTGAGAGGCATCCTATTGATGAGATTACTCCTAGAATCGCATCTCCCAATAAGTTTTTAGAAGATTCGTGGTAAACAAAAGGAATCTAGCAATTTCCAACAAATGCCTACTTTTCCTTTCAGCTATCCTATTCTGAGCACTAATGTAAGGACAACTAGTTTGAACAAATATCCCATTACTCCAAATAAGCACCAAACATAATATCCATGTATTTCGTGCCATTATCAGTCCTCAAAACCTTGATCTTAACATTAAAATTGAGTGCAAACGATCTTATGGAAGCATTGAAAGCAAGAAAAAACATCACTTTTTGTTTTTATCAAATATATCCAAGTTATTCGAGTACAACAATCAATAAAAGTAACAAATCACTGACTAATAGACAAAAAAAAAATTGTCTGAGTAGGTCCCCAAACATCAGAATGGATAGTTATAAAATTGTACTCTTATGAGTTATTAGTATGCTCAACATACTCGCAAGCATCACAAAATAAAAAGTCAAACTGAGTTCTTCAAAACAAATCAGGGTATAATTTTTCTAAGATGAAGAAAGATGAATGTCGGAACCGCCTATGTTACAGTATTATTTCCTTGTTGAAATCCTTATGCCCTCTAAAAAGCGCTCGACATGGAACAGAACCTCAACTTGCTACCATCATATATAAGCCATCATGCACTCTACCACTGCCAATTTTCCTCCTTGTTTGAAGATCCTAAAAAACACAGTGATTAAGAATAATTCAAGTTTATAGTTTAGAGCTTTGATTATGACACTAACAGCTAAAAGATTAACAGAAAATTGAGGAACATGAAGAACTGAAGATAGCTTAATATTAGAAGTACAAACAACAAAACCTGACCCAGATATAGGAGTAAAAGACCCATCAATTACCCTGACACTATCCCTTTTTAGACATGAAGAATAGTTAAGAAAGCCTTCAGAGGAGCCTGTTATGTCTCTATTCAAACCAAAATCAATACTGCATGAATCAAGATGAGTAAAAGTATTATCTGACTTCACAAAATTAGATGTGGCGTTGGAGGAAAAATCAAGTTGAGACAAAAGACACCTAAAATGTTGAATTTCATTTAAGGACAAGCGTTCAGCATAAGTTGTCTCCTTGGAGGATTCTATTGCCTCTAGTAGATTTGCTTGAACACTAGTTGAATTGACTCGTTTTCCTCCACGACTTCTAATGGGTCGACCATGTAACTTCCAACAAGTCTCCTTAGTATGTCTCAGCTTCCCACAATAATCACACTGCAGGTGATCTTTATTAGAAGTGATTCCCTTTGCTCACTCTTAAGTAATACTTGATGTTAAACCAAACTTCTCAACTGGTGCATTATAGAGCACAGAACTTCTTTTAGTTTCTTCCTGTTGAACGTAAGAATGAGCCTCCTCAAAAGAAGAGAAAGGAGATTTCATCTAATCATGCTCATGATTCAATCCAGCCAAAAAATCATAGACTCACTGCTTTTCAATCAATTTTTGGAATTTAACAACATCAACAACTTAGCTTGCTTGGAAATTATGATAATAATCTAACTCTTGCCATAAGCCACCTAATGTAGCAAAATAATCCAAAACTGACATCTCACTTTGCTTAGTGCCACTAATTGTTCTAAAGCTCAAAGATCTGAGCGTCATTACCCATGCAGGAATAGATGGTCTTAGTAGCTTTTCATATTTTCCCTGTAGTGTCAAGCAACAAGTACTATCTAGAAATCTGGGGTTACATAGAACTGAGAAGGCAAGTCATAACAAGTGAATTTTCTAAATCCCACTGGCTGAAAGTGGAGTGAAAAGCAGTTGGTCGTTTTTCTACCAATCAATATAACCCTGCAACTTTCTAGCTTTGATAAACAACATGCAAGATCTAGACCTTGCTAGATATGTGCTACTCCCATCCAAGATTGACTTGTGCATTGGGACTATCATCAACAGGAATAGGCTTTTCAATGAATTTTTTGTCTGCTATATTGACTAGAATAAAACCAACCAGCAACACAAAAAATCTAAGGTGACAAAAAAAGAAAAAAAAAAAGAACCTATAATGAGAGCTCAAAAACAGAGATGTCAGGTCAAGATCGGAAATAACCTAGACAGAATCGAAAAGAGAAGGCAAGATGATCGGAGCAGAAATCAACGACAAAAGGTGGCCTGAGATGATGTCACACACTCCACGCACCGGCGCATGAACAAAGCAACCAGAGCTTTAATGGCGTGTTAGCACACGCGTGATGTCTTACGATGGCGAGATCCAGGGTAAAGGCTGAGCAATGCCTAGGTTTGCTACGAGGCCGTGTCAATAAAGAAGGAGGTATACTTGACCTCTAAGATTTGTCCGAAAATGGTGTACAGGAAAGAACCTAAGTGTGGAAGAGAGGAAACTCAATTTCAAAAATAAAGGCACAAGGCTCTGATACCATGAAGATTTTAAGAGAAATCTAGTTTATTAATTCTCTAATATGATTTACAATGAATATATACAAGAATTTATAAGAAAAATAATCCTAACTAAGAAAGAATCCTAACTAGGAAAGAACTCTAATTAGGATAGAATACAACAACACTAAATTAACATTAAATCTGTCAACATATATATATATATATACACCTACATGCATGGATGGACGTATGTATACATACATGCATGGATGTATGATGTGTGCATAAAACATGGCCCTTTGCCTACTAAATATTACTCCCTACTTTCACAATCAAGTGTTTACTTTTCCTATTTCTCCAATATTAAGAAACTCGCTAATTACCGGAGTATTTTACTAATTTTTCCCTTAAAAAAAGAGAATTTAGTGTTTACTCCAATATTACATCATTTTAGGGACATAATTGGTATAAAATATCAAAATACATCATATTTTTAGAAAGTGGACATTTAATTATGATTTTTTTTTTATCAAAAAAGACACTTAATTGTGAATGAAGAGAGTAAAAAATTACAACTGAAACTGTGAAAAGGTCCACAATTAGCTTTCTTCTTGCCAAAATCTCAATATTTTCTTCTTAAGAACCTTAATGAATATTGGCAAGCCTACTACTCAAAAACGTAAATTATAAAATTCAAAATTTATCAAAAGAGAATCCGATGAAGATAATAGGAATATGACTCGCTCCCTTTATCACTAATAAGCAAAATATAAATTTTTGTTATGTGCAGGGTCAAGCTCACTGATCACACCATTAACCAAACCAATGAAATATTAGACAAATCTTGTCTGGAATCATTGTTTGAAAAAGCAGTGTATAGTTTGGCAAACCACCAAAATTTATATAATAGATAACAGTGCCATGTCATGTAAATGTAAAAGAAAAAACATGATAAACCTAGAAGGGTAGATTTAGTGCTTGAGTCATGTTTTTCAACTAAAGTCATAGAATTGATCATTTTAATAAAGAAAGAATGTTCAATTGAGAGGATCTACCTGTGCAAGAAAACCTCCAAGAGCTGGACCAATGACCAATCCAACACCCCATGATGTACTAATCTGAAACCCAATTAATTACAGGATCAATAATAGTTTGATGGAAAAAAAGAGGATGGACAGGTAGAGAGAAATTGCTCTTACAATTGACATTCCCAAAGCTTGATATTCTTTCCTGCAAACTTCTGAAGCATATGCCTGGCCAAATTAGGGAGGTTAATATCATATCATCTCACATCTATATTTATTGAATATTAATGAAAAGAAAGGAAAGTTATCCAAAGCATCATTCAACATGTAACAATAGCAGTTAAAACATCTATAAGAATCAACCCAAACCTTATTGTTACATAATATATTGTAGATTGTATATGAGTCGTAGGTTTGACTTTCCTTGTAGAGGCAAGCAAATTATAGATAGCTAATTAGTAGGCTAGTTAGGCTAATCTGTATTCCCTCCGCCCAAAATAACAGTCCCACTTTCCCTTTTTGTTTGTCTCAAAATACAGCTCACTTTCTATTTGTATTCCACAATTAACTTTTGAATTGTCCATAATGCCCTCAATTAATTGTCTAAAATTAAACAAATTTTTAATTAATTGCATGGCACTATTTTCCATGAAATTAATACTTAGTGTTTGCATATCCAATAGAATTAAAGATTTAATGAATTTATATTTCATTTGAAGGAGTAAAATAAGTAAATAATAGGAAAATTATACCATAGAACTATAAAAACTAACATTTGTTAATATGTGTGTAAATGCAAAGTGGGCTATTATTTTGGGATAGAGGTAGTTAGCATCTCTTGTACTTGTATATATAGTAATGATTCCTTTGACTATAACAATCAAAAAGTAATTATTCTTTTTGTTCTCTTACATGGTATCAAAGCCGTTTAGGCTCATCGAGGTTCCTTGGGGGGGGGGGTCACTTGTATGTGTAACTAATGGCTCTGACAAACCTTGGGGGGGCGGGGAGGTGTCACTTGTATATGTAACTAATGGCTCTAACAAATCTTGGGAGAATCGCCCCCCTCCATATTGTGGCTCTCGTAACTAAATCCGAGTCAAAAGTTATGACTCCTCAAAATTTTCGAGTTTTCTGCCGGTCGAACCGATCCAGAAAACATTCCGTATCATAAGCAATTCAATTAACCATGAAGTTATTCGTTTGGATAATCATTGTGAGCTTGTTAAAGAATTAATGGATTATCTGGATTTCCTATACTTTAGCAAAGGAAATGTGTCTTAGATTTATGCAGTATGCAAAGCCTTCTATCGTGCTGATAAATATTACAGAATAGGAAATGTATATTTAGTTGATTAACTTATCTTTGTATGGCATATTTCTAATTAGGCTAATTGATTTAGTTTCCATAGATATTACTACTATATATATATATATATATATATATATATATATATAAAATTCTTGAGAAATATACAAAAAATCTTTTCCATCATGTTTGGTTACATGGTATCGGAGCTTTTTAAGGCTGGTTAGTTTTCTACGTATTCAAGTTACTGTATTTTAGTAACGGTTTATTGTCACCATTTTCCGGTGACTTTTGGTTCATTGCCAGTCAGGGGAGGAGCGTGACTCTCAGTTCGGTCATCTCCCAAAATCCGATGACCATATTCTCGGCGAGCGGGCTTCATGCGCGGCTCTTTGTTTTCTGCTTCTTCTTCACGCGAACGAGCGCCTGCCTTGTTAGGTGGTCCTCCGATTTCAACTTCAACATCGACTGGCTGTTTTCGATCAGATCCCAGAGTCAGCTTCCTCATTTGGTCTCTTTTGAAGCTGCTGGAGGCTGCTGCTGGTTTCAGAACATGTGTTTTATTCTTTCTATCTACTGGAACAGTTTTTTTATTCTTTCTGTCCACAGGAAATTTTTCTATGGCTTATTGGTCTTTAAGTGTTGCTGGAATATTCTTCTATTTGGCATTCTGCTATGTTTTTTTTTTTTTTTTTTTTTTGCGTTTTGCTATTTTTCTGTTTGGCATTCTACTAGGGCTGAACTCTGAGGTGTTACTGCTATTTCTTTTGGATTGTTGGGCTATTTTTGGCAAAAGTCTTATTATTTTGAAATGGATGAATCTGGAGTACCTGTTAATGAAATGGTTGGAGAATTTGTTTGTATTTCTGCGAATGAATATGCTAAATTCATCAAGTATCAAAATTCACTAAAAGTCCCATCTGTCACTACAATTGCTGAATTAAGAGAACCAAGTACATGCCTTTTGTTTGCTTCATCTAAGTGAGTCATTAATTCTGGTGCAATGGATCATATGACGGGTAATAAGAAAGTCTTTTCTAATTTTCGACCACATCCGTCAGCTTCTCCAGTCACTGTGGCCGATGGGTCAGCTGCTTATGTTGATTGTTTGGGTACTGTTAATCCGACTTCATCCATATCTCTGTTATTTGTACTAAATCTGCCAAAGTTATCATTCAATTTGATCTTTGTAAGTAAACTTACACGAGTCCTTAATTGTAGTATCACGTTTTTCCCTGACTATTGTGTTTTTCAAGATCTTGTGACAAAATCAGATTATTGGTAATGGATATCAGGCAGCCGGTCTTTATATTTGTGAGAAAACACAATGAGAATTGAATTTGTTTGTATTCAATTAATTAACACTAAGATTACACTACCTATTTATACAAAGAACAAGGTAAGATTACACCTATAATCTAGCTAACACACACTACAATATCTAGCTGTATAACAGCTGTATTCCTTATTTTCTAACACTCCCTCTCAAGCTGAAGCATAATTTATGCTCAGCTTGTTACAAATTTATTCCATGACATAAAATTCAAAACATAAACCCAAGCTTCAAAATAAAATTGAAAACAAGTGCGAAACCCTCTCAAAGAGAAATCTACAAATAACCTTAAACACGAAATGAAGATCAAGTGCAACTCTGTCCAAAC
This sequence comes from Excoecaria cochinchinensis, assembly GCA_947683425.1. Taxonomy (NCBI): domain Eukaryota; kingdom Viridiplantae; phylum Streptophyta; class Magnoliopsida; order Malpighiales; family Euphorbiaceae; genus Excoecaria; species Excoecaria cochinchinensis. The sequence continues at coordinate 4,070,236 of CANTUQ010000018.1, forward strand.
GGAACCTACACATAATCCGTGAATAGGCTTCAACACAAAACGGAGATCAAGTGCAACTCTCTCCAACGAAGCCACACATATCCTGTCATGTAGACTTCAAAACAAAACCAGAACAAAGAACAAGTGTAACACTTTTCCCAAACGAAGCTAACTTGGACATAATAACACCGAATAAAGGAGCAGAACCTCAAAGGAGCGGAGAAGACCAACCAAGGGGGGAAACCACCTGAAGAACAGAAACTGTCACAAAAATCTAGGAGAATCAAGCACCATCAATAGAGGAAACTACCTCAAGAGGACACCAGAATCTGACTGGAAATGGCAGGGCAATGCCAGAGAAGAAATCAGAGGACCGTTGGATGCCGAACGCGCCGGCGCGTGAGGAAGAGCGGTGAGATCCTCGCGGCGCGTGAGGCCCACTCGCGGCTCCGATGGTCGCCGAAAAATGGTGGAACGGCCGGAATTATGGAGGCGCTCCTCCCTGTGGTGTCGGTGAGACAAAAGGACAGTCACAAACTGATGACCTAAACCCCTCATGTTACTGACCCAAACCCAGGAAGAACAGCCACAAACAGTGACCCAAACCCAAGAAGAAACGAGGAAAACGCAACCCTCAGACAAGAGAAGACCCAGAAAAGAGCCAAAGGCTCTAATACCATGTGAGAAAACACAATGGGAATTGAATTTGTTTGTATTCAATTAATTAACACTAAAATTACACTACCTATTTATAAAAAGAGCAAGATAAGATTACACCTATAATCTAGCTGTCACACACTATAATATCTAGCTGTATAACAGCTGTATTCCTTATTTTCTAACAATATTCTAAACCAACAAACATCAAGACTTGTTGCTTGTCCTACTGTTCTCTTACCTTTTGAAGCACACTGTAGATTGGGACATCCTTCTCTACCATCATTGAAGAAATTATGTCCCCAATTTGGTAATATTTCTCATCTTGATTGTGAATCATGTCATTTTGCAAAACATCATCGCAGTTCATCTAGACCACGACTTAATAAACGAGCTAATTCTGCATTTGAGCTGATTCATTCAGATGTTTGGGGGCCATGTCCTCTTGTATCTAAACCAAGATTCAAGTATTTTGTTATTGTTACAAACTATCATAACGTAATTATAGCAGTAGTTAGAGGATAAAATGTAGGAGCAGTAATAGCTGACTTAGGAGCAGTAATAGTTAAATTTCAGCAACAATTTTTGTGTATAAATGTCTGTAATTACTAAGAAATAAATATGAAATCATACGGGTTGATTACTCACATGGTATCAGAGCTTTTGGGATCTCTGGGAGTGCTAGGTTTTAGCATTTGAAGTTTCTGGGTTTCAACGGCAGTAGGTGAATCTGCCTCACCCTGGGTCACCAAGCTCCGGTGGCCGGTTCCACTCACCGCCTACCACGGAAGAAGCGCCGGTGGATTTCCGGCCTTCGCACAAATTCCGGTGACCAGAAGACCGGCGAGTGAGCTTCACGCGCCGCTCCTATTTTACCGACCTTCCTCACGCGCCGGCGCGTGGGAGCGCGTCCGAAGTCCGACGGTCCTCCGATTGCTTCTCCGGCGTCGCCTTGTCATCTTCTGTCGGAATCTGGGATCATCGGAAGGTGATCTCCTCTGGTTGATGGTGTTCAACTCAATGGATTTCTTCGACAGCCCTCCGATTGAAGCTCCGGTGTCATCTGGTGGTCTCTGATCTGGTCCTACGGTCAGTGTCTTCCTTGGGTCTTCGTTCAAAGGACTCTGTCTCTCACTTGGTCTCCTGCATTCACGTGAGGTGTGGTTTTCTCTCTTTATTGCTTTGCTAAATATTAGATTGGAGTTGTATATTGGTGGTAGCAGCTGAATATTAAGTTGGATTTATTCATTTGTGGTGGGACATTTGAATTAAATTTGGTTGAATTAAATTTGGTTTCTTAAAATGGATGATGATAGTAAATCTGGTGGAGATTCCAAATCTGCAATTACTGAAATTGTTTCAACACCCATTAAAATAACTGAACATAAATTAAATGGGTCTAATTTTTTGGAGTGGAGTAGAAAAATAAGAATTTATCTACGAAGTGTTGAGAAAGATGATCATTTAATTGAAAAACCTTCAAATGACAAAATTTGGCTTAGAGATGATGCGCGATTGCTTTTACAAATTACGAACTCTATTGAAAGTGATGTGGTGGGATTAGTAGATCACTGTGAGTACGTCAAAGAGCTAATGGATTATTTAGCATTTTTGTATTCGGGTAAAGGAAATGTTACTCGTATTTATTATGTATGTAAGGCTTTTTACCGTGCTGCAAAAAGATGAGACTAAATCTCTTACTGCTCACTTTATGGAGTTCAACAAAGTTTATGCAGAATTGAATGTCTTATTGCCACTTAGCACAGACATTAAGAAATTACAAGCTCAGCGGGAACAAATGGCTATAATGAGTTTTCTAGACAACCTTCCTTCAGAATTTGAAACCGCCAAATCTCAAATTCTTTCTAGCCCTGAACTTACTACTCTTCAAGATGTTTTTAGCAGATTGTTACGAACAGAGAAGAATGCTCAGCCAGTCCAACAGCCCAGTGTATTAGTTGCTAAAGGAGAGGAAAATGGAGTTGGAAAGAACCGTAATAGACGAGGATATGTCACTAGAAATAATGATTTCAGCAATGTTACTTGCTACTTTTGCAAAGAACCTGGATACATAAAGTGATATTGTAGGAAACTACAGAATCGCAATCAGAGAACTCAAACTGCTAACATTGCTGCTTCTAGTTCATCTTCTGAAAAGTCAGTTACTATTCCAGCTGAAGAGTATGCTCGTCTTCTGAAGGAAGTTACTACAATTGATGATTCAGGTAAAACATGCCTTATTTCTTCCTCAAATCAATGGGTCATTGACTCGGGTGCTACGGATCATATGACAGGTAATCCTCAAACATTTTCTACATTCCAGCCTCATAAAGTATCCTCCCCTGTAACAATAGCTGATGGATCAACTTATCATGTTGAGGGTTCTTGAGTTGTTAAACCCACATCTGCTATCACTTTATCTTCAGTTCTAAGTTTGCCCAATCTTGCTTTCAATTTGATTTCCGTAAGCAAACTTACTAAAGACCTAAAGTGTTGTATCTCATTTTTTTCCTGATCATTGTTTATTTCAGGATCTTGTGACGAAGCAGATACTTGGTAGAGGACATGTATCTGATGGTCTTTATGTTCTGGATTCATGGGTATCCCGCTCTGTGGCTTGCTCTAGTACTACTTCACCTTTTGAAGCTCATTGCAGGCTAGGACATCCCTCGTTGCCTATTTTGAAGAAAATAAATCCACAATTTAATAAAATCTCGTCATTAGATTGTGAGTCATGTCACTATGTGAAGAAATTCAGAGTAGGATTTCATATATTTTTGTATTAACATTAAATCTGAATTTATACAAGAAGGATTGGAAATTAAGTCAAAAAATACAACTCCTAAATCAGCTCCTAAATCAACTCCTAACTACTATGATCAATTATTCAACCTTGCAGCTATTCAACACAGCTATATTCAACACTCCCCCTCAAGTTGGTGCAAAAATATTACACATGCCCAACTTGCAAACTATGGTGTGAAAGGTTCGACTATTGAGTCCTTTTGTAAAAATATCTGCTAGCTGTCTGTCTGATTTCACATGAAATAAACTCAAGATGCCTTCAGTTAGCTTTTCCTTGATGAAATGTCGATCGATTTCAATGTGTTTCGTCCGATCATGTTGAACAGGATTATGAGCTATACTGATGGCGGCTTAGTTGTCACAGTATAAGGATAGTCTTCTTCTTTCAAATAGTCTCAATTCTTCTAGTAGCTTTCTCAGCCAAAGAAGTTCACAAAAACCTTGAGCCATAGCCCTGTATTATGCTTCAGTACTTGATCTTGCAACCACACTTTGCTTCTTACTTCTCCAAGTAACTAAGTTCCCTCCTACAAGAGTACAATATCCTGATGTAGATCGTCGGTCATTTAAAGATCCAGCCCAATCTGCATCTGTAAAAGCTTCTATGTGGAGGTGATCATGTTTGGAGAAAAGAAGACCCTTTCCTGGGGCAGACTTCAAATACCGCAAAATTCGAAAGACAGCTTGCATGTGAGAGTCTCGTGGATCATGCATGAATTGACTCACCAAGCTCACTGAGTAGGCTATGTCTGGCCTAGTATGTGAGAGATAAATGAGTCTCCCAACTAACCTTTGGTATCTCTCTTTATCCACTGGCTTTCCAACTTCTGATTGTAGCTTGTGATTGCTCTCAATAGGCGTGTCTGCCGGTTTGCATCCTAGCATACCAGTCTCATCCAAGAGATCTAAGATATATTTTCTCTGAGAAATGAAGATTCCTTTAGTTGATCTGGCAACTTCAATTCCCAAGAAATATCGTAACTCTCCAAGATCCTTTATCTCAAATTCCTGAGCTAAAAGCTTTTTCAGGCGAGCCATTTCTTCTTTATCATCCCCTGTCATCACTATATCATCAACATAAACTATAAGAAGAGTGATTTTACCCTTGGAGTCTCATAAAGAGGGTATGATCAGCATTACTCTGTTGATAACCAAAAGAAATCATGGCTTTGCTGAATCTGTCAAACCAAGCTCTTGGAGACTGTTTCAATCCATACAAGGCTTTCTTCAGTCTGCACACCTTTCCTTTAGTTCTTTCATCATCAAAACCAGGAGGTATCTCCATGTAAACTTCTTCTTCCAGGTCTCCATGGAGGAATGCATTCTTCACATCAAATTGCTGCAAATCCCAATCTAAATTAGCTGCATAAGATAGCAAGATTCTGATTGTATTCATTTTTGCAACAGGTGCAAATGTCTCCTGGTAATCAACTCCGTAAGTATGAGTGAATCCCTTTGCCACTAGTCTGGCTTTAAATCTTTCAACTGAACCATCGGCTTTGTGTTTTATTGTGAACACCCATTTACAACCAACTTCTTGTTTGGAGAGTCAACAAGTTCCCAGGTGTCATTTTTTGAGAGAGCCTTCATTTCTTCTACCATAGCTTCTTGCCACTTTGGATCCATGATAGCTTCCCTCCAATCCTGTGGAATAGACATAGAGGAAAGAGACAAGGCAAAGGCTCTATAGGAGGGAGACAGATGATCATAAGAGACAAAGTTAGAAATGGAATGTTTTGTATAAGACCTGACTCCTTTTCTTTGAGCAATAGGCAAATTTAAATCAGGATCAGAAAATAACTCACCCGAAGATTCTGGCAGTATAGAGTGCATGATAGCTTCTTCAGGCCTATTTTTTCTCGAGTATCTCAACAAATCAGGTCTATCTAAATGACCAATAACATTCTGCTCCCCCTGAACAACATTCTGCTCCCCCTGAACATCAACAATATTATCCTCCTGAACAAGATCATGAGTTACCACAGGTTCATTTATCACCATCACCACTTCTTCACTACTCTCCCCCTGAAGAGGTGATTGAGTAATACCAAAATAAGATTCAGACTCCCGAAAGGTAACATCCATACTGACATAAAATTTCCTAGATTGGGGGTGGTAACACTTATATCCCTTTTGAGTTGATGAATACCCAATGAACACACATTTTAGTGCTCTTGGATCTAATTTCCCAACATTCCTAGTATGGATAAAGCAAACACACCCAAATATTTTTGGTGGAACAGTATAGTGAGTTTTTCCGGTTAAAATCTCTAAAGGAGTCCTAAAATTAAGAGATTTGAGAGACATTCTATTAATAAGATAGGCAGCTACTAGAATTGCATCCCCCCAATATGGCTTTGTAACATTCATAGTAAACATAAGAGATCTAGCAACTTCCAACAAATGCCTATTTTTTCTTTCTGCCACTCCATTTTGAGCACTAGTATAAGGACAACTAGTTTGGTGAATGATCCCTTGAGATTCTAAATAAGTTCCAAATCTACTATCCATATATTTTATCCCATTATCAGTTCTTAAAACCTTTATTTTAGCATCAAACTGAGTGTCGACCATTTTATGAAAAGATTGAAAACAAGAGAAAACCTCACTTTTTGTCTTAATCAAATATACCCAAGTCATTCTGGTGCAACAATCAATAAAGGTAACAAACCATCGATTTCCAGTTATAGAGGGTGTCTGTGTGGTACCCCAAACATCAGAATGGACAAGCATAAAAGGGACAGTTGTTTTATTATCACTTAAAGGATAAGAATTTTTTGTATGTTTCGCATACTCACAAGCATCACAAGATAAAAACTCAAACGTAGTTTTAGAAAATAAATTGGGATATAGTTTTTCTAAAACAAAAAAGGATGGATGTCCTAATCTCCTATGCCATTGTATTATTTCCTGATTGACATCCTTATGCCCTCCATACAAAGCTAGGCCTTGACAGTGGTTCATCATGTATAAGCCATCATGCTCTCTGCCACTACCAATCATCTTCCCTGTTTGAAGGTCCTGAAAAATACAATAATCAGGAAAAAATTCAACTTTACAGTTTAGAGATTTAGTGATAGCACTGACAGATAAAAGATTGACAGGAAATTGAGAAACATGAACAGAAGACAACTTAATGTTTGGAGTACAGACAATGGAACCTGTCCCAGAAATAGGAGTAAATGACCCATCAGCTACCTTGACATTATCCCTTTTTAGACAGGGAGAATAGTTAATAAAGCCTTTAGAAGTGCCTGTCATATGTCTATTCGCACCAGAATCAATAATCCAAGAGTCAAGATGAGCAAGTGTGTTACCTGTTTGGACGGAATTCGAGGTAACACTGGATGAAAGATTCAGCTATGACATAAGGCGTCTGAAATTTTGAACTTCTTCAGATGAGAGACTTCCGACTGGAGCTATCTCCTTAGATGATTCGGCTGTCTCTTTAGATGATTCGGCTGCTTCTGACATATTTGTTTGAGCTCTAGTTGTATTGATTCTTCTTCCCCCACGACCTCTAGTAGGTCTCCCATGCAACTTCCAACAAGTTTCTTTAGTATGCCTTGGTTTACCACAGTAATCACAGTGTAAATGATCTTTATCAAAAAGAGTACCTTTTGGTTGATCAAGAGAGATATGGGCAGTTAAGCCTGACTTCTCAATAGGTGCAGTATAAAGCATAGCACTTCTTCTGGTCTCTTCTTGCTGGATTAAAGAATGTGCCTCCTCAAGAGAAGGAAATGAAGTCCTGCCAATAACTTGAACTCGCACTTGATCAAATTCAGGATTTAGACCAGCCAAAAAATCATAAACCCTCTCCTTTTCAATCATATTTTGAATCAGTACCGCATCATCAACACATTTTGCCTGAAAATCCTGATAATAATCCAGCTCCTGCCATAAACTACCCAGCTCAGAAAAATAATCTGAAACAATAAGATCACCTTGTTTTGTGCCATGAACTTTATTCCTAAGTTCAAAGATCCGAGCATCATTTCCCATTCGAGAATAGGTGGTTTTTGCAGCTTTCCATATTTTTTCTGCGGTATCAAGCAGTAAATATTGTCTACAAATTTTAGAATGCATAGATTTCAGAAGCCAAGACATAACTAGTGAATTATCTGAATCCCATTGACTAAAAAAAAGGATCTGTGGTAGACGGTGGTTTTTTACTTCCATCAATATAAGCCTGCAATCTTCTAGCCTTGATCGACAATAAACATGACCTAGACCAGGCTAAATAAGTACTGCTCCCATCCAATTTAACTGGGCTAATTTGAAAATGTGGACTATCATTAATTGGATAATATTTCTCTACTTCATCCTTAGTATTTGACATAATGGAGGCTTAAAACAAAAACAAGAACAAACAGCAGGAAAGAAATCCAAAACAACTGAAGCACAGAACCTGTCACTGTTGGACTCAGAAACCAAGGAGATCGGAAGTCGCCGGAGATCAGTGGGTCAGAAGCGGAAAGGGCCGGCTAGTCAATCGGAGCAAAAAACGGTGACCAAAGGCGGCCGAAGGACTGTTCACGCGCTTCACGCGCCGGCGAGTGAACAGTGCTCAGAATAGGACAATCGGCGCGTGCTCACGCGCGGGGTCTGACGTCGCCGGAAATCAGTGTACCGGCCGAACTTTTCCTCGCGCTTCCTCCGGTAAGGGCAGTGTCGTCTAAAGACGGCCGGAATAGGTCCGTTTTACAGCTACCAAAAATGCCAAGACAGGAGAGCTTCAGCAGCGCGTGTACTCACGTGCTTGGTTGGAAGGCGCCGAAAATCTGGACACTGGCCGGAAATCACCTGACCTCCCTTCTGTTGTGACGGTGTAGCTTATAGAGGGAGATAACTCACCTCTCCAATTTGTATCGAAATGTCCAGTGTACTGGAATTGAAAACAACTTACTGCAGGGAGATAAACTCAACCTTTCATTGGCAGTAAGGCTCTGATACCATGAAGAAATTCAGAGTAGGATTTCATATATTTTTGTATTAACATTAAATCTGAATTTATACAAGAAGGATTGGAAATTAAGTCAAAAAATACAACTCCTAAATCAGCTCCTAAATCAACTCCTAACTACTATGATCAATTATTCAACCTTACAGCTATTCAACACAGCTATATTCAACACTATGCAAAACATCATCGAGGCTCATTAGGTCCTAGAATTAATAAACGGGCAAGGTTTGGTTTTGAATTAATTCACTCCGATGTTTGGGGTCCATGTCCTGTTGTATCCAAAACAGGGTTCAGATATTTTGTTACTTTTGTTGATGATTTTTCGAGAATGACTTGGATTTATTTTATGAAAAATCGTTCTGAGGTGTTCACTCATTTTTCTGCTTTCTGTGCTGAGATTAAGACTCAATTCAATGCTCCTGTGCACATATTACGAAGTGATAATGCTAAAGAGTATCTGTCAGAACCATTTCAAACCTATATGACTCAACATGGCATTCTCCATCAATCATCATGTGTTGATACACCCTCTCAAAATGGAGTGGCTGAACGAAAGAACAGACATCTTGAAACAGCTCGTGCCTTGTTATTCCAGATGGAAGTTCCTAAGCAATTTTGGGCTGATGCTGTATCCACAACATGTTTCTTGATTAACCGGATGCCATCTACGGTACTTAATAGTGATAATCCCTACCATATCCTTTTTCCTCATAAATCTTTATTTCCAATAGAGCCAAGAATGTTTGGAAGCACGTGTTATGTTCGTGATGTACAGCCTCATGTTACAAAACTAGATCCTAAAGCCTTGAAGTGCGTATTCTTGGGATATTCTCGTCTTCATAAAGGATATCGGTGTTATTCCCCTGATCTTAACAGATATGTGATTTCTACTGATGTGGCATTTTCAGAGCAAATACCATTTTTCTCTAACAAGTCTACTTCCATCAGTCAGGAGGAGGAAGATGAATGTCTCATTTATAAATCTATATCAAGTTCTGAATAATCAGTGGATGATAGTGTTTCGCAGGATGTTTCTCTTGCTGATCAGACTTCAGTTCCAAACAAGCCACCTATTATTCAAGTTTATTCAAGGAGAACAGTGACTACGGATACATGTCCTCCACCAGAATCAACTTCGCCATTGGATCCTCCATCAAATGATCTTGACCTTCCCATCAGCCTTCGCAAAGGTAGGCGCAGTTGTAAATCTACTTATTCCATTGCTAATGTTATTTCTTATGATCACTTATCTCCACCATCTAGTGCTTTTATTGCTTCTTTAGACTCCATTTCCATACCTAAAATAGTTAGAGAAGCTTTATCTCATCCTGGATGGCGCACCGCAATGCTTGAAGAAATTAAAGCTCTAGATGATAACCACACTTGGGAGTTAGTAGATTTACCTCACAACAAAAAGGCTGTTGGATGCAAATGAATTTTTGCAATTAAAGTCAATCCAGATGGATCTATTGCCAGACTTGAGGCCCGACTTGTAGCTAAAGGATATGCACAGACATATGAAGTAGATTACTCTGACACTTTTTCTCCTGTAGCTAAGTTGGCTTCTGTTCGTCTATTCATCTCTCTTGCTGCTTCTCAGCATTGGCCATTACATCAACTGGATATCAAAAATGCATTTCTTCATGGAGATCTACAAGAAGAGGTATATATGGAGCAACCACCTGGTTTTGTTGCTCAGGGGGAGTACGGGAAAGTTTGTCGCTTAAAGAAATCTCTGTATGGACTAAAACAAAGTCCTCATGCTTAGTTTGACAAATTTAGTAAGATTGTCCAAGAGTTTGGGTTAAAGAAGAGTCAAACTAATCATTCCGTATTCTACAGACAATCAGCAGCTGGTGTTATTCTCCTTATTGTATATGTCGATGATATTGTAATTACAGGAGGTGATTATGAAGGAATCTATTCTCTCAAGTCTTTCCTGCATGATAAATTTCACACTAAAAATTTGGGTCAACTGAAATACTTTCTGGGAATAGAAATTTCAAGAAGTAAGAAGGGAATTCTTTTATCTCAAAGAAAATATGTTCTTGATTTACTTGCAGAAACTGGAAAACTGGGAGCTAAATCACGTAGTACCCCTATGGCCCCAAATGTACAACTCACAAAGGATGATGGTGATCCTTTTGATGATCAAGAAAGATACAGGCGGTTAGTTAAAAAATTAAATTATCTTACAGTTACTCGTCCAGATATTGCATTTGCAGTGAGTGTTGTTAGTCAGTTTATGACAGCTCCAACAGTCAACCATTGGGAAGCTTTAGAGCATATCCTATGTTATTTAAAAAGGGCCCCTGGACTAAGTATACTTTATAGTGATCATTGGCATAACTGCATTGAATGCTTTACAGATGCAGACTGGGCAGGATCTAAGATTGATAGAAGGTCGACTACAGGATATTGTGTTTTTGTTGGAGGAAATTTAGTGTCTTGGAAAAGCAAGAAGCAAAGTGTAGTGTCCAAGTCAAGTGCAGAATCTGAATATAGAGCCGTGTCACAGGCAGCATGTGAAATCTTACGGCTTCGTCATTTACTTGCTGAAATTGGTATAAATCCCTCTTGTCCAGCAAAACTTTGGTGTGATAATTAGGCTGCTCTCCATATTGCCTCAAATCCGGTGTATCATGAGCGAACCAAACATATTGAAGTTGACTGTCATTTCATTCGTGAAAAAATTCAAGATAATGTAATTTCAACAGGACATGTGAAGACAACAGAACAATTAGGTGATCTATTTACAAAATCTTTAAATGGGTCACGAGTCGAATATTTATGTAACAAGCTGGGCATGATCAATATTTATGCTCCAGCTTGAGGGGGAGTGTTACAGACTATCATAACGTAATTATAGCAGTAGTTAGAGGAGAAAATGTAGGAGCAGTAATAGCTGACTTAGGAGCAGTAATAGTTGAATTTCAGCAACAATTTTTGTGTATAAATGTCTGTAATTACTAAGAAATAAATATGAAATCATACGGGTTGATTTTTCACAGTTACTTTTGTAGATGATTATTCTCGTATGACTTGAGGTATTCTTTATGAAAAATCGTTCTGAACTATTTTCTCACTTTTGTACCTTTTGTGTAGGGATTAGAAATAAATTTAATGCTTCCGTGCACATATTACGAAGTGACAATGCAAAAGAATCTCTCAAAATCTTTTCAAAATTACATGACTCAAAATGGCATGCTTCACCAAACCTCACGTGTTGACACACCCTTCTCAGAATGGAGTGGCTGAAAAAAAGAACAGAAAATTACTTGAGAAAACTCGAGCTCTTTTATTTCAGATGAAAGTTCCTAAGCAGTTATGGGCTGGCGCTGTTTCCACAGCATGTTTCTGATTAACTAGATGCCATCTTTGGTACTTAATGGTGTTAGCCTATATCATGTGCTCTTTCCTCTAAAGCCATTGTTTACATTGGAGCCATGAGTATTTGGCAGTATCTACAAATCTGTATCAAGTTCTGAACAATCAGCAGATAGTTCTAATGAGAAATATTATAATGGTGATTCTTGTGTTCAGACTTCTATTCTAGACAAGCTACCAATTGTTCAGGCTTATTTAAGAAGGTTGATCCCTAATGATACATGTCCAGCTGTTCAGACTTCTATTCCAAACAAGCCACCAATTGTTCAGGTTTATTCAAGACGACCAGTTCCTAATGATACATGTCTAGGATCAGAGTCTCTTTCGTCATCGAATCCACCATCAAGTGATCTTGATCTTCCCATCAGCCTTCGTAAAGGAAAATGTCATTGTAAATCTACTTATTCCATTGCCAATTTTGTTTCATATGATCACTTATCTCCTCCATCTAGTACTTTTATTGCTTCTCTAGACTCTATTTCCATACCTAAAACAGTTAAAGAAGCTTTATCTCATCCTGGCTGGCATAATGTAATGATAGAGGAGACAATGGTCCTGGATGATAATCACACATAGGAGTCAGTGGATTTACCACAAGGTAAGAAGGTTGTTGGATGTCGATGGGTCTTTGCAGTCAAAGTTAATCCTGATGGATATGTGACTAGACTTAAGACTAGACTTGTGGCTAAAGGATATATCCAGACTTATGGAGTAGATTATTTCGATACTTTCTCTCCTGTGGATAAGTTGACTTGTGTTCGTCTTTTCATATCTATTGCTGCTTCTCAGCATTGGCCATTACATGAGCTGGATATCAAAAATACTTCTTTATGTAAATCTTCAAGGAGAAGTCTATATGGAGTAATCACATGGTTTTGTTGCTCAGGGCGAGTATAGGAAGGTATGCCGTTTGAAGAAATTTTTGTACGGACTAAAGTAGAGTCCTCGTGCTTAGTTTGGAAAATTTAGTGTGGTGGTTCAAGAGTTTGGGTTAAAGAAAACTCAATGTGATCATTTAGCTTTCTATAAACAATCACAAGCGGGCATTATTCTTCTTGTTATTTATGTTGATAATATTGTGATTACAAGAAGTAATTCTGCAGATATCTCTTCCCTTAAGTCTTTCATGCATAATAGATTTCACACTAAATATTTGGACCGGCTGAAATATTTCTTGGGAGTGGAAGTTTCAAGAAGCAAGAAAACGATTCTTCTATTCCAGAGAACGTTAGTTCTTGACTTAGATGCAGAAACTGAAAAATTAGGAGCCAAGCCGTAGCACTCCTATGGTTCCTAATGTACGTCTTATGAAAGATGAAAGCGATCTTTTGGATAATCCAGAGAGATACAAGAGGTTAGTTGGAAAGCTACATTACCTCACAGTAACTCATCCAGATATTTCATTTGCAGTAAGTGTGGTTAGTCAATTTATGACTACTCCTACAATCAAGCATTAGAAAGCTTTAGATCATATCTTATGTTATTTGAAAGGTGCACCTGGATGAGGTATACTATACAGTGATTCTAGCATTTAGTGCTTTGCTGATGCTGATTGGGCAAGTTCCAAAAGTGATAAGAGGTCAACTACTAGCTATTGTGTTTTTGTTGAAGGAAATTTAATGTCTTGGAGAAGCAAGAAGCAGACTATGGTATCCAGATCCAGTACAAAATCTGAATATAGAGCTATGTCACAATCTGCTTATGAGATTTTATGGATTCATCATTTGTTAGCTGAGATTGGTTTGAATCCTCTAGGGTTGTGCAAACGGTCGATTCGGTTCGGTCCAATCAATTTACTATTATATATATATATATATAAAATAAACCCTAAATCCAAAAACCCTAAACCCTAAATCCTAAACCAGCAGGTCACCATCGCAGGTCGCCACCGCCTGTCGCCACCGGAAGTATCGCCTCTTTTCGTTTACGTCATCTATTTGCATTTTTGTATTGCTTTGCTTTCATGTTATATTGCTTTGTGTTACTTTGTTGTGATTTTTTGTGTTACTGACTTTAAGTTTTTAGAATGTATGATTGGTAATTTAATATATTGACTTGGGGCTTTCGTGGATGAGGTTGAGGAGAAGAAAATGAAGAAATAAAAAAAAGGCGACTACGGTGGCAACAGGCGGAGGTTAGCGGCTTTCAGATCGACAATGGCAGTTGGAGGCAGAAAGTTTGGCCTGATTTAGGGATTTCACCTTGGGGAAAAGGGAAAATGAAGAATGGAAAACAGAAGCACGATATATATATATATATATATATATATATATATATATATATCAAAATAGTGAGTTTTGATAAATTCGATCGGTTCGGTTAATTCGATTTTTCAATTTTAAGAACCGAACCGAATTACCTTAAATATTATTTCGATTTAGAACCGAAAACGGAAAAATCAAACTAGACAGACCAAAATCCATTCGGTTCGGTTTTCGATTTCGATTCAGTTCTGCAGAGCCCTAAAATCCTCAATCACCAGCAAAAGTATGATGTGATAATTAGGCTGCTCTCCATGTTGCTTCTAATCCAATGTATCATGAATGGACTAAACATATTGAAGTTGACTGTCACTTTATTCATAAAAAAATTTAAGATAATGTTATTTCAACTGGATATTTGAAAACAGAAAAATAATTAGGTGATCTGTTTACAAAAGCACTCAATGGGCCTCGAGTGGAATATTTGTGTAACAAGCTGGGCATGATTAATATCTATGTTCCAACTAGAGGGGGAGTGTTACAGATTAGGAAATGTATATTTAGTTGATTAGCTTAACTTGTATAGTATATTCCTAATTAGGCTAATTAATTTAGTTTCCATAGATGTTAGTACTATACCTGTGTGTATATATATATATATATATATATATATATATATATATATTGAGAAATATACAGAAAATCTTTTTCCACTGTGTTCTGTTACAATAAAGATGTTAAATCATTCACCGCTTACTTAATGGACTTCAACAAGACTTATGAGGATTTGCTAGAAGTTGTTAGACCTATAATGATCACCGTGAATCTCCTAAAATCTTATGGAAGGATGTTATTTTAGTAGCTACCTATCTCATCAATAGAATGCCTCTTGAAACACTTAATTTTAAGAGTCCTTTAGAAATCTTACTAGAAAAAAGAAGTATATTGTCCTTCCAAAAGTGTTTGGGCATGTTCGCTTTGTCCATACTAGAAATACTAGAAAATTAGATCCGAGGGCCCTTAAAGGTGCATTCATTGGGTATTCTCCAACACAAAAGAGTTATAAGTGTCACCATTCTCTATCTTGGAAATATTTTGTCGGTATGGAAGTTACCTTTAGAGAATCTTAACCTTACTTCAATGCAACCCAATCACCTCTTCAAAGGGAGAATAATGAAAGAGAAAAGGTGATACCTAGTTCTGTAACCCTTGATGACCTTACTGCAAGGAAGAGTTCAGTTGGAGAGTGTTCAACGGGAGACTGATGAAGAAAGAGTTCAGGAGGTGACAGTAGGTCATTTGGAAAAATCTGATTTAATGAGATATTCGAGGAGAAACAAAACAGAAGAAGCCATCATGCAGCCTATATTGTGTTGAGAATCCTTTTCTTCTTGTGAATTATCTTTAATTTCTAATTCCACTCGTGATTTGGATATATCTATTGCTCAAAGGAAAGGGGGCGGGTCATGTACCAAACATCCTATTTCTAACGTTATCTTCTATGATTCCTTGTCTCCCTGCTATAAAGCCTTTGCCCTATCTAGTTCCTCTGTATTTATTCCACGGGATTAGAGGTAAGCTTTTAGAGAACCTAAGTGGAAAGAAGCCATTTTTTACATTAAACTAGTCACCATCTATAAAAGAAATTGGTCGACTGCAAGCGAGCATTCACTGTGAAACACAAAACTGATTGTTCAATTGAGAGGTTCAAGACTAGATTGATAGCTAAGGGATTCCCTTAGACTTATGGAGTGGACTACCAAGAGACTTTTGCCCATGTTGCTAAAATGAACACAATCATAATTTTATTATCCTGTGCAGCCAACCTTGATAGGTACCTGTAGCAATTTGATGTAAAAAATGCATTCCTACATAGAAATTTGGAACGTGGATGGAGAACCATCCTGAATTTGATGATGAGAAAACACAAGGTGTGCAGATTGAAGAATGCCTTGTACGGATTGAAACAGCCTCCCAGAGCATGGTTCAACAGATTCAGCAAAGTCATGACCTCTTTTGATTATCAACAGAGCAATGCTGATCATGCTCTCTTTATAAGACATCACAAGGGTAAGATCACTCTTCTCATAGTTTATATTGATAACATAGTGATAACATAGTGAGAATAGGATATGACAAAAATGAAATGGCTCTACTAAAGAAGCTTTTTCCCTAAGAGTTTGAGATCAAAGATTAGGAAAGCTACAATATTTCCTAGGAATTGAAGCTGTCATATCAGGAAAAGGAATCTTCATTTCTCAAATGAAATATATTATGGTTTTCATAAAGGAAACTAGCATGTTAAGTTGTAAACAAGCCAAATCGCATATTAAGAGCAACCATAAGCTACAAGCATAGATTGGAGAGTCAGTTGATAGTAGAGACATCCAAAGAGACAACCTTCTCTTTGTTGGTTAGGACATCCTTCTCCGCCTATACTGAAGAAGCTATATCCAAGTATCATGATGTATCTTCATTGGATTGCGAGTCATGTCAGTTCACAAAACACCACACTAGCTCATTAGGTCCTAGAATTAATAAACAAGTTGAGTTTGCTTTTGAGTTAGTTCATTTAGATGTTTGGTGGGGTCAATGTTTTATTGTGTCCAAAACTGGGTTCAAATATATTATTACATTTATGGATGATTTTTCTCCAATGACTTGTGTTTTCCCACTTTGCTGCTTTTTGTGTTGAAATCAAAAACCAATTCAATGCCTTTATGCATATATTGAGGAGTGATAATGCAAAAAAACACGTCAAACCTACACGACTTGACGTAGAATTCTTCACCAATCCTCCTGTGTTGATACACCCTCTCCAGATGGAGTTGCCGAGAGGGAGAATAAACATCTATTTGAGACTACTCGAGCTTTATTGTTCCAAACAAAAGTTCCTATGGAGTTCTAGATTGATGTTGTTTCAACATTTTTGCTTTCTAATTAATCGCATGCCATCTACAGTACTTAATGGTGATGTTCTCTATAGTGTTCTCTTTCTAGAAAAAGTCATTTCTATTGGAACCACGAGTATTTGGTAGCACCTACTATGTTCAGGATGTACAACCCCAAGTTATTAAGCTTGGTCCAAAGGCTTTGAAGTGTGCCTTTGTAGGATATTCACGTCTTCAAAAGGGATATCAGTGCTACTCTCCAAATCTCAACAAATACCTTGTATCATTTGATTTGGTCTTTTTGAGGAAAAAAAATGGGGCATTCTTCTCTTCATCGCCCACTTCTACAAATTAGGGGGAAGATGAGTGCTAGTCTATAAATTTACATATGCCAAATTCTCTAATAGGCAATTGGATGTTGGTGTTTCTCCCGCTAGGCAATTGGGTGATGGTTTCTCTAGTGAGCAATCAGATGCTGGTGATTCTTTTACTAGCCAATCGGATGATAGTGTTTCTTATGGTGAAAACAACTATGCCTCTAGCTCTAGCAAAACTGCAAATTTTCCAAGTCTATTATAAAAGACAAGAGACCAATGATACATGTACTACACTAGCTTCTTCATCATCTGATCCTCCTCTGAGTGACCTTGACCTTCCCATTGGTTTTCGCAAAGGTAAATGTTAGTGCACCCTTCCTAAATCCACTTATAAGAGCTTGAGCATAAGATTGATAAAAAAGCAAACCATGGAGACAACATCAGCCTAAAACTATTTAGGAACCTTTATTTGAAATATGAGAGCTGAAGCCATTTCAAGTAAATGCCTATTTTTTCTCTCAGTAACCCCATTCTAAGAGGGTGTATCAACACAAGAAGAATGGAGAAGAACTCCATTTTGAGTCATGTAGTAATAAAATGAGTCTGACGTGTATTGTTTAGCATTGTCACTTCTTAATATATGCATAGAAACATTAACTTGAGTCTTCACTTCAGCACAAAAGGCATAACAATAAGAAAACACTTCAAATCAATTTTTCATAAAATAAATCCATGTCATTCTAGAAAAATCATCCACAAAAGTAACAAAGTATTTGGGTGCAATTTTAAAACTCAATAGGATAAGGTCCCTAAATATCATAATGAACTAACTAAAAAGCAAAAGTAACGTGTAAGAGCTTGAGCATACGATTAATAAAAATGCAAGCCATGGAGACAACATCAGCCTAAAACTATTTAGGAACCTTTGTTTGAAATATGAGAGCTCAAGCCATTTCAAGTAAATGCCTATTCTTTCTCTCAGCAACCCCATTCTAAGAGAGTGTATCAACACAAGAAGAATGGAGAAGAACTCCATTTTGAGTCATGTAGTAATAAAATGAGTCTGACGTGTATTGTTTAGCATTGTCACTTCTTAATATATGCATAGAAACATTAACTTGAGTCTTGACTTCAACACAAAAAGCATAACAATGAGAAAACACTTCAGATCAATTTTTCATAAAATAAATCCATGACATTCTAGAAAAATCATCAACAAAAGTAACAAAGTATTCGGAAGCAGTTTTAAACTCAATAGGATAAGGTCCCTAAATATCAAAATGAATAAGGTCCCTAGATATCATAATGAACTAACTTAAAAGCAGAAGTAACTTGTATATTAATTTTTGCAAACTGGCATGACTCACAATCCAATGAAAATACATCATGAAACTTAGCACGTAGCTTCTTCAACGTAGGCAGATAAGGATGTCCCAACCAACAATAACATTGGAACAAGCAATAGATCTAGGCACTCATACATCAAAAATGTAGAGATCATGTTAAGTATCTCATATCGACTGGTTATAAAACTATAGTACTTCTTATAATGGCTTGGACAATCCTCACCTCACGCGCTAACTTTGCAATTGAGTAGGCCCAAGTCCATTGTTTTCAACATACCATCAAATACATGTATTCTATCAATCATCTGCTTCGTCATAAGATCCTAATAAAGGTAATGATTAGGAAAGAATGAAATACAACAATTGAGGTTTTTTGTAAGTGTACTTACAAAAATCAAATTAAAGGCAATATTGGATAGACTTGGTACATATGATAATAAGGTAATGGAGGACTTTCGTTTAATAGTTCCAGATCCCACAATGTTATAGACTGACCCATCTGATAGTTAAAGGAAAATGTGCTTTATGTGATAAAAAACTAAAGATATTGGGATTACCTATCATGTGATCAATGACACCAGAATCAATGACCCATTTATTTAAAGAGGACATAACATATGTTTTACCCAACTGAACAAGAGTAGCAGCTAGAGTAGATTCTTTTAGTGATTCTTGGTATCAAGAGATTTTAGCATACTCATCAGCAGAGATCATGACAGTCTTCTCAGGTGTTAAACTAGGAGCAGGAGCAACAGCAGCATTAGCAGTCTGAGTTCTTTGATTGCAATTTGGCAATTTCTTGCAGTAGCACTTTGTATGACCCAGCTCGGGACAATAGTAGCAAACAATACTATTTGAGAAATTATTTCAATTATCAACACCCTTGTTTCCTCTTCCCCGTTGTTGTGCTTTCTTTTAGTATCATTCCCCTTCTTTGGCAACAAAGACATTTGTTTGCTAATTAGATAGAGTACTCTCCATGCACAATACAACTAGAGAGAATTCGAGATTTGGCAGTCTCAAATTCAGAAGGAAGGCCAGCTAGAAAACTCATTATTGCCAAAATGTTTCGAATTCATAAGGCCAGCTAGAAAACTCATTATTGCCATTTGCTCTCTCTAAGCTTGTTGCTCTTTGATGTCAATACTAAATGGTAAGAACACATTAAGTTCCTCATGTCTTCTTGGAATCCAAAAAGTAAGTTGTGAGTGATTTGGCCTACTTTTCATCATGATAAAAGGCCTTGAAAACTTCCTAGATTCAAGACACCTTTCCTTCGCTAGAATACATGAACTCCAAATAATCCATTAATTTTTTAACAAAGTCACAATCATTAATTAAGCCAATTACATCACTGTAAATTAAATTCCTAATTTGCAAGAACAAACATACATCATCTCTCAACCAAGCTTGTCTAGTTTTCTAAGAAGGAGGTTCTTGAGTGAAGTGATCATCTTTATCAACACTAACTAGAAAAACCCTAATAGTCTTACTCCATGGATAATTAGAACCATTCAGTTTAGTAATTTTAGACCTTGTTGGAACCATCTCACTCAAAGATGTCTTGCTCCCATCCATTTTGAATAAGACCAAGCCACATATACAAATAAAAGAGACTGTAAAGCAAAAGAAAAACAACAATACCCAAACAACTAATGGCAGTAACCAGAACACCCGAAGCAACCATAACACACTTCAACAGTAAGAGAACGGAAGCAAAAAAGTTAAAGTCCACAAAAAGAAAGAACCTCATATGTCTTCCAAGAAAGTTGAGAGACACTTCAAGAACCTACTGTCTAGACTCCAACCAACTAGAAATGGGTTGGAGATGCAAGTGCGACAACGAAGAAGACAACCGAAGGGCAGACCACCATGCCACACCATGAACCACACACAAGCAGTTTCTATTCACTTGACCTTGCATACTGGCCGAACTAAGGGAGGTGACTCCTTAGGTTGGTGATGAGAATATATGGTCAATTATACAAGTGATCCAAAAATGCTAGAAGTCTAATAAAAAAAAGTTCAACAAATGCAAAAATCCCAAAATGAGCCCAAAGCCTTTGATACCATATAATAAAACAAAGCATAAAGAAAGAATGCTTTCTGATAATTTTATTCAATGGAATCAAAGACATATATACTCTTATAAGAGATTCTAAGGTAGCTAGTTATAAGTTAACCTAACAATTAGCTATCTTTAATTATGCTAAGTATACAAGAAAAGTCAATTTACAACTAATGCACAATCTGTAAAAATTTTGAATTGCTTTAGGAAGATCTCTTTGAAACAAGAGTCCTCAAGTTGTCTGGGGGAAACAAATATATTTCCTTTTGGCAACTCAATTTTGAAATGACGTATCTCACCCAAAGGATTGATGAATAATGCCATCTAAATCTTCTACGAATTAAAAGAATTGGAAAAATATCTCTAGCATTATCACTTCAGAATGCACAAAAACATTAAATTTTGTTTCAATCTTTAGACAAAATGCATAAAAATAAGATAACCCAAAAAAATTACTTATAACCACTCACAAGAATAATCATTCACAAAAGCAACAAAACTTGTTTTAGATATAGTAGGACACGAACCCCCAACATCCAAATGAACTCATCCAAAAGGAAAACTAGATCATTTATCGACTCTAGGACCTGACAAACTACGATGATGTTTAGCAAATTGACAAGACATAACAAAAATAACAACCTCAAGATGCCTATTTCGACCACAAAGCATAGATATGTGTCACACAGAACCAAACAAGATTGAAGATCACTGAAGTTTTGTCCTCAGTCAAATAAGCCTCCATGGGCCAGCACAAGAAGAAGGGTGCAGAAAAACATAACGAAACATGTTGGTCATGCACTTGCCTTCCTGTGCTTAAACTTTGGGCAGTAGCGATGCTCCTCCCTGTGCTGGTTGTGACTAGTGCTTATCACTCTAAATGGGTGGCTATACAAACAACCTAGTTTTTGGGTTGTCCCAAAACCAAAAGCTAGAATTTCAAACCTAGAGTTTTCATATTACCAAACTCTAATACCATGTAATATGGGAGAAAGAACAATAGTGATATATATAGCTCCAAGAGAACAATAGTAATATATATAGCTCCAAGACGTATTCAAAATGGGAAAGGAAAACAATTTCTAATTTCCTCCATATACACATATTTTCATATATTACAACACTAAACAACAAAAAGAAACTCATGCTTGCATTTTCTTCTTACATTCCCAACTTCTAGTAATCTATTTTATGAAAAGATCATATTTTGTTTTCACATTTCTTTTATTGCTTTTGCCTGTTTTCTTTGTTACTATGACCTTAACTCCTTTATCTTTTGTGAACTCACCACTTAGTACCAGCAATCCTTGCTTTAAAGGCAGAAGATTCCTTTCCAACAGTAGTATGATTACTCCATACTAAGCGAAAGATAACCTATTTGTTGGAAATTTAAATGTTGAACAAGCTTACAGCTAAAAGAAATAAGAAGAAGCCAAGGTAGATGAAAATGTTGGATTAAACAAGTGGCAATGGGCTAGAATAGCTGCACTTGAGGAGGAATATTTGAGAGAATTTCACAACTGAAGTCTAAAGAAATATAACAAAATCTTATAATCACGAATCAACTTGCTCGGAAATAGCTTAGGCCATTATGGAGATAAACCCACCAACTCGCGAGCCAAGAGTCAAGCCCACTTTGGCATATGGAAACTTCCTATACCAGCATGCCTACTTGACATGGATCGGACCCAAGCACAGATGCTTCGATGCTGCAGCTCTATTAAATGCTAACAATATCTTAATGAAATGTATATGCTTGACTCAATAAATGTTTTTAATATTTATTTTTTATTTTTTCAATTTGTGAAAATTTGTCCCAAATCCTATAGTTCTATTTGATTCTCAAATTAACACCAAAGAGACTTCAGTCATCTAGAATGAGGGAGTTACCCTCATTGGAGTAAGTATGCTGCACAAACTTCCAAGAAGAAACCTCATAGAAACAGCCATCTGAAAGCTTGTACTAAGCCCAAAAAGGGTGTTGAATATGATGCTGTAATAAGAAAAAATATGCGTGTTAAACCAATCTTAAATGTATATAATTAACTAATGAACAATTACCAATAAAAGAAGACATCAAGCAGTACTAACAGTGTTATCATGCCAAACATTATGACAGGCTTTCGACCATATTGATCAGCAATCACTCCCCAAAGAATTGAAGTCAAAGCTCTTCCAAACATAAAAGCGGATCCTTCAAGGAATTTAATGACATGAAGAGAATTTAGGTCCTACTAAAATATGAAAAAAAAAGTAAACCAATAAAAATAATATATACAAAAAATATGCTCACCCACAAAACCAGCATAGTAGCCAATATCGCCCTCTTTATTTGCAATATGAAAATCCCTTATCTGTGGAGATTGAGCATAATAACTGGGTAGGCAGTGAAGTAATGAAGTCATACTTATAATAAATACCAGAAATTAGCACATTAACCTGTGTATTTTTGCTTGCAATAAGAACATTTTTTAGTTGATGATAAGTTCATTATTAGCATCACATACTGATACACAGTATCATCTAATCCTTGGCAACCAATTGGAGCATATATTATTGAGAATAATTTATATAAACATCACATAAGAAAATTGTAAACAGGTGCTTGTAAAACCAGGCATAATATGCTTCTGCAAGCTCATGCTGTCATAATAAACCAGCATTTTACTTTGGTCAACAGCCAAAATAAAAGTGGCTGTGCCTTATTTTTAATTATTCCAAAGAAAAAAAGTCACTCTTCCTCTATTCTGCCAGTAGCGATTATAGGGAATACCAGAAAATATCACATTCACTTATACCAACTTGAGAAGTCCTGTACTAGAACTTGAAGATTTTGAGAGAAATCTAATTTACTGATTCTCTAATATATGTTTACAATGAATATACACACATATATATAGGAAAAAATAATCCTAAGAAAGAATTCTAATTAGAAATGAACTCTAATTAGGCAATAATACAACAACAATAAATCTGTCAACACTCCTCCTCAAGCTAGCTGCCTATCTAACATCACATGGAACAAACTCAAAACAATTATCAGCTTTTCTTTAAAGAATTGTCGATCAATTTCAATGTGTTTTGCCCGATCATGCTGTACTGGATTATGTGCTATACTGATACTAGCCTTATTGCCACAATATAATGATAATTTTTCTTTTCTAGACAATCGCAGTTCTTTTGATAACTTCTTTAGCCATAGAATTTCACAAACCCCTTGAGTCATGGCTTTGTACTCTACTCCAGCACTTAATCTAGCAACTAAACTTTGCTTCTTGCTTCTCCAAGTAACTAAATTTACTCCTACAAGTACATAATAACCAAAAGTAGACCTTCTGTTATTAGGAGATCCAGCCCAAGCTGCAGCAATAAAAGCTTCTATATGAAGGTAATCATGTTTTGAAAAAAAAAAAAAAGACCCCTTTTCTGGAGCAGACTTTAGATATCGCAGAATGCAAAAGATAGCCTACATGTGAAGCTCACCAGGATCGTGCATGAACTGGCTTATCAACCTGACTGCATATGCTATGTATGGTCTAGTGTGAGAGATAAATAAGTCTTCCAACCAAGTTTTGATATCACCCATTATCAATTGACTCTCCAACCCTTGCTTGCATTTTATGGTTACTTTCAATAGGAAAGCCGACTGGTTTGCAACCTAACATACCAATTTCTACCAAGAGATCTAAAATATATTCCCTTTGATAAATGAAAATTCCTTTCATTAATTTGGCAACTTTAATTCTAAGGAAATATTGCAGCTTTCCTATATCTTTGATCACGAAGTCCTGACTGTGCTATCTCTTCTTTGTCACCTCCTTTAATCACCATGTCACAATATGTAGTGTGATCTTATCCTTGTAATGTCTTATATAAAGGGTATGATCAGCATTGATTTGTTGATATCAGAAAGATCATGGCTTTCTTGAATTGGTCAAACCATGCTCTACGAGACTATTTCAATCCATACAAGGTTTTTTTTCAATCTACACACCTTTACTTGAGTTTTATTATTATCAAATACTAGAGGAATCTCCATATATACTTTCTCTTCCAAGTAATCATGTAAGAAACCATTTTTAAAATCAAATTGTTGCAAGTCCCAATCAAGATTGGCTACATAGGATAACAAGATTCTGATCGTGTTCATTTTAACAATAAGGACAAATATCTCCTAATAGCCCACTTGATACGGATCCAATAACAATGCCATCAACCACCAAAGATCCTTTGAAGATGCCTAGTGGTCCAATAACAAGAGGACGTACTCAGAAGCTAAAGATGGCTATGTCATCTTTTGTTCAACACTTTGTCACTCAAGAAATTCATGAAGAGGCTATTGAGAAATGCTGTGAAGAGCTTGAAAGTCAAATTAAAGTACTTAGCCTTTTGAAAGCAAGCGAAGGAATTGGGCCAATTTAAGCCATCAAGGGCTTATATGACTTTGGGCTTTAATTGTACAAGTCATGTGCTTCATTTAAAAGTCACATAACTCACTTAAGTTATAATCTAAAAGGGCTAGGCGTGTGGGCTTCTTGTTTGGGCTTAGTTTAGTAAGTTTGGTTATTTATTTAGTCTTTCTTTTGGGCTTTCATATTCAGCCTATAAGACTTAAATTTAAGTGTGTTTATTTCTTTAGTTTGGACTTAATTATTAGGGTTTGTTTTTAGGTTTTAAGAGTAATTAGGGTTAGCCACCATATATATAGGCTAATATGAGTTGTAAACTTCAGATTTTGATCAATTAAACTTTTGAGAGTCTTCTCTTATTTGCTTGGCCGAATTCTATAGAGAGATTAGTGAGGATTGCTTGCTTATCTTTTCTATTGCATGAAAAATTTGATTACTTATCAATTATCATGATTGTGGCGTTTTCATCTTCTTCGTTTTTTCCGATTATTTGCGTTTTCAATCACAGGTTGATTGGGGGTTCAATAGGGAGGGATTTTATCTCTTTGTTTCTTTGCTAACCATCTTGTATGTGTGGGTTTGTAGCTTGTTAGCTATTGGGTTCCGCATCACCACTCCATAAGTCTAAGTGAATCTCATAGCCACTAATCTAGCTTTAAACCTCTCAATCGAGCCATCAGCTTTATGCTTCACAATGAATACCCAATTGCAACTGACCAACTTCTTAAGGAGTAACTAGTTCCCGAGTCTATTTTTTGGTAAAGCCTTCATTTCTTCCACCATAGCTCCTTTCAACTTGGGATCCCTCCAAGCTTTCCTCCAATTCCATGAAATACACAGAGGAAATAAACAAGGCAAAGGTCTATAGGAGGGAAAGAATGAATCGTACGATACAAAGTTAGAGATAGAATGTCTGCTACAAAACTTGACCCCTTTTCTTTGAGCAATAAATATATCCAAATTATCAAAGATTAAATATAACTCACAAGAAGAAGAGGATTCTCGCAGTGTATACTGCATGATGGCATTTTCTATCCTGTTTCTCCTTGAATATCTCAACAAATCAAGTTTATCCAAACGATCAACAGTCTCAATCTCTCCCTGACCAACAATCTTAGTCTCCCCTGAACATTAGTCTTAGTCTCTCCCTAAACTCTTTCTCCAACAAAATTCACCGTTGGGGCAAGGTCATCATCAAGAGTAACGAAACTAGGTATCTCTTCTTTTTCATTATTCTCCCCTTGAAGAAGCGATTGGGTTGAAATGAAGTAAGGTTCAAATTTTCTAAAGATAACATCCATACTGACAAAATGCTCCTAGATGGAGGATGGTAGCACTTACAAATTCTCTATGAAGGAGATACCCAATGAATACACAACTAATGACTCTCGAATCTAGTTTTTCAACATTCCTAGTGTATACAAAACAAACACATCCAAAAACCTTTAGTGGAATAGTATAATCATTTCTTCCCGGTGAGATTTCTAAAGAATTCTTAAAGTTGAAAGTTTTGAAAGGCATTCTATTGATTAGATAAGTTGTTGATAGAATCAGATCTCTTAATAAGTTTCTGGGAGATATGTAACAACCTGATTTGCACCATAGTGGAATTGGTAGTGCAAATTTCTGCATTTGTATGAGTTTTAGTGTAATTAAGGACTTAATTGAAAGATAAGATATGTTGATTGAGGGAAGAAGAGATTTGAGGGACTTAAGGGAGCATTTGCTGTGGACTAAAGAGAGAATTTGCAAGTTAGTGGGACAAGTGGCTTATGGATGACAAGTGGCTTGATGTGGTTGTGCCACCTAGGATTAGCACATGCAATATATAGATTATTAGTGGAAAAATCTGTCCCAATGGGATTGCATGCAAATTCTTCTCTCCTTTCCCTCTCTTTCTCTCAGTTTTCTTCTCTCCACTTTCTTCTTCTTTGAGTTTTGATTTGCTTGTCGAGATTCTGCATTTTGGATTGATTGAAGAGTGATTGTAAGATTAAGTCTTGAAGAAACTGAGGCTAGAAGAAGGGAGAAAGACAAGGATAAGGTCTGATTTTGGTGGAGGTTCAGCTGCTTCTAAAGGTTGGGATCATGTGCCCTTTGATTTATGCATGTGTTTTGATTTAAGTCATTAATGCATGTTTGTGTTTTGAGTTAGATTGTAATTATGCTTGTGTTCTTAGTTTGGTTATTGATAACTTAGATCCTGTTTTAGAGCATATTGATTGTAAGTATACTTAGTAGTGTATTTGAGAAGCATGTGTTCATGATTTGGTTGTTCATGTTCTTCGTTGGAGTTTGGTATTTGATTTAGTGTTTATTATTGATTAGAGCCTTGTAGTGTAATTGGCATATTGTATTACAAGTCTTTGATAGCATGCTTGTGAGTATTGTTGGATGATGTATGAGTATGCATGAGAAGTTATGTATTTAGTGGTTTTGGACATTTAGTTTTGTTCTGTCGCGAGCGCGACAAGGATCACGAGCGCAACAGAATGTGTCTAGGCAAGGTCCGCCTGCCGAGCATCGCCAGCCCTGCAAAGTTCTTTCGCGCATGGTCGAGCGGTGCCGAGCCTGGTCGCGAGCACGAACATCATCGCGAGCGCGACAGAAGCCACTATGGCATTCTGTCGCAAGGGCAACGAGGTCTGCGTGCGCGACATCTGCGAGATTCCTATTTTATCGCAAGCGCAACAAGGGTCGTGAGTGTGACACTTTGCAGTTTTGTAAGCTTGAGTCTTTTTTGCTCATTGGTGTATGTCATTGCATTGGCATATGTTTATACATGTATAATAAAGATTATATGTATGATATATGTATGAACCTTATACTTGTTGGGTTATTTAGTTGTTCATAAATTGATTGGTCATGTGATTGTGTGATTGGATACTTGAGTGTTGAGTTAATGTGTATAGTTCTAATGTTAAGCCTGAACGGTCAAACTAATGGATAGATAAGAATGCTTATAAAGGGCTAGTATTTTGCAGCTACTTGTGTCAAACCGTATGGGTTTAGCTTTCAGACTTCGGTCTTCTGAAAATCTAGACTTCGTTCTTCTGTTATTTTAGCTTTTAGACTTCGATCTTTTGAAAATTTAGACTTCAATCTTCTGATACTGCTAGTCAGTATTCTGATTACCCGTATCCACCATCATTTTGAACTCTGGCTTTTATACTGTTCTGTATATGTGTGAGTTATTATTAAGCTTGTATATGTTATATGATTCTGTATAATCCTGATTTTTAGCAATTGTTATTGCTTCTATATTTGTAACGACTTTGGGCAAGATAATGTTATGCTTATACTATTTTATGATAAGCTTCTGAATTTTGATGCAAGTACATGTACTTTATATGCATGCCTACTGTTATTGTTGTGACTTCTTTGGAAGTCTTCTGTATCTGTATAACCTCGCTAAGTGTTATCGCTTAGCACGGGTGCCTTTTTCCGTGTAGGTATGCAGGTTTGGTTTTGAGGTGTGGCTCCCCGTTTGCTGACCACTAGGAATAAAGTGATTCTTTTTGTATATGCATAGAACTTTTGTATATGTAAAAGAAGGCATGTAATATTGATATATAATATTGTAATGATTTTGTATATGTATACATTATAAGTTCAGCAATGCAAGTATGTTTTGTTTTTGCATGCTTCCGCTTTAGTTTTGCATGAGTGTTTGTATGTTTGCATGTGTAGCATCCTGATATTCCTCTCAATGAGTATTGGGGTGTTACAAGATACATGATAAACATTAGTTTTTTTTTTTTTTTTTTTTTGTAGTGTCAAGCAACAAGCAACAAGTAACAAGTCTATAAATCAAGGGTTGCATAAAATTGAGAAGCTAGGTCATAACAAGTGAATTTTCTGAATCTCGTTGGTTAAATGTGGAGTCAGAAGCACTTGATTAAAATGTGGAGTCAGAAGCACTTGATTATTTTTTTTTTTGCCCATGAAATATAACCCTGCAACTTTCTAACTTTTATAAATATGCAAGATCTATACCCAGACAAATAGTTGCCACTACCATCAAGTTTTATTAGACTAACTTGTGCATACAAACTATCATTAACAAGATTATGCTTTTCAACTAACTTTGTGTCTACCATAATGACTAAAATAAAACTAACCAGCAACAAAAAAAGTCTAAAGTCTAAGGACAAAAAAAAATAATAGAACTTGTAAATATAGCCCAAAAATTGAGATGTCAAAATAATGGCTAGAAACTAGGTGGTCGAAGTCGAAAATGGGAGGCAAGTAGACCGGACTACGAATCGGTGACGAAAGGTGGCCAGAGCTATGCACAACCTAATGTAGCAAAATAATCTGCTGGGACTGACATCTCCCCTTGCTTAGTGCCACTAAGTTTGTTCCGGAGTTCAAAGATTAGAGCATTATTTCCTATGCATGAATAGGTGGTCTTATTGCGTTTCATTTTTTTTTTTTTTTTGTAGTGCCAAGCAACAAGTAACAAGTCTATCGATCTAGGGTTGAATATAATTGAGAAGCCAGGTCATAACAAGTAAATTTTCTGAATCTCACTTGCTAGATGTGGAGTCAAAAGCACTTGGTTCTAGCTTTGATAAACATGCAGGATCTAGACCAAGCCAAATATATGTCACTGCCATCAAGTTTAATTAGACTAACCTGTGCATACAGATTATCATTAACAGGATTATGTTTTTTAACTTTGTGTTTGCCATAATGACTAAAATAAAACTAACAAGGAACACAAAAGTCTAAGGATTAAAAAAATAATATAACTTGTAAAGATGGCCCAAAAAACGAGATGTCAAAATAATGGCCAGAAACCAAGTGGTTGAAATCGGAAATGGCCGGCGAGTAGATCGGACTACGAATCGGTGACGGAAGGTGGCTAGAGATATGCACATGCGCTACATGCGCCGGCGTGTGGACAAAGGAGCCAAACTAGTCTGACCGCGCATGTACTCACATACGAGGTCTGAAGAAGCCAGAAACTTAGGTACCAGCCGAACTCTGCCCGGGCTTTGCTCCAGTGAGGGCATGTCGAAAAAAGAGGGATGAAACACGACTTCTTCACACGCACTAGAGACCTCTATTAAGAACAAACCCACCGCCGAAGCGAGTAAAAACGGAAGAGATTTTGATAGCAGGGATGGAGATTTTAAAAGAAATCTAATTTATTAATTCTCTAAAATAAAACAATTTTAAATTAAAAAGAATTTCAATTAGAAATGAACTCTAAGTAGCCAAGAATACAATAACACTAAATCCGTCAACAGGAGTAACTTATGTCGACTTAAAAAGTGGCCATCAATAACGAAAATTATTGGGTAGGACTAGGCGTTAGCAACCATCAGGTCAGGTCAAAACCCAACCAACTTTAATAATCAAAAATTTAAGGAAAAATTGACCCGAATCAAATATCAAAAAATAATTAAGAAAAAATATAATCTCTTTAATTGTATAAAAAACCAACACAAATTGATATAATAATTTATTTTTCTTAGATATTTAACTTAAATAAGACTATTTTTAAAAATTTAATTTAAATAATTATAAACTGATAAACAATCAATTTAATTAAGCAATTATAAATTGATAAACAATTTTATTCTCAAAAGAAAAAAACAAGTTAAAAATTAAAAAAAAATATATATGAATTATTCGGATTAACCCCATCAAATAACTCAAAATCCAAAACTTTTTTATATTTTTATTCCAATCCCACCGTAACAATCCGTTTCTTCTGAGTTTTACGGTTCGGCTTTACTCAGCTCTAGGTTGGATATATATTACATCCCTACTCTAACTTTGAAGGGTGCACCATGGTAACCCCACAAGCTGCTACAGGGAAAGCATTTGCCCTGTAGGTGAGTTTCCAATGAGCTATGATTCGTTGCCGCAGATTAAGTATGGCGCGCACCGGTGCACCATTGGATCAAATATAAAAGATGTTTTTTTTTAATCAAATGGTGGCTATAATAATTTAGATTTGAAGATTAAAAATAATCCAAAATAAATAAAAACAGAGACGATGATGATCGGTAATAACATGCTTACCATAAAATAGAGAAAAGGAAAAAGGGACGATATAGGCAAAGCTGCGAAAGACGAACAAAAGAAATTCCCAATTACAATCTCTCTTCAAAAGAAAAGCAGAAAAAGAGCCAGGAGAGATAAAGAAACCTGCACAGAGAACCACAATCCAGACGTAAAATAGAAGCTTGAAAGGAACGCCAGGATTGGTCTGTTTGTAGAGGTCAATCTGGCAACCTGGGCAATTTTCATGGTAACCATTGCTGCGGCTCTTGTTCAACAATGGCTGATCATTCTCCACATCTTTCTCATCAGCCATTTAAGGAAAACAAAAATAAAAGTTAGAAACTAGTAGGACTGATTACTCATCCGGCATTTATGCCCTTAATCTATGAATATAATTGGAAAGTTAAATTCTGAAACCACCTACCATTCTTTTCCGAAGATTCTGCCTAACTGGTACGCTAACAGTCGTTAAGTCACGCCCCCCGTACTGTCTTTCCTCTTCAATTAAACAAACTAGCATTTCAACCAGCTCAATGTGCAGAGCAACATTGCCATAAATTATTATAGCTAAGAAAAATTAAATTTTGTTATATTATTATGAAATTATTTTTAAATTAATTTGAGTTAATAGCTTTTAACAAATAGAAAAGTTTTATAGGTAAAAAAATAAGGATTAATTATACAATTACATCTGAACTATTTAATTTCAGGTTTAATAAAAAAAAATTATAATGTTAGTCTCAAACTTTAATTATTTATTTAATTTAAATACTTCATTTTTCCGTTAACACTAATAGAAATTCAATTTTTTTAAATATATATATATATATATATATTTTAGTTTTTTCTAGTAATTAATACTATTAAACATTATTAATAATTTTTTATTTTTATAATTAATGAATGTTATTAATAATTGCCTAAAATAAATTAAATTAAGATGATTTTAAAAATGGCTAATTATAAAATTAGCCATGAATTATGGGCTATTTTTCAATTTCAGGCTCTAAAGTTATTCCTAAACTTCAAATGTTCTTTTAATTTAAAGACCCTTTAGTTTTTCCATTAAAACTAATATGAATTGAATTTTTTCTAAAAAAAATACTTTTTCAATTTTTATCTTATAATTAATTTTATTTAAAATTAATAATAAATTTTTTATTGTTATAATTAATGAAAATTTATAATAACTACATAAAAAAATAAAATTAAAATAATTATTATTTTTAGATTAATTAAAAATAAAATTAAAAATTATAACCATATAATTTTTATTATTTTGATCATATTTGAATAAAATTAAATAATTTTTATTTTTGAAAACAACTCATATACAACCAAATAAATTAAATTGGAGATAAAAATACCAATTATTTTTAGGGCTGTCAAATTTAGTCCAAGCCCAAAAACTCCGCCTAACCCACCCAGTAAAATAGATCCAAATCCAACTCAATCCAAAGGATGCCCAATTGGGCCAACCCAAAAACAACCACTTAAAAGATCAACCCGTTTGGGCATGTTTCATGTGCCCAATTGGTCTGTTCCCTGAACACATATTCTTTTCTCCCTCCCTTGCCTCCCTCTACTGCTTGCTCTTCTCTCACCTAGCCTGTAACACTCCTTACCTACACATAGGGAAGCTCAATCTTCGTATAAAGGTGAGTGCCCCGGTAGGCAAGGGTTGCCACAACCACAAACAAAGCACGTGAAATACAATCAATATAACAAACGCATCTCTGTACATACTTTAACATACATGTAATAGAATCGGGGTTAACAAAATTTTCTTTCGCATACATCTCATGCAGGGAATACCGATCTCAAAACAACTAAATTTTGTCAAAACTCATTCATTCATATATATATGAAAATATATACATTACAAAGTTGAATTACAAAATGATCTTTATATATATACAAATTCGAAGTCTTACAAAATTACATAACTGGAAACTTCAAAACTTTACATAAGTACAGATTTTAGTATAATATATTACAAAATTGATTACAATACAAAAACTTTACATTCAGATATTACAAATTACAAAAGTTTAAACACTTAACAAAACCCATCCTATTGTATTGGCCTTGGTTGCTGCAGATTAATCCTCCCAAAATCTTCTACCGCTTTCACACCTGCACAGATGAAACACCCGTGCTAAACCCAACGGCTTAGTGGGGAAAATAAGAGATGAACGACCACTCACAGTGGATGTTAATGCAATTCACATACACATGGCACATACATACTAATAAAGCATCATAAGCTTAAAACCATACATTGCATTCATCAAACAATAACTTCACTTTATACATTTCATTTCAGTTCAATTCATAAATTCACACGATTCCATATCATATACATACACATAGCTATGCCTGCAAACTCAGAGTGGTGGATAATGGGTAAACGCATGGGTACCCATAGGTACAAATAGATATTCTCTTTTTCAAACAATAACACATAGGGATCTTAAGCAAGATCCAATTCATATGAATCCCTAAATAGGGACCTGATCAGGGTCCAAAGAAACG
Organism: Excoecaria cochinchinensis; assembly: GCA_947683425.1. Lineage (NCBI taxonomy): Eukaryota > Viridiplantae > Streptophyta > Magnoliopsida > Malpighiales > Euphorbiaceae > Excoecaria > Excoecaria cochinchinensis. The sequence continues at coordinate 4,103,815 of CANTUQ010000018.1, forward strand.
CATAGGCTGCAGCAAACAGAACCCTATAGGCATGCCTATCTATCCACAACATGACTATTGCAGGCTAAATCTATTAATTCAATTATGGCATACATGGTATAACATATTATAGTTCATACATTGATTCATGCATATAAATTATAAGTGAGAAACCATGCAAAGTATGTCAAATGAGAAACATTCATAGCACAGAGAAGGGTCACGCTCATGACCATAGTTGCGCTCAAGACAGAGACAAAATGCACGATAGGTCACGCTCGCGATAGAGACGAAATGCACGATAGGTTGCGCTCAAGATAGAGAGTTGGGCTACCTCTGTCGCGCTTGCGACAGAGGGCGAGAAGGCCTCGGTCGCGCTCGCGACAGAGAATAACCTGGTGGAAGTTTGGCTTACCGAGCTCCCTATCGCGCTTGCGACATGGATTGCGCTCGTGATAGAGCCGAGCATCACGCTCTAATACCGATCTCCACAGCTCTCCTCAAGCCAAACCTTCCCAAAAACATTCAATTAACCTTAGAACTTTTACACAATCATCACAAGACAATCAAAACTTGTTACCCATTATATTAACTAGATTTTACACTTAAAAGAAGTGACTAAAAGGAAAAGGAAATAATTAAAAAAGCAAAGCTTCAAACCCAAAAAATTCCCATTTTTACATAAAGTCACTCCTAAATTCTATACTCTACCTCTAATCCCAATTTTCTATTCCCAATCATCAAAATATAATTCAAAGATGCAACTAACCACATTTTCAACCTCAATTTCTCAAAATTCATGTCAATAGCTCAAAAGCAAAACTCATTCAAAATCATATAAATTCCCAAACCTTAGCTCATAAGCTCCTCAATGTTCAATTAGCAACACTTCCGCCCACTTTCTCTGTCCCCTTAGCTTCTCTAGCTGGAATTTCTGAACAATCAACCAAATCACACCATTTACTAAAACATAAAATCACAGCCAACCATCAAACAACCCAAGAAAAGAATAGAAGAAAGAAAAGAGGAAGAAGAAAACTATTCACTTACCTAAATAATTCTTGAATTGCCAAAAACTAACCAAAAATTACAGTAGCTAGGAGTTGAATTTAGGACAAGGGAGAAGAAAAAGAAGAAGAAGAAGAAGAAGAAGAAGAAGAAGAAGAAGAGGAATGAGAGAGAGGACGGTAAAATTCTGCTCTCTCACGTTCCCTCTCTTGGCTTTTAAAGCCAATCCTATCCACTCCTTTCTCCCTCCTCATCCTACCATCCACTTGTCACTCTTTTATGGTAACTTTGGCAATTCTCTCTTCTAATCCTTCTTTTCTTCTCAAAACTCACTCAAACCACAATAATAAAAGCTGCAACACAAATATTTAAACTTTTAAAAACATGCAATTAAGTCCCTGGAATCAATAATAATAATAACCCAGACTTCTACAAAAATACCCAACACGTCCTAAACATACATGCATACACAACACACACCTAGGTTGCTCTTATACTTCAAAAATGCTCAAAACTACTAGGGTACGAGTTGGGGGCCTCACAACTCTCCCCTTCTTAAAGGAATTTCGTCCTCGAAATTCATATTTGAGTTGAACAACTGGGGGTACTGAACTTTCATAACTTACTTAGGTTCCCAAGTCGCTTCTTCCATGTTGTGATGCTGCCATAACACTTTTACCAAGGGAATCTGTTTGTTCCGAAGCTTTCTTACTTTCCTAGTCAAAATAGCCTTAGGTTCCTCATCATACGAAAAATTCGATTGAACTTGCACTTCCTAAACAGATAACACATGCGACTCGTTTGTCCGGTATCTGCAAATTATTGATACGTGAAACACATCATGCAGCTTGGCTAACTCTAATGGCAAAGCCAACAGATAAGCAACTGGTCCGACCCGTTCTAATATCTCATACGGTCCAATGAACCTTGGACTCAATTTTTCCTTTTTACCAAAACGAAGCATTTTCCTCCATGGCGATACTTTCATGAAAACCTTATCACCAACCTCATACTCAATATCCTTTCATTTCAAATTTGCATACGATCTCTGTCGATCACTAGCTGCTTTCAAATTCTGCTAAACCAACCTAATCTTCTCTTCCGTATCTCTATCCAAATTTGGACCCACTATAGAGCGCTCACTTAATTATGTCCAATACACTGGAGTCCGACACCTTCTGCCATAGAGAGCTTCATACGGTGCCATACCAATACTCATTTGATGACTATTATTATAAGCAAATTCCATCAAAGAAACATATTTGTCCCCACTTCCTGAAAAATCCATTACACAACCCCTAAGCATATCCTCTAAAACCTGAATAACCTTTTCCGACTGACCGTCGGTCTAAGGATGAAAAGCTGTACTGAAATTCAATCGAGTACCCAAAGCAGCTTGCAATTCCTACCAAAACTTCGATGTAAACCTAGGATCCTGTAGACACCGGGTCAAAAAAGTAATTTTTAATTATAAAAATTAAAGTTTTCCAGTGAAATTCTTTGTTTTTTCCGGATCAGGGATGACCGACAAGCTGAGGGTCCACCGATGGCCGTCGCTTAACCAAGCGACGGGCCGTCGCGAAACTCATCTTCCACCCATCGGTGTGCCCAAGGACAGCCGTCGCTTGTGCGGTGTGGGTCATCCTTGGGCCTTTCCTTGCCCCTTTTTCTCTATTCTTTCTTTTTATGGGCCTTATTCTCGTTTTCTTTTATTTTTATGGTAATTTATTTTTTATTCTTTTTTAATCTTCATGCTTATTGTCATTTAATTATTGTACTTACGTGTTATTTATTTCCTTGTGGGTTTATTTATTTCTACTGAATTTGGGGCGCTGAGAAAGGGAGCCTACTAGGATGATCCAGAGATGCCAATTTGGTTTATTTTCTTTACCCTATTTCCTTTTAGTTTATTTTTATTTCCAACTTATTATAAATATTATTTTGAGCCCGCTAATGTAAAAATGGCTAAAAATTTCTACAAATAAATGGGATTTTCCTAAATAAAATAGGACCAATGTCCTGATTTTTCATCCAAACAAAATAGATATTTTAATATTATTTTTCTTTAAATGTGCATGCGATGACCAATGTCCCCATCTTTAATGAATACCTCGTTTTATGCCTGATTCGCATTTATTTAATATTGGGGATTGTATTTTGCCCCTAATTTTGTTGGAACTTTTTTTTATTATTTACCCTATTTTAATCTTGCTTTACTTAATGCTTTACGCTATATGATTGATCTGAGCTTTAAATTTCTGCATTGAACTAAATGAGAAAATGAAATGAAATTTTAACCTAAAGACTCAATTATAATTTTATCAAGGTATGAATAAATGGGAAGTTCCAAACCATCTCTAGTCTTAGACTCAACGAAGTTAGATGAACCTTTCCAATGTTCTATTGGAAAGGGAATTCCAAAATATTTCTTGTTGCCCAAAATAGGCCCAAGTTGCATTGTTTTAGGCTCCATGAGGTTAGATGAACCATCCCAATGTTCTACTGGGGTGCGGACTCCGAAATATCTCTAACTTATCCAAAATAGACATATATGCATCGTCTTAGGCTTCACGAGATTAAATGAATTTTTCCAATATTCTATTGGAAGGAGGATTCCAAAATATCTCTGATTGCCCAAAATAGACATACATGCGTTGTCTTAGGCTCAGTGAGACTAGACGACCTTTCCCAATATTTTATTGGGTGGCGACTCCAAAACACCTCCTTGTTGCCCAAAATAGACGCCCTTGTAATCTTTTACAAGTCTTATAAACCTCTCTCGAATACCCTAAGAGCGGGTCATTCGGGGCCCCAGGGGTTCGGCTTGCGTCACAGATCCCGATCAGATACAATCGACAAAGGAAATCCATAAAGCCAAACCACTTCATTCATATACATTTTCGCTAACCAATCCATAGGGTAATCAAGTCGGATCGATAAAAAATGAGCCGACTTGGTAAGCCGATCGACTATTACCCATACAGAATCGTACTTTCTCTGTGTCAAAGGTAAACCCGTTACAAAATCCATCGTAACATTGTCCCATTTCCATTGAGGAATAATCAAAGGAATGAGCAACCCTGACAGAACTTGATGCTCAGCCTTCACCTGCCGACAGGTTAGGCACTTAGAAACAAAGTCCACAACATCTGTCTTCATACCTGGCCACTAGTAGAACCGCTTCAGATCTTGATACATCTTATTACTCCTCGGATGCATAGTAAAAATCGTAGTGTGCGCCTCCTGCAAAAGCTTTTTCTTCATTTATTTATCATTTGGCACACACAAACGATTTCTATAATAAAGCACTCCATCACTACTCAAATAATAATCAGTATGATCTCCACTCTTGACTACCTGCAATGCTTGCTGCAACTTAGGATCATTCTTTTGAGCATCAACAATCAACTGCTTCAGACTAGGCTTAGCTTTTAGCTGGGCAATCAGTGCTCCATCAGAAGCAATTCTCCATCTACCATGATGCGATGCTAGAGCTAAAATTGACTTCCTACTTAACACATCTGTAACCACATTTGCTTTACTCGGATGGTAGTCCACTATACAATTATAATCCTTAAACAATTCCAACCACCGCTGCTGTCTAAGATTGAGCTCTTTTTGAGTAAGCAAATACTTTAGACTCTTATGGTTGGTAAAAATCCTACACGTCCCACCATACAAATAATGACGCCATATCTTAAGGACAAACAAAACCGCTACCAATTCCAAATCATACGTAGGGTAGTTCTGCTTATAAGGCTTCAATTGCCTAGACGCATACGCTATTACCTTTCCATCCTGCATCAAAACACATCCAAGACCAATACCTGAAGCATCACTATACATGGTATGCTTCTTACTCGAAATGGGTTGAGTAAGTACAAGAGCTTCAACAAGCCTTCTTTTCAACTGGTCAAAACTGACTTGACACATGTCGGTCCATTCAAACTTAACTTCTTTCCAAAGCAACTTGGTCAAAGACGAAGCAATCATAGAAAACCCTTTAACAAACCGTCTATAATAACCTATTAACCCCAGAAAATTTCTCAATTCCGGCACATTCTGAGGTGGCTTCCAATTCACTACTGCCTCAATCTTAGTGGGTCAACCCTGATACCCTCAGAGGAAATAATATAACCTAAGAAAGACACATCCTTAAGCCAAAAATACACTTACTAAGCTTTGCAAATAACTGGTGATCCCTCAAAACCTGAAGCACAACACGCAGATGCTCTTTATGCTCATGCTCATCCTTTGAATACACCAATATGTCGTCGATAAACACAACAACAAATCTGTCAAGATATGGCTGGAACACCCTATTCATCAAATCCATAAAAGCCATCAACACATTCGTCAATCCAAACAGCATCACTAAAAACTCATAGTGGTCATACCGCGTCCTAAAAGCAGTCTTAGGAACATCCACATCTTTCACCCATAGCTGATAATAACCAGACCGCAAGTCAATCTTGGAAAAGACTCCGGCTCCTCTCAACTAATCAAACAAATCTTCTATCATTGGCAACAGATACTTATTCTTCACTGTAACCTTGTTAATCTACTGATAATCAATGCACATCCTTAAAGTACCATCCTTCTTCTTGACAAACGGCACTGGAGCACCCCACAGAGAAACGCTAGGTCTAATAAAGCCCTTGTCCAATAGTTCTTGTAATTGAATCTTTAATTCTTTTAATTCTACAGGAGCCATTCGATAAGGAGCTTTAGAAATGGGAACAGTACCTAGCAGAATTTCTATAGATAGCTCCACTTCTCTTTACGGTGGTAACCCATGCAACTCTTCAGGAAACACATCTATAACTTCACTTACTATAGGAATATCCTGTATCTTTACTTGACCATGCCTAAAATCCAAAACCAAAGCCATAAAAGCCTCACATCCCTTCCTTAACAACCGTCTAGCTTGCATAGCCGAAATCACACTATTCAAAGGACCAGAACCCGCATAACCATGGGAGACTAATCACAACCTTTAAGCACTACCGTCTTCCTATGACAGTCAACCACAGCTCGATGCTTACACAACCAGTCCATACCTAGAATCAGGTCAAATTTATGGAAAGGCAGGTCAATTAAATCGACTAGAAACTCTTTTCTTTGAACCACTAAAGGACAATTCTTATACACCCAACTTACATTGACACTATGCCCTAAAGGACTGGTCACACATATCTCATAATCTAACTGATCAGCAACAGGAAAATTAGCACATAACTTTTCAGAACATAAGTATAAGTGTGTGGAACCAAGATCTATTAGAGCATGCATTTCAGTGCCAAAGAGTAGAAACATATCAGCAATCACCTCTGGAGAATCTTACTCATCCTGAGCCTTCATCACATACGCCCTAGTTGGCGCTACTGGATAATGATCCACTATCTCAGAGGAAGCTCCATCTCTAGGCTGTCCACCATGACCTCGCCCTCTTCCTCTACTACGACTAGCCTGAGGGGTATTAGGCCCCGCTCGGCTGGCTTCCTACTACTCCGTACTATCACATCTAAAATAACCTCCTGTCAACCAACGACATTCACCCTGATGGCGCTTATTACAGTGCGAACACTCCGGCACAATATCACCTCTGCCACCCGAAGCGCCTCTGCTGGCACCAGACACTTAAGAATATCCTTATCTCCTTCCTCTGGTAGCCGAACTATTGGTATACTCATCTGGAGAAATCACTTGAGGATTCCTAGATGTCTTCCCCGAAGATGAGCCTCCACGAGGGGGATTCCTCCTTTGAGCCCTCTCTCTCAAAATGGTCTCAAAACGTTCCGCTTGCATCGCTGCTTGCAAATTTGATAATAACTGACAGTTTGAGAGATCATTAAAGAAATCAACATTGCTTTGATGGTCTCATTCAGCCCCTCCTCAAAATGCTGATAGCGAAAATCTTCAGTGAGGACGCCTTGCGGCGCATACTTGCTAAGCCTGCTAAATTCCTTCTCATAATCCGCTACAGACAAAGCCCTCTACTTAAAATTCAAAAACTACTTCCATCTAACCTCCTTATAAGCCTTGGTTACATACTTATTGTGAAACTCTTACACGAAAAACTCTCATGTAATCGGGTGAGGTAACTGCAGGTGCCTTAAAACTAATTTCCACCAGTCATAGGCGGAACCTTACAAGAGAGACACAACACAATCAACTTCTCTCTTCGGGGGACATCGAATCTCCTCCAAAACCCTTCTTACTTTTTCAATCCAAAATTTCGCTTTGTCGAACTCGTCCAAACTAGTCCCATAAAAATTCTCAGCTCCAAACTTCCTCATCATCTCAATTGGAGCCCTCGATGCAGCCACCCTTTCCAAAACTCTAGCCATATCCTGCGATATCTTAAGCATGGCCTCAAAAGGCAAGATTGGAGCCTCTGGCTGCACCCTCGCTGACTGAGCTGGAATAGAAACTAACGGATCGTGGTCCCGGGGATTTGCACTCTCAGCTGAACCCTCAAGCGATCCTCGCTGTAGATATCGGATCCTGAGACAGTCTAGTTCAGAGTTACCAAATGATGATTAAACGCCTGTTCACAGGTAAAAAGGTTGGAAGTGATGATTTCTTTATTAAATTTGCTTTTTAGAGATAAAAATAAAAAAAATTTAAAAAATAAAAATAAAAAAGGGAGTTTGGAATTATAGTGTTTTAGTTAAAATTATTTTTTTTAATAATAATAATATTTTTGGGCGTTTGCGGCAGCCAGCGTGGAGGGGCTGGCCTCCGCGTGCGCTAGCGTTGGGGCAGACGCCCTCGCGTGCACTGCACACAACGCGAGGAGAGTCGCTCAACCCTGGTCTGTTGAAAACGCCAATTTCGCCATTTTTTTCGATTTTTTTTATTTTTTTTTGACTTTTCACCATTTTTCTAGGATTTTTAATGATAATTTTCATTTTTGTACCCAAATAAAGGGGAATTTGATAAAAAAAATCAATTTTTTTCTTTAATTAATTAGATTTTCAATTTTTATTGATATAAATAGAAAATTATAGAAAGAGAAAAGCGAGACTTCTTTTTTATGTTAAAAATTTTATTTTCTCTTCTCTTATTTTTCAAGAGAATTCTCTCTACACTTTTTGAGTTTTTTCTTCTTCAAATAAATTTCTTAAGGTTCCAAAATCAATTTTTAATCAATAATTTTTTTTTGAGACAAAAAAATATAATTTTTTGTTCTTAAGAATTTTTATTACTTTTTTTTAATTAATAATCATTCTTGACATAAAGAAAATTAATTTTTTGTTTTTTAAAATTTTTATTTTCTTTCATTATTTCTTTTTAAAGCAATTTTTTTTTGAATAAAACTCCAATTTTATTATTTTTATTTTTGATTTTGCGGATCAAAGTAAAGAAATCGATCATTTTTCATCATTCTATCAAATCGAAAATCTGAAGGTAAACATTCTAGGCTCGGTCTCATATTCATTTTTATTTATTTAATTACTTATTTATTTTTTGTATTACTTTTATTTCTTGTTTATAATCGTTTAATCAAAATGTAGATTTTTAGATTTATTGCATTTTTATTTATTTTATGTGATATTTATCATAGACTTAACCTTTTTATTTCATTTTTTTATTCTTTTTTCATTTACTTTTTTTACCTTTTCTTTTGTTATTTATTATTATTATTATTATTATTATTATTATTATTATTATTATTATTATTATTATTATTATTATTATTATTTCGTGTTTTTATGTATTAATCTATTAATATGTTGATTTATTTGTTTTATTATGTTATTTAATTTATTTGTCATCCATAATGCTTTTTTTATTTATTTTAATTTATTATTTATCATTTTATGTGTTTAATTATTTTTTTTGATTTAACTACTAACATTAATTCATTTGTGTTTTTTTGGTTTTAGTACTTATTTTTGTATTTTTGGTTAATTTATCATTTTTCATTGTATTTATTATTTTCTTTTATTTGTCTTTTTAATTTATTTTTTATGTAATTAGTAATAAAATCATTTATTTTATGCACGTTTAATTAAAAATTACAAAAATATTTATTTTAATAAAAATGAGATTTTTTTCTTATAAAATAGGACCAATATCCTAATTTCAACCAATAAAATGTCACTTTCAAAAGGATAATTAATTTTTATAAAATGGGATTGCTCATCTCGATTTTTCTCAATAAATGCCTAAAAATAATTCTCAAATTTTTAAGTGTGCATGAAGAAACTAATATTTATACTCCAAATAAATATCCCAATTTATGTATGTTTGTTTATTTAATTGATTTTGTTTATTTAATTTTATATTTTGGGAATTGTATTTTTGTCCCAATTTCGTTTTGTAATTTATATTGTATTTTAATTCTTTTATTTATCACTTTTCTTTACCGTTTTATTCGATGAAAATTAATTGTTAAAAGCTCACTTATAATTTAACCAAGACATTAATAAAAGTGAAGTTCCGAACCACTCTCTGGTTTAGACCTCCGAGATTTAATGAACTTTCCCAATTTCTTGTAAATTGGGTGGCGACTCCAAAATACCTCAAAGGTGCCTAAAGGTTTCATGGGGTTAGATAAACTTCCCCAATGTTCTATTGGGTAGGGATTCTAAAATATCTCATGTTACCCAAGATCTAGACACGAACCCTTTTCAGACCCTAAAAGTGGGTGTAAACACCGAGTCCTGAGTCAGCCTAGATCGAAGTTACCCAATGATGATAATTGCCTTCACAGGCTTAAAAGGTTAAAAGTGATGGTTTTCTCGTCAAATTTGCATTTTAGAGTGAAAAATTAAAAAATAATAAAAAATATTTTAAAAAATTAATTTTGAAAAATGGGGACTTAAAATTATAGTGTTTTTAGTCAATTTAAAATTTAAAAATAAAAAAAAAATTCGGATCGCTAGTGTCGGGCGCGGCCAGGCGCCTAGCGCGCTGGGCGCAAAGAGGCGTGCTGCGCGTCGCTAAAGAGCGTTGCGCAGTGTTGTGCGCACTGCGCGCTGGAGCGCGCGATTTCCACGCCTCTGCGCGCGGATTTCGCGCAGCCTCGTTGCGTGAAGCCCGTCGCTCTATAGCGACGGGCTTCGCTCCTCCCCTGGCCGTCGCTATAGGGTCTGATACCCTCTTTTTCAATTTTTCACCCATTTTTCCGATTTTTTCACCCAAAAATCCATTTTTTATCCCATTTTTTTTGGGGTTTTTGAGTTCAAATTAAATTTTAAAATATTTTTTTAGATAATTAATTAATAAAACTTGATTTTATCATTAAAAATAAAAGAATTTTGTGTTAAAATAGGTTTGTTTTTCTTAATTAAATTAGGGCAACCTTTTTTATTTTATAAAGACTTTATGATGAAAAATAAAGGAGGCCTCCACATTTTTTTTAGACCAAAAATTTCCAGAATTCTTCTTCTTCTATTTTCTCTTTAAAAATTTCAGATTTCTCTTTTTAATTAAAAAGGTTTAATTGAAATTGAAAAAATCAATTTTCAATTCTTAATTATTCCAATTAATTTCTTTATTTTTCCTCCATAAACACAAGAAATTAATCATCACTTTGAAATCAATTTCTTTTCAATCTTAAGCATACAAATCAATTCCTTTATTTTCTCCATAAACAAAGAGAATTAATTTTATTGCTAAATTATTCTTTCAAGCAATTTTCCGGAAAATCATCACTTTTCCTTCATCAAATCCAATACTCTGAGGGTAAATATTCTAGGCTCAATTTCTATTCTATTTTATTTTTATTTAATTTATTCATGTATATTTTATTATTTTTATTGTTTTATTTATTGTTTTCATCTATTCATTTGTTGTATTGATCTTATATTCGTTCTATTTAATTGTTTATATATGATTTTATTTTTATTCATGTCAATATTATTTTCTTTTAATTCCTAACATGTAAATGGTTTTATTTTGATTCCTCATTATTTTTAACATGCAAATAATTAATTAATTTTTATTAATCTTTTTGCCATGTAAATAGTTTATATTAATTATGAACACATCAATTAACCTTGTTATATATCATTATTATTTTCATCATTCTTTTGTTTACTAATTTTTATTATTCTTTTTATCATTGTTACATGATTGATTTATTATGATTTGTTTATTTATTCATTTATTATTTTTCACTTATCATCATTATTTTCATTATGTGTATATTTTCATGTACTAATTAATTAACATATTATATTTTATTTTCATCGCATCATTTAATTATTTATCATATATAATGCAGGTTTCTCATTTATTTTGGTTTGTTAACATTTTGATTCCATTATCATTCTTTTCATATCATCTTATTTTATTTTAATTTGTTATTCATTATTTTGTATATTTAATTGATTTAATTGATTTAATTACTAACATTATTTTATTTGTATTTTGTTTTTTATGTCTAAACTCATTTTTTTGATTGATCGTTTTCGCGAGCACACGGGGAGGTCCAAAAGGCTCGCTCGGAATATTTATTTTTCTTTATTTATAATATTTTATTTATTTGGCTTTTTCCTATTTATTTTTGCCATATAATTTTCTTGTAAAATTGTTTATTTAGGCCGGCTAGAAAGAAAGTCACTAAACTATTTTTATTAATTAACTTGATATTTTTTCTAAATAAAAATGGGACCAATGTCTCAATTTTCTCCATCCAAAATCATCACATAAAAATTATTTCATAATAATATGCATGCGAGGACCAATGTCCTCACCATTAATGAATATCTCGATTTATGCATGATCTGTATTTTATTTACAATGGGGGTTGTATTCCGCCCTTAGTTTTATTGTAATATTTTTACATGTGCTTTATTTTACTTATGCTTTTACCGCTTTTTCTTAAATGTATGTTGTGCGCTTTAATTAATTGCATTAAATGTATGTGAAATGGGATGAAATAATAAATTCAAAACTCAATTATAAACTTAACCAAGGTATGAATAAATGAGAAGTCCCGAACTCACTCTAGTCTTTCGGCTCAAAGAGGCGAGAGGTTTACCCTCCAAGACACCTCTTGTGTCACGAGACTTTGACATTAATCCTAGGCTCCTTAGGGCGAGAAGTTTACCTTCCAAGACCCCTTTGGCTGGCCTAAAATGGATACTAAGCACAGTCTTAAGCTCTCTGAGGTGAGAGAAATTTTTTCAATGTTCTATTGGGTGGCGACTCCATGAAACCTTCTTGTTGCCCAACATAAACGCACTTGCGATTTATTGCAAGCTGTCAACGGACCCACAAATGCCCCGATCGCCCTCAAGCGGGCGGTCCCATGGGCGATCGCGGGGATCCGGCGCGCGTCACAGTGGCGACTCCACTGGGGACATACTCGAGACTTCGATTCGAAAGTACCTTGGTTAAAATTTACAATTGAGTTTTAATTTAAACATTTCATCCTTTTTCAAAACTGCATTGCATCTCATTAGAGCCTTAGATCTACGCTAGTTTGGTCCCTCTTTTAGCTCTGGTGCGTTCCCGAAGCACGACCCTATTTTCACTCAATTTAGGAAAGTGTTAAGGATAATCACTAGCCCAAGCCTCGTACCATCAAGGTATATCAAATGGTGACCCGATCGGTCGTTACGCTCGTGATGAGCTAGGCCCGTCGGCAGGGACCATGCTTGGGTAACCCTAAAATATCATCACCCATGACCAAAGCTCATGTAATGGCAATAGATACTTTCCCTAGGTGACATGTACCTTAATATAATGCTTGCTATGTGGGCCATTATATACTGAACAAATTCAACTCAATTAAATGGGCTTTTATCAAAGGCTTTCATGCCCCGGTGGGCCCATCTTAATTTAGTTGAAATGTTTAAATACATAAAGGCCAAAATTCATATGTATGCGCATTAGATAAGAGATATTATGATGCCGGTTTTTCACCGAGCACCATACACATCCATTGGGTTCCCCGCTAACCCATGGATCAAGCCCACCTAGGAAAGAGACCGCATTACCTCGTGTGTGGGAGTAATAAGGTTGGAAGGATCTACTCGCTTGCATGTGATTGTAAATGTTGCATAGCTCACTATCATGCATTGTATATGTCATTCATGCATCATCCTAACAATCTAATTTTTTCAGCCATCATAGATTCATCTAAGTGGACTAGGGGTTCCGACGGTCGGCTAATAAGGACAAATATGCTCTTTGAGTTGCCGGAACTAGTGTCTGACTGGGATTCTGAGTCATCCTCATCAATCAGTGAATCCTCTGTAGAACCACCAATGGCAGAAGAAACCGGAGCATTGACCACTCAAGACCTAGCTCGGAGGCTAGAGGACTTCGAACGGAGAGTGCTAGACATGATGGGTGCCATGTCTGAAAGGATTGCCCATCCACCTGCTGCTCTACAACCACAGGCAGCCCCTCCTCGAGGGCAAGCCGAACCACATGCTGGTGGGGAGGCTCCCTTCGTTGGAGTTGCTGCTCGTCAACCCAACAATGAGCACAGAGCTGATGCACCCATCGAGCCAAGAGGGGAAAGGATTCATAATCCTAATGATGATTTCCTGATGGAGGAGGAAGAAGAAGAGGTGCCAATAGTCCACCAAGCTGCGAGGCCCGGAGCACCCAGAGTAGAGGATAAAGCTTTAAGAGGAATGAGACAGCAGATTGAAGCTATCACCCGCATGCTCTCAGCTGGAAAGGGGGTCAACCCAGAAGACAGAGATCTGGGGGATGAAGAGCTGCTGCCCCAAAGATTCAAGATGCCCGAGCTGCCGAAATTTGATGGCACCTCTGACCCATCCGCCCACATCAAGCAGTACACCCTGGTCATGAAAGGCACAGGGCTGAGCAAGAAGCAGAAGGTGGAATATTTCTGCCTTGGTCTGGTGGGCCCGGCAGTTGACTGGTACCACGGGTTGGATAGGAGGTCCAAGGAGGACTGGGACCTTTTGACCGAAGAATTCATGAAGCAGTATGACTGCAACACCAGGATGGAGGTCACCCTAAAAGACCTCGAGCTTCTACAGCAGAAGAATGATGAGTCATTCCATGAGTACCTTACAAGATGGAGAAACAGGGTCATGGAGATGAAGAGGAAGCCTGACACTGTAGACCAGATCAGGCTATTTATCAGAAACTCATGCCCTTACTTAAGGGACTTGCTCAGTTTTAAGGGGCTCAAGGACTGGGAGTCGCTTAAGGATATCGCTATAGAAGCTGGGGCGGCTTACCTAGCAAAGAAAGCAAGCCAAAATAACTTTGCTGGGAAAGGCTATGGGAACCAGTCGGGATTCAAATCAGGAGGTGCCGGGAGCAGCAACAGCAGAAATGGTAGGACGACAGAGGTCTCAGCTACTGGAGTTGGGCAGGGTCAGAGATACTACTCCAACTTAGGCCACTCTCTATCCTGGGTACTGGAGAGACTAATGAAAGAAGGCAAGTTGCAGCCATTGCCACCCAGACCAGCTTGAGTCAGGGACAGCCGGGACATAGAGGTGATCAGTACTGCGCTTACCACCAGCACACCGGCCATTTGACTGACCATTGCCGTATTCTGAGAAACAAGATCCAGGATCTCATTGACACCAATCAGATCACAGATCCTGAGAAGAGAGAGAAAAAGAAGAAAGCAGGTTATAATACAGTCCCTCCATCGCGAACATGACCGTGTCTTGTAGTCCACTAGTGATATTGCTTTTAGATGCTGGAATCTTTTTATTTCTGGAACTTTTTATGTTACAATTTTCTGTTTGTAATAAAGAGAACAACTTTTGCTTATTTGTATGATATTTCTATTGATTTCATTTCGCATGATCATAACACATTTATTTTGACATTAATTCAAATAATATGGCTGCATTTAATCTCGAAACTTTGGGAAATCCCAAAGAAAATCTTGATAGCATCTAATATAACTCCTGAAGAGAGGAAATTCTTGAGAGATAGAAAAAAAAAAGAGATAAAAAAATAAAAAAAAAAGGGCCTTTGCTTGGACTTGAAATGACATGACACTTGACTAAGATATTTTGGGGGCGATGCTGCTTCAATATAATAACGAACGAAGCTTACAAAAGCCAATCTTTTCTCCTCAAACATTCAAGATGAATGCAGTGCAGCCAAACACAATCCAATCCCTCATTGGAGTCAAACCATGGAAATTTCTTTCTTTCCAAACCTTTTGAGATATGCACCCCAGAGCCAATCAAGACCAATCTTTAATCATATAAGGCCAGCAGTGACCCTTGTGACTTAGGAGGACAGCTCGTTCCCAAAAAAAAAAAATATATATGAAAAAAAAACCATAGTCCTATCCTAAGCCATAGTTTGGTCTTAAACCATCTGAGGCCAATTCCATTCAAACCATTAAAGGTTACTTCAGAAATTGAGCCACCTAAAGCCAACAAAAGGAAGATACAGACTTTCACATCTAAAAATCCAAGCAAAGAAATTCACTATTTCAACTGGCTTGCACAATGCCCAATAATAAAACTTTGGTGCTAAAAAGAATCATCGTCAGAAAGGGCAGCTTCCCCAATTAATAAAGACGAATGCAAGTTTAATCAATACCGACGGACTGAAGAAGGTTAATAAAAAAAAAAAAAATTGAGAGAAAATCTTCAATCATGAAAACCCGAGAGGGCTGATTGATAACAGGAGTTTGATGCTTTCAAGATCTATCCCGAGGTTAGCTGAGGTCTTGTATTTTTTGAAACTAATGACAAATAATGATCATGCTTGATGAAATCAAATTGAAACATATGCATTTCTGCAATGATGTGATCAGAGCAGTTTACTTTGTGTGACCAAAGTCGCCTATTGTCCATCGCTCAAGCGCTTCAGCCGATTCATCCTGCTATCAAATGAGAAGAATCAAGCTCATGCAACCATGTCCTAAGACTCCCGAAAGATTCTTGCAAACAACTTCAGCAATCTTCAAAAAAAAAAAAGAAAAAAAGAGCCGTTAGAGTGAAAACCGTAACTGGCGCTCTAAGCAAAAACTAGGCAAAAGGATAGGGTGAAAACCTGAAAACAGGCAGTTTGTCCTTCAAAAAAAAAAAGAAGAAAGAGAAAAGCTGCTGGATTGGGTTGGGTCCATTCCAGGCAAAAAATAAGGCACAGGGTTATGTGAAAATCCACAAAGGACGCATCCCCCACTAGGAAAAGCTAGTGTGAAAATCCACAAGGGACGCACTACCTTCAAATAATGACTACAGGTACCGGATGAGGATCTCGCAATCCCGAAGGGCATGAAATTCAAAAGCAGCGTAAAAGGCATCAATCCTATTGCAAATTGCAGCTAGCCCGGCTATCATCTCCAAGTCCACATAGATGAATTTTTATCCTGCATTCCCGCATGACTCATGCATTTCACTTGCATGCTCACTATTTTTCCTGCATATTTTAGTTTCCCTATTTTGCAAAAAAAGAGATTTGATGCGGACACCAACCAAAGCCGAGTGACGACATCAGTCCAAGCAATCAACCAAAGACCTCTTCGGGGGCAGACCTCAATCGAAGACCTCTAAGGGGGCAATCAACCAAAGACTTCTCAGGGAGCAGCAAGCCGAAGACCTCTCAGGGGGCAATCAACCAAAAACTTCTCAGGGAGCAGCAAATGGAAGACCTCTCAGGGGGCAATGAACCGAAGACCTCTCAGGGGGCAATGAACTGAAGACCTCTCAGGGGGCAATGAACTGAAGACCTCTCAGGGGGAAAACGATCAATCAACTAAAGACTTCTCAGGGAGCAGCAAATTGAAGACCTCTCAGGGGGCAATCAACCAAAGACTTCTCAGGGAGCAGCAAACTGAAGACCTCTCAGGGGGCAAACGATCAATGAACTGAAGACCTCTCAGGGGGCAAACGATCAATGAACCGAAGACCTCTCAGGGGGCAATGAACTAAAGACCTCTCAGGGGGCAAACGATCAATGAACTGAAGACCTCTCAGGGGACAAACGATCAATGAACTGAAGACTTCTCAGGGGGCAATGAACCGAAGACCTCTCAGGGGGCAAACGATCAATGAACCGAAGACCTCTCAGGGGGCAAACGATTGATGAATCGAAACCTCTCAAGGGGCAATCAACCGAAGGGCTAACAAATAGCACCACTTCAACAAACGAAAATACACCATGGTAATAACCACCATCTCAGAATTCTCCAGTTCGGAAAGACGGCTGACTCAGGTACTTGTCTCTTTCCTTTTCTTCTTTACGTTTAGACTCACCTAGACACTAGTGTACTAGATTCCCCTAAACTGGGGGCAACTGTAAACACCGAGTCCTGAGTCAGCCTAAATCGAAGTTACCCAATGATGATAATTGCCTTCACAGGCTTAAAAGGTTAAAAGTGATGGTTTTCTCGTCAAATTTGCATTTTAGAGTGAAAAAATAGAAAATAATAAAAAATATTTAAAAAATTAATTTTGAAAAATGGGGGCTTAAAATTATAGTGTTTTTAGTCAATTTAAAATTTAAAAAAAAAAAAAATTTCGGATCGCGAGTGTCGGGCGCGGCGGCAGCGCGCAGGCGTGCTGGCGCCCAGCTAGTGGGCGCCCCGCCCAGCACACAGGCGCCCAGGTGTCCAGTGCGCTGGGCGCGAAGAGGCGACGTGCAGTGTCGCCAATGCTGCGCGTCGCGCAGCGTTGTGCGCACTGCGCGCTGGAGCGCGCGATTTTCGCGCCTCTGCGCGCGGATTTCGCGCAGCCTTGCTGCATGAAGCCCGTCGCTTTATAGCGACGGGCTTCCCTCCTCCGTCGCTATAGGGTCTGATACCCTCTTTTTTTATTTTTCACCCATTTTTCCGATTTTTTCACCCAAAAATCCATTTTTTATCCCATTTTTTTGGGTTTTTGAGTTCAAATTAAATTTTAAAATATTTTTTTAGATAATTAATTAATAAAACTTGATTTTATCATTAAAAATAAAAGAATTTTGTGTTAAAATAGGTTTGTTTTCCTTAATTAAATTAGGGCAACCTTTTTTATTTTATAAAGACTTTATGATGAAAAATAAAGGAGGCCTCCACATTTTTTTTAGACCAAAAATTTCCAGAATTCTTCTTCTTCTATTTTCTCTTTAAAAATTTCAGATTTCTCTTTTTAATTAAAAAGGTTTAATTGAAATTGAAAAAATCAATTTTCAATTCTTAATTATTCCAATTAATATCTTTGTTTTTCCTCCACAAACACAAGAAATTAATCATCACTTTGAAATCAATTTCTTTTCAATCTTAAGCATACAAATCAATTCCTTTGTTTTCTCCATAAACAAAGAGAATTAATTTTATTGCTAAATTATTCTTTCAAGCAATTTTCCGGAAAATCATCACTTTTCCTTCATCAAATCCAATACTCTGAGGGTAAATATTCTAAGCTCAATTTCTATTCTATTTTATTTTTATTTAATTTATTCATGCATATTTTATTGTTTTTATTGATTTATTTATTGTTTTCATCTATTCATTTGTTGTATTGATCTTATATTCGTTCTATTTAATTGTTTATATATGATTTTATTTTTATTCATGTCAATATTGTTTTCTTTTAATTCCTAACATGTAAATGATTTTATTTTGATTCCTCATTATTTTTAACATGCAAATAATTAATTAATTTTTATTAATCTTTTTGCCATGTAAATAGTTTATATTAATTATGAACACATCAATTAACCTTGTTATATATCATTATTATTTTCATCATTCTTTTGTTTACTAATTTTTATTATTCTTTTTATCATTGTTACATGATTGATTTATTATGATTTGTTTATTTATTCATTTATTATTTTTCACTTATCATCATTATTTTCATCATGTGTATATTTTCATGTACTAATTAATTAACATATTATATTTTATTTTCATCACATCATTTAATTATTTATTATATATAATGCAGGTTTCTCATTTATTTTGGTTTGTTAACATTTTGATTCCATTATCATTCTTTTCATATCATCTTATTTTATTTTAATTTGTTATTCATTATTTTGTATATTTAATTGATTTAATTGATTTAATTACTAACATTATTTTATTTGTGTTTTGTTTTTTATGTCTAAACTCATTTTTTTGATTGAGCGTTTTCGCGAGCACACAGGGAGGTCCAAAAGGCTCGCTCGGAATATTTATTTTTCTTTATTTGTAATATTTTGTTTATTTGGCTTTTTTCTATTTATTTTTGCCATATAATTTTCTTATAAAATCGTTTATTTAGGCCCGCTAGAAAGAAAGTCACTAAACCATTTTTATTAATTAACTTGGTATTTTTTCTAAATAAAAATGGGACCAATGTCTCAATTTTCTCAATCCAAAATCATCACATAAAAATTATTTCATAATAATATGCATGCGAGGACCAATGTCCTCACCATTAATGAATATCTCGATTTATGCATGATCTGTATTTTATTTACAATGTGGGTTGTATTCCGCCCTTAGTTTTATTGTAATATTTTTACATGTGCTTTATTTTACTTATGCTTTTACCGCTTTTTCTTAAATGTATGTTGTGCGCTTTAATTAATTGCATTAAATGTATGTGAAATGGGATGGAATAATAAATTCAAAACTCAATTATAAACTTAACCAAGGTATGAATAAATGAGAAGTCCCGAACTCACTCTGGTCTTTGGGCTTAAAGAGGCGAGAGGTTTACCCTCCAAGACACCTCTTGTTTCGAGAGACTTTGACGTTAATCCTAGGCTCCTTAGGGCGAGAAGTTTACCTTCCAAGACCCCTTTGGCTGGCCCAAAATGGATACTAAGCGCAGTCTTAGGCTCTCCGAGGCGAGAGAAACTTTTCCAATGTTCTATTGGGTGGCGACTCCATGAAACCTCCTTGTTGCCCAACATAGACGCACTTGCGATTTATTGCAAACTGTCAACGGACCCACAAATGCCCCGATCGCCCTCAAGCGGGTGGTCCCATGGGCGGCCGCGGGGATCCGGCACGCGTCACAGCAGGCCCTCCGAAAAACTATTAAGCTGGTTCCGGCGCGTCACACTCGTGCGGAATTCATTCTAATTACAAAATACAAGGACATTTCGCATCAAGCCAACACAATTCTAAATGCTTTTCTATTCTATAGTCGCCCATAAACGTCTAAACTTATACTTTGATACCAATAAAATTGTAACACCCCTTACCTATATGTAGGAAAGCTCACCCTTCGTAGAGAGGTGAGTGGCCCTATAGGCAAGGGCTGCCACAACCACAAACAAAGCATGCAGAATACAATCAATATAACACACACATCTCTATACGTACTTTACTATACAAGTAACAGAATCTGAGTTAACAAAATTTTCTTTCGCATACATCTCATTCGGGGAATACCGGTTTCAAAATAACTAAATTTTTTCAAAACTCATTCAATCATATATATATATATATATATATATATATATATATATATATATATATATATATATATATATATATATATACACATTACAAAGTTGAATTACAAAACGATCTTTATATATATACAAATTCGAAGTCTTACAAAATTACATAACTAGAAACTTCCAAACTTTACATAAGTGTAGATTTCAGTATAATATATTACAAAATGGATTACAATACAAAAACTTTACATTCAGAGATTACAAATTACAAAAGTTTAAACACCTAACAAAACCCATCCTATTGTGTTGGCCTTGGCTGCTGCGGATTAATCCTCCCAAAATCTCCGACTGCTTCCACACCTGCACGGATGAAACACCATTGCTAAGCCCAATGGCTTAGTGGAGAAAACAAGAGATGAACGATCACTCACAGTGGACATCAATGCAATTCACATACACATGGCACATATATATGAATAAAGCATCGTAAGCTTAAAACCATACATTGCATTCATCAAATAATAACTTCACTTTATACATTTCATGTCAGTTCAATTCATAAATTCACATGATTCCATATCATATACATACACATAGCTATGCCTGCAAACTCAGAGTGGTGGATAATGGGTAAATGCATAGGTACTAGTAGGTACAAACAGATATTCTCTTTTTCAAAAAATAACGCATAAGGATTTTAAGCAAGATCCAATTTATAGGAATCCCTAAGGATTCAAACGCATAGGGCCCTGATCAGGGTCCAAAAAAACGCATAGGCTATAGCAAACAGAACCCTACAGGCATGCCTATCTATCCACAACGTGAATATTATAGGCTAAATCTATTAATTCAATTATGGCATACATGGTATAACATATTATAGTTTATACATTGATTCATGCATATAAATCATAAGTTAGAAACCATGCAAAGTATGTCAAACGAGGAACATACATAGCACAGAGGAGGGTCGCGCTCGCGACAGAGATGAAATTCATGATAGGTCACGCCCACGACTACCGATCGCGCCGCGACAGAGAGCTGGGCTGCCTCTATCGTGCTCGCGACAGAGGGCGAAAAGGCCTTGGTTGCGCTCGTGATAGAGAACAACCGAGCAAAAGTTTGGCTTATCGAGCTCTTTGTTGCGGTCGCGATAGAGCCGAGCATCACGCTCTAATACCGATCTCCACAGCTCTCCTCAAGCCAAACCTTCCCAAAAACATTCAATTAACCTTAAAATTTTTACACAACCATCACAAGATAATCAAAACTTGTTACCCATTATATTAACTAGATTTTACACTTAAAAGAAGTGACTAAAAGGCAAAAGAAATAATTAAAACAACAAACCTTCAAACCCGAAAAATTCCAATTTTCACATAAAGTCACTCCTAAATTCTATACTCTACCTCCAATCCCAATTTTCTATTCCCAATCACCAAAACATAATTCAAACATGCAACTAACCACATTTTCAACCTCAATTTCTCAAAACTCATGTCAATAGCTCAGAAGTAAAACTCATTCAAAATCACATAAATTCCCAAACCTTAGCTCTTAAGCTCCTCAAGGTTCAATTAGCAGCACTTTCGCCCACTTTCTCTTTCCCCTTCGCTTCTCTAGCTGGAATTTCTAAACAATCAACCAAATCACACCATTTACTAAAACATAAACTCATAGCCAACCAGCAAACAACCCAGGAAAAGAAGAGAAGTAAGAGAAGAAAGAGAAGAGGAAGAAGAGAACTATTCACTTACCTGAATAATTCTTGAATTGCCAAAAACTAACCAAAAATTACAGCAACTAGGAGAAGAATTTGGGACAAGGGAGAAGAAGAAGAAGAATGTGAGGAACAAGAGAGAGGAGGGCAAAATTCTACTCTCTCACGTTCTCTCTCTTGGCTTTTAAAGCCAATCCTATCCACTCCTCTCTCCTCATCCCACCATCCACTTGTTACTCTTTTCTAGTAACTTTAGCAATTCTCTCTTCTAATCATTCTTTTCTTCTCAAAACTCACTCAAACTACAATAATAAAAGCTGCCACATAAATATACCCTTTAAACTTCTAAAACACGCAATTAAGTCCCTAGAATCAATAATAATAATAACCTATACTTCTACAAAAATATTGAACACGTCCTAAACATACATACATACATACATACACAACACACACTTAGGTTGCTTTTATACTTCAAAAATGCTTAAAACTACTAGGGTACGAGTTAGGGACCTCACATAGCCACAATCACAGGATCGTGCTAACTGTTCCTATCTTCTAAAACAACAATTTTGCATTTTCCTTAACCCTTTATTTGGATTGGTGGAATTGAGGGTTATTGAAGGGAAAGTAAGTTAAATTCAACCTACTTCCACTATTTGGTTTGCAAAATAGCAGAGTAAATAGGAGTAAATCAAGGGAAATTAGATTTCCTAATTTACCCTTATTCCTCTAAAATATTTCCTCCCAATTTTGAGAAAAAGTAGAGGAAATAGAGAGAATGGAGGATAAAGAACCATATTTTACACACTGGATTGAACAAGATAATTCAGAACTTATTGGCAAGAACTCATCAGTAGTAAGATAAGTAGCAGACAAAAGTAAAATTCAGAACCAGAGAGCAAAATTACACTTCTATACTGTACCTTAGATTTGGTGTTGATATGGCTAACATCGGTGGTGACGCCAGAGATGCGTGCAGTATCATAGAGAGTGAGGTTAGAAACAAGAGGTGAGAGAGTAGAGGTGAGGAAGAAGATAGTGGGAATGGGAAATGGGATTTACTTTATAACTATTTACTCTATAACCAAATAATAGAAACTAAAATCTAAGTAAATAAAATTTTTATTACTCTTATTTCCCTTCATTTCCCCTCATTAAAGTAAATTCAACTTAATCCCATCCAAACAAAAGGTAATTGATTCCTTCCTTACATAGAAACCAAAGAAAGCGCGATCGTGAAAGAGCTCAGGCTCACTCTGGTAACAAGGGCAAGAATAAGGATGCCGGATTGACCCCTAAACAGCGTTGCGAGAGGTACTAATTTTGCTCGCAATATTTTTGGTCTTTTCTCTTGGAAGATCCAATTCAGTTTTAGTTTTCCTTGATTAGGGTTTTTCTCCATAACTATTCCTGTGTTTATATGATTTAGGTCTAATGCCCTTTTTAATTTCTCTTTTGTGTTTTTCCTTCTAGCAATTCTTGTTGCTTACCTTGCATATTCAGTGTTATACAGCTTCTGTTAATATTGGATTGTATTAATGGAGAAATGAATGTCAAGTTGGGAAGACTTGATAAAAACTAGAGAATGAGATTGTAATTTAAGGTGCTTTACAATCATGGTTAAAGATCTGCTAATCTTGATGCAAAAGTGTAACTAGGGGGCTTTTACGCTGCAGTTTTACTTTGTTCACTTTTGTTACAGTTGGGGATGTTTCATTTCCATCTTAACTCTATAGCCTTTACTTCCTTGTTCAATTTTTGCTCATGTTGTGCAGCTTTTCTATCTATTTTATTTTCAGTTAATAAGCATATCTTGCATGCTTGCTTGATAATTACTAAGAACTAAGAATTTACTAATTCTTAATTTCATTTGCTGTGATGGTAAATTCACTAGAATTGTGTTGGTCAGCAGATACCCATTTCAAATATTTTGAGGTGGACAACACATCCTTTGGTTGAAAATATTGTCTTCTATATTGATATTTATATCAGGTTTCTTGTATTTTTTATCGAGGCTTAATTTTGAAATTGAAACGCTAATCTTTCATGAGGGTAAGTAATTCTTAAGGAATGGATAAAGTATTTAGTTATGTGCTTTCTCTCACATTTGACTTACTATTGCTTAAATTGTCATTCATTTAAGTAGTGAGAAAAGAGAAGAAAGCTAAAGAAAAAGAAGAATGGTTGCTTGAAGGATTTGAAGAAAGAATAAAAGAAAAAGGAATGATAAGCACTAGGAGGATTTGTGACACATTGTGGATGAAACTCAATAATTGAGGCATTATCAGTAGGGAAACCAATGGTTACATGGCCAGCTTTTATGGATCAATTTTACAATGAGAAGTTGCATTAAAGTCCTTAATTAAGTTTGGATCCTATAAAATCTTATAAAATTTTGTCTTATATTCTTTCTTTTATATGTATCTCTCAGCAATTGGCATATAGAATTTCTCACATTATGGTTTTCTTTATCTCTTAACTTTTGTAATTTAATCCTCTTAAATTTATTAGCTATTATGTTTTAATGTACAAATATTAATAATGATTACATTTTTATCCATTAATTTTAATCTTATCTTATTTAGCATATTATGTATCTGTATCTCTATGCTTATACTTTGTGCAGATCATCCATCTTTGACGCCAAGGCTAGAATTGCTTTGAATGAGAACTTTGTGAAGCTTGTCTCTTGGTATGACAATGAATGGGGATACAGTAAAATTAATAATTTGGAAAATAGATTGATGATAATTAACAAAAATTAGATAAAGTAAGAAATAATAAATAAAATGATAAAAGTAAATAGCAGTCGATAGAATATAAAATAAAAGTATAATAAAGGTATTAAGTAAAATGTTATATGGTGAACAATTTTCACAAGATTATGGCTAATGGAGAAAATTAAAGAATATAAGTTGAAAAGAAAAATAACAATAATATTAATGATAGTGATAATAATGTTAGTTATAGCAGTAATAATATTGATTAAAAAAAATATTTAGTCACTAGATGATTTAATAAAGATTATTAAGAAGTGAAACTGGGAGGTATTTAAAAGTAATAGCAAGTGTGATAATAATAGTGATTGTAAAGTGAAATAATGAAATATAAGTAAAAGAAAATGATAGTAAAGGTAACAATAACAATAATAAGAGTAAAGGGGTGTATAATAATAATAATAATAATAATAATAATAATAATAATAATAATAATAATAATAATAAGGATGAATATACAAATATATAAGTTATTTATAAGGCGTGTACATTAAAGAATGAGACACTAATGATAAAAGAAATAAAAAAAGAGGTACAAAATAATTATAAGATTATATATATATATATATATATATATATATATATATATATATAATCTTATAATTATTTTGTACCTCTTTTTTTTTTATTTCTTTTATCGTTATTGTCTCATTCTTTAATGTACATACCTTATATATATATATATATATATATATATATATATATATATATATATATATATATATATATATGTATGTATGTATATATATACATATACAGATATATATCTATATACACATACATATGTATATGTACATACATGTGTGTATGTGTACACATACATGTGTGTATGTGTACATATACATGTGTATATGTATATACACATATATGTATATACACATATATGTATATACACATATATGTATAGACATATATATATACATATGTATATACATGTATATATACATATATGTATATACATGTATATATACATATGTATATATATATGTAGATGTATATATATATATATATAAGGAAGTGGAATAGTAAATATTGCAAATTGGGATGTAAATTGATTAAGAAAATGAAAGAAAGTTAATACATTAAAGGCATGGGTTTGATTTTGCATGAATGTGTGAATGTATATGTGTTTGTACAGCTTGATGGAAAATATTAGATGTGTATCCACCACTGAGCATTATATGCTCACGCGTAATGTTTTACTGCATGCAGGTTGTGGAAGGTAGAAAGACTTGAAGAGATCAAGGTTTTGCTAATGGTCGAGAAGAGTGAAGGGAAGCAAGCCTAGATACGTATGAGTTATGGCATGTTATATGTTCGTGTTGGATGTAATAAAGTATATGAGTGGACAAGTTTATATGCATGTACAAGTGTAAATTTTAATAACAGTGTATGGACTGTTATATGATTTATGTGTATGAATGTTATTTATGGTTAGAACAAAAATTTACCCGCTATATCGTAACGTACATTATAACTCATGACATTAGTAACGATGTGACATCAGATATCCGTACCAATTTCTGGTATTGGGTGTTACATATTTAGTGGTATCACAGCAAAAGCTTAGGCAATTCTAGGACCAAATGAAGTTGTGATAAGGAGAAAGTGACACATATACATGCCATGAGTAAGTACTGCTGATTATCAGAATACAGAAGATAACGACAAATATATAAAGTATTGAATATTGAATTAAGGCTTAATACTATTTCTCGACCAGTAGTTGATGGAAGGTCAAGAGAGTTTGTCAGAAGTGTTAAAGCTATGTTTGATGGTTGAGTAATAAGATTAGAGATGGAGAAGGAAAATATCCCCATGTGTGAAGATTTATGGCATGACCAAAGGGTACGTACCCAGGAGCAATTATGAAATGGTAGTAACCACAGCTGTGATATACAAATAAATTTCGAGCATGAAATTTTTATTAGTGGGGAAAAGTTGTAGTGGCCCAAATTTTAGTATTCGTGGGCCGTGAATAGTACCATTCGGAGTTGAAAAATATTTTATTGGACCATTGGGAAGTATAAGTTTGCAGGAATCTGAGGATGAAATTTGAGGTGAAATTGAGGTCAAATAGACCCTCAAAAGTAAAAAAAGTAAGAAAAAGTCACGATTCGGTTCAAATAGTGAATCGATTTGACTAAAATTTAACCGAACCTATAAATGGTGCTAGAGACCTTTGAAAAATTATTCGATAATGTGGACTCACTCTAAATAATATGGGAGATGTTATGGTAATGAAAAATTAATTTTATGGTGATACAGAAATTGGTAAGAATTTATTGGATTGAAAAGTGGTATCCGATTGACCAAAAAATATTCATGTAATCTAATAAATATATTTTAAGAATTATGGATGCATTTTATGAGAAATTGAGCTTGGGAAGTGGTTGTGACACGCATCGGACCCGACCAGTTCCCAGAAACTCACTTTTAGGGCCCGAGAAGGGTTTGCGTCTTTTGATCTTGGACAATCATTAGATATTCTAGACACCTCCTTCCAATAGAATATTGCAAAGATCATCTAATCCCATGAAGCTTTTAGGCGCTTTTGAGGTATTTTGGAGTCTCCAACCAATTTACAAGAAATTGGGAAAGTTCGTCTAACCTTGGAGTCTAAACCAGACAAAGATTCAGAACTTTACTCTTATTAATGCATTGGTTAATTATAAATAGGTTTTTAATTCTAAAAATTTTATCTCTCTTCTCACACGGTCATGCATTAAAAATAAAGTGCAAATCAAGCAGTAAAGAAAGCAATCTAAAGAAAGATAAAAAAAATGGGACAAAATACAATCCCCCAAAATAAAAAAGTATTAAAATTTGGAACAAAAATACAATCCCCCAAATAAAATCAAGCAAAACAAAAATAAATAATAAACATGAATAAGGAAATAAACATTTATAAATCGGGATATTTATTTAAGATAGAAATATTGATTCTTTTATTTTCACTTAAAAAGTCGAAAAGTTATTTTTTAATATTTATCGAAAAAATCAAGATAAGTGATCCCATTTTGAGAAAATTAACTCGTTTTTTAAAAAGTGAGTTTTTATGGGTTAAAATTAGGACATTGGTACCATTTTATTAGACAAAAATCTCAATTTATTAATATAAAACTTTTTGTGACTTTTAATTAACGTGCATAAAAATAAATAAATTTATTACAAATTATATAATAAAAACAAATAAAAGCAAAATAATAAGAAATAATAAAAATACTAAAATATGACAAATCCCACCAAAATGGTGTCTTCAAATCTCCATGGGTTCCCATTTGCCATTGAAAAATATCACACATAAAAATAAGTATTGAAATAAAATAAATAAATAAAAGTGATGTTTGTAATAAAAGATGAATTTAAACATGTAACATATGAATTAAAATAGATAAAATAAAATGTATCATGTATGACAAATCAATTAAATGACATAATAAAAATAAGTAACTTAACATATTAACAATTCAACATGCATGAAAACATAAATAATAATAATAATAATAATAATAATAATAATAATAACAATAATAATCACAATGATAATAATAATAAAATACAATAACAACAAACAAGATGAACAATCAAGCAAGTAAAAATAAAAAAGAAATAAACAAAATATGTTAAAGCATGTTAAATAATAATAATAATAATAATAATAATAATAATAATAATAATAATAATAATAATAATAATAATAATATGACCAATCAAATAAATATGCAAGAATAAAATAAAATATGCTAAAAATACTAAATCACATAAACAATTTAAAAAATAACAAAAGATTTAAAAATCTACATGATGACTAATTAATTGTAAACAAAAATTAAATTAAAAATTGAGCTTAGAATGCTTACTCTTAAAACTTGATTTGATAAATGAAGGTAGATGATCAATTTCCTTGTCTTAATTTATAAGAATAAGATTAGAAAAATAAAATATTGAAGAGAAATTTCATCTCAAGAACAAAAAATTAGTTTTTTTGTCTCAAGAAAAATATTGTTAAATAAAAAGAAAAAAATTTTCAAGAACACAAATTGTTCTTTTTGCCTTAAGAATTAACTTAGGAAATCGTTTAGAAAATTAGGAGAATTTGCTTTAGAAGAAGAAGAAGAAGAAGAAGAATTTTCTTAAGAAAATCCCCCCTAATTCTCTTCCAAAAACAATCATTTTATACCTTCTAACAAAATTAGATTTTTGTTGAATTAAATTAAATCAATTTAATTCCCATAATCACAAAAAATTGAAGAATTTTAAAGGTTTAGAAGACAAAAGGTTTTAAAATTAAATTCTACAAAAAAACACTAAAAAAAGGCCAAAAAATGCCCAAAGGGCTGCTGGATGGGTGACAGGGCCGAGTGATGCCCGTTGGCGTGCGCGAGGGACACCCTGTGCGTCGCTCGCGCGCTGTGGGCGTCGCCCAACGTTGCTTGAGGTGCGCAGGCGAGGGACACCAGCGCGCGCAAGCCCCAGCACGCTGCCCACTGCCAAAAATATTTTTTTATTTTTTTTATTTTTTTTAAAAATTTAACAAAAACATTATCATTTCAAAACCCTCATTTTAATCTTAAAATAATTTTTAAAATATTTTTAAAATATATTTTTATTTATTTTTAATAAATCAATTTGACAAAGAAATCATCACTTCTAACTTTCATTTTTGCCTATAAATAGGCACAATTAATTTCATCATTGGCTAATCCTGATCTGGGCTGTCTCGGGACCCGGTGTCTATAGTTGCCCCCAGTTTTGTGAAAACTAGTGCATAGGTACTTAGGTGGGCCAAAACTCAGAGAAAAGAAGGAAAGAGACACGTACCTGAGGCAGCCGTCTTTCCGAACTGGATGATTTTGTTGAGGTGGTTATTACCAGATTTTCAGCATGTTATTCTTTGCTAAAGCGAGTTACCGTGATCGTGTAAATCCTCGTTGAAGTGGTATTTACCGTCAGCGTGTAAATCTTTGTTCAAGTGGTAGTGCCGTGGTCGTGCTAACCTTCCGTGAAATGGTAGTGCCGCCATCGTGCTAACTGTAGACACCGGGTCCCGAGGCGGTCCAAGATCAGGATTACCCGATGATGAGAATGATACCGGCTTACAGGCAGATGTGTCAAAAATGATATTTCCCTTGTCGAGACCCTTATTTTTTTTCATCATAAAAAATTATTATTAATTTTAATCCTAAAAATAATATTATTGGAAAGTGTTATTTTTGATATTTGAAAAAAAAGGGAAATTAAATTAGTTATTTAATTTAATTGAATTAAATTAATTAATTGATTTAATTGAAAAAGGAAAATTAAATTAGTTATTTAATTTAATTGAATTAAATTAATTAATTGATTTAATTGAAAAAGAGAAATTTTAAGTTAGTTAATTAATTGAAAAAAAAGGAATTTAAAAGGTTTTTTTTCAAAAATTATATATATATATATATATATATATATATATATATATATATATATATATATATATATATATATATATGCCTTAAAAGTGGAATAAGTGGCCAAATGGCCACTTATTCATTTAATGGTCGCGTGATGGCAAAGTGGCCATCACGCGGCCACTTTTGAATTTTGGCCAAGGGGGCCGCGCGGTGGTCACTTGGCCACCACGCGGCCACTTGCCGCTCTGCAGGGACACCACGCGTGTCCCTCCGCGATGTCCCGCGCAGGCAACCGCGGTGCCCTTGCACTGCGCGCGATTGCTCCTGGCACGAGTGTTTCGCCCCACTCCACGCGACCACCTGGTCTTTGCCTCGTTTTCTGCAATTTTCAGTCTGTTTTATTCTATTTTCTTTCACTTTTTTATCCTATTTTCGATCAACTAAAATAAAACTCCTCTGTCTCTTTCTATTTTGAGCCAAGGCACACAGTAAAATGGGATTCAATACTCAATTTTTAGGGGGACGACAACTATTTTTCAAGGGGAGGTTTTTGAGTTTTGCTCTCTAACTTTTTTCTTTTACTCTCCAGGAAACATTTTCTTCAAAAATTCTTAAGTTTTCTTCTCAAGTTTTAATCTTTGTTACTCTAAAAATATTTAATTTTGGGTTTGATTTGAGCAAGAAAAATCAATTTTCTTTGCTTTTTCATCCCACAAAAAATATTTTCTAGAGTTAGTTTATTCAAAAATACAAATTTTACATTTTTATTTTCCGCCTATCACCGCAAAAATCGACAAGGGGAACGAATTGAGACATCCTATTTCCGATCTAGAAAAATTCTGAGGGTAAACACTTTGGACCCTTTCTTATTTAATTTTATTTTATTTTGTATTTATTTGTTATTATTATTTTTGATGTCATTTTATTTTGAGTATTTTGGTGTGATTAATATTACCAATGATAGATCTTTTTCACTTGTTCTAGTTTGATTTCCTTTTTTTTATTTTCCAGTTGGCATTAATCATTCCTATTATAATTATTGTGTCCCTGTGGCCTTCATTTTCATTAGTGTTATTATCTTTTATTATTATTATTATTATTTGTAATTATTCAATATCCTATTATTATTATTATTTTTATTATTATATTGGTTGCTATTAACATTCTGTTAACATTACCATTATTATTATTATTATTATTATTATTATTATTATTATTATTATTATTATTATTATTATTATTATTATTATTTAACATGCTGTTTTACATTTATTATTATTATTATTATTATTATTGCCATGATTTTGCTTTTGTGATTGCCATTGTTTGTTGTCATAATTGTTGTTACTTGTTATTATATTAGTGTTCATGTTTACTATTAATATTCTGTCGCCATTAATGTCCTTATCATTATAATTTGCATTTATTTCATTAATTTGTCTAGAGTTATTCACTAATGTTTTCCGATATTATTTTTGTATGAGATTTAATTTGAGTCGGGCTACGTGAGCGCCCCGCGACTCCCTCGGAGGGGTCGCGACACATGGAGGGTCATATCGGTTTGGGGTGAGATCTTTCCAATCCCTCTCTTCATGTTGTGATTATTTATAAATAATTATTTTATTTATGCACGCGTGAGATAAAAAGTCACAAAAATACTTTTACAATTAAATTGAGTCTTTTCACTAACAAAATTGGGACCAATGTCCATTGTTTTGGCCTAACAATAAAAATATCACAATTAAAACGAATAGTCAATTTTCTCCAAAATGGGATCACTCATCCCGGTTTTTATTCAAACAATCAAAACGACTCTTCGAACCCTCTTTAAATTAATACGAAGGAACCAATGTTCCTAAATTTGGAACAAGTGCGAAAGAACTAATGTTCCTAAAATAATGTCCCGATTTATGTATGTCTTTTTATTTCATTTTTGGGTGAGTGTTTAAATTTATGTTCTTTCATTTTGCGCCCTTGTAATTAATTTTGGGGCAACTTTATTTATTTTTGGGGATTGTATTTCGTCCCATTTATATCTTCAATTCCTTTCAATGGGGTTGTATTCTGTCCCTATTTCTCTTGTAATTGCGTGCTTGCGTGTTTACCGCTTTCATTTATTGCTTTCTTTATTTACTTTATTTATCGCTTTTATTTATTTTCTTTACGTGCTTTCAAGGCACTATTTAATTAAATGCGTCGCTCATGTGAGATGAGAGATATAATTTTAAGAAGTTAAAAACCCATTTATAATTAGCCAAAGCATAAATAAGAGGGAAGTTCAATACCATATCTCTGGTTTAGACCGTTAGAGGTGAGAGACTTTTTCCCAATTTCTTGCAAATTGGGTGGCGACTCCAAATGCCTCAAAGGTGCCTTTAGGTGTCATTAAACTAGGTTGTTCCCCCCAATATTCTATTGAGAGGAATACACCGATGATGTCTCATGGCGCCCATGATCAAAAGACGCGAACCAGTCCCTCGAATCCCAATGGCGGATTCACAAGCGAGGGCCCTTGCTGGGTACCATCGGCGCGCGTCACAGTGGCGACTCCACTGGGGACTTGTGTTTGAGATTTCGCTCCGAAAGTGCTTTGGTTAAAATGTATAATTGGGTTTTTAAAACTTAAAATTATATCTCTTTTTAAAAATTTGCATTGCATCTTAGAGCCTTAGAATCACGCTAGTTGGTCCCTTCTTACCTCGGTGCGTTCCCAAAGCACGACCCTACTTTCACTCATTGTAGGGAAGTTTTAGGGATAATCACCAGCCCAAGCCTTGTACCTTTCGGTATATCAAATGGAGACCCGATCGATCGCTACGCTCGTGATGAGCTAGACCCGTTGGCAGGGACCATGCTTGGGTAGCCCTAAAATTTCATCACCTTGACCAAAGCCCATGTAATGGCAAGTAGAAACTTCCCCTAGGTAGCATGCTCCTTAATACAATGCTTGTGATATGGGTCATCACGTATTAGACAAAATCAACCAATTTAAGTGGTCTTTTATCAAAGGCTTTCATGCCCCGGTAAGCCTACCTTAACTTGATTGAATTGTCCAAATACGTAATGGCCAAAACCCATATGGATGCGCATTAGATTAAGACTGTTATGCTGCCGGTTTTTCACCGTGCACCATACGTCTCCGATGGGTTCCCTGTTAACCCTCGGATGAAGCCCACCTAGGAAAGAGACCACATGACCTCGTGTGCGGGAGTGATAAGGTTGGAAGGATCTACTTACTTGTATGTGGTTGTTGATGCTGCACAGCATGCTCATGCATCGCGTGTCGTTCATGCATATTAAAAATAAAATAAAATGCATATATAAACACATATCCATTTCATTTTTGTGTGTGTATATCCTTTTCTTTGCATATCTTTTTCACGTATACATATCATCCTACGTACGATTTTTTCCACGCATCGCATCATATCACTGTAATCTATTGACCTTTCAATCATTGAGGACTATTTGCATGGCACGACCATGCATCACATGTCATCTATGCATCATTCTAACTCCTTTGATTTTTCAGCCATCATACACCATTCACCTGGGAGGTTCTGGGCTCCTCATAGCTGTCTGAAGAGTAAGCAGAATTAGAAGTGGTTGGCAGAGATCTACCATCTTAGTCAGAGCATCTATAGACATTGGGAATGGCTGGTCCTTTACGATAGATTGAAGAGGCCCTTGTCATGATTGCCCGAGAACTAGATGAAAAGTTTGAAGAGCTTGAAGGGAGGTTGTCAGCCACAATTAAGGAAAGGTTGGATGCCGTGGCACTAATTCTTCAAGCTCAAGTCACTGCAGCTGCACTTAACCGATTTGAGCTAGCCGCGACCAAAAAGGAGTACGCGACGATGGCTATAATGTCTCCATTCGCTCTTGAGCCTAGAGGCGAGGCGACACCCAACTCACTGATCGAGCAAGTGGAAAGAGGGAAAGGACTAGGGCCCTTACAGTGGATGGTTCCTCGTAGTCCCGCAAACACTAAAAAGAGATTAGCTGATCTTGAGGAGGAGATCATGAGGTCCAAGCTTGCAACTACCCGGACACCTCCCAATGGGACTGTTACTAGCCCTGCAAGTCTCAGAATTAGTTACTATGGTGACAACAGAGGTACAAAAAGGATGGGGAAAGCGCCAATGGTTGAGATGGCTCAGAGGCGTTACTCTCATTTAGGCAGACCTTTGTCTTGGGTCCCGGAAAGGCTGATAAAGAAGGGGGTGTTACAACCATTGTCATCCAAGCTGGCAAAGACCTGGGGGCAGCCCGGGCACAAGGAAGGCGAGTACTGCGCCTACCACCAACACACTGGCCATATGACGGATAATTGTGCTAGGCTGAGGCACGAGATTTAGGATCTGATCGATAGCAACCAGATCACAGATCCTAAATGTCGCCAGGGTAGTCACGGGAGCTTAAGTTTTACGGGGGGCGATGGAGAAGGTTTTAGAGCCACAAGGACCCCGACCTTCGGAATGACTCAAAGTTACTATGCCATACTGAAAAAACCCCTGTCCAAGCACTTCGCTCATTTTGCCAGCAAGGGGAAAATACAGTCAATTCCAGCCCAACCTGCCAGGGGCCAAGGGCACCCCAATCACCGAACAGATCTATATTGTGCCTACCATCAGCGTACCGGGCACGAAACTGATGAGTGTCGAATTCTGAGGAGGCAAATTCTACACTTAATTAATGAGGAGCTGAGAAGTGAGGAGAATGGTTCCCAAAAGTGATAATAGGCCGTTGACTGCGGCGTCCGTGTTGGCAAGAGAAGAAGGAAGTAGCTATTTAGATGTTCTTTTTTTATTTCTGAACTATTTAATGATGACAATTTTAATTATAGTTTTATTGAATGAAATGGATGGATTTGCTTACTTGTGTGATGTTTCTTATGATTTCATTATGCATAATCATGACACATTCATATTTAATAATGATTCAGATGATGCCATTCCATTTAATCTCGAAACTTTGGGAGAACCCAAAGAAAATCTTGATAGCACCTGTTATGACTCTTGAAGAGAAAGTAAAAGAGAGAATAAAAAAAATAAATAAAAGTCTTTGCCCGGACCTACGAGGACATGCCAGAAGATGATCATAAAGCCACCGAGCATGCTATGACAAACATATCCTAATCATGGGCAGGTGCCAGCACATCGTAGAAGACTCAAGCTGAAATAGACAGAAATGGTCGAAAGGGGAAACCGCCAGCAGAACCAGAACCAAAGTCCTTATTGAAGTGTAACACCCCACTAGATTGAACAACGATGGTCCCAATGGCTAAGAAGAAAGGAAGGTGAGTGTAAACTTCGGCATTTGAGCGAAGCTTATCAAAAGAAAGAAAATTGGGGATCAAAAAAAAAAAAAAAAACAAAACAAAAAAAAACCAAAAAAAAAAAATTTAAAAGAAAAGAGAGAAGAAAAGAGAGAATTGATCAGCGGGCAAGGGAATGCTATTTGGGGGCAAGCTTTGCTCAAGTCCCATTAATCTACACATATCTGCATTTTGTCGTTCTTTTTAGCCACTGAAAAGGACCTAAAAACTGAACCACAAGCCACCCAATCATTTCATCAATATAGAGGATGTGCAGTGCGAGGGATATTCTTGTATTGTTACTGCTCATGCCTGCCACTGAAAAGACCTGGAGGCTAATCCATAAGCCATCCACCCAGTCCGTAAGTATAAAGGATGCGCTATGCGAGAGATGAGCTGATGACATACAGATGACATACGAACAAGAGGAAGACCAAGAAGGTTATGGAGTAGACCCATTTTGGGGTCTGCAATTAGAACCTTTACAAGAGTCATGCTTTATACCTTGATGAGTGAAGCGAAAGCATTACTGCCCGTCGAAGCATGTCAAATTCTTAAAGGGCAATCATGGAAGCGACAGCTGCAGCAACTAAACATGTCGAACGGAAAAGGGTTTCGAGATTGCTATTGCTATCGGATCTTTCAAAAAACACCTTGTCCGATCATTTGGGAAGAAAGTCAGAAAGCACCCGCTGGAAGAATAAGATTGGGTCTTCGGGCAAATAGCTTCGGATATTCCAGATGGACGAGGTGAATTCAAACCAACATATGAAGACCCATTCGTTCTTGGAAAAGTTGTTATTCAAGGAAGCAACACCCCAACAAATAGCGAGGGAAGCAAGTTTAAAGAGCCAGACCGACATCAACAGATCCGAGGAGGTCCATGGCTAAAGACTAAAAATCAAAAGAAGAGAATAAATGCCCCGCGGGTCGAAAACCGAAAAGGCGGCCTTGCTAAAATTGGGCGCCTCGTCAGGGTGAAAATTGAAAAAAAAGGCACTCTGGTAAAAAATTAGAGGCTCGAGAGAGAATATCCAATCAAGAAAACCCGAGAGGTCTGATTAGTAATAGGAGTTTGATGCTTTCAAGATCCATTTTGAGATTAAATGTAATTTTGCATTCCGAATCTGTGTTAAATGGTGATTATGTATAGAGAAATCGTGCTGAAATGCACACAGTTTTTGCAAATACATAAAGCAAAAGAGTTCAACTCATCATTTCCTAGTTCTTTTATAAAAAGTAAAATCTAAATGGCTACTCTACTCCTGCTCTCACCAACTAGATGCCCAAGCCGAGGGGTCCTATTATCCACTGCAGGGCTAAGTACCTTCCTCTTACATGCACTTAGGTGTAGTCTGCGATCAGGACAGTTCATTTTGCACACTCAAAGTTGCTTGGTTCTAGCATAAAATTAGCGCATTGGTACTATCGATCCTCTGCCACTCTCGCCACTCAAGCACTTTAGTCAACTCCTCCTGCTATCAACTGTGAAGCCAATTCTATAGCGCCCTCATAATAGAAAACAAGTTCAGACAACCATGACCTAAGACGCAAATACACGCCGATTATACCTGAAAGACCTTTTACAACAACTATCTACCCTCTACCATTCTCGCCACTCAGGCACTTCAGTCATCTCATCTTGCTACCCACTATGAAGCCAACCCTACAGCACCTCCCCGATAAAGAACCAAGTTCATACAACCATAACCTGAGACATAAGCACATGCCAATCACACCCGAAAGATCTTTCACAATGACTCCAAATTCTCTCTCTCTCTCTCAAAAAAAAAAAGCCGTTAGAGATAAAAACCGTGACTGGCGCTCTAAGCAAAAGTTAAGCCAAACGGCAGGGTGAAAACCTGGCAACAGGCAGTCTGCCCTACAAAAAATGAAATAAATAAAAGCCACTGGATTGGGTTGGGTCCATTCCAGGCAAAAAATAAGGCACAGGGTTATGTGAAAATCCGACAAGGACGCATCTCCCGCTAAGAAAAGCTAGTGTGAAAATCCACGAGGGACGAACTACCTTTAAAACAATGACGCTTGGAGCGATAAGGCGGCATTACCTTGGGCAACCCATTTCAAGCAAAGACACACATCGGGCAATCCTCCCTGAAAAATTATGAGTCAGAGTCCCTAAATCAGGACAGCGCCTTCAGACACTTGGGGGCATAATCGACCAAACGAAGCCACGAGTCGCTTCAGCAAGAGTTATCGCACCTCGACCACTGGGCCACTCAAATGAATGGTGTCACCTGCATCCTGCATGACATATGCATATGCACGTGCATAACTTACCCTTGCATACAAATCTCTTTTGATTTCGTAGGAAAGTCTGGCGCCTTCACACACCGACAAGCTAGTGTTTATCAGTCGCTTAGACGTGGTTTCACACACCGACAAGCTGGTTTTCTATCAATCGCGTTCTTCAAAGTCTGGCACCTTCACACACCGACAAGCTGGTGTTTATCAGTTGCTCAGCCGTGATTTCACACACTGATAAGCTGGTGTTCTATCAATCGCGTTCTTCAAAGTCTGGCGCCTTCACACACCGATAAGCTGGTGTTTATCAATCGCTCAGTCGTGGTTTCACACACCGATAAGCTGGTGTTCTATCAATCGCGTTCTTCAAAGTCTGGCGCCTTCACGCACTGACAAGCTGGTGTTTATCAGTCGCTCAGCCGTGGTTTCACACACCGACAAGCTGGTGTTCTATCAATCGCGTTCTTCAAAGTCTGGCGCCTTCACTCACCGACAAGCTGGTGTTTATCAGTCGCTCAGCCGTTGTTTCACACACCGACAAGCTGGTGTTCTATCAATCGCGTTGTTCAAAGTTTGGCGCCTTCACACACCGACAAGCTGGTGTTTATCAGTCGTTCAGATGTGGTTTCACACACCGACAAGCTGGTGTTCTATCAATCACGTTCTTCAAAGTCTGGCACCTTCACACACCGACAAGCTGGTGTTTATCAGTCGCCCAGCCGTGGTTTCACACGTCGACAAGCTGACGTTACGCAATCATGTGACCAATAGTAATCCTATAATGCCAACGGGCTGGCAAGACCAAGTCCCGAACAGCGACAACCTCAGGTACGCATCTCTCCCTCTCTTATCTGAATTTTGGCTCACTCAGGCACCTAGGTTCTAAGTTCCCCAAAATTGGGGGCAACTGTAGACACCGGGTCCCGAGGCGGTCCAAGATCAGGATTACCCGATGATGAGAATGATACCGGCTTACAGGCAGAGGTGTCAAAAATGATATTTCCCTTGTCGAGACCCTTATTTTTTTCATCATAAAAAATTATTATTAATTTTAATTCTAAAAATAATATTATTGGAAAGTGTTATTTTTGATATTTGAAAAAAAGGGAAATTAAATTAGTTATTTAATTGAATTGAATTAAATTAATTAATTGATTTAATTGAAAAAGGAAAATTAAATTAGTTATTTAATTTAATTGAATTAAATTAATTAATTGATTTAATTGAAAAAGAGGAATTTTAAATTAGTTAATTAATTGGAAAAAAAGGAATTTAAAAGGTTTTTTTTCAAAAAATATATATATATATGTGCCTTAAAAGTGGAATAAGTGGCCAAATGGCCACTTATTCATTTAATGGTCGCGTGATAGCAAAGTGGCCATCACGCGGCAACTTTTGAATTTTGGCCAAGGGGGCCGCGCGGTGGTCACTTGGCCACCACGCGGCCACTTGCCGCTCCACAGGGACACCACGCGTGTCCCCCCGCGATATCCCGCTCAGGCACGCGCGGTGCCCCTGCACTGCGCGCGATTGCTCCTGGCACGCGTGTTTCGCCCCACTCCACGCGACCACCCGATCTTTGCGTCGTTTTCGCCGGTTTTCTGCAATTTTCAGTCCGTTTTCTTTGATTTTCTTTCACTTTTTTTATCCTATTTTCGATCAACTAAAATAAAGCTCCTCTGTCTCTTTCTATTTTGAGCCAAGGCACACAGTAAAATGGGATTCAATACTCATATTTTAGGGGGACGGCAACTATTTTTCTAGGGGAGTTTTTTGAGTTTTGCTCTCTAACTTTTTTCTTTTACTCTCTAGGAAATATTTTCTTCTTCAAAAATTTCTTCAAAAATTCTTAAGTTTTCTTTTCAAGTTTTAATCTTTGTTACTCTAAAAATATTTAATCTTGGGTTTGATTTGAGCAAGAAAAATCAATTTTCTTTGCTTTTTCATCCCACAAAAAATATTTTCTAGAGTTAGTTTATTCAAAAATACAAATTTTACATTTTTATTTTTCGCCTATCACCGCAAAAATCGACAAGGGGAACGAATTGAGATGTCTTATTTCCGATCTAGAAAAATTCTGAGGGTAAACACTTTGGACCCTTTCTTATTTAATTTAATTTTATTTTGTATTTATTTGTTATTATTATTTTTGATGTCATTTTATTTTGAGTATTTTGGTGTGATTAATATTACCAGTGATAGATCTTTTTCACTTGTTCTAGTTTGATTTCCTTTTTTTTATTTTCCTGTTGGCATTAATCATTCCTATTATAATTATTGTGTCGCTGTGGCCTTCATTTTCATTAGTGTTATTATCTTTTATTATTATTATTATTATTATTATTATTATTATTATTATTATTATTATTATTATTATTATTTGTAATTATTCAATATCCTATTATTATTATTATTATTATTATTATTATTATTATTATTATTATTATTATTATTATTATTATTATTATTATATTGGTTGCTATTAACATTCTGTTAACATTACCATTATTATTATTATTATTATTATTATTATTATTATTATTATTATTATTATTATTATTATTATTATTATTTAACATGTTGTTTTACATTTATTATTATTATTATTATTATTATTGCCATGATTTTGCTTTTGTGATTGCCACTGTTTGTTGTCATGATTGTTGTTACTTGTTATTATATTAGTGTTCATGTTTACTATTAATATTCTGCCGCCATTAATGTCCTTATCATTATAATTTGCATTTATTTCATTAATTTTTCTAGAGTTATTCACTAATGTTTTCCGATATTATTTTTGTATGAGATTTAATTTGAGTCGGGCTACGTGAGCGCCCCGCGACTCCCCCAGATGGGTCGCGACACGTGGAGGGTCATATCGGTTTGGGGTGAGATCTTTCTAATCCCTCTCTTCATGTTGTGATTATTTATAAATAATTATTTTATTTATGCACGCGTGAGATAAAAAGTCACAAAAATACTTTTACAATTAAATTGAGTCTTTTCACTAATAAAATTGGAACCAATGTCCCTTGTTTTAGTCTAACAATAAAAATATCACAATTAAAACGAAGAGTCAATTTTCTTCAAAATGGGATCACTCATCCCGGTTTTCATTCAAACAATCAAAACGACTCTTCGAACCCTCTTTAAATTAATACGAAGGAACCAATGTTCCTAAATTTCGAACAAGTGCGAAAGAACCAATGTTCCTAAAATAATATCCCGATTTATGTATGTCTTTTTATTTCATTTTTGGGTGAGTGTTTAAATTTATGTTCTTTCATTTTGCGCCCTTGTAATTAATTTTGGGGCAACTTTATTTATTTTTGGGGATTGTATTCTGTCCCATTTATATCTTCAATTCCTTTCAATGGGGTTGTATTCTGTCCCTATTTCTCTTGTAATTGCGTGCTTGCGTGTTTACTGCTTTCATTTATTTATTTCTTTATTTACTTTATTTATCGCTTTTATTTATTTTTTTTACGTGCTTTCAAGGCGCTATTTAATTAAATGCATCGCTCGTGTGAGATGAGAGATATAATTTTAAGAAGTTAAAAACCCATTTATAATTAGCCAAAGCATAAATAAGAGGGAAGTTTCGGACACCATATCTCTGGTTTAGACCGTTAGAGGTGAGAGACTTTTTCTCAATTTCTTGCAAATTGGGTGGCGACTCCAAATGCCTCAAAGGTGCCTTTAGGCGAGGGATACCTACTCGCGCTGCCGATGACCGAATTTGTTTTTTAAATTTGAGAAAACACTATCATTTCAAAACCCCCATTTTAATCTTAAAATAAATTTTAAAATATTTTAAAATACATTTTTATTTATTTTTAATAAATCAATTTGACAAGTAAATCATCACTTGCAACTTTCATTTTTGCCTATAACACAGGCACAATTAATTTTATCATTGGGTAATTCTGATCTGAGTTGTCTCGGGACCCGGTGTCTACAGTGGTATAATTAAATTAGACCAAAATAATAGTTAATTAATGAATTTGGGCCTAATTGGGTTGGCTCAATTGGTTGGACCAAGCCCATGGCCCATCTAAATGACATATTTAAGGCAAAAAAATCAGACATTGGTAGAATGATCTCCACGTCTCACACTTCTTGGCCGAATCATTTCCATCCACCAAAATCTATGAATTTCTATATTTTATCTTCATTAATTCCACTCCAACAAATCATCCTAAGTAAGTTCCAAGCCCTAATTCCATAGATAATTATCTCTAGTGTTTAATTGAACAGAAAAAAGTGAAGGAAATCAAGAAAAGAAAGGTTGTGGGTAAAGATTCAATTAGTTTTATGGGTAGATTTGAAGGTGATTAACATTATTATGTGATTAATTTGAGTTATGGAAGAGAAATATTAAGAGAATCCACATGCTATGTATAAGGAAGAGGAGGTGAAATCTAAAGGCAAAGGAAGGGAAATGGTGGAATAAACCTTGGACAATGAGAATTTAAGGTTAGTGGATACATATTCTATTATTTTCCATTAATTTTAAATATGTTTAAGTGTATGTCTTTGTGTGTGTGGATGAATTATGCGTGTATAATTTGAAATAAGCTTAGGAATATGTTATTTGAGCTTGAGAATGTTGGTTAATATGGTAAAATTGAAAAGAATTAAATTGGGTTAAAAACCCTTGATGTGGTCGAATTAGTAACTAGGGTTTAGTATAAGTTAATTTGATGCTTAATGTAATATAATCATAGAAATATGTTAATTAGCATGAGAATTGGTGGAATATGTGATGAATATGAAAAAAATAAAATTTGAGAGAAAAATCATAACCTTTGCCAAATGGTGTATTGGGATAGATTATTGGATATTTTGTTAATTCAATGAATATAATGTATGAAAATGAATATAGAATTAAAATTGAGCATATAATAATTTATTGAAGATTTTTAAAATTTAATTGAATATGTTTTAGTTGGTGATGTATTGTGTTTAAAGTGAAGAACATGGAATAAGATTATCTAAAATGAAATAATAAATATAATTGAGGTTAGAAATAAATAATTAATAGCATGAAATTGAAATTAGTGGAAAAGAAATAAAATGGGGAATAAACTCTTTGATGGTCGAATTGAAAAAAAAAGTGATTAAAGTGTGAAATTGTAATGTATATGGTTATACGAATGTGAAAATATAATAGCATGTAATGTATACAATTGTATAAAGCTATATTAGTAAGTAGTGCACAAGAATATAATAAATATGTTATGAAAGTGAATAAATAATGGAAGTGTGGCAAACAAGAATAAGGGTAAATAAGAAAAAAATGAAGTGAAAAAGGACAA
This sequence comes from Excoecaria cochinchinensis, assembly GCA_947683425.1. Lineage (NCBI taxonomy): Eukaryota > Viridiplantae > Streptophyta > Magnoliopsida > Malpighiales > Euphorbiaceae > Excoecaria > Excoecaria cochinchinensis. The sequence goes on from CANTUQ010000018.1 coordinate 4,146,897, forward strand.
AATTGTAAAGAGTTAAAAGTTAAGGGGTAAAATGAAAATTTTACAAGAGTTAGGGAAAAAAGAATAAATATGAAGAAATAAGTAGATTAAATGGTAAAATAAGTTAAAAGTATTAAAATAAGGATTAAAAATGTAATAAACCTAAAAATATATTTAAGGACTTAAATAGATATTTTACATATAAGATAATAAATCAAGAATGAAAAATAGGAGAGTAGTCGTAAGATTGTAAATATAGGAAAATGATGGGTAAATTCAGAAATTAGAGAAATTTCAGAGGGACTAAAGTGTAAATTGGATAAGTGTTTAGACAATAATTGAATTAAAAGAGTTAAATGGGCACAATTAGCAAATAATAATAGTAGTAATAATAATGTTCATGGTGATAATAAAAATGTTAGTAGTAATATTTACCATAGGGGTGAGCAAAAAAAAATCGGTTGATGCGGTTAACCAGTAAACCGGTTCGAAATCGAACCGATGAACTGGTTAACCGATTGTAATAGACTATTTAATGGTTAATGTTTTGAAAAAACTGATATTAATAGACTGTTTAATGGTTTTGGCTCATGTAACCGGTTAACCGAACCAATAACCGAATTTTTAGTTAATTTATTAATTATTCAATATGTCCATATTTAGTATTTATTATTGTTTCTTGATTTATCAATTTTTCAATAATAAAAGTCATAATATATCGAAAAATCATATAACATTAATATATTAACGAAAAGTTACATCTGTGATGGACTTTTATTTCTACACACACAAATTTTTTTACTTTTCAAACATTTTAATATATATAATTAATTTCTAATTGTAATTAATTTAATAATTTTAACTCTTTAATTAAAATATTTTATATTTCAATTCTTAAAATTTAATATGATAAATAATATTTAATTAAAATATAGAATGTTAGTTTTAATATTCTTATAGGTAGTACTTAACGCTTGTAATTCTAATTAAATATATTTCGTTTAAAAATAAAAAATTTCTTTGGAAGTAATAATTAATATTTAATAAAATTAATAAATTACAATTTTTCCATTTATTACATTTTTCTATTCTATGCATGCATATTGACACAATATTTTTAGTTTATATTTATAATTTGAATATTATATTAAATTATGTTTGGTTTCTAATTTTTATTTTTCAGTAACATGAAATTTTTTTTTATGAATGCATTTTGTAATTATAGTGGTTAACCAAAATAATATTGGTTAACCGATACAAAAATCCAAAACTGATGAACTGGTGAACCGATAGTAACAGACTGGTTAATGGTTGGTGATTTTCAAAAGCGATAGTTAATAGACTGATTTTTTGGGTCTCGTGGACCGGTTAACCTGTCCATGATTATCCCTAATTTACAATGTTAGTAGTAATAATAATAATAATAATAATAATAATAATAATAATAATAATAATAATAATAATAATAATAATAATAACAATAATAATATTAAAGAAATAATGGGAAAGTTGCATGAAAAGAATGTAATAGGGGCATGCAAAAAAAAATCACGTATGCATGTGAGTGAAGAACCATAGGAAGACAAACCCATGACCCATAATTGAAATTAAAAGGTTTAAGGAATAATAATAATAATAATAATAATAATAATAATAATAATAATAATAATAATAATAATAATAATAATAATAATAATAATAATAATAATAATAATAATAATAATAATAATAATAAGATAATAGTAATGAAAGAATTAAATAAAATCATAGACATTCATCTATATATTGTAATATAAATGTAAAGTAGGGGACTATAAATTAGAATGTAAATTAATAAAGTGATCATGAGAAGAAATACTAATGAGTATAATGAAAATAGTAATGATAGTAGTGGTAAAAAGAATATTGATTAATAATAGTTTAGGCTAAGAAATTTAATGACAAAAAAAATGATAATTAAAGAGGGGGAAAACACAAGAAATTAAGAAAAGAAACTAAAAGAGATATATTGTTATATTATGCTATAGTTATATACAAAGAAATATAGGTATGTATGGAAATTTTTATTGATGTAATAATTATATGTGTATGATTATGTACATATAGGAAATACATGTGTGGGAGTTATTAATGAGTGAACCGTTATATAAATATGTTATTAGTGTAAGAATATAAAAATAAAAACTTATAAATATATATATTGAGAAATAGTGACAAGTTCCAAAAGAATTAAGTGGCACAAGTGGACATGTCAAATAAGTGAATAAGTGAAAATGATGTTAATTGAATGTATGCTGCCTTTAGTAGTCTGGTAGTCAAATCTAACTCAAAATATAATTAGCTAGCCATAATGACACTTATATCGCAGTGCGAGTCATGGCGACTCGCTTGGGTAGACTAGTAACGGTCTACCATAGTGATACAATGATTATAGTGCTCCAGTGATAGTGATAGTGATTAGTGATAGTGATATGGGTGGTCTTTCAGGATCACTCCTCAGTGTTCTGAACCTATAGGGTCCACGTCCCGCATATTCGGTTCGGAGATTTCTACCGGATATTACTAGAGGCAAAATAGTGATTTGAGATAATAAATGAACTAGTGATCAAATTGGTAATTATTTAAAGAAAGTGAAAAAATTATGATGATAAATGATGTAGATAAATAATAAAGAAGGAATGTACAATAAATATATGAATTGGAAGTCATGTAACGCTATTAGAAAACAATAAGAGAGAAAGGATTAAATGGTATATGCATAAAGAAAAGAAAAAAGAACATATGAGTGCTAATTGGTGATTATGAAATCATTGTATAATTTAAAGATTAAATGATAAATTATGTAAATAGAACAAGAATTTAAGAATTAATAAATGTACAAGAAATTATAAGTTTGAATTTAAATGGTGATTAAATGTAAGGAAAATAAATAAAGCAGATGGTAAATGTACAAGTAAAAGAGGGTTAGAACACAATTAATAGTAAAATGAAAAAAATACTGAAGTAAAATTAATAATTTGGAAAATAGATTGTGATAATTAACAAAAATTAGATGAAGTAAAAAATAAGAAATAAATGATAAATGTAAATAACAGTGGATAGAATATAAAACAAAAGTATAATAAAGGTATTAAGTAAAATGTTACATGGTAAGCATTTAAAGGGGTGATTATGAGTAAAATAAAGATTGAAGGAACAATTTTAACAAGATTATTGCTAATGGAGAAAATTAAAGAATATAAGTTAAAAAGAAAAATAACAATAATATTAATGGTAGTGAAAGAGCTGCATATATTCTTAATTTATCTTCAAGGAAGAAGAGAATAAAGTATAAGCAATCATTTTATTTATAAAGACAATAAGGCAGTGTCTATTCTCTGATTCTACCTTACAAAGCAAACAAGACTTCCTTATATAGAGGAATGGAAAACAAAAGGTACATGTTGAGTCAACAAGCACTAAAAATTTTTACAGACTAGATACAGATTATTGATAAACATTATTACAAATGACAAACTTGATAAAGACAACTTTATAAAAGAAAAGATAAAATCTGACAGATATGATAAGGTGGAGTGACTTAAAAGACTCAAAAGGTATTCTTCCTTATCGGTTTCTACGAGTTGTAATCATTTTCTAAGTCAGAAACATGTGGTGGACAATATTCTTCTGATCCTAAATTATTATCCTGTCTCTGAGAAGATCCTGCCAAAGGTTGATATTGGGAGTCCAAATCCATAGAATGTGGATTAAAGCTGGACGGTCCAGCATCGGATGAAGACACTTGAGATGGATCTGATAAATGTCTTGGTTTGCTGGATGGGCTATATGAGCCCGCTTCTGTGGCAACTAGAGTTGTTATTTTCTGGCCTGCTTGAGAAGATCCAATATGTGAATTATTAGCAACCCAATACTAGTAATCCTGCTTAATTAAATTCCAATAACTGGAAGGATAAGATTCCCATGGAATATCATCATTTGACCAGTTTGGCCATATTTCTTTTGGAATGGTTCCATTTTTCTCAAAAAGATGATGCATCAAATCCGACTATTTTTGAACAAACTGAGGGTGAAAATTTAAGCAAGCTTCCTTAAGAGAATATGGTAAGGTTCTTAATAGATAGGATGAAGCAACTGGCTTGTATCTTCCATTTAACTAAACATTAGGCCAATGCAGAATGAATGTTGTCCTCATATCCCATGAATGAGAAACTCCAAGAGTATTTGTCTCTTGAATGAGGGTTCTTTGCCATTGTTCCAAAGTTCTTAACCAAGTAAGAAACGTCGCAAGATGAGGATTATGCCATGTTCTTTTAATGATCCTCTGTATGTGACAAGCCATATGTCTGTTGTGAATTTCAAAGGCAACATAATGGAGATGACAATAATACCACATAAATGAAAGGAGTTCCTTAGGCCATATGATGGGATTTTCCATTCTGAAGTGAAGAAAACTCATGAGAGTTGCAAAAGAATATTGGGGATGATAACTTAATTGATCTCAGTATAATGGACCATGAATTCTAACAAGAATAGATCGATAATTTCGTAATTTTAATCTAGCATAATCTTTCAATTTGGCTGGAGAAAGATTTTCAGGAACATTTGGTGGTGCATCAGTTTGAAGGAAAACTTGCTGATGCATGCAGATAGCAAGGATAGTTATCACTTGATCTGACTTTCTTTTGCTCAACAAGTCAGGTATGAGATTTTCCTTTCCTTTAATATGCTCAATATCAAACTCATATTTACTAAACCATTCTTTCCAATGGAGAAGTTGATGATGAGGAATAGTTTTGTTTTTGAATTCTAACATCTTTGGAAAGGAGGAACAATCCATTACTACAGTAAAACGATGCCTAATCAAGTGGAATTCAAACTTTCTAATTCCATATTTTACTGCCAAGATCTTCTTGAAGGTAGAATGATAATGCATTTCTCCTTCTTTGAACTTTCCACTGGCATGAGTACATAGTTTTTTCTTTCCTTTAATTTCTTCAAACAAAAGGGCACCCCAAAAGCAATCGCTTGCATCGGTCTGTAGAATTCTTTTCCCCGTGGATGGAATGTAAAGAGAAGGTAAATGCTGGACTTTCTCTTTTAGAGATTGGACTGCAGTAGTTTGATCTTCAGACCATGGTGGTGGATTCTTTTTCAACATCTATCGAAGAGGATCAGCTAAGGTAGTGAAGTGAGGAATAAAAACTCTAAGATAATTTGCAATTCCTAAAAACTGCTGGACTTGCTTCATTGAGAGAGTCTTATCTAGAAATTCCTGTAATTCTGCTCTAAGATGTTCACCTGGTTGACATGTTCCCTTAACAAAATGCATTCCTAGGAAATCAATTTCTGGTTTCCCCATATTCTAAGGTGAGAGACTGAAATTGCTCTAGGAGCTGGAAATGAGCCTCTTCAGATGATGATTAAAGCAAAATATCATCAATATAGATTAGAGCTAAATGGAAAATAGGCTCATAAATTCGGATCATGGCTTTTTGAAAAAGTGAAGGGGCAACCTTTAGTCCAAATGGCATGATAGTCCATTGGTAATGATGATTGGGCATACAAAAGGTAGTTTTGTATCTATCATCAAGGTGAATTCCCAATTGCCAAAATCCTGCTTTTAGATCAAATTTGGAAAAAACTTTGGCATCTAATAAGATTGTGAACAAAGAAGATATTTTTAAGAGAGGAAACTTATCATCTTTGAGAAAATGGTTCAAAGGTTGGTAATCAATGACAAGTCTCTTTTTTTGCCGAAGTTGCTCAGATATTTTATTTACATAAAAAGCTTGACAAGCCTAATCCATATTGGTATTTTCAATGATCCCTTGTTAAAGGAGCTGATTGCACTCTGCTAATGCCAGGGAAATATCAGTGGGAGGCATACCTAGATGGGTAGCTTTAGTGGGATTGATATCCTCATTTCTTTTGAATGGAAGTTTAATGAAAAAGTCTGAATTTCGCCAAGTGAGAGTTTGCTGTATAAAACTATGTAAGTTCTTCTTGGAATGAGGAAAAAGTGTAAGCTGGTTGTAAGGTAAAAAGAGAAGGAAGTTCAGTATAAGACTGAAATTGCTTTTTGAATATTAATCCTTCTAGACCAATCCTTAATCTGGACATTAAGCAAATAGCATCAAAGTCAAGAACAATGTCTCGTCCTGGTAAAGGTGAACCAAGAACTAAGATCCAAACATAACAATCTGGCCCAATCTATATTGGTATTTTCAATGATCCCTTGTTGAAGGAGCTGATTACACTCTGCTAATGCTAGGGAAATATCAGTGGGAGGCATACCTAGATGGGTAGCTTTAGTGGGATTGATATCCTCATTTCTTTTGAATGGAAGTTTAATGAAAAAGTCTGAATTTTGCAAAGTGAGAGTTTGCTGCATAAAACTATGTAAGTTCTTCTTGGAATGAGGAAAAAGTGTAAGTTGGTTGTAAGGTAAAAAGAGAAGGAAGTTCAGTATAAGACTAAAATTGCTTTTTGAATATTAATCCTTCTAGACCAATCCTTAATCTGGACATTAGGCAAATAGCATCAAAGCCAAGAACAATGTCTCATCCTGGTAAAGGGGAACCAAGAACTAAGATCCAAACATAACAATCTGGAAAAATTTGGATTTTAATGGGGTGAATTGATTTGAGTTTTGTACAGAAATTTTTTCCATCGACTACTCTGAAAAATTGTTCATGGGGTTTTCAGTATTTTGAAGGAAGTGCATCTGGATTGAAGATTGTTGTTCTTGCTCCAATATCAACAAATGCAACAGCTTTAATTGGTTGCTGATATTTATTTGGAAATATCTGCACAAGAACTTAAGGAACTAGCTGCTTTTTAATAACAAGAACTTCTTCAATTTTGTACTGGAAATCTTCATCTTCACTATAACTAGGTGAAGAAAAATACTCAATTTTGAAAAGAGTATCTTTTGTCTCTTCATCTTCTTCAGATAAAACATATTCCAAAACAACATCTCCCAGATTAGAACTGTGAGCAATCATCTTTTATGTATATTTGGATTTATTGGGACATCTGTGAGTATAGTGGCCTTCTTTGCCACAGGCATAACATTTATTAGGTTTTTTCCTACTAGGATATTTCTTCTTCCTGAAAAATCTCCATCACCGAGGGCCTGATCATCTAAAATGATTAAAGTGAGGCTTTCTCCTAAAGTGGATGAAGTGTTTCTTCTTTCTAGGATTGTAGGTATAAGTATCATAAGTACCTTTGCATTTGATATGCAAATTAGGCCTAGCACATGCTGGTGTCAAAATAGGACCTTTTTCTGCAAAGAGCTTCATTACTTCTTTGTGCTCATAAAGTCAATCAAGAGCATTATATATCAATTTTCGAAGCTCTCCAAAAGTATAATCATTGATCTTCTTATTGGCTGTCTGTATTGTAGTTGCCATGCGTTTAGAGAGAACATCAGGCAAAGAGATCAAAAAAGCTTGTTTCATATTAATATTTTCCATCCCTTGAAGCACATAAATTCTTTTAGACATTCTTTTGAAATGTGTGTTAAGATCTTTTTGTTTTAGCGAGCAATATTTCATATGGAAGAAATCATTTCTTGTTTGTCAAAGATCATTTTGCACATCGCTACAAAATTCTCGGTAAACATGTGCCAAGAATTCTGTTTCTGAAGTAAAACTCATAAGTTGTGCTCGTGTGACATAATTCATTCCTAAAAACCAATCTTGCAGCATGCCAACTGAATGAGTACTGAATTCCAAGAGAACATCAGCGATTTCTGTACCAAGAGCTAACTAAGTTTGCATCCAGGCTAAAAATTCTTGAAGACGGCCTCTATACTTTGAAGGAGGAATATCCTTAAAAGTAAATTGAACAATCTATGTAGGTCTAGGTCGAGGAGGTGGATTAAATGAATCAGGTCCTACAACCTCTTCATCTTCTTTGTCAGAATGTACAACAGCTGTTCTAATATGTCCTCTTGAATTCCTGGAAGGAGCTTGGTACATGTATTGAATTTCTCCATCAAAATCTAAACTCCACATATTGACATAAGATGTATCAGAAACATTTGAAATATCAGAAACATCTGAGTCTTTCAACTCTTATTTTAAGGAAAATTGAGAAGGCATGGTTTCTTGAATACAATCATCAAGGAAAGAGGAAACTGGATTTATCATTATTGCGTCATCAGATTTTCTTTTTGGAGGATCGAATTTCAGTTCAGCTTTTATGGACTCTACAGAAAAAGAAGATAGTTGTTTTGACTTAGTGGGGAAAAAGGTTTGAGATGTTTGCATTACAGATTTGGGTTTGGATGGAAATGACTGGGAACAATGTGTAGTAGATGGTTGAGCTAGAAATTTTCCTTTTTTGAGGTAAGATAAAAAGGATTTTTGGGGAGATCCAAAGACATCAAGTTGTCCTGGAGGTAAAGGTTTCAAACCATAAACAGGAGTTAATGGCTGTGAAAAAGAGGGTTTTGATTCAAAAGGTGCAGAGAACATATCCATAGGACTGAAGGATGAAGGAGGGTTAGGTTTTGGTTTTTGTTAATGCAATGCTTCAAGTTGTTCAATATGCTTTTTAAGATCAATAACCTCTGCCTCTTTTTGATTTATCTGAGATATGCAATCACTATGACTTATTAAAGTCACCATCTCTTGTGTCCTTTATTCTACTTGAAGTTGAAGATTACTAATTAAACTGAGGAATAAATGATCTCTCTTTGAAAGTTATTTTATTGCACCTGACACTTGATTAACTTTCTTTTCAATAAGCAATAAATTTTTGTTTTGTGCCAGAGAGTTCTCAGTTTGCCAATTCAAGACAGCTTCAGCCTTTGAGATTTGTCTTTGTTGTCCATCTGGTTCAGTAATATTTGGATTCTTGACAAAAGGTATAGCTTTTGTTAAGGTTTCAGGGTTTTTCAAATTCCTTAAGAGGGAAAAATTCTTCCTTATAAGAAGTAGGCTGGTACATGCAAGTTTGTGGGATGGGTGAAGGAGAAGGAACTGGAATAGAAGGTGTTTCTTTTTTAATCCATTTTAAGGCTTGGTTATAATAGGGTAAAGGTTTTTTCTTTTGGGGAGTTGGAATAGGTTTAGCTAGTGGAAAAGGTGGTAAATATTCTTCGTCAGGAGCTAGGGAAAGTTAACAAGGTTTGTAAAGAGTTGGTGGAGGTGATAGTGGCTTCCAGTGAGGTGGAGGGGAATAAGAAACCAAATAATCATATTTACCAGATGGTTGTCCCGAAGGACCAATACTGGGATCATCATCCTCATATCTTTTTCTGAAATTTCTCTTAGAAACACCACGTGTCTTTTTCTTTTGCTTTTATTTTTCAGCTAACTCATCTTCCTCAATCTCCTAGGTGCAGTCATCACAATGACAGATGTCAAAAAAGTAATGTCCATTTCTACGGAAAGCATGAACAAGGTGTCCTTTATGATCGAAATGAACCACCAGAATTCCTTTTTAAGGGCATACAAGATAGGTCAATTAGGTAGAAAATAAAGGAACAAGAGACTGTGCAGTAGATTTTTCTTTTTAGAAAGTAGTTTCTACAGTTCCATTAGCTTTTTTAACAAAAATAGGCTAAAAAGATTGTACTGGTTGCCTCACTTCTTTATGATTTTCATAATCTGTGATCCATTTTTCATGAAAGAGCTGAAGAAGTTCTTCCCTAGAGATATACTTAGGGATATAGATGCAGGAATGGGCATTTGCCGAGTTAGCACGAATTAATAAAGTGTTATTATACTTTACAGGTAAATCCAAATTAAGTGCATGATTCTGAAGGTGATAGGCTAGCTGATAATGAAGAGTAACAACAATTGAATTTGACACTTGTTCAGCTCCAGTAATCTAGACTTGCGCTTTTAAAGCTTTTAGTACGCTAGGATCATATAGAGCCATATTATAATTTGTATAAAAAGTGAAAATAACAGAGCCAGCATTCAAAGATGTTTCTACAGTACCAATTACAGCATGTTGATACTACAGATATCTAGAATTAAGAAGAGTAATTCTAGCAAAAACATTAAATCTTGCCTACCATGATAGGTAAGCCCAATCCTGATAGCACTATGATGGATATGAGAGTAACCTTCAGTAAGCTATGAAGAATAGATTTCATCAGGGAGTTCCAGATCGACAAATTGTTCTGTTTTATTAATAGTGATTTTATGCTAATAAAGCTAGAGCACTAAACAAACTCCTTAATGGCTTTTTCTGGTTTTTTGATAAGATTTCAGAGACTTCGTGTTCAGGTAGTGGAAGAAGACCTAGAAGATTTAGTAAAAGCATCGTAGGGATTAAGAAGAGGAGCGTAGGTTTCTCCTATCTTTTTATCTTCAGGCAGATAAGTAAGTTCATGTAACTGGCTTATTTTGGAAAGGATGTTTGGGGAAAGAGTGACAGTATTTGGAGTTGAAGGGTTATATTTATAATCACAGAGGGTTGAGAATTTTAAAGATGAATGATTTTCAATAGATGATGAAAAGTTTATTCCCTTAGGATAATTTAAAAATATATTACAACACTTTTAAATAATTAGGCTCTGATACTAATTGCAGACGTGAGATAGTTCTTGTAATAGCCCAAAATACACACTAACTGTATTAAGGCATGTTTAGGGTGAAGTGAAAACCGAATGTGTTTGATTTAGCGATGAAAGTGTCAGAAAGGACACAACCGTCATTAATTCGAAAGTTTCGATAAGTTTCGGTAAATTTGACAATTATATCGTTATGCCTTAAATGGCATCGAAAGAATTATTTTGGTGACTAAAAATGTGTAATTAATAGATTAAAATAGTTAAATGTAGTTGAGGACGTGTTTTGTATTAATTAAAAAGACTGAGGGTAATTTGGATATTTTATAAGTGTGGACTAAATTAAAGGAATAAAATTAATTATGTGGCCTAAGGTTTGAAATAGATAAGTTATATGCCAATTGAGGGAAAGGAAAAAAGCATGGAGGATTAAAAGGAAAGTTTGACATAAAAATCTAGAATGGACCAATTGAAATGCGACACTTGGCATTTGGGGGATGAGATTGGTTTGAAGGGGTATAAAAGAAGAGAGAGAACATGAGAGAGGAAAAATCTCCTTTCCTCTCTCCGTTTCTCATGTTCTTCTTCCTCTTCTTCTTCTTCCCTATCCCAAATCCATCCCCTAGCTGCTATAATTTTGGTGGGTTTTGACAAATTCAAGAGTTGTTAAGGTAAGTGATGGGTTTTCTTCTTCTTCTTCTTCTTCTTCACGTGAGTGGAGGTTATGTATGATTTTGGTTTGAACTCTGAATTTTGGAATTGTTTTGTGTGGAGAATCAAGGGAAATTAAAGAAAAGTGAGAAAAGCAAAGGGGTTATGTAGCCATTTGAGCAATTAGGGAGCCAAGTGTAGACACCGGGTCCTGAGGCAGCTCAGACCAAGGTTACCTAATGATGATAATATTTATTCAAAAATAGACAGAGAATGAAAGCACTTTGGCTCTCTATGGATTGGGGGTTTCAGCATAATTTTTTAGGCAAATCTTAATAATTTCTAAAAAAATATATTTATTAAAAAATATAAAAAAATATAAAATATAAAAATTAAAAAAATTGAAATTAAAATTAAAATTAGGTTAATTTAATTAATTGATATTATAGGATAGTTAAATTAAAGAGAAAATAAATTAGAAGGTAAGTATAGAGATTAATTAATTAGAATATATGATAATTAGAAAAATAAAAATAATTTAAAATAAAAGAGGGTATTTAGGGTAACTTACCTAAAACTAGGATACAAAAACAAACTAACCTAGACCTAATAGGGGGCTCGACAGACCAAGAGAACAAGAAAAAGAAAATAAAAAGAAAGCAAAAAAGAAAAAATAGTGAGGGAGAGTAACAAAAGCCGAGCAAAGAAAGAACAAAGAGAGCAAGAAAAATAGAAAGAAAATAAAATAAAAAGAGAAAGGAAAGAGGGATAGTGAGCAAAAATCAAAGCAAATAAAATAGAAAGAAACAAGTAAGAAATAAAGGAAGAAAGAAAAGGGAAATAGAAGAAAGAGGAACAGGGGCCAAGGGAAACATGGAAAAATGCAGGAACTAAAGTGAAGAAAAGGAAAAAAGGGGTAAGAAGAAAGAGGTGGCTGGCGCCACCTCCGGCATCGGATGGCGCCGCGCGGCGGCGGCACTGGATTCCCAGCAGCGGGACGATCGTACCGGTGGCCACCGGTCTCCCCCACTCGCCGGCAGTAGGGAGATCGGTGGTGCTTGTCCCGCAAAGCCCCAGAAACAAAACTGTGAGGGCCCCAGCCCAAAGCGGACAATATATGCAGTGCCCGGTGTACTTGATAAAGACATTTCATGCTTTATCATTTGGTACTTTCGTTGAGAGACGAGGGCCAGCGCCCGAACGGCCAGCGCCCGAACGGCCAGCACCCGAGCGGTCAGCGCCCGAGAGGCCAGTACTCGAGCCCGAAGACCTCTCTCGGGAGGGGGAATAATGATAGCAATGCTATCCTCCTATCCCACATCGGCTGGAGATGAGTTGGAAGTGGACCTTATAAGGCCATGGACACCTTCTCCCTGCATAGGCCTTTTGGAGCAAAGCCCTAGAAACAAAACCGTTAGGGCCCCGGCCCAAAGCAGACAATATATGCAGTGCCCGGTGTACTCGATAAAGACGTTTCACGCTTTATCAATTATTATTATTATTATTATTATTATTATTATTATTATTATTATTACTAGTTGTTTTATTATTATTATTACTACTATTGTTGCATGTTAATATTATGTCATTATTATTATAACTATTTTTATTTTTATTGTTAGTGATTATTATAATTACGCTATACACGCTTTATATCTATTAATTAGTTAATTATGTCGGTTTATTCAATTTTTTATAGTATTAGATTAATTATTTTTCTCAATTCGTTTCATTCAATTATTTATTTATTTATCACTTAGTTTAATTTAATCCATTATTAATCAATATCATTTTCTGTCATGACCGTAACCGCGAGTGGCATGTGGTCGTCCATGGAGCTAGAAGGAGCACGGTCGAGACGAATAGTTTAGGGTTTATTTATTATTTTGAAAAATGAATTATTATTTTATTTTCTTTCATTTGTTTGAGGATTGTAATAATAAAAGATTTTTGACCGCGCTTAAAAAAAACCACCACACAAATGTTTTCTACTAAATTGAAGATTTAATAAAACTGGACCAATGTCCTCATTTTCATCCCAAAACAAAATGTTTACGTTTTTCATTAAAACGAGATCACTTTGACCTTTTTGTAAAGTCGGTTTGAGAACTCTATACCTTTTTGTAAGATAAGTAGTTGGGAACCAATGTTCCCGTCTAAATGAATAGCCCGATTTATGTATGTATTTTTATTTTAAAAATATTATGGGTTTCACGTTTATTTTTGGTTAATTGTAATTATATTTTATTTATCGCTTTATTTACTGCTTTTTTATGTGCTTGTAATGCGCTTTAATTTATTTGCATGAATTGTGTGAGAAGAGAGAAAATAATTGATTCTAAAAACTTATTTACATAACGTTAACCAAAAGTATGAATAAGAGTGAAGTCCCGAACTCTCTCTGGTTTTGGCCTCATAAGGTTAGAATTCATTTCCCAATGTTTTATTAGGTGGCGACTCCATAAACCTGTCTTATGATATCCAATAGACGCTCTCGTAAGTTGATTGACAATAATGGAATATGGGTGAATCCCTATCCATTGCGAAGCGATCAGCTTTCACGAGTTTTAATGAACCTCGATCCGGTCTCAGGTCCTAAAAGCGTACTCTCGAGAGCCACCCGGATGTCGAGCGGGGTTCGGGCACATCACAGTGGCGACTCCACTGGGTGTGATCGAAACTTTACTTCGAAAGTGAATTAAGTTAAAATTATAAATAAGTTGTTAAGAAACGAAAATTCCATTTCTTTTCGAAATTGCATTACATTATTTAGAGTCTTAGAACTATGTTAGTTGGTCCCCTATTTACCCCGGTGCGTTACTAAAACACGACCCTACTTTCACTCATTGTAGGGAAGTGTTCGAGATAATCACCAACCCAAGTCTCGTGCTATTAATAGCATATCAAATGGAGACCCGATCGGTTGTTATGCTCGTGATGAGCTAGACCCATTGGCAGGGACCATGCTTGGGTAAACCTAAAGTAACACCACCCTTGACTAAATCTCATATAATGGCCATAGAAACTTCCACTAGGTGATATGTACCTTAACAATGTGCTTGCTACATGAGCCCTTATATATTAAACCAATTCAAACATATTAATTGGACACTCATCAAAGGCTTTTATGCCCCGGTGGGCCCATTTTTAGTTTGTTTGAAAGGTCCAAATATATATCGGCCGAAATCCATATGCTTGTGCTTTTAAATTAAGAGTGTTATGCTGCTGGTTTCTCACCACGCACCATACGCGCCCATTGGGTTCCCCGCATATGGGAGTAATAAGGTTGGAAAGTTCTATTTGCTTGTACATGTTTGTCTATGTTGCATTGACACGATCATGCATTATTAATGTCATTCATGCATCATACTAACAGTTTTGATTTTTCAGCCATCATAGGAATGAATCAGTGGTCTAGGGGTCCAGACGGCCGATTGATAAGGAGAAGCTCATTCTTCGAGTCAATAGAGCGAGTCTTGTATTGGAGTTCAGAATCACTGTCAGACAGTACATAATCCCTGGTTTCAGAATCATCATTGGACATGTCTAACTCAGAGTTAAATGCCACCTAAGAGATAGGCAGGAAGGTCCAGGAGATGGAACGTAGATTTGACGAGTTTGAGCGAAGAATTATGGCTATGATGGGTAATTTAACTACTGCTCTAGTAGGCCAACAATCTGCTGCTCCTACTGGAGGACAAGCCGAATAGGCTCATACCAGGGAGGCACCTCCAGCAGTAGCTATAGAACCGTTTCCAAACGTTGAGCCTAGAGGGTTTGGAGAGCACAGGCCTGAAGAAGACTTTGTGGAAGACGACCATGAAGAATCCATGTCAGTGAGAACCCGACCCCCTAAAGAGGATGCCGCTTTGGGGAAAATAGAATAGAAGGTGGAAGTGATGGCCCGATTGTTGTCTGCTGGAAAGGGGATAAGCCCAGAAGATCGAGATTTGGATGATGAGGAGATGCTTCCTCAAAGATTCAAGATGCCCAACTTGCCCAAGTTTGATGGCACATCAGACCCTTCTGCTCATATCAAGTAGTATACTCTTGTAATGAAGGGTACTATGCTTGTAATGGCCCAAATACCGACCTAGAAGTCAGAGTGTGATTTCAGTGTTATCACGACGATCGCAGTATCGAACAATGTAGGGAGTAAGTTTGCCAGTGTCAAAACTTATTGATAAGTGTGCTAAAAATATACCGGTTCCGATACGAGTAAAACCGGGGTGGCTATACAGCGAACCCGGCTGTTCGGCGGTCGAAAATTTTAAATTTCGTAAAAATGACCTGAGGGTCGCCAGGAGTCTAATGGCGAAATCGGAACTGAAAACGGAGTCAAATTGAGCTCCGAAAGTCAATTTGAAGAGAGCCTCCGGTTCGATTCAAATAATAACCAAGTTTTACCGAGACTCTAAATATAGTAAACGATCTCTGAAAAATTATCTGAAGGTATAAATGGACTTAGAATAGAGTGTAGAATAGTTTGGTGGTGAAAAAGGAATTTTATGGAGACACTGAAAAATTAGTGAATCGGACCGGTTTAATTGAACCAGACTAAATAGTGACCCTAAATGAGATGAACCTCCGGTTCGATTCAAATAGTAACCAAGTTTTACCGAGACTCTAAATATAGTAAACGATCTCTGAAAAATTATCTGAAGGTATAAATGGACTCAGAATAGAGTGTAGAATAGTTTGGTGGTGAAAAAGGAATTTTATGGAGACACTAGAAAATTAGTGAATCGGACCGGTTTAATTGAATCGGACTGAATAGTGACCCTAAATAACAAAGTTTTACCGAGACTCTAAATATTGTAAACGATCTCTGAAAAATTATCTGAAGGTATAAATGGAGTCAGAATAGAGTGTAAAATAGTTTGGTAGTGAAAAAGGAATTTTATGGAGACACTGGAAAATTAGTGAATCGGACCGGTTTAATTGAACCGGACTGAAATGAGATGAAATTAAGAGTGAAAATGATGCTATGGGTGAAAAGTGAACCAAACTGGTTTAACCAGTGAACCGGACCGGTCGGACCGGATCAGTTGACTTTTGGTTGACTAGGTTTGACCAAAGTTTGATTGGACTCTAAATGGAGTTCTGGATCTCAGAAAAATTATCTGAAAGCATGGTTGTGCTTGGAATAGTATGGATAATCAATTGGTAAAGAAAAATAAATTTTACGGTAAGACAGAAAATTGAGTTATCGGACTGATAAGAAATTAGCGGACCAGGAAACGGTCTTCGATTGAGCCAAAATTTTATGTAGAGGCTAAATTATATATTTTAAGAATTATGAAATTGGTTTTGGAAGAAATTGAATTTGGGAAGTGAGGAAAATTATTTTTGAAGTGGAAAATGGGCTTAAAAAAGGGTAAAGGGCTAAAATTGTTGGGCCACTTTAATTGGGCTTGGCCCATCCCATTAAGACTCTTATATATATGCTGTAAATATCAGATTTCTCTAGAGAAATCTTCACAAATCCAGCAGCCTCTCCACTTCTCTTCTTGGCCGAATTTTTCTCTCTCTTTTTCTCTTGAATTTTCTTCTTCTTTCTTCAAAGTTCTACCCAAATCCAACCTTCCCAAGCAAAATAAAGCCCCTCTTTTCATTGATGATGGTCTCAAAGGTTCCTTTGGAGTGGAATAAGTGGAAAAAATCAAGTGTTCAAGGTTATGCCCCAAAAGTGAGGTTTATGTATTCGGCCACATAAGGAAGTTTATGGAGGTGATGGTTTTTCAAGGAGATAAGGCATGGAAAGCAAGCTTAAATGATGAAAAGCAACGAAATAAGGTTAGTGGATACAATATCCTTTCTTTTCCATTGTAAAGGCATGATTTTAGGTTATATTTGTATAGTGTGTATGTGAAATATGCATGTATAATTGAATCTAACTTGATAAACATGCTTAGTGGGACTAAATAAGTGTATAAACATGCTTATGATAAATTAAAACAAAGTGGCATGAAATATGCTTTAGAGGCCGAATAGAAATCCTAAGAAGAACATAAGCTCTAATGAGATTTAATGCTAATAATTGATGTTTATAACATGTATAATTAGTGTAATGTATGATTGAGTGAATAAAAGAATTAAAAGAAAACTTAGTGAAGAAAGGAAAGTGAGGCCGAATGGTTTAGGGAAGAATACAATTGAATATGTGATGAGTTGTGGCAATATAATGGCATATATGAGATGTATAACATGAAATAAGTGTGATTGAGTGAATAAATGAAATTATAATGCATGATATGAAAAATGGAAGTCTTGGCCGAATGATATAAGTGAATAATTATATGTGTATTTTGATGGGGTATGTGATGTAAGGGTATAAAGTGATTAAATAGTGATAACCAAGTGTGTATGTAAAAGTGCAAGTGAAAATAATGTGTATGTTGAAATATGCTTAGTGATAAAGTGTGATATTTATATGAATAATGATGAAATATTGCCCTTAGTAGATGTCTGGTAGTAAAATCTAGTTCAGGATATAATTGGCTAGCTATAGGGATTCCACACCGCGGTACGAGTCACGATGACTCGTTATTGATAGACCAATGACGGTCTATCTCAGTGTAGTGTTCAGTGTTTACAGTGTATCCAGTGATTTCAGTGATCAGTGTAGTGCAGTGCAGTGAAATGGTCCTACTGGAATTATTCTATAGTGTAATGGGTCTGTGGGGCCCATGTCCCGCATATCCGGTCAGCAGATTTTCTACTGGATTCATACTAGGGGCATAATAGTAAATAAGTGATGGAAATGATCCAAATAGTAATAAAAGTGAAAATGAGTGAAAATGGAACTAAAATGAAGTAAATGGAAAGTTTAAGGGTAAAATGGTAATTTTGTAAAAAGTTGGTAGAAAGTGAGAAAGTTAGATGAAAAGTATAAGTGTAAGGGCAAAATTGTAATTTTGACAAAATATGAGGTTAAGATAGTAAATTAGTGGAAAAGTGATAAAATAAGGGCTTAAATGTAATTTAGTGAAAATGTAAGGTTAAAAATGGAATAAGAGTGTAAAAAGGATAAAATAGTAATTAAAATAAGTAAATAAGGGTAAAAGTGTAAAATGGAAAATATGTAAGGTTAAAAGGGTAATTAATGAATAATGAAGGGCAAAGTGGTAATTAATGTAAAAGTGAGGACATAAATGGAATTAGTGAAAAAGAGAGGATATAGATGTAATTAAGGTAAAGGAAAGGACATGGATGGAATTAATGTAATTGTGGGGACATAAATGTTATTAATGGAAAAGATAAGGGTATAATTGGAAATCATGGAAAAAAGATAAGAATAAAAGTGTAATTAAAGAAATAATAAATTTAATTAAAGAATTAAAATGTAATTAGTGGATAATGTGATTTAGATAAGTAATTATATGATTAAATTGATGAATTTAATTGAGTAAGTGTGATTAATGATTTAATAAGAAACAGTGATAATAATAATAGTAATAATAAATAAAAGAAAAGAAAAGTGGTATTAGGAAAAGGTAGTGGCACAAGTGTAATTATAGCAAATTGAAATAGTAAAAATTGGAATTTAAGCAAAGTGCAAAGTGCAATTTAGACGAAAGTATTATGGTAAGAATTAATTGATGAAATGTGTGACAAATAATTAATAAATATAGTAATGTAATATAGTAGTAGCATTTTTGTAAAATGAATCAATTAAGGTTAAGAATGTGTGTTAATATAAAGTGTAGGAACCAAAATGTGGAATTATAATAGTGAGAATTGTTAGTGGATTAAAGTGTAAATTAGTAGATGATATGGATAATAAATACATAATTGATAATTAGTGAATAAATGATTTATGAAGCATAGAAAATTATTGTATGAATAAATATTAAATAAATAATAATTATAACCGATTTGTGTATATATAGAGAATGTAAATGAATGTGTAATTTGAGGATATAATTATAAATAAGTGGCAATGAAAGATAAAGAGGCAAAATGTCAATATTGTGAATAAGTAATTCAGTGAGAATTTAATTGAAATTGATTATTATAAGATAAAGTTGGGATCTAAATGTGAATAATGAGAAAATTGACTAATAGTGAAGCGAAGAAAATATTAATCTAAATATACATAAGTGAATAAGGGGTGACACGGAAATGAATAGACTAATAATGTAAATAGTGATGATAATAGTAATATAAGTACAATAGAAATTAAAGAATTTGTCAATGAGCATAATGATAGTATTAATAAAGTGAAACGTTTGAAGAATAAATTATGAAGAGATAATTAAGGGGGCCATAGTGAATTAAATTATAGTGCAAGATAAGTAAATAAAAGTTATAAAGAATTAATGAAATTGATGGTATGTTTTGTTAAGTGATAATATAGAAAGAGTTTAGTGAAAAGCAATGAGAAATGATAAGTGAAGATTAAAAATGATAGATTTTAGTGTGTGAACAAGAAAGTGATAATACGAAAGGAATTTATGGATCCGTTATAATGGTAAATGTAAAAATGAATGGAATTAAAAAGGAAGGTAAGTATTTATGATGAGATTACAAATTGTAACGACAATACAAACAAAATGGATTAAAATAATTGTTAAGGTAAATGTTTAATTGTGTTTGGAATAAATTAACATAGGGTTTCTAAAGTGAATAATAGAAATAATAATAATGTCAGTAATAATAAGTATAACTTTGATTAAGAACTAAATAAAGATATAGTGATCGAATTTATTAGCATTCAAGTAATCTAGTGATTGATTTGTAGTGTATTTATTCGGTGATAAAATAATTCATAAATAGTTAATGTTAAATAATTTAATGAAAGATTTGGTGTAGTGGAAACATATTAATGTAAAGAACTAGTGTAGTACAAGAGGGTAACGAAATGTTAGAAAAAAAATTAAAACAAGTCATAGTAGTAAATCAGTGTACGAATATTGAAACGATAACTATTTAATAAGTAGTTAAAGAAATAAAATAAGATAATGTCAACATATAGTAAAGGAAATCGATTGATAAGTGATAACCGGATCGTAGTGTTATAGTGTTGAGTAATTACTAATAATAAATAACGAATTGAAAATCGAATTGAACAGTATTAAAATAAAGCCATAAGAATGTAAATAAGAGATGAAATGATAAGTGACTAAAATTAAGAACGTAATAGTTAAATATCGTAAGAGTTAATAGTAAAAGTGATAGCGAAAGTAAAAAAATGAAAGTGAAAGTGACAGTGATAGTGAAAGTGAGAGTGATAGTGATATTGATAACAGTATCGAAAATAATTAGTGGAAGTACAGTGATAGTAAGAAAAATAAAGATATTTAACCCCATAAAAGTGTATAACAAATAATCGAAAATCTTAAGAACTGATACTCCTATAATTTAAATAAAGTAAAAAGAATAATTGTGTGTGCATGCATGTGTTATTAGTGTGGAAAATTTAGGATATGTATCAACCACTGGGCATTTTATGCTCAGCGCGTAGAGTGTTACTGCGCGCTGGTTATAGTAGATTTTAATGTGGCCGAAGATGTAGTATCGACTTGACGAAGATATTGGCAGCAAGGATCGAGGTTTGGCATGGCATGTATACGACCGCGAAAAAGGGACACAAGGTATATGGTATTGTTATGTGTTAGTGTATGTATGGTTGTGTTTGTTATTGATTGAAAAAAAAAATTTAGAGCTATTGAGTGATTCTTCAGTGTCTGACTATGCATACAGTGTTGTGACATCCGGTATCCGTATCCAGTATAAAGGTGTTACAATGCTCACTAAGAGTATTTCAGCCTTAGCTTGACTGGGCCTACTGTAGATTGGTACCACAGTCTGGACAGAAGAGCGAGAGAAGATTGGGACTTGTTAACTGAAGAGTTCCTCAAATAGTATGACTGCAGCACCCGGATGGAGGTGACTTTGAAAGATTTGGAGCTCCTTTAGCAGAAGCCTAATGAGTCATTCCATGAGTACCTTACTCGGTAGAGAAATCGGGTAATGGAGATGAGAAGGAAGCCGGATACCCAAGATCAGATTCGATTATTCATCTGGAACGCTAATCCATATCTCAAAGAGGGGCTAAAGATGAAAGGGCTGAAAAACTGGGAATCCCTAAAAGATATAGCTATCGAAGCAGAAGGGGAGTATTTGGCGAAGAAGGGCAGCCAAGAGAGCTTTGCTGGGAAAAATTTTAGGAACCAAACAGGTTATAGATCAGACAGCGCTGGGGTAGTAATGACGAGAATGGCGAGACGGTCGAAGTTTCAGCTGCTGAGATTAGACAAACTCGAAGGCACTTTTCGCATCTGGGCCGACCTTTATCATGGGTATTAAAGAGACTAATAAAGGAAGGGAAGCTTAGACCACTGCCGCCTAAACCAGCCAAAACCCAAGGACAACCGGGTCATAAAGATGATGAGTATTGTGCATTCCACCAGTATACGAGGCATGTGACGGACCGCTATGCAAGGCTAAGGCATGAAATTCAGGACTTGATCGACAGTAAGCAGATCACTGATCTTGAATAAAGGGAAAGTAAGAAGAAGTCTGCTTATAATGCTGTATCACCATCGGTTTTCATGATTGGTTCAAGCCTGCCTGAACGGTACGTACTGCAAGACTTGTTTGGAAATGAATACGCCGCCATCACTTGCCTCGGGACAAGTAAAGGAGGATTTCTCGTGGCGGTGGTAGATTGCTGGACAACTAGCGAGAGTGGGGAAGAAGATGAGTGTGACGCGCGCCGAACCTAGCAAAGGCCCTCGTAGGCGAGACCCGCTTTTAGGGCTCGAGGGATTGGTTCGCATCTTTTGATCTTGGGCAACATGAGACATTTTGGAATTCCTTACCCAATAGAACATTGAAAAGTTCATCTAGTCCCATGAAGCCTTTAGGTATCTTTGAGGTATTTTGGAGTCACCACCCAATTTACAAGAAATTGCGAAAGGTCATCTAACCTCTACGGTCTAAACTAGAGAAGGTGTTCGGAACTTCACTCTTATTTATGCCTTGGTTAAATATAAGGGAGTTTTTAGATTTGAAAATTCTATCTCTCTCCTCACGCGATTAGTGCAATTTATTGAAAGCGCATTTCGAGCATCAAGAAAGCGATAAAATGAAAGCTGTAAAGAAAACGGTAAATAAAGCAGTAAATACGCAAACACACCATTTACAAAGAAGAAATTGGGACAAATACAATCCCCCAAATGAAAAGAAAAGCTGAATAAAATTTAAAATGGAAATCGGGACATAATACAATCCCCAAGTGAAAGAAAATTAAATTGCCCCAAAAATAATTAATTACAAGGGCCCACAAGATATATGAACATAAATTTAAAACAGACAACACAAAGTCATACACAGAAAATAACATACATAAATCGGGATATTTATTCGGTTTAGGAACATTGGTTCCCTCATGCTTATTTGAAGAGGGATCGAAGAGTTATTTTGACCATTGGATCGAAAACCGGGATGAGTGATCCCATTTCTTGAAAATTTAACTCTTCATTTTAATTCGTGATATTTTTCATTCATTGGCTAAAATCTAGGACATTGGTCCCAATTTATTAATAAAAATCCCAATTTTGTCGTACAAAATAGTTTTGTAATTTTTTATTTGACACGCGTATAAAATAAACTTATTTTATTTACAAACAAAACGCAGTCACATAAATAGGGATAGGAAATGTCTCACTCAAGTGATATAAACTCCTACGTGGCGCGAGCAATTTGGTCACGATAAATACTCAAACAAATAAGCACGACATTTTTGCCCCAATAAAAAAAATAAAAATATTAGTAATAATTCCAAAATTAAGCAAATAAAGGAAATCTAATATAAATTAATACACCTATAAAATGTAGAATAAGTTAACTTAAACACATTAATTTAATATATTAACATCACACATAAAATAAAAAATCATGCAAGGCACGCTAATAATAATAACCATAGCTAAATCATGAAATAATACCATGCAAAATATAATGACAATAATGAAAATAATAACAATAATAATAATAATAATAATAATAATAATAATAATAATAATAATAATAATAATAATGATGATGATGATGATAGCAACAATAAATAATAATAATAATAATAATAATAATAATAATAATAATAATATACTAACAACATATATAATGATAATAGTAACAATAAATAATAATTATAATAATAATGATCTAGTAAAATCATATGAATAGACAAGAGGAAGGTAATTAAACATGTAATATGAGACAATAAAATTTAAGCATACAAAAAAAAATAACAAGAAATAATTCTAAAGGAGAAAATCATGCAAATCTTATTTTTCATTTCCAAACATCACATATATTTATCCATTTTCATGCCAAAAACAAAATAAAGATTGAAAACTCATGCTAAAAAAATAGATCTCAACTTAAAAACACATATTTATCAATGCAAGAAAAAAGTAAATAAACTAACATAAATAAAATGAAATGAGATAGAAAAAAATGGATCCAAGAATCTTTACCCTCAGAATTAAGTAATATGGAAGCAATATGTCCCGATCTAATCTCTTGTCAAGATCCGAGAATAAACTCGAAAAAAAAATGTTCAAGAAAATTTTGAGTTTGTCTCAAATAACTCAAAAACATTAAAATTCACAAATGATTTGATTTTTTTGTATTTGATGTTTGATGAGAAAACTCAAGTTAAGGAAATTAATTTTCCTTTCTCAAAGTTTTCAAGTTTAATAAAAAATTTTAGATATAAGAAAAACTAGAATGAAATTAAAGAAGAAAATTTTTAGATTTAAGAAAAGAAAATTAACAAGATTAAAGAAAAAGATTTTAAATTTTGAGAAAAAAAAAAAGTTGAACTCCAAGAACAAGAAATTCCTTACACTCTCTTCCTTCAAGAACACCTCCCCCAAAATGCCTTAGAAAAGATCCATACACTTAGAGAATTTTTCTTACCAAAAACTCAATATTTTCCTTTCTTTCTCTCCTCTTCCAAACATGAATCAATCCTCTGTCAAAACCTCATTCTCTTCTCCATTTAGTTCACTTCCAGCTTTTTTCCATTTCCTTCTTCCCCAATTTCAACAAAAAACACTCAAAAATACAAAATAAAATCCTAAAAGTCAAATATTTACAATTAATGTTTTTATTTATTTTTAATTATTTTTTGTTATTTTTTGACTTTTAACACCCACCCAATTTGACTAATATTTGTTAAATTTCAACAAAATCTGAAAAAAATCACAAGAAAAAATAAGTTTTTACCCTAAAAATGTGAAAAAAATGATTTTCGGCGATAATTGGCGAAATCGGCGAAAATTGGGCGGAGCTGACGAGATTTCTCACAGCTGGGGGGGAAACCTGCGTGGATCGTTGAGAAATCTCGCTGATGGGTGAGAAATCTTGCTGATCGGGCTAGATGCTGCGCGCGCGCGCTGCACATCCGCGGGCAGCGCACGGCAGCCCCCGCACGGCCGCTGAATTTTTTTTTTTTAATTTTTTTTAGAAAATATAATAAAATAAAATGCAAAATATGAATGAAAAATAAAGATACAAATAAAAATAAAATAAAAATAAAAATAAGAATAAACATTTTAAAAGAATTTTGAGACAAATAGAAGAATTTGATAAAGAGATGATCAATTCCTATTTTCTCGCTTATGAATTAGTCTTTATTTTCATCATTGGGTAATCCTGATCTTGGACCGCCTCGGGACCCGGTGTCTACAATGAGGAAGGAAAAAAGGAGAGACCTAACCGGGTATTAGAAAGGGCTGATCCTCCGCAATAGATTGAAGAGACTCACGCTTTAATTGCCCAAGAAATGGATAGAAGGTTCGAGGAGCTCGAAAAAAGGTTGTTAGCCATGATTAAAGAAAGGATGGATGCCATGGAGCTAGTTCTTCAAGCCCAAATTATGGCGACTACCCATAACCAAGTTGGGCCGGCCGCAGCCGAGGAGGCCTGTACAGAGACGACTGCAGCGTTTCCTTTTGCTTCCAAGCTCAAAGGCAAGGAACCCCTTGATTCACCAATGGGGCAGGGATACAGCAAGCGGCCTACTTCAGAATGTAATATTGTGCCTAAAGAGGGTAGGGTTCCAGTGAGGATGCATGTTCTGAAAAATGAAAGCCTAAGTGTCCGCAAAAATAGTAAGGGCAGTGTTAAGATAACGGAAGTGCCAACCACGGAAACAAATCAAAGGCACTATTTCGATCTCGGCAGACCCTTGTCTTGGGTTTTTAAGAGGCTAATGAAAGAAGGGATGTTACAACCAATACCTCCTAAGCCCGCCAGAAACCATGGACAACCCAATCATAGGGCGGATCAATATTGCGCCTTCCATCACATACTGGGCACTTGATAGATAATTGCCGGACCTTGAGGAATAAGATCCAAGACCTCATTGATTCCAAGGAGATCACCGACCCTGAGAGGAGAGAGAAGAAGAAGAAAGCATAATGGGATTTCAAAACACAAACATAGAATTTTGGAAGGTGACTACCGCATAGCAAGCAGTAGGAGAGAAGATTTTCTATTAAATGTGCTCTTCCTTTATTGTTGAACTTTTCAATTTATGTGTATGCAGTACTATTTGCATTAATTACATAAATGACTTTTTGCTTATATTTTCAAGATTTCATTATGCATGATCGCAACCACAAATTATTTGCATTTGATATTAACTTGATGAATACTGCCTTATCCAATCTCGAGATCCCATTAGCATCTGATATCACTCCTGAAGAGAGGAATGTTATGAGAGATGAAAAAAAAAAGAAAAAGAAAACAGAAAAAAAAACCTTTGCTTGGACCTAGAAAGACATTGATAAGGGAATTATTGGGACAAACACTGCTTCAATACGCCGACATGACGACAAATAAAATTCCAAGAATCGTTCCTTTGCTTCTTCAAAATCAAGGACGCATACGATCTAGCTTGATAGACTCGACATCCGATAAAAAAAAAAGAAGAGAAAAGAAGGAAGAAAGGCTTAAGCAAAGGAAATTCTAGGCCTTCACGAGAAGTAGATTATTAGAACCAAGCCTTAGAATCCATTCCTCTCAACCATTTGAGTAATTACCACAAAACCAATCAAAATTGACCTTTAATCATCTGGGTCTAAGATGAGTAAGGCGTGGGCACTTGTAGCTAAACTTGGAAAGAGAGCTCATTACCTTTAAAAAAAAAAAGTACAAAGAAAAACATAGAGCAGAACCACAGTTTTACCCTAAACCACCCGAGGTTAACTTGCAGCCTAATCTAAGCCATTAAAGGCTATTGCAGAAATTGAGCTACCAAAACCGATAAAAGCGGGGTACGAGATTGGACATTTATGTTTCAGTAAAAAAAAAACCTCACTATTTCAGTCAGTTTGTGCCTGGGTCGAGAAAAAGTTTTTGATGCTAAAAGAAAACACTGTTAGAAGAAGCTGTCTTCCCAGCTGTCAAAGACGAAGGAAAGATCGAGGAAACCAATTGACGCCAGTATATTAAGAAAGGTTCCATGGCAAAGGTTCAAAAAAAAAAGTATAATCAATAATAAGATGCCCCGCGAGCGAAAAACTGGAAAGAAAGGGCAACCTTACTAAAATTGGGCACCCCGTCAAGGTAAAAACCAAAAGGCATCTTGGGCAAAAATTAGGGGTAAAGAGAAAATATTCAATCATGAAAACCCGAGAGGGCTGACTGATAACAGGAGTTTGATGTTTTGGGATCCATCTCGAGATTAGATAAGGTCTTGTATTTTTTAGAATAATGCCAAA
Source organism: Excoecaria cochinchinensis (assembly GCA_947683425.1). Classification (NCBI taxonomy): domain Eukaryota; kingdom Viridiplantae; phylum Streptophyta; class Magnoliopsida; order Malpighiales; family Euphorbiaceae; genus Excoecaria; species Excoecaria cochinchinensis. The sequence goes on from CANTUQ010000018.1 coordinate 4,173,804, forward strand.
TGACGATCATGTGTGACGAAATCAAATCGAAACATACTCATTTATGCCATGATGTATTGATATAAATAGAGCACCTTACCTCGCATACTCGAAATTATTTGAGTTCCAGCATAAAGGTTGCACAGCTCTTTTCGGCCTCCTTTGCTATCGTCACCCTGACGTTTCAGCTAATTTGCCTTAACTGACAATGTAGCATCTTCATGAAAATAAAATAAAATAAATAATAAAGAAAAAAGAAAGGCCGTTAGAGATGAAACCTATAATTGGCTCTCTAGTTAGGCCAAAGGTCAGGGTGAAAACATAAAAACAGGCAATCTATCCTAAACAAATAAAAAATAATCAAAAATCAAATGAATAAAAACTGCTGGATTGTGTTGGGTCCATTCCAGGCAAAAAATTAGGCACATTATGTGAAAATCCGAAAAGGACGCATTTTTCGCTAAGAAAAGCTAGTGTGAAAATCCATGAGGGACGCACTACCTTTAATAAATGACCAACAGTGTATGAAGGGATAAGGCAGCCCACATGTTTCCCCTTCGAGCAAATAATGCACAATTCAGGACGCGAGTTGAGGCCTTGGGGGCAAATTGCTCTTTGACCGAGGGGCAGAGATGTGCACGGGTCAGTTTTCTTTGAAAAGGAAAAAATTATAAGTCAGAATTTTTTTGAGCCAAGACGACATTCTTCTAGGTCGCTGAGAGGCATCAAACAAGGCGAATGGCCAAGCTGTACCCTCAGTGGACCCCTGACCACTCAAAACTCAGTCTATTCATTTTTGCATGCATTTTATGTCACGCAGTTCATTTGCAAACATTCACATATAACTTTTCACCTGCACACAAGGTTTCTTGTACATATCCCTGTACATATAATTTTGCAGGACAAGTCCAAATAAAGCCTACTCGCACAAGAGCAAGTCGAGCGAGTCAAGGATAACTTCATCACAATGTAGGCATTCACCTGCACCAGGCAATCAAACCAAGATAGAGTTTAGCCTGTAAGCCCTTTGAGGAGGCCAAACCTATTAGCCCTCTGAGAAGGCCAAACCTGTAAGCCCTTTGAGGAGGCTAAAACCTGTAAGCCCTCCGAGGAGGCCAAACCTGTAAGCCCTCTGAGGAGGCCAAAACTTATAAGCCCTCTGAGAAGGCCAAAACCTGTAAGCCCTCTGAGGAGGCCAAACCTGTAAGCCCTCTGAGGAGGCCAAACCTTTTAGCCCTTTGAGAAGGCCAAACCTTTTAGCCTTCTGAGGAGGCTAAACCTTTTAGCCCTCTGAGGAGGCCAAACCTTTTAGCCCTCTGAGGAGGTCAAACCTGTAAGCCCTTTGAGGAGGCTAAAACCTGTAAGCCCTCCGAGGAGGGCAAAACCTGTAAGCCCTCCGAGGAGGCCAAACCTGTAAGCCCTCCGAGGAGGCCAAAACCTGTAAGCCCTCCGAGGAGGCCAAAACCTGTAAGCCCTCTGAGGAGGCCAAAACCTTTAAGCCCTCTGAGGAGGCCAAACCTTTTAGCCCTCTGAGGAGGCCAAACCTTTTAGCCCTCTGAGGAGGCCAAATCTTTTAGCCCTCTGAGGAGGCTAAACCTTTTAGCCCTCTAAGGAGGCCAAACCTTTTAGCCCTCTGAGGAGGCCAAACCTGTAAGTCCTCTGAGGAGGTAAAATATATAAGCCCTCTGAGGAGGCAAACCTCTAAGTCCTCTGAGCAGACAAAATCTTAAAAGAGATTCAACGTAGACACCAAACAAAAGGCTAGACACCGTACAGGTTAGATGCCGCAGCAACAAGGGTTAACACGTAGACAGACAGACGGTAACTACCCTAAATAGCTCCGTTCAAACTAGGAAGACAGCTGCCTCAGGTACGTGTCTCCTCTTTTTTTTCTTTGAGTTTTGGCTCACTTAGGCACCCAGACACTACGTTCCCCAAAACTGGGGGCAACTGTAGACACCGGGTCCTGAAACAGCTTAGACCAAGGTTACCTAATGATGATAATATTTATTCAAAAATAAACAGAGAATGAAAGCACTTTGGCTCTCTATGGACTGGGGGTTTCAGCAGGATTTTTTAGGCAAATCTTAATAATTTCTAAATATATATATATATATAAAATATAAAAAAATATAAAATATAAAAATTAAAAAAATTAAAATTAAAATTAAAATTAGGTTAATTTAATTAATTGATATTATAGGATAGTTAAATTAAAGAGAAAATAAATTAGAAGGTAAGTATAGAGATTAATTAATTAGAATATATGATAATTAGAAAAATAAAAATAATTTAAAATAAAAGAGGGTATTTAGGGTAACTTACCTAAAACTAAGATACAAAAACAAACTAACCAAGACCTAATAGGGGGCTCGACAGACCAAGAGAACAAGAACAAGAAAATAAAAAGAAAGCAAAAAAGAAAAAATAGTGAGGGAGAGTAAGAAAAGCCGAGCAAAGAAAGAACAAAGAGAGCAAGAAAAATAGAAAGAAAAGAAAATAAAAAGAAAAAGGAAAGAGGGACAGTGAGCAAAAATTAAAGCAAATAAAATAAAAGAAACAAAGTAAGAAATAAAGGAAGAAAGAAAAGGGAAATAGAAGAAAGAGGAACAGGGGCTAAGGGAAATAGGGAAAAATGCAGGAACCGAAGGGAAGAAAAGGAAAAAAGGGGGAAGAAGAAAGAGGTGGCCGGCGCCACGCGCGGCTGCACTGGATTCCTAGTGGCGGGACGATCGTCCCAGTGGCAACCGGTCTCCCCCACTCGCCGACAGCAGGGAGATCGGCGGTGGTTGTCCTGCGAGCTTCTAATGCGTTTTTCGGCTAGGCGGTTCTCCCTTTCGGCGTGTGACTGGTGGCGACGGACTCCTGGCGGCGCAGCCTGTCTTCCGGCATGGGCGGTGTCAACCACCGGAGGCTCCGGCGGAAAAAAACCGGTGAGGGGTTTTTATTTTGTTTTATTTATATTAATATTATTATTATTTTATATTATTATTATATATTAATATTATTATTATTATTATTATTATTATTATTATTATTATTATTATTATTATATTTCATTATCATTTTCATTATTATTGTTGTTAATTATTATTATTAATATTATTAGTTGTGTTATTGTTAATATTATTACTATTATTATTATTATTATTATTATTATTATTATTATTATTATTATTATTATTTATTTGTTATTAGCATTATTGCATTTTATTATTATTGTATTATTTTATATTATTAGTATGATTATTATTATTATTTTTATTGTGTTATCATATATATTATTATTGTTTTGTGATTGTGTTATTATTGTTATTATTATTATTATTGATAAAGCGTGAAACGTCTTTATCGAGTACACCGGGCACTGCATATATTGTCCGCTTTAGGCCGGGGCCCTCACGGTTTTATTTCTGGGGATTTGCCCCAAAAGGCCTATGCAGGGAGAAGGTGTCCATGGCCTTATAAGGTCCACTTCCAATTCATCTCCAGCCGATGTGGGATAGGAGGATAGTATTGCTATCATTATTCCCCCTCCCGAGAGAGGTCTTCGGGCACTGGCCGCTCGGGTGCTGACCGCTTGGGTACTGGCCTCTCGGGCACTAGCCCTCGTCTCTCAACGAAAGCACCAAATGATAAAGTGTGAAACGTCTTTATCTAGTACACCGGGCACTGTATATATTGTCTGCTTTGGGCCGGGGCCCTCACAGTTTTATTTCTGGGGCTTTGCCCGAAAAGGCCTATGCAAGGAGAAGGTGTCCATGGCCTTATAAGGTCCACTTCTAACTCATCTCCAGCCGATGTGGGATAGGAGGATAGCATTGCTATCATTATTCACCCCCCCCGAGAGAGGTCTTTGGGAGCTGGCCGCTCGGGCGCTGACCGCTTGGGTATTAGCCTCTCAGGCGCTAACCGCTCGGGTGATGGCCGTTCGGGCGCTGGCCCTCGTCTCTCAACGAAAGCACCAAATGATAAAGAGTGAAATGTCTTTATCAAGTACACCGGGCACTGCATATATTGTCCACTTTGGGCCGGGACCCTCACGGTTTTGTTTCTGGGGATTTGCCCAAAAAGGCCTATGCAGGGAGAAGGTGTCCACGGCCTTATAAGGTCAACTTCCAACTCATCTCCAGCCGATGTGGGATAGGAGGATAGCATTGCTATCATTATTCCCCCTCCCGAGAGAGGCCTTTGGGTGCTGGCCACTCGAGCACTGACCACTTGGGTACTGGCCTCTCGAACGCTGACCGCTCGGATACTGGCCTTTCGGGGGCTGACCGCTTGCGCGTTGGCCCTCGTCTCTCAACGAGAGAACCAAATGATAAAGCTTGAAATGTCTTTATCGAGTACACCGGGCACTGCATATATTGTCCGCTTTGGGCCGGGGCCCTCACGGTTTTGTTTCTGGGGCTTTGCCCCAAAAGGCCTATGCAGGGAGAAGGTGTCCATGGCCTTATAAGGTCCACTTCCAACTCATCTCCAGCCGATGTGGGATAGGAGGATAGCATTGCTATCATTATTCCCCCTCTCTCGAGAGGTCTTCGAGTGCTGGCCGCTCGGGCGCTGACCACTTGGGTACTGGCCTCTCGGGCGCTGGCCCTCGTCTCTCAACGAAAGCACCAAATGATAAAGCGTGAAACATCTTTATCGAGTACACTGGGCACTGCATATATTGTCCGCTTTGGGCCGGGGCCCTCACGGTTTTATTTCTGGGGCAAAGCACCCGAGCAGTCAGCGCCCGAGAGGCCAGTACCCAAGCCCGAAGACCTCTCTCGGGAGGGGGGAATAATGATAGCAATGCTATCCTCCTATCCCACATCGGCTGGAGATGAGTTGGAAGTGGACCTTATAAGGCCATGGACACCTTCTCCCTGCATAGGCCGTTTGGGGCAAAGCCCCAGAAATAAAACCGTGAGGGCCCCGGCCCAAAGCGGACAATATGTGCAGTGCCCAGTGTACTCGATAAAGATGTTTCACGCTTTATCAATTATTATTATTATTATTATTATTATTATTATTATTATTATTATTACTAGTTGTTTTATTATTATTATTACTACTATTGTTGCATGTTAATATTATGTCATTATTATTATAACTATTTTTATTTTTATTGTTAGTGATTATTATAATTACGCTATTCGCGCTTTATATCTATTAATTGGTTAATTCTGTTGGTTTATTCAATTTTTTATAGTATTAGATTAATTATTTTTCTCAATTCGTTTCATTCAATTATTTATTTATTTATCACTTAGTTTAATTTAATCCATTATTAATCAATATCATTTTCTGTCATGGTCATAACCGCAAGTGGCATATGGATCGCCCATGGAGCTAAAAGGAGCACGGTCGAGACGAATAGTTTAGGGTTTATTTATTATTTTGAAAAAATGTGTTATTATTTTATTTTCTTTCATTTGTTTGAGGATTGTAATAATAAAAGATTTTTGACCGCGCTTAAAAACAACCACCACACAAATGTTTTATGCTAAATTAAAGATTTGTTAATAAAACTGGACCAATGTCCTCGTTTTCATCCCAAAACAAAATGTTTACGTTTTTCATTAAAACGAGATCACTTCGACCTTTTTGTAAAGTCGGTTTGAGAACTCTATACTTTTTTGTAAGATAAGTAGTTGGGAACCAATGTTCCCGTCTAAATGAATAGCCCGATTTATGTATGTATTTTTATTTTAACAATATTATGGGTTTCACGTTTATTTTTGGTTAATTGTAATTATATTTTATTTATCGCTTTATTTACTGCTTTTTTATATGCTTGTAATGCGCTTTAATTTATTTGCATGAATCGTGTGAGAAGAGAGATAAAATAATTGATTCTAAAAACTTATTTACATAACGTTAACCAAAAGTATGAATAAGAGGGAGGTCCCGAACTCTCTCTGGTTTTGGCCTCATAAGATTAGAATTCATTTCCCAATGTTTTATTAGGTGGCGACTCCGTGAACCTGCCTTATGATATTCAATAGACGCTCTCGTAAGTTGATTGATAACAATGGAATAGGGGTGAATCCCTGTCTATTGCGAAGCGATCAGCTTTCACGAGTTTTAATGAACCTCGATCCGGTCTCGGGTCCTAAAAGCGGACTCTCGAGAGCCACCCGGATGCCGAGCGGGGTTCGGGCGCGTCACACTAAGGAAAAGAGGTTTGGAAACTATTTTATTTACGTATGTGTTTTGAGTGTATTGATGTGTTGTATAAGTTTACTTGAATGTGTTTATGTTGATATATGATGATGGTAGTGAGTGTTGGCTTTAAATTATTAAAAATTTGCATGTGAATAGTATTTGGTGGAAAAAAACTGTGTTGGGCACTTGACTCCTCTTAGGTTATTAGTCTGTATATGAAGTTTTAGAACTCCAAATGGTATGAAACTAGTTCCGTTGGAAAGTTAAGGCCCACACTACAAATGATTTAGAAATAGTCATGAGCTAATTATAGCTCTAAGCGCCCCCAAAATTAACCAAAATAGAGGTGTCTCTACTTTGGCCAGTTCATTGGAACAGTTTAGGATGTTTTGATCCCATCTGATGATTTAGTTGTCCAAAAGATATGAAAATTGTGCCATATGAAAGATAACATTGTAGGGAACAATTGTTAAGTAGGAAGTTTTGTCTAAAAATGAGGTTTAGATGTTGTTTTAAGCGGTTCAAGTTTGAAGTGGAAAGCAGTCTTGTTATCCTATTTTCGTAGGGCACCTGACAGAGGCTTCTGTCGTGAGCGTGACCATGGTCATGAGCATGATAGAACATGCTAAATGAAGGCTTTTCTTCTTATTTTGAACCCCATGGTTGGCATGAATTATTGCCCGCCTTTACCCTTCTCTAGTTTGTGTATTTTGGTATGTTTTTCCTTCCGAAATACACCCGAACTTCATTGAAACTTTCTAAGACTTACCCATCACATGTATAGAGTTTTTAAAAGAGAAAATAAATGGCTATCACTTAGAAATACAAGTGACTAACATTATAAATAAGAATAATGGCTAAGATAATTAAAAGCTTAATGAGTCAGGGTTCTGATTCCCAATCCCTTGGGACACGTAGGAAGCTTGGAATACCATTCCAAGTCCGAACCAAAGTATAGAAACTTATTCATACATAAAAGATAATGTATTAACTGAAACTCTGATGATGCCTTGGTGCCTGTTAAAAATAAATATGGCCTGTATGTGCAGATGTATACAAAGTTTAGTGGGCCATTAATGATTCAAGCCTCGAGTAGGCTTATTTATGGTTTAAAATTGGTATATGATGTTAAGATTAAATTAAATGATTTTGTTAAGTGTGTCATAAATTGAAAATGAAATGAATCTTTTTTATATCAAATGGTTTTTAAATGACTGTCTAAATAATGAATAATTCTTGCTAAATTAGATAGTTGAGATGTTTGTGTTGAAATTCTTGGTTTAAATACATGAATTTGGGGAGGTTTTGTTTAAGAGGGTTGTATGGAAAGTGGCTAAGCGTGATGCTCGGCTCTGTCGCGAGCGCAACTTATGTTGCAAGGGTGACAGAGAGTTCCGTAATACGGGTTTCGCCGAGATGTTCTCTATCACGAGCGCGGCCTTGTGCATGAGCGCGACAGAGACCGTCTAGTTCATGGTCACAGGCGTGATATATAGCATATTTTTGCCTCTGTTGTGGGCGCAATCCTTCTTTACGCTATGAATGTTCATTTATTTGATATATTTTGCATAGTTTCCTACTTATAAATTATATATGAATCAATTTATGAACTATAATATGTGATACCATGTAAGCCATATATATAAGTAAATTACTAAGTGATATGATATTGGCTATTTAGATTAAATGATGTTATGCGATTAACTGAACGATAATTGGATAAATAATTTAGCCGGAAATAGTCGAGTAGTGGATAGATAGGCATGCCTATAGAGTTCTCTTAGTTGCAGCCCAATGCCGTTTGGATTCTCGTGATCCCTATGTGTTGGATCTTGTTTAAGATCCCCCAATGTGAAAATATTTTTGAATGAAAAGGAAAAAATTGCATTTGTTGTACCCACGGGTACCAATGTGTTCACTTGTTATCCACTTCTTGAATTTGCAAGCGTAACTATGTGAATATGACATGGAGTAATGTGAATTATGAGAATGATACTACATGAAATGTATGAGATTGATTTTTATTATTGTGAATAAATGTGAATAAGTGAACAAGTGACATATATAAGATGCAGAAAGGTATAAATCATGTGTAAGTGGTTTACTGACATTGATGTGTGAATAAAAGCATGAATTGACAGATGTGTGTACTTTGAATTGAATACGGATGTTATGATACTAAATGCTTATTAAGATGTACCTAAAGCACATGTTAATTAAATAGATGTATGTGCAAAGTACGTCTTTATGTTTGAGAAACTCTTTGAAAGTGCCTAAATTGTTATTATCGGCATGATTATACTTTTCTATATTATGCTGTTCTTTGAGCCTTTTTTACGACCATTCTTAGTGGTCATCTATATTTATGTGTTTCCCACTAAGGTTTATACTTAGCACAGATTTTCTTTTAATCCATGTAGGTGCAAGTGATCGGGTTTTGTTGAAGGTCATCCGCAGCAGTCCAGGCCAATGCAAGCTTATGAAGAGATCTTAGGATAGAAATTATATAGTCTTAAGAGTGTTTGTAAGATTTGCAATTTTGAAATATAAGTTTGTAAAAGCAATTGAACTATCTGTAATAATTTTTGAAAAAGTATATTTTGTATAGTGTGTGCGAAATAATTTATAGTTAACTGTGTATGTGTTTTTGAAAATGAAAGAAATTTTTATAACTTAGATTTTGGTTTAAAGCTTTATAAGTTTTGCATGGTTGTATCGGTAATGCCTTTGACCGTCGTTGTGAACCCACCGAATCACGGTATGGTTTACTACGTACGGGTAAGGGATGTTACAGTTCTTAATATGTAAAGAGAAGATTACTCATTGATTATGGTTCGGCGGTTTGACCTTCTTAGTTGAGCACATGTTTGCTGCATATTAGGAGCTATCTACGTCCATAATTGGTATCTTTGCTCAATTAAGAAGGCCAGAACACTAGACCATAGTCAATTATCTATCTTCTCTTTGCATATTAAGAACTATAACACGTACAAAATTGATCAGGATCTAAGATATTTTAAAGAATTGCATATATTCTTAATTTATCTTCAAGGAAGAAGAGAGTAAAGTTTAAGCAAACATTTTATTTGTGAAGACAACAAGGTAGTGTCTATTCTCTGGTTCTCCCTTACAAAGCAAATAAGACTTCCTTATATAAAGGAAGGGAAAACAAAAGGTACATGCTGAGTCAACAAGCACTAAAAAATTTTACAGACTGGATACTGATTATTGATAAGCATTATTACAAATGAAAAACTTGATAAAGACAACTTTATAAAAGAAAAGATAAAATCTGACAGATAAGATAAGGTGGAGTGACTCAAAAGTTATTATTCCTTATTGGTTTCTTCGAGTTGTAATCATCTTTTGAGTTAGAGACATGTGTTGGTCAATATTCTTCTGATCCTGAATCATTATCCTATCTCTGAGAAGATCCTACCAAAGGTTGATATTGGGAGTCCAAATCCATAAAATGTGGATGAAGACACTTGAGATGGATCTGACAAATGTCTTGGTCTGCTGGATGGGTTAGATGAGCCTGCATCTGTGGCAACTAGAGTTGCTGTTTTTTGGCCTGCTTGAGAAGATCCAATATGTGAATTATTAGCAACCAAACACTAGTAATCTTGCATAATTAAATTCCAATAACTGAAAGGATAATATTCCCATGGAATATCATCATTTGACCAGTTTGGCCATATTTCTTTTGGAATGATTCCATTTTTCTCAAAAAGATGATGCATCAAATCCGACCATTTTTGAACAAACTAAGGGTGAAAATTTAAGCAAGCTTCCTTAAAAGAAAATGGTAGGTTCTGAATTGATAGGATGAAGCAACTAGCTTGTATCTTCCATTTAACCAAACATTAGGCCAATGCAGAATGAATGTTGTCCTCATATCCCATGAATGAGAAACTCCAAGAGTATTTATCTCTTGAATGAGGGTTCTTTTCCATTGTTCTAAAGCTTTGAACCAAGTAAGAAACGTTGCAAGATGAGGATTATGCCGTGTTCCATTAATGATCCCCTGTATGTGACAAAGCATATGTCTGTTGTGAATTTCAGAGGCAACATAGTGGAGATGACAATAATACCACATAAATAAAAGGAGTTTTTCCATTCTTAAGTGAAGAAAACCAATGAGAGCTGCAAAAGGATAATGGGGATGATAACTTAATTAATCCCAGTATAATGGACCATGAATTCTAATAAGGACATTCGATATCCGTACCAATTTCGGGTATAGGGTGTCATAGATAAAGTGTTGAAAAGGTGTAAGGAAGCCAATCTTGTGCTCAATTGGAAGCAATGCCATTTTAAGTAAATGAAGGGATAGTTTTAGGGCATAAAATTTCTGAGAAGAGGATAGCAGTAGACAAAACCAAGGTGGAAGTAATTGAAAAATTACCTCCTCTTATAAGTGTAAAGGGTATGAGAAGTTTTCTTGGTCATGCGAGTTTTTATATGCATTTTATTAATGATTTTTCTAAGCCTTTATCTAACCTATTGATGAAAGATACTTCTTTTGAGTTGACTTATGAGTGTTTGTAGGCTTTTGAGTTTTTAAAGAAAAGATTGATTACTGCTCCAATTATGGTGTCACTAGATTGACCTTTACCATTCAAAATTATGTGTGATGCCATCAATTTTATTGTAAGATCAAGTTCGGGTCAAAGGAAGAATATAGTTTTTCACTCTATATATTATGCAGGTCATACACTCACCAGTTGTAACGTGCGTCATCTCGGGCAGATCGTTTTATCTAGATCAGTCCTACTTTTAGGGACGGATAGGAGAAGATCTTCCACCTGTGAAGGTTCGTCGCTTCATAATGGTTAAGGAATTCGACCTAGTTTTTTGAGTCTCAAACCTCAAAAAGGCATGAGATAGCATTTCGGGGTACTTCTATCCCATTTAGGCACCACAAGGCAGGTATAAAGGAGTCGCTACCTAATAGAACATTGCAAATTGGTAGTCCAACCTTATGAGACGAAAACCAAGTGAAGGGTTCGAAACCTTACTCCTATAATACCTTTGGTCAATGTGACATAGCTGGGCATTTTAGATTAATAGTTTTATCTCCCTCCTCACGCATATATCATGGCAAAAGAAAGTAAAGTGCACTCAATCAAACCAGAAAGCTATAAATCATGGTATGGACATCCATAATAAATTAAATAAACGTCCATAAAATGGGCCCTTTATTAGACTTATTTGGGTGAGGACTTTGGTCATCTTATGCAACTACAAAGAATCATTTATTGTTAGTTTTATTGGTTAAAAGTCGGAACATTGGTTCCAATTTATTAAGAAAATTCTCAAATTATTTAATTATGTACAAAATCTTTTGCATTATTAAAACCATTCATTTGAATGTGATTTTTGGTTATAAAATAGGACACTGGTCCTATTTTATCAATAAAAATTCAAGTTACTTAATACAAATGTTTGCATGATTTTTCCTTTAAGCGAGAAAAGAATCCTTTATTACACTATACAGGCTTAAAACGGCAAACAATAATAAATAATTAAAACTACACCACTACAGTGGCAACGTAACACACAAGGGCATAGATTATGTACAAAAATAAATAAGAAATGCCATAAGGAACAAAAACTGTAACACCCCCACCACCGCCCCCGTTGGAAGGGCGCCGGCGGGCATGCTACCCGACACTCACTCACGACGCGCAGAGCATACAGCGGAAGCGTATAACAAACAATAATAAAATCTTTGAAAATATACTTCATTACATAAATAAACAAAATACAAAGTTATAACAATGTTCCAAAAGATTACATCTTAAAATCCTTTACAAAAATAAAGAAATACATATACAAAAAGAATTACAGGAGGAGACAAAAAAAAAATAAATAACTCGACTCCTATGGCCTGCCTGCAGATGCACGACTCGAGCACTCCCAAAAATCCTTCACGCTACTTGCACGGGATAAAAGCCCGTGCTAAGCGATAACGCTTAGTGGGGAGAAACAAACACAACAGAATACTATACAAGGAAACATGCACTAACATACATAAATCACTATTCATTATGCATCAGAGTACAGAGATATAAATAAATAAATCCAGAGTAAATAATACAATGCACTACACTATTACACTATTCAGAATCACACTATAATCAGAACACTTCACTAAACCAATACCAGACAGCTCACACAATAGCCTGAAATCAATGGTGGAGGATACGGGAACACGGCACGGGAGACCGAAGCCTCAAAAACACTTTAATACCCGAAGGTAGCGCGGGAGACCGAAGTCTCAAAACATTTTATCACTACACGAAAGATGACCATCTCGGAAGTCGACCGCTTCGCCCAAACGGGGCGGACATAACAGCTGTACACTAACCCTTCTTAAGCATGCTTAATTATCCTATACCTTGACACTTCAGGCTCGACAACACATATACTCTCAAGACAGCACATAGACAAAAACAATATTCAAATTAAAACTCTTATATTATATAAATCCATAACAAGGACACTAGTACAATAGTATCACGAGTCAAAAGCACACACATATTCCATGCAATAGTGAGAAACCGTGCAAAGTGGAACAAAAGAAACACATTCAGAAATCAAAGCAAGCATGAAGGGCCTCTGTCGCGATCGCGACATGTGTCGCGCTCGCGACAGAGCACGGGGTACTTCCTCGCGAGGTCGCGCCAGGGGCCTACTCGCGACGAAGCACTCGCGGCAGAATTTCACGGAGCCGAGCACTTTCGCGCTCGCGACAGAGACCAATTCCTTCCTCCTCACGCGCACGCTCGACAGCACGCCCGCGCGGAGGTTTCCGCAACCGAGCTCTCTGTCGCGCTCGCGACAAGCGTTGCGATCGCGACAGAGGGCTCTTCAAGAATAAGGGGCCAAGTCCGCCTTCTGTCGCGATCGCGGCACTTGTCGCGATCGCGACAGAACCCAGATTCGCCCAATTCTGCACTTTTCCTACTCTTTTCACACACAACTCATCATACATGCATACAACATGCTCAAAACACTTACCTCTCGCCTCCAGCACATCACCACATCATTCTCAAGCCACATAATCACATTTTACACAATATCAAATATAAATTCTACTTGAAATCACTCACAACCAAACTCAAATACACTAACATGGCATGTTCAAATTCCGAAAACACATAGCATCTTCACTATCTCACTTACACTTCACTATAGGTCACTACCCGATTTAAACATGCATTCATAAAACACTCAAGATTACAAATGACATGCAATCACAACATAGAGTTGATCCAAGGAAGAAATTAGGGAAAAACCATAATCCACATCACAGCTCACAACACTTACATGCACTCAACCACAAACTCAAGCACTACAAATCAGGCTCCCATACCTGGAAAACGAAGCTTCAACCGAACTCCTCACGAAACCACTTTATCCTTGCCCTTGCTCTTCCTTCTCTCTTCCGATTCTTGCACAACCCAACCAAAAATACACTTAAATCAAACCCAAACCAAGACTCAAAGAACACTAATTAAATAAAGGAACCTCAATCCGAACTCAACCACTTACCTTCAACACTTCTAGCTCAAACCTTCAAAGATCCCACTCAAGACTCAAGAAAACACAAGAAGAAAGAGATGAGAGCAGCAAAAATGGAAAAAGGAGAGAGAGGAGGACGGGAATGAAAAGGAGAAGGAAGAAATGAGCTAGCTTCCACGGGAAGCTAGGCAATTTCTGCCCTTCCCTTCTCTCTCTCTTACTTTACATTAATTGCTCACTAACTCATGCCACTTGTCATAATCTTAGAGAATCAAGCCATCAATCTTAACAACACCACTTATGGCACCATACACTAACCACACACAAGCCCAATTGCACAAATATCTTCTATGCACCATAACTTAACTTACACCATAACAATTCCAATAAATCCACTTTACATCCAAGGCACCATGCCCACAAACCACACAAAAACAGCCCTTAAACCACTAACACCCTACAACCATACACTACAAACACACACTAATATTCCCTTCACTTCACTTAACATTTAATTAATTAATTCCTTTAACACATACTCCCTTATTATCCAAAATTCCTCTTACACAAATTACGAAAATACCCTCAATTAACCGACTTACCACGCAAATTCCGACCAGGCCCTATTTGGGTTGTTACAATCACTCCCCCTTAAGAAATTTCGTCCTCGAAATTTCCCCGCCAACTCACTTAAACAACAACCCAAAACTCAAACCGAAACTTAACCGAAAGCTAATAACATAACTTACCAGAAGGTCCAGCTCGATCTGCTATATCCCCAAGTTGCAGCGCATAAACTCTCGGATGTGCGGGCACTTCGTCGGCTCGCGACTTCTGCACTGTCTCTGACGGCGCTTGCGAAGGACGTCCACTGGCTCTTCCAGTCTGACTCCCTCTCGCTCTCTGACCACTGGCTCTACTCTCGGGTCTATCCTGAAGCTCCCTTCGATCAGGACAATTCGCCACCATGTGCTCCTGGCTGACACATCTGAAGCACGCTCCAGAGATCCTTCTACACTCGCCCCAGTGGCGCTTGTAACAATGCTCACACTCCGAAATCGTACTTCCCTTGCTAGAGGGTGGCGCTACACTCCCAACTTCCGAACGGACCGGAATCGAACTCTTCCAACTCTGACCACTCGGAACTCCTCTCGACTTCTTGCCACTTCCTACCCCATCACCCGGTGCTTTCCTCTTACTCTCGATCCTCTGCTTGATCACCTCTGATTCCTCTAACTTCATGGCCGCTGCCACAAGCTGATAATACCCCACGGGTTGCAAAACTGACAATGCTGACAAAGGACCTCTGAACACCTCACGCAGTCCCTCTAAGAAATGCCGACTTCTAAACTCATCCGACAAAAAAGTCTCAGGCACATACTTACTCAACCGGCTGAATTCTTTATCATACTCACTCACGGTCATGCCTCGCTGCCTCAGACTGATGAACTCCCTCCACTTAGCTTCCTGATACGCCTTCGTCACATATTTCTGCTCAAATTCTTGCTTGAAGAAATCCCAAGTCAACTCGGCTGGTCGCTGAGGATTGCGCATCACCAATTCCCACCAATCGTATGCTGACCCCTGAAGCAACGACACTGCACAAAGCACCTTCTGTTCTGCCGGACATCTAATCTCTTGCAAAATCCGACCTACCCTCTTAAGCCAAAACTCGGCTACATCAGATTGGTCCAAAGCAGTACCATGAAAATCTTCTGCTCCTCTCTTTCTTAGCAACTCAGTCGGAGCCTTAGGAGCAGTCAGCCTCTCTACCAACCGAAGCAAACCTTGCAATAAGACCTGATTCTCTTGACCAAAATCCCCACCAGGAATCTCCTCTCGCTGACGCTGCGGAGCAGGCTGCTCACCTCTCACTACACTTGCACTACCAACCGTCTCACCCACATGCTAACTTGGATCAGACTCCATCTAGACACTACACAAGACAAGACACATCTGCATTAGGCCACGACACAAAACCGACTCTCATGCAAGGACTCAACACATAACAAACAGAGGTAACCAGAACCGCCTAAACCGGCGCTCTGATACCACAACCTGTAACACCCCCACCACCGCCCCCGTTGGAAGGGCGCCGGCGGGCATGCTACCCGACACTCACTCACGACGCGCAGAGCATACAGCGGAAGCGTATAACAAACAATAATAAAATCTTTGAAAATATACTTCATTACATAAATAAACAAAATACAAAGTTATAACAATGTTCCAAAAGATTACATCTTAAAATCCTTTACAAAAATAAAGAAATACATATACAAAAAGAATTACAGGAGGAGACAAAAAAAAAAATAAATAACTCGACTCCTATGGCCTGCCTGCAGATGCACGACTCGAGCACTCCCAAAAATCCTTCACGCTACCTGCACGGGATAAAAGCCCGTGCTAAGCGATAACGCTTAGTGGGGAGAAACAAACACAACAGAATACTATACAAGGAAACATGCACTAACATACATAAATCACTATTCATTATGCATCAGAGTACATAGATATAAATAAATAAATCCAGAGTAAATAATACAATGCACTACACCATTACACTATTCAGAATCACACTATAATAAGAACACTTCACTAAACCAATACCAGACAGCTCACACAATAGCCTGAAATCAATGGTGGAGGATACGGGAACACGGCACGGGAGACCGAAGCCTCAAAAACACTTTAATACCCGAAGGTAGCGCGGGAGACCGAAGTCTCAAAACATTTTATCACTACACGAAATATGACCATATCGGAAGTCGACCGCTTCGCCCAAACGGGGCGGACATAACAGCTGTACACTAACCCTTCTTAAGCATGCTTAATTATCCTATACCTTGACACTTCAGGCTCGACAACACATATACTCTCAAGACAGCACATAGACAAAAACAATATTCAAATTAAAACTCTTATATTATATAAATCCATAACAAGGACACTAGTACAATAGTATCACGAGTCAAAAGCACACACATATTCCATGCAATAGTGAGAAACCGTGCAAAGTGGAACAAAAGAAACACATTCAGAAATCAAAGCAAGCAGGAAGGGCCTCTGTCGCGATCGCGACATGTGTCGCGCTCGCGACAGAGCACGGGGTACTTCCTCGCGAGGTCGCGCCAGGGGCCTACTCGCGACGAAGCACTCGCAGTAGAATTTCACGGAGCCGAGCTCTGTCGCGCTCGCGACAAGCGTCGCGATCGCGACAGAGACCAATTCCTTCCTCCTCGCGCGCACGCTCGACAGCACGCCCGCGCGGAGGTTTCCGCAACCGAGCTCTCTGTCGCGCTCGCGACAAGCGTCGCGATCGCGACAGAGGGCTCTTCAAGAATAAGGGGCCAAGTCCGCCTTCTGTCGCGATCGCGGCACTTGTCGCGATCGCGACAGAACCCAGATTCGCCCAATTCTGCACTTTTCCTACTCTTTTCACACACAACTCATCATACATGCATACAACATGCTCAAAACACTTACCTCTCGCCTCCAGCACATCACCACATCATTCTCAAGCCACATAATCACATTTTACACAATATCAAATATAAATTCTACTTGAAATCACTCACAACCAAACTCAAATACACTAACATGGCATGTTCAAATTCCGAAAACACATAGCATCTTCACTATCTCACTTACACTTCACTATAGGTCACTACCCGATTTAAACATGCATTCATAAAACACTCAAGATTACAAATGACATGCAATCACAACATAGAGTTGATCCAAGGAAGAAATTAGGGAAAAACCATAATCCACATCACAGCTCACAACACTTACATGCACTCAACCACAAACTCAAGCACTACAAATCAGGCTCCCATACCTGGAAAACGAAGCTTCAACCGAACTCCTCACGAAACCACTTTATCCTTGCCCTTGCTCTTCCTTCTCTCTTCCGATTCTTGCACAACCCAACCAAAAATACACTTAAATCAAACCCAAACCAAGACTCAAAGAACACTAATTAAATAAAGGAACCTCAATTCGAACTCAACCACTTACCTTCAACACTTCTAGCTCAAACCTTCAAAGATCCCACTCAAGACTCAAGAAAACACAAGAAGAAAGAGATGAGAGCAGCAAAAATGGAAGAAGGAGAGAGAGGAGGACGGGAATGAAAAGGAGAAGGAAGAAATGAGCTAGCTTCCACGGGAAGCTAGGCAATTTCTGCCCTTCCCTTCTCTCTCTCTTACTTTACATTAATTGCTCACCAACTCATGCCACTTGTCATAATCTTAGAGAATCAAGCCATCAATCTTAACAACACCACTTATGGCACCATACACTAACCACACACAAGCCCAATTGCACAAATATCTTCTGTGCACCATAACTTAACTTACACCATAACAATTCCAATAAATCCACTTTACATCCAAGGCACCATGCCCACAAACCACACAAAAACAGCCCTTAAACCACTAACACCCTACAACCATACACTACAAACACACACTAATATTCCCTTCACTTCACTTAACACTTAATTAATTAATTCCTTTAACACATACTCCCTTATTATCCAAAATTCCTCTTACACAAATTACGAAAATACCCTCAATTAACCGACTTACCACGCAAATTCCGACCAGGCCCTATTTGGGTTGTTACAAAAACAAATAAAACAGAATTCTAATAGGGAAGGAAAATGAAATTTGGGCTATAAGTAGTGAGTCACTCCCCAGAGATCGACTCACACCCGTGACTTGAAGTCATTGGCATGACTAGTGACTCACGCGCTGACTAGTGAGTCATGGGTCAAAATCAATAAGGTTCACAATTTGGGAAGAGAAGAAAGAGTTAAGGTCGTGACTCATTGAGTCACAATCATGAGTCACTTTAAAGTAGTGACTCTTCTTCTTTCATCTAAGTTTTGCTTACTGCCCTTTTATGGGTTCAAAATCCAGAAAACCTAAGAAAGAGAAAAGAAGGAAAAAAACTAAAAAAAAATCTAAAAACCACCTTTTAAACAAGTTTTAAGTTAAAATCAACTCAAAACTAGTAAAAACAAAACTTTTAAAACAAACAACCTACAATGCTTCTACCACACGGCAGCTATCCACAAGTGGGTTTCATAACCTAAATCTATCTAAAACAAGAAAAAATGCTAGAAGAGCACCTAAAGGTTGAGTTTGCAATATTCAAAAGTGAATGTATAAACTCAATCGCAAGACGAACTAAATCGGGAGGAAGAAAAGCTTTATAATATTACATTCAATATTTTTTTCTCTCATGAACGATGGAACTTCAGGCTCCAAGATCCCTCTTTGACTGGATGATTGAAAATCTAAGCTTTAAAACTAGTCTGTAGAGCTTGGAAACTTAAAAAACAAAGAGAGAGAGGGAGCCCAAAGGTCGCAACAACAAACTTCCCCCTTTTTCTCCCACTTTCTCTTAACTTTTTATAGCTTTTTCTAGAAATAGGCCATGTCATAGCTGTAACTTGGCTTTTTCCTACCCTGGGGTGTGATTAGCTAGTTGTAGGTGTGACTTCAAGGCACGACAATGGCTTATTAAGTCAAGGTCGTGACTGGACACCTCAAACTGAGCTCTTGCCCTTTACCATGCGATTTGAGGGGCTCGAAGTCCCAAAATCATTTTGAAATCCATAAAAACGTGGAGAGACCCTTGACCTCTCTATTTCTTGTCTTTATAAGAGAAATGCTTTCCTTGTTAGGCAACTCTAACAAAAGTTGGCTTAGAATCTAGTGTTTATAGTTGCCTTTAACTTTGGAGAGGCAAGCACACTAAATGCCTAAGTGAGCCAAAGTTCAGAGAAGAGATAGAGATGCTTACTTAAGGAGGCAGTCTCTGATTTTTTTCTTAAGAAGACTTGCTGGTGAAAGCTATGATCTGACCTTGCAGGTTGGCTTGCATACTGTGATCAAACCTTACAGTCTCCGGTTGGACTCTTAAGAGGGCTTTGTTAGGAATTGTGGCAAACCTTGCAGACTAATGCCTAGACTGTGATTGCACCTTTCAAATTCGAATGCTTCTTAAGGAGACTTTAAATGGCTGTGGTTATACCTTACAGACTAATGCCTAAACTATGATAAAACCTTACAACATGCTATGACTACTGTAACAGCCCCAATACCGAGTTAGTTGTAAATAGTATTTTTCAAGAGTGAATAGTGCTTTTCGGGGTGAATAATACTTCCCGAAAATCATAAAATATTTTATTAGACCATTGGATACAGCTCGTCAATACAAGTTCGTAGGCATAAATTTCAGGTCGATCGGAGGTCAAACGAGTCCGAAATAGCCGAAACAGTAAACAAAAGTATTTACTTCGGTGAAAAGTAGGCCCAGGTGGAACCCACTAAAAAGTAAAAGTGGCACAGGTGGGACCCACTGAAAAGTAAAAGTGGGCACAGGTGGGACCCACTGAATAGTAAAAGTGGGGCCAGGTGGGGCCAAATGAATAGTAAATGTGGGGCCAGCTGACATCATCAATGATATCATGATGATGTCAGCAATGTCATTATGATTAATCATAACTGTGGGTCCCATGAATAGTGACAGCATCTGTGACTGGTCTGTGAATAGTTATTGTAGATCCCGTGAATAGTAACTGTGGGGCCCACAAAATAGTGACTCTAGGGTGAATAGAACCCAAAAATATTTTATTTTACCATCAGAAAGAGGATGTTAAGTGGAGTATAATGGTGCAATCTAGTGTAAAAACGAGGTCAAATAGGCTTCTGAAAGTCAGTCTGAAGTTTCTCTGGTTCGGTTCGATTGAACTAAGGTTTGACTGAACTTTGACCGAATTTTTATAAATAATTAGAGTGGATAAAATGGTCTACTATAAGAGCATAAAAGGCTTAGAATAATTTTTAGAAATTATTGACAGCATTAGAATTGTAATTTACGGCAAAACCAAATTGAACCAAATTGGACCGGTTTAAGTGAATCAGACCCCAAACGGATTTCGATTGAGCTGAAATATTACAGGGAGACTAATTTTAATATTATAAGAATGATGGAATTGGTTGGGAGTGAAAATCAATTCAGGAACATTAAATTTCACCAAAACAGTGGAAAATAAACCGAAAAATAAAAATCGGACCAAATCGACTCAACTTCTTTGGTTGGACCTAGTTGGGTCCAATTGGACCCATATAAAAGCACCTAAAAATCTAGAAATCCCCTTGGATTCCATTTCATTTCAGCCTTCTTCTTCCTCTCATTTGGCCGAATTTTTCCTCCTCTCTTCTTCACCATTTTCTTTCATTTTTTCTTCAATTCACCTCAAGATCAAACCTCTCTAACATAATTTAGTTCATCTAGAATCCATTGGTGGTCTTAAAATTTTATTTGGTGGAGTATAAGTGGGTGAAATCTAGATTTGAAGGTTGGGTGTAAAATTGAGGTAAGAGATTTAAGAGTTTTAAATTTGGTTTTAAGGTTCCTAAAGGTAGATTAGGATGTGAATTAGACATTTACTAAGTTTAATTGATGAAAGAAAACTTGGTTTTGATTAAATCTTAATTTTTGTGTTTGGACATAATTGTGTCCAATAGGTGAGGGAACCTCCAATCAAGCTAAGGGAAAGGAAAAGGAACTTTGAGAAGTATATTTCAAGGATCTAAGGTTTGTGAATGCAAATTCCACTTAATTCTATGGTAAAAATATGGATTTAGATT
This sequence comes from Excoecaria cochinchinensis, assembly GCA_947683425.1. Classification (NCBI taxonomy): domain Eukaryota; kingdom Viridiplantae; phylum Streptophyta; class Magnoliopsida; order Malpighiales; family Euphorbiaceae; genus Excoecaria; species Excoecaria cochinchinensis. The sequence continues at coordinate 4,195,133 of CANTUQ010000018.1, forward strand.
ATGTTTGTGAATAAAGTATGTGATTTATGCATGTTTAATTGAAATTAACTTGATATTTATGCTCAGGGATGTTAAAAATAATGGTATGGATGATTAAAGTGAAGAAATAAATTTTGTGTATGACACGATCTCAGCAAGTGTACCGAATCGGCAAGTAATACAGTGGGGTATAATTGCGACCCCGAATTATCGTACCCAAGGAATTGTGTGTGCAAGCAATGAAAATCAAGTGTATGCTAAAGAATTCCCAATTGTTTGAATTGATTTAGTTTTCTATTGATTAAAAATAAAGAATTTAAATAACTAAAATAAGTAAGCAGAAATAATTAAATTAAATTGACATTAATAATTGAAGAAATAAAATGATGGAAAAATTTAACAAGATAAGAATTCAAATTAGACGAACGTTGCTCGGGTTCACTTATCCACCCCATACCCAAATGTGAATAAAATTAATCCAAGAACCAATTATGAACGAAATCGGGATAACCCTTGTAACCCAAGCTTCCCAATCTGGAGTCAGCCACTCTAATTATATGCCATCCCAAACCGGAGTCAGCCACATAACTAGCCTATGCACGGGTCTAAAATCCTAAGTTTGGTTTATTTTCCCAATACGGAGTCAAATAAGCCAGAACTCAATTATCTCACTCACTATTTTAGTCCTAAATCATAAAAATATGCACTTCTAGATTCCCAATCGGAGTCATCCAAAAGACATAGCAAGAATGATAAGAACTGAATGTAAATAATAATGGCATCCAATCCATACAACTCAATAACCAACACAGATACATGAAATAAATCATTCATCAAAATTGGAAATTAACTTGAGAAAATAAATCCCATGAATTAACAATGAGAACAAGTGAAATAAATCATTCAATCATATATTTAAATTTAAAAGATGTTCAGAATTCACATCAAGGGTAGGGGATTCAAAGATCCCCCAAACAACTAAAAGACTACTCACGATCCATTACAAAATCAAAAGGAAAGAGGAAAGAATAAACCTAAAAATTCATTAAGGCGTAAATCCCAGTTGAATCCCACGTCCTTCGATCTCCTTCTTCAAATCTTCAATGGAGAAAAATCTGGAAATTCTAATGTAAAAACTGTGTATTGAAATTAAACTATGTGTTTCAAATGTAAAACTCTTGATTTGCAAATTAATTCTAAACATAAAATTGAAAACCTAAATTAAGAACAAGAGAAAAGAATCCCAAAATTCTAGTTCTAAAACCCTAATATGAAAAATAGCTGCCAAAAATCCGAACTCCTTGCCAAACAACAAACTTTTCTTTTTATATCCTGAGGGGTCACGGTGGCAACCAAAATGGTTGTCACCATGAGGGTGTCGAGGAAGTGAATGTGCCTTGCGTGTAGGAAAGGGGTCACGATGGCAACCAGATTTGTTGCCACCGTGAGATGCTCCAATTTCGCTTCTATCCAGGAACTCCCTATGTCACGGTGGTAACCAGATTTCCTTGCCACCGTGAGGTACCTCCTCAATTGATTCTGCCTTGGTGAGAATTATGTCACGGTGACAACCAGATAGGTTGCCACCGTGAGGTACTTTTTGCCTGCATTCTGCCTGATGGATAAATATGTCATGGTGGTGATGACATTGGTTATCATCGTGACCCATAGTATGCCTGCATTCTGATTTTTACTCCTTTGAATGTCACGGTGGTAACCAGATAGGTTGCCACCGTGAGGTACCTAAAAAATTGCTGCACACAAAATTCAAACTCAATCAAAATATTAACTAAAATGTATAAAAATTCTAATTTCACTAAGATTGACAAAATTAATCTAAAGTAAGCATATCATGACAATAAACACTACTAAACATTCATAAATCATACGAAAATACTATCAAATCTAAATACTAAATAGAAGTTATCAGCGTGAAAAATTCCTTCTTTGGCCGAATGGTAACCATGTGATTTTCATGTGTTTTCAAGATGTTTTATGTATATTTATGGTGGATCTATGGTATTTGGCATGTGAATTAATGTATGGTATGTGTTAGAGCATGTGAAAATATCATGAGGCATGTGATGCATGTATGACCGAATGTATGTCATGTGTAAAGTCATGATTTTAATGTGTTTTCATGGAAATTGATGGTATGGTGATGTTATATATCATGAAATTGGCCTAAATAAATGATAAAATTGATAAAAATAATTAATGTAAATAAATTGGTATGTGGGCCGTATACATGTATGTATGTATGCATGTGTACCATGATGAAATAATAAGTTTACATGACATGTGATAATGTAATGATGATAATCACATGTGAAATGATGAAATGGTATGAAAAAGAATAAGATATTATGTTGATATACCATAAAATATATGTATGTCACATTAATAATGTGAAAAATAAAATAATATTGCCCTATGTAGTGATCTAATAGTCAAGTCTAATTCAGGATATGTTGGCATGCCATAGGGACATAAGATTGCGGGTGTGAGCATGGCGTCTCGCTTTTTAGTAGGCAAATAATGGTCCTACCTCTCTGTATCTGAATATCTGAATTGTACTGTTCTGTATTAAAAAATAGTAATGGTCGCAGAGGACTCCGCTAGTATTTCTGTGAACTTCTAGAGTCCACGTCTCGTTTATCCTGTATATAGAGTCTGCCAGTGTGTTACAGGGGCATAATTGTAAAAAATGAGATTAAAATAGTTAAAATATGATAAAAATGACATTTATGTGAAAAAAGGGCATAAATAGAATTATATAAAAAGTTTGAGGGCAAAATAGTAATTTTGTGCATATGTGTGTTAAGGATGGTTAATAAGGGTAAAAATATAAATAAATGGTTAAATATGAAAATTGGCCACTTCTTAAGGGTAAATGTGTAATTTGGCATGATAATGGTAATTGGAGGGTAAAACTGTAATTTGACATGTAAATGAATGGTAAAATTGTAATATTAGTGAAAATAATTAAATTAGTGGCATAATGGTAATATTAGTAAAATTAAAATGAACTAATGGCATAACTGCAATATTGGTGAAGTATAATTGAACTAAAGGCATTTTCGTCATTTTGAAAAAGGTTAAGGGTATAAGTGAAATATTACCATAAGCTAAGGATAAACTGGTAAATAAGATTATTTATGTGTTAACTGTGTAATTGCCTAATTGTGTGTTTTAAAGATAATTAAAAAAAAATTGCATGAATAATTGGTAATTAAATCAATTATGTTTAATTATGAATATTTAAATGATATTATTTATTGAATATCATTCATGCATGAAAAATTAAATTAAGTGAAAATTTATGAAATTGCAATTACCACTAGACATATTTAATACATAGTACGTAATTTTATTTGACTGCGTGTAGGTACTCCGTAAGATTTTGGGAGCAGTGCATACCTCACACTTTGGAAGTAGTATGGAAGAAATTATTTAAAATATTAAGTATGTTAAGATTTTGACATGTATATGTCTTATAATATTATTTTTGGGTTTTGGACTGTAATAGATTAATATAACTGTCTCTAGTATTATTGCCTGGGCATGCCTAATAATTAGTAGAAATTAAGTTAATACTATTGGTAAAGTAAAATATAGATTTTTAAGTTAAAGGAAAATTGACCAGATGAATAGTAACTTAGACATATTTAATGCATATTTAATGCATAGTACGTAATTTTATTTGACTGCGTGTAGGTACTCCGTAAGATTTTGGGAGCAGTGCATACCTCACACTTTGGAAGTGGTATGGAAGAAATTATTTAAAATATTAAGTATGTTAAGATTTTGGCATGTATATGTCTTATAATATTATTTATGGGTTTTGGACTGTAATAGATTAATATAACTGTCTCTAGTATTTTTGACTGGGCATGCCTAATAATTAGTAGAAATAAGTTAATACTATTGGTAAAGTAAAATATAGATTTTTAAGTTAAAGGAAAATTGATCAGATGAATAGTAATTTAGACAGGTATATGTCAATCGGCATAGTTAATAGTGAATTAAGGTAGAAATATTACGTTTAATAATTAACTAATAAGTATTAATAGACTTAAGTAAATTGTCTTTGCCATATGGCACTATTCACATAGTATTATACATACGGTACTATTCATACATACGACACTATTCATACATATGGTACTATTCAAAAAAAATTACCGGTTTTAATTAATTGTCTATTTAATAACCTGAATAGTTTGATTAGGTTAACCGGATTAAAATGAAAAGTTATTTAATCGGATAATAAAGTATTAGAGTGTATGTTAGTTCAGTGCGGTGGCACCCGGTATCCATATCACATACGGGTATAGGGCGCTACAAGTATTGGTATCAGAGCTCCGGTTTAGGTGGTTCTAAGATCGGAGTGGGTCAATGGGATTAGTATAAGTACATGTACATGCCAACTAATTTTTAGACAGTATAGTTATGTGAGGCTAATGTATGCTTGCTCCTTGTGTTAGATCGCGAGTATGGCTTCAGATGAAGGTCGTTGTGATAGTGATGTGGAGAGTGCCGTATCAGTTAGTATTAGTCGATCGAGGCCGTCTCGTTATTAGGCTACTCCATCAATTGTTCCTCCTCCTCAGCAGCAGCCTGAGTTTATGAACATGATGGCAAATTTCTACCAGTTTATGCATTCTCAGTAGCAGCCTCGAGGTCCTGAACAGCAGTTAGCTCCACCTAGGCGAAGGCCTATTTTGGAACAGATTAAGAGATTGGGAGCGGAGGATTTTTATGGTCGCGATCCTTTGACTCCAGTTCAGGCGGAGGAGTGGTTGTTTAAGTTAAAGAGGATGTTTGAGACCACTCAAAGTCAACCAGATGAGATGCTACAGGGAGCAGTAGCCTCGCTTCAGGGTCCAGCTTATACATGGTGGAGTTCAGTTAGTAAACACACTCCAGCGGATCAGGTTAATTAGGGGTTTTTCCAGACTCAGTATGAGAAGAAATATGTCGGTTCTGAGTATAAATCTGCCATGCAAGATGCATTCTGGAGGCTGAGACAGGGAAGTAAGTCAGTTGCAGAGTACGAGAGAGAGTTTGAGCGACTCAGTGCCTATCTGGATGATGAGTCCATGACTGGGTAGAAGTTATGCCATAGATTTGAAAGAGGTCTGCATAATAACATCAGATTGGCTTTGGGTTCTTAGAGACATATAGATCTGAGGTCCTTGGTTGAAGCAGCTCTCAGAGCAGAGATGATTATGTCAGAAGAGGCTGATAGACAGTCCCGTTTCAAACAAAAGAGGAAATCGGGTCAGTTTTCTGGTGCAGCTGGACAGAGTAAGAAGTTTAGAGGGCCTCCTCATTCACAGAGCCGTGCATCAGCAGCACCTGTTACTATTTGGAGGAACCCAATCGGTAGCAGTGCCCCAGTCACATCAGTAGCTAGTGCACCCACGAGTAGAGTACGAGATCCAGTTCCACAGTGCCCCTATTGTAAGAAGTTTCATCCGGGCAAGTGTAGATATATGAACAGGGCTTATTTCAGATGTGGGTCCCGGGAACTCCAGATCAGAGATTGTCCTGAGGCCCAGCCGTCCACTGTAGCATCACCAGCTTTGGGTGGAGGGTCAGTCCCTCATAGAGGATCTGGTAGGGGAGCAGCTCCTCCACAGCAGTTTTAGTTCCGGCCCTTCAGTACAGCCACCTCAGGGTCGTACCACTGGACGTTATTATGCTGTTAGAGCCCGCGAATAGGATGATGCTCTAGATGTCATTGTTGGTAAATTCTCACTGCTCTCTCATTCAGTTTATGCTTTGATTGATCCTGGATCTACGCGTTCCTAAATTAGTATTGTTATTGCTCGGGATAAAGGGTTGCATGATAATCAGTTCAACCAGGATATTTTAGTGAGTAATCCTTTAGGGTATAGTGTAGTGGTGAATAAAGGATATCGAGATTGTCCGGTTAGTGCTCAGAGTTTTGTGTTTTTTACTGATTTGATTGACCTTCCGTTCTGAGAGTTTGGGTATGGACTGGTTATCCACTCACCAGGCCACTGTTGACTGTAAGAGGAAGAGAGTAACTTTAAGAACTGCAGACGATTAGGAGATTGTCATTGTGGGTGAGAGATTAGATTTTCTTTCTGATGTGATTTCAGCTACGGTAGCTAAGAGACTTCTCAGAAAAGGGTGTGTAGCCTACTTGTGCATGTAATGGAGACTAAAAAGGATGGCTTAAGGCTTCAGATGTGCCCACTGTTTGGGAGTTTCAGGATGTTTTTCCTGAAGAACTTCTAGGTCTGCCACCTAATAGAGAGTTAGAGTTTATTGTTGACTTAGTACCTGGTACTGCACCTATCTCCATTGCTCCTTACAGAATGGCGCCTTCTGAACTCAGAGAATTGAAGAGTCAGTTGCAAGAATTATTTGATAAAGGCTTCATCAGACCGAGTGTTTCACCTTGGGGAGCACCAGTCCTCTTTGTGAAAAAGAAGGATGAATCACTTCGGTTATGTATTGACTACAGACAGTTAAATAAAGTCACCATTAAGAACAAGTATCCACTACCTCAGATTGATGATTTGTTTGATCGATTGAAAGGTGCGAGCATGTTTTCCAAGATTGACTTAAGATCTGGCTACCATCAGCTAAAGATTAAAGAGTCAGATGTGCCTAAGACAGCTTTTTGCACCAACTATGGTCATTACGAGTTCATGGTCATGCCTTTTGGATTGACAAATGCTCCTGCGGCTTTTATGGATCTGATGAATAGGGTTTTCCACCCTTACTTGGACCAATTTGTGGTTGTTTTTATCGATGATATTTTGGTGTATTCGAAGACTCCAGAGGAGCATGATGAGCATTTGATGATTGTTCTACAGACTCTGAGAGATAAGCAGCTTTATGCCAATTTTAGTAAATGTGAATTTTGGCTGGATGAGGTATCTTTTCTGGGTCATATAGTATCAACAGATGGTATTAAAGTTGATCCTAAAAAGATTGAAGCGATCCTTCAGTGGAAGACACCCAGGAGTGTTACCGAGATTAGGAGTTTTCTTGGCTTAGCCGGTTATTACAGAAGGTTCGTCAAGGGTTTCTCTTCGATTGCATCTCCTTTAACCAAGTTATTGCAAAAGAATGTCAAGTTTGAATGGTCAGATAAATGTCAGGAGAGCTTTGAGAAGCTTAAGTGTATGCTGACTGAAGCTCCAATGTTAGTGCAACCTGAATCTGATAAGGACTTTGTGGTCTTCAGTGATGCTTCTAGGAATGGTTTGGGTTGTGTATTGATGCAGGAAGGCAAGGTGATTGTTTATGCCTCCCGACAGCTTAAGACTCATGAGAATAATTACCCTACTCATGATCTTGAGTTGGCAGCAATTGTATTTGCATTGAAGATTTGGAGACATTATCTCTATGGTGAGAGATGCTACATCTACACTGATCACAATAGTTTGAAGTATTTGCTTACTCAGAAGGAGCTTAACTTAAGGCAGAGACATTGGCTTGAATTGATCAAAGACTATGAGTGCTTCATCGACTATCATCTTGGTAAAGCCAACATTGTAGCTGATGCTCTCAGTAGGAAGTTCATGGCTTCTCTACGGGCTATGAATGTTAGTTTGGACTTATCAGATGATGGAGCTTTGATTGCAGAAATGCAAGTTAAGCCAGATTTTCTCCAGCAAGTGAAAAATGCTCAGAAGCAGGATGATCGATTGTCTACCATTATGTCTCAGGTGAAAGATGGCCATGTTAGTGATTATTCATTGGGTTCAGATGGTGGGCTATATTACAAGCAGAGATTGTGCATTCCTGATCAAGCTGATCTGAGAAAGGATATTCTATCAGAAGCTCATCATAGCAGCTTTGCTATGCATCCTGGTTGTAATAAGATGTATCAGGATTTGAAAATGCTCTATTGGTGGCAAGGCATGAAACGTGATGTGATAGAATTTATGGGTAAGTGTCTGATTTGTCAGAAAGTCAAGGCAGAACATCAAGTTACTTCTGGTTTGCTTCAGCCTATTGTCATTCTTGAATGGAAATGGGATAGGGTGACCATGGATTTTGTGTCAGGATTTCCTCTCTCGAGAAAGAAACATGATGCAGTTTGGGTAATTGTTGATCGACTCACTAAATTAGCTCATTTTCTGCCTATCAGAATGGATTATTCGTTATCCAAGCTGGTAGAGTTGTATATCAGCGAGATTGTAAGACTGTATGGAGTTCCGTCCTCCATCATTTCAAATCGTGATCCGAGATTTACTTCTCAGTTTTGGAAGAGGCTTCAGGAAGCTTTGGAAACTTGATTGCATTTCAGCACAGCTTTCCACCCTCAGACTAATGGACAATCTGAGCATGTGATTCAGATTCTGGAAGATGTGTTGAGATGTTGTATACTTGAGTTTAGTAACCATTGGGAGCGGTATTTGCCTTTAGCAAAATTCGCCTACAACAACAGTTATTAGACCAGTATCAAGATGGCTCCCTATGAAGCTTTGTATGGTAGAAAGCGCATAACTCCTCTTTGTTGGATAGAGCTTAGTGAGAACAAGATTGTGGGGTCAGATTTGATCAGAGAAATGGAAGAAAAGGTTCGAGTGATTAAAGACAGATTGAAAGAAGCCATAGATCGACAGAAGTCCTATACAGATTTAAAGAGGAAAGATATAGAGTTCAAGTGGGAGATAAAGTATTTCTGAAAGTTTCTCCATGGAAGAAGATCTTGAGATTTGGAAAGAAAGGCAAGCTGAGTCCGAGATTCATTGGCTCTTATGAAATTATTCAGCGGGTTGGACCAGTAGCTTATAGATTGAAGCTTCCACAAGAGTTAGAGAAGATTCATGATGTCTTCCACGTCTCTATGTTTCGAAGGTACCGTCAGACCCCAGTCATGTCATCAAGCTTGAAGAAGTTCGAGTTCAGCTAGACATGATTTATGAGGAGTATCTAGTGAAGATCCTGGCTAGAGAAGTGAAGTAGCTCAGGAACAAATAGATTCCACTGGTGAAGGTTCTCTGGAATCACCACAATGTCGAGGAAACGACGTGGGAACTAGAAGGGACCATGAGACAACAGTATCCCCAGCTTTTCAATTCAGGTAAATTTTGAGGACGAAATTTTTAATTGGTAGGGGAGATTGTAACAGCCCCAATACCGGGTTAGTCATAAATAGTATTTTTCAAGAGTGAATAGTGCTTTTGGGTTGAATAGTACTTCCCAAAATCAAAAATATTTTATTAGACCATTGGATATAGCTCATCAATACGAATCCATAGACGCAAATTTCAGGTTAATCGGAGGTCAAACGAGTCCGGAATGGCCAAAACAGTAAACACAAGTATTTACTTCGGTGAAGAGTGGGCCCAGGTGGGACCCACTAAAATGTAAAAGTGGGCCTAGGTGGGACCCACTGAATAGTAAAAGTGGGGCCAGGTGGGGCTCACTGAATAGTAAATATGGGACCATAATGACATCATCAATGACATCATGATGACATCAGCAATGTCATTATGATTAATCATAACTGTGGGTTCTATGAATAGTAAAACATCTTTGACTGGTCTGTGAATAGTGATTGTGAGTCCCGTGAATAGTGACTGTGGGTCCCGTGAATAGTAACTGTGGGGCTTATAAAATAGTGACTCCAAGGTGAATAGTACCCGAAAATATTTTATTTTACCATCAGAAAGAGGATGTTAAGTGGAGTATAATGGAGCAATCTAGTGTAAAAATGAGGTCAAATAGGCTTCTGAAAGTCAGTCTGAAATTTCTCTGGTTCGGTTCGATTGAACCAAGGTTTGACTGAACTTTGACCGAATTTTTATAAATAGTTAGAGTTGATAAAATGGTCTACTATAAGAGGATAAAAGGCTTAGAATAATTTTTAGAAATTATTGACAGCATTAGAATTGTATTTTACGGCAAAACCGAATTGAACTGAATTGGACCGGCTTAAGTGAACCAGACCCCAAACGGATTCCGATTGAGCTAAAATTTTGCAGGGAGACTAATTTTAATATTACAAGAATGATGGAATTAGTTGAGAGTGAAAATCAATTCATTAACATTAAATTTCACCAAAACAGTGGAAAATTAACCGAAAAATAAAAATCGGACCAAATCGGCTCAACCACTTTGGTTGGACCTAGTTGAGTCCAATTGGATTCATATAAAAACACCTAAAAATCTGGAAATTCCCTTGGATTCCATTTCATTTCAGCCTTCTTCTTCCTCTCCTTTGGCTGAATTCTTCCTCCTCTCTTCTTTACCATTTTTCTTTCATTTTTTCTTCAATTCACCTCAAGATCAAACCTCTCTAACATAATTTAGCTCATCCAGAATCCATTGTTGGTCTTAGAATTTCGTTTGGAGGAGTATAAGTGGGTGAAATCTAGACCTAAAGGTTGGGTGTAAAATTGAGGTAAGAGATTTAAGAGTTTTAAATTTGGTTTTAAGGTTCCTAAATGTAGATTAGGATGTAAATCAGATGTTTATTAAGTTTAATTAATGAAAGAAAACTTGGTTTTGATTAAATCTTAATTTTTGTGTTTGGACATAATTATGTCCAATAGGTGAGGGAACCTCCAATCAAGCTAAGGGTAAGGAAAAGGAAATTTGTGAAGTATATTTCAAGGATCTAAGGTTTGTGATTGCAAATTCCACTTAATTCCATGGTAAAAATATGGATTTAGATTATATTTGTGAATAAAGTATGTGATTTATGCATGTTTAATTGAAATCAACTTGATATTCATGCTTAAGGATGTTAAAAATAATGGTATGGATGATTAAAGTGAAGAAATAAATTTTGTGTGAAAAATTCATTCTTTGGCCGAATGGTAACTATGTGATTTTCATGTGATTTTCATGATGTTTTATGTTTATTTATGATGGATCTATGGTATTTCGCATGTGAATTAATGTATAGTATGTGTTAAAGTATGTAAAAATATCATGAGGCATGTGATGCATGTATGGCCGAATGTATGTCATGTGTAAAGTCATGATTTTAATGTGTTTTCATGGAAATTGATGGTATGGTGATGTTATACATCATGAAATTGGCCTAAATAAATGATAAAATTGATAAAAAGAATTAATGTAAATAAATTGGTATGTGGGCCGTATACATATATGTATGTATGTATGCATTTGTACCATGATGAAATAATAAGTTTAAATGACATGTGATGATGTAATAATGATAATCACATGTGAAATGATGAAATGGTATGAAAAAGAATAAGATATTATGATGATTTACCATGAAATATATGTATGTCACATTAATAATGTGAAAAATAAAATAATATTGCCCTATGTAGTGATCTGGTAGTCAAGTCTAGTTCAGGATATGTTCGCATGCCATAAGGATATAAGACCGCGGGTGTGAGCATGGCGTCTCACTCTTTAGTAGGCTAATAATGGTCCTACCTCTCTGTATCTGAATATCTGAATTGTACTGTTCTGTATTAAAAGACAGTGGTGGTCCCATAGGACTCAACTGGTATTTCTGTGAAGTTCTGGAGTTCATGTCTCATTTATCCTGTATATAGAGTCTGTCAGTGTGTTACAGGGGCATAATTGTAAAAAATGAGATTAAAATAGTTAAAATATGATAGAAATGACATTTTATGTGAAAAAAGGGCATAAATGTAATTATATAAAAAGTTTGAGGGCAAAATAGTAATTTTGTGCATATGTGTGTTAAGGATGGTTAATAAGGGTAAAAATGTAAATAAATGGTTAAATAGATTAAAATAATTAAAATATGATAAAAATGACATTTATGTGGAAAAAGGTCATAAATGGAATTATATAAAAAGTTTGAGAGCGAAATAGTAATTTTATGCATATGTGTGTTAAGGATGGTTAATAAGGGTAAAAATGTAAATAAATGGTTAAATATGAAAATTGGCCACTTCTTAGGGGTAAATGTGTAATTTGGTATGAAAATGGTAATTGGAGGGTAAAACTGTAATTTGATATGTAAATTAATGGTAAAATTGTAATATTAGTGAAAATAATTAAATTAGTGGCATAATAGTAATATTAGTAAAATTAAAATGAACTAATGGCATAACTGCAATATTGGTGAAGTATAATTGAACTAATAGTATTTTCGTCATTTTGAAAAAGTTTAAGGGTATAAGTGAAATATTACCATAAGCTAAGGATAAACTGGTAAATAAGATTATTTATGTGTTACTTGTGTAATTGCCTAATTGTGTGTTTTAAAGATAATTAAAAAAATATTGCATGAATAATTGGTAATTAAATCAATTATGTTTAATTATGAATATTTAAATGATATTATTTATTGAATATCATTCATGCATGAAAAATTAAATTAAGTGGAAATTTATGGAATTGCAATTACCACTGGGCATATTTAATGCTTAGCACGTAGTTTTATTTGACTGCGTGTAGGTATTCCGTAAGATTTTGGGAGCAGTGCATACCTTACAATTTGGAAGTGGTATGGAAGAAATTATTTAGAATATTAAGTATGTTAAGACTTTGGCATGCATATTTCTTATAATATTGTTTTTGGGTTTTGGACTGTAATATATTAATATAACTGTCTCTAGTATATTTGTTTGGACATGCCTAATAATTAGTAGAAATTAAGTTAATAGTATTGGTAAAGTAAAATATAGATTTTTAAGTTAAAGGAAAATTGACCAGATAAATAGTAACTTAGACAGTTATAAGTCAATCGGCATAATTAATAGTGAATTAAGGTAGAAATATTACGTTTGATAAGTAACTAATAAGTATTAATAGATTTAAGTAAATTGTCTTTGCCATACGGCACTATTCACACAGTATCATACATACGGCACTATTAAAAAAAAAAATTACCGGTTTTAATTAATTGTCTATTTAATAAACTGAATAGTTTGATTAGGTTAATCGGATTAAAATGAACAGTTATTTAATCGGATAATAAAGTATTAGAGTGTATGTTAGTTTAGTGTGGTGGCACCCGATATCCGTAACACATACGGGTATAGGGCGCTACAACTACACCTTACAGACTGACAAAAATAGCCTATGATGGAGCCTTATGAACTTAATACCTCTTGAAAGGGCTTGATGCTCCTAAGAGACTTTTTTTTTGCCTCTTAAGAGGACTTGATGCTCATAAGAGATTTTTCTTTTGCCTTTTAAGAAGACTTGATGCTCCTGAGAGACTTTTTCTTTGCCTCTTGAGAGGTTTGAGACTTTTCCTTTGCCTCTTAAGAGGACTTAATGGAAAAAAAATCCTTGAGTTGGTGGTGGTTGCAAAAGATATCTATATGTTGGGGTTGTTTGTATTGGAAGCCAATGCATGACCACTTGCCCCTTATAGCAAAAATAGTGTCCCATTGATGGGCAGTCATGAGATTGCACCAATCCATATGGGAGATTGATAAGACTAACGTAATAAGCTTGAAAAGCTTATTAGCTTGTCCCCTACAATCGGCAAAACATGCAAGTGTTGCATCAATGGTTTAGCAAGCATGCATGGTTTTGAGACGGAAATTGCCTCCTACAAGGGTGAGCGAGAATGTCAGTTTAACATGCAGTATGTTGCTTTATCTGTTATGTTCGTGTAGTTGTTATATTCTTTTTTATTTATCTTATGATTGATTTATGGCATATTAATAGTGGTAATTATTAGTATGAACATTTTTCCTTTATGGTCATGGTTGTTTTTTTTTTGTTATTTTTTGTGCTAGTGATGATTAGCAGTCATATGAATACGATGATTGAGATGGTGAATGAATAACTATAAATCATTGACAACAAATAATAGATATAAGTAAGCAAACATGTTATAAATTCTAAAGATAAAAATAGTGTGCAAAAGTAAATACGAAAGCCATAACGTAAAGAGTGTTTGTTTGTTTTGTACAAGTATAGCAAAAAAGTAAATATCTCCTTGAAAGTCCCTTAAGGTGACTTGTAACCATGTAAGTGTGGAGTGTAACTAAAGGAAGGATTGGAACCGGGTAAAGGAAGAGGTGGGGGTAAAGCATCTGAGTAGTTGGTGGCCAATGGTGTTAGTAGCTACTTTATTGTACCAGATAGGTACCTAATGTTAGCCCGTGCTCTAGTCACCTTGGCGCTTAGTGCCATGACTCCATATATCATAATCCCTTATTGAGCATGGAGCTCTTGGTGTTGGATGTTCGTAGCATGTCTGTGATCAGTCACTATGTTCTCGATGATATTAACACGTTCTCGAGTGCACTAGAGGCTCTCGTAAAGCAATTGGATCCCTTGGTCTGATGTAACATAGGCCGCTATAATGGATGACCTGATGTTAAGCAACTGGGCTCAGGTCTCCATCTAAAATGCTGAAAGGCGCTCATCCTAGCGCTGCAGCTCCTATCGCACCTCTTGCTGGAATACTTCTGTCACACCCCAACCTATACCATGGAGACTTCTCTGAGGATTAGAGGGAGAAGGATCCAGATAGGTAGGAGTGTCACATCCCACTAGTACAAATAAGGAAAACATCGCATACAAAGTAATATATCAAGGATAAATCAAGCTCAAAAGGAAAGAAGAGTGATACTGAACAAAATGAATACTTTTATTAATATACATAAGAGAGGTCTTTACATTTAGTAACAGAAACAACAAAACAAATATATAAAAGCCCAAGGTACACTGTTCCAAAGGGGCTAACTAAACATTATATCTATTACAAAAGAAAGGAAAGCCTATACTACAAAACTTCAATCTCTAGTTGCGTTGGCCTTCCCGATGCGACACGCCCAAACCATGCGTACCAAAAACTTCCACACCTGCACGGATAAACACCCGTGCTAAGCGGAATCGCTTAGTGGGGAAAACATAAATGCATAACCGCCACTCACAGTGACGACAACAGAAAGCACATGATAATGATACAATTATAGATATAGAATCATACATAATTATTTCAAATACTTATATTATCATCCAATGTTCTTGTACACAGACACACTAACACCCGCTTAATCATAAAGAGTGGATAACGAGTACACATAGATACTTGAGAGTATCAATATCGTATTATAAACACATAGATACCCGAAGGTATCAAATCATTATTTTTATTTTTGTTCCAAATTATTTTCATATAGAATCTTAAGAAAGATTCAAACAGAAGGATCGCGAGGATCCGATCGGGGGACCTGATCAGGGTCCAAAATCGTACACATAGCTGCAGCAACACATAACTCTATTAGGCATGCCTAACTATCCACTTTCCGACATTAGCAGGTTATACGAAATCTTGTCAAATTAACATACTTATTATTCATTTAAATAGGTATTCAAGGCTTTAATAAAAGAGTGCATGTAAAAGAAATCAAGTCATTAAGCAAAAGGAGAAGAAATCAAGTTTGGAAGTCACGTCTGTCGCGCTCGCGACAGAAGCCAGAATACACCTCCCCACCTTATCTCGCGATTGCGAGTAACCTCGTGCTCGCGAGAGGACGTAGGTGCTGCTCTCTGTCGCGCTCGCGAGGGTTGTCGCGCTCGCGACAGAAGAGAGCTTTGCACATACTCGGAGATCGAGCACTCTGTCGCGCTCGCGACAGAGAGCTCCCTTCGAGCTCCTCGGGCGACACCTCTCGCCGGCGCGAGGGCTGAAACCTCCGCGTTCTGTCGCGCTCGCGACAGTGTCGCGATCGCGACAGATACGGGTTTTTCAGCTCTTACTCCCAAAATCTGCAGAATTCTCCCACTAAACACATTCAAACTTCCAAAATTGATTCTAAACCTCAAAATTAAGCAACACAAGCATCAATAACTCATAATATAATTAAAACCCAGCTTTATCCCCATTCATCTTAATTAAATCAAGCCAAATGCATGCCCAATTCCACGAAATTCCAAAACAGTATATTTAACAACAATTGCAATTATTCACATGATTTCTTGCAAATCCTTCAACAATATTCATTCTCTAGCACCACATATCATGCTAATTTCAATTAAAGCTATACATATTCAATTCGTAACTCTAATCAAAGCTAAAAGTGCCAAGACCCAACTTAAATCACAAATACACATATGAAACAAATGTTCCCAAACCTTATCTCCTCTGCTCCTACTCGTGAGCTCTGCTCCCGCTAGCGATTTCTTTCCCTTTTTCCGGTCTAGGAGACTCCTCTGAACCACAAACCCACAACAACTAAGATCAATTTTACAACAACCCACACATATACATATATAATTATAAAACCTAGAGAAGAGGAAGAAGGAAAATCTAAGACATCGCTAACCCATACTCACCTTTTGAGCTTCAAATTTACAAGCCAAACAACCCAAACTACTCAAGGAAAGGAGAGGGAGCAAGATCGGGCCAAGAAAAGAAGGAACAAAGAAGAAGAAAGAAGAAAAGGAGAGATTGGCGTGAAAGAGGGAAAAAGAACGGGAAACAAGAAGGAATGGCTGTTCTCTCTCTCTCTCACTAAACCCATTAAATGCTAACTTATCATTTATGCCACATGTCATTCTCCCCATAAGACACTTGCCCCATAACACACCCTACTCCCATACACTTCTATACACACTAATTTATCCCTTGCTCACATCTTACTCCCATACATTAAATCATATACCAACCTATATCCTCTTCTCAAACTAATACATATACACACATAAATTAAATAAATAATCCAAATTAACACATACATGCAACATATAAAGCACACACATACAGACACTGACAGGCTCAAACTACTGGGGTGGTTTTGGGGTGTTACAACTTCAAACTGCTGGCATAAAGCATCTATGTGTCCTAGATGTGTTGCAGCTAGTCCATACTAGCACTATGGATGGCTGTAAGGGCATCAACCTACGGTACAAAAGGTGGTGGTACTGTGGATGTGAAAGCCTTACGATTGAAGTAATGGTTGCTGGAAGTAGCTCGTCCAATCCCGTGGGTAGCTTATCCCTAGAGGATCAAGGTGGGCCCCCATGTCATAAAACTCGACCTTATGAGTTCTTACCCTATATCTATCCCAAAGACATCCTCAATGTGTGCGTCCTTAGTCCCAGTCTCAGGGGGCAGATGCTTAGCAGGTCCAAGTGGCACTACACCTGGTGCAGCTTGCTTGAGGCCTAATGCCTCTTCCGTCTCCTCGAGGGTCAACAGCATATACCTAGTCAAAGAGGTGCCATCTATCTATGCCATCCTCATGTCTAGCACTACTTCTCTATTTAAAAACACACTCCCTAGTGCTGGAGCCCCCATCTTTGACTCTAGTACCCCCTCTGTTAGTAAAATCTAGGTGATCACCCCGCCTATAACTATCTCTTGACAGGTGTACGGGCCAGCCTATGTAGTGTCATGAGGATCTGATGGCTAATGTCTACCTTCCTTCTAGTCATTATCCCCTATAAGTAGAATACATCTGTGACATTTACTGCCCCCGAACTACCTATGCGACCTAAGTAAGATGAGGAGAGTATCCTTTGCATGTATCTTAACAACTGTGAGAATAGAAAGGTGGCCTTCGATAGCTTGGGGTCATAAGCAGTCATACAGTTCCCCAATTGTGGCTCACTGCTCTGGGGTGATGCGACACAGTGGCTACAACAAGTCTTGACCCTTAGGGATCTAATTTGAGAGAAGCGGTGGCATGTTATAATGGCCCAAATTTTTAAATTTCATGAATAGTGACTTTCGAGTCATGAATAGTGATGCCGTTGGTGAATAGTACCGCCTCGGGTCGAAAAATATTTTATTGGACCATTGGAAAATACAAGTTAAATGGAGTCCGAGGATGAAATTTAAGGCAAAAGGTCAAATGGGTCCTTAAAAACAAAAGGAAAGAAAGAAAACATTATTGGCCATGACTTAGCCGAGTTATAGGCATGACTCGAATGAGTCACGGGCTAGGCCGTGACTCGTTCCAAAATAAGGAGTGACTCAAATAGTGAACCGGACCGAAAATGGTGCCCGATTGACCTGAAAATATTCGTGAAACTTAAAAAATATTTTTTTGATAATTATGGACACATTTTAATGAGAAATTGAGCAAGGAAAGTGGTAGAAAAAAAATGGGCCAAAATATTCTTTATTTAACCTAATTGGGCCTAATGGGTTGGACCCAATTGGTTGGACGATAGTTTGGCCCAATAAGAGAGGCTATAAAAGGCTGAAAATCTGCATATCATGAAGATTCATTAAGCTTCTCCAATCTTCTTTGGCCGTTCCTCACACATCTTCCATTTTCTTCAATTTTCTTCCATTTCTCTGTCTTAAATCCACCAAAATTTGATGTCCTAAATGATTCTAAGCCCCCAAATCCATCTCTAGCAACTTTAAGAGCATGATTTAAGTGGAAGAAGTGAAGGAAAGTGTAAAGAAAAAAGTGTAGAGCAAAATTCAAAAATTTAAGGAAAAAGATTCGTGGATGGTTCAGCCAATGAAGAAGAAAATGGAGAGAAGGCTAAATCCATATGAAATGGCAAGGAAGAAGAGGACTGAGCTTGGAAAAGGAGGAAATTAAGGTTTGTGGCTACAAACCCTCATGCTTTCCATTTATTTAGATTATATACATGTATGTTTTTGTGTGTGATTGTGAACATGTATGTATAATATATACCTAAGCATGGAAATAAGATCATTAGGTTGTAATTTGAAGAATAACATGAAAAATATTAAAAGATCAAAATTAGAGAGTGAAGACTAGGTTGGGCCAGATGGATTAATAAGGTAAAGCATAAATATTTTTGATGATTTAATGGATTTTAGGCATGAAAATGAAAATAGCATTAAAAATAAGCTTATAGTAATTTAATGAGAATTTTTATAAATTAGTTGGAGATATTTTAAGTTATGGAAGTATTATTGACCAATAGAAAAAAAAAGAATATATTAATTTAAGATGAAATAATTACATAATTAGATGAGAAATAAATATAGAATAACATGGAAACCATAAATTGTGGAAGAAAAAGAAATTGGAGGGTAAGACATGTTGTGGCTGAGTGGTGTAATGGGTGAAAATAATGATATGTAATGTTTATGATTATATGAACATAGCAAAAGAGTGGAATATAATAAATGTGAATTTATTATGCTATAATGTGTCTCATGGTACAAAATCATCACATAAACTATTCTCAACACTTCAAGTACATTTGGCCAAGGCATAAACAAAAGCCTTTTGTGATCAAATTAAATCTAACTTATAATCTTAGCTCTTTATGCATTCAATTAAGAAGTAGAATGATATGTTCAAGATATCATACTACATGGTTATTCTCGTTCAAGAAAATAGGGTTCTTCACTAAAGATAAACACTCATTGATAACGGGTAGTCACATAAATTACATTGACATAATGTGTAATTTATATTTTATTTTTTATTTATATTTGCATTTTCCTGTTTTTCATTTATTATTGGTATTTCACCATGCTACACGGTAAAACTAAATTAAAATACAAGTCATTCTCTTTTCATATTTGTATAAATATAACACAACCCTACAAGATTTGTCTTGGCCAAATAATAACTTCAAGAGTAATTGTTATTACAAGTTATTGTTTTTATCATTGAAGTAGAAGCAGGTAACTAATACACTAAGCTATGCCTATTTTCTGTAGGATTAGTTATACCAATCAAGTACTTTTCTGTAGACACCGGATCTCGAGACAGCCCAAATCAGGGTTACCCAGTAATGAAATTAAACGCCTGTTCATAAGTAAAAAGATTGGAAGTGATGATTTTTTTTGTTAAAATTGTTTCTTTTTTTAAAAAAAAATATTAAAAAATAAAAATTAAAATAAAGGTGGCAAGTGATGGTATTCTTATCAAAATGGCTTTTAAATTTTTTTTTTTTAAAAAATCGGAGGTTTGCGACAGCCAGGGTAGGTGCCTTTCGCGCGCTGGTGCGAGCGCCCCCAAGGGTGGGCATGAGGGCGCCCCGCACGTGCTATCGCGGGCCCTGCCTGTCCCTTGCCATGGGCGGGCATCCCTAGCCTACAGGCTGCCAAAAATGCATTTTCACCTAAAAATCGAGATATTTGGGCAAAATTTGATTTTTAATCATTTTTTTAGGGATTTTTGAGGTTTTTTTATTTTTAAAATTTAAATAAGGAAGAATTTAATTTAAATACAATTTTTTGTCCTAAATTATCTGTGTTTTTTCCTAAAGTCATATAAATAGAAAAGAAAAGAAAGAGAAAAGGGAGAGACATTTAGGGTTGCAATTGTTTTTCTTTTCTTCTTCAAAAAAAGAATATTTGGCTGCAATTCTTTTAATTTTCTTTTTATTCAAAGGGAATTTCTAAGGTTTCAAATTTGATTTCTTCTCAATCCAAAAATCATTCTTAAAATAAAGAAAATAATTTTTTGCTCTTGAGATCCAAAGTTTTTTTCATTTGTCAGTTTTTGTAAACAATTTTTTTGCAATAATTTTTCTAGAGAGAAAGTTTATATTTTTCTTATATTTTTTATTTAATTCTGCCGAATCTTAACAAGAAAATTATTCATTTTCTTCCCTCCATCAAATCCGAATTCTGAGAGTAAATATTCTGGGCTCAATCTTACATTATTTTTATTTTTATTTCTTGTTTACAATCAATGAATCACCATATAGATTTTTAGATGTATTATTTATTTATTTGTTTTATGTTATTTTAGTCATAGATTTAACATTCTTTAACATTTTTTTTATTCTTTTTATTCACTTGATTGTTCATCCTTTATTTTTGTTGTTGTTGTTGTTGTTATTATTATTATTATTATTATTATTATTTGTGTTCTTATGTGTGTTAATTTGTTAATCTATTAATTTATATATTTTATTATGTCATTCATAATGCACATTATTTCATTCTATTTATTTTATATGTTTTTTAATTGATTTTTGATTTAATTACTAATATTAGTTTTATTTGTGTTTATTTTGGGTTCCAATATTTGTTTTTCCTTGTTTGAGCAATCTCGCGATCAAAGGAGGAGATTCAAGAGATTCATTTGGCTTGATTTATTATTTTCATTGATTTTTATCATTTTCTTTATTTTGCCTTTTATTTATTTGTAATGTAATTTGTAATAAATTTATTTATTTTATGCACGTTTAATTGAAAATTACAAAAATAATTTTATTAATAAATTGGATTTTTCTAATAAAATGGGACCAAGATTCTAATTTTAGCCAATAAAATATCACTTTTAAAAGGAGAGTTAGTTTTCATAAAATGGGATCACTCATCTCGATTTTCTCAATAAATGCCTAAAAATAATTCTCTATTTTTTTTAAGTGTGCATGAAAGGAACCAATGTTCCTATTCTAAAAATAATGCCCCGTTTTCCGTTGTCATTTAATTATTTATTTTAGCTTTTTATTTTTGGGAGGATTGTATTTTTGTCCCAATTTTCATCTTATAATTTATTTTTGTAGTTTATTTTATTTTTTTTATTTATCATTTTTATTGCTTCTTTTGATGCTTGATATGCGCTTAAATTAAATTGCATGACGTGTGAGAAAAAGGGATGGAAATTTAATTATTAAAAGCTCACTTATAATTAACCAAGGCATTAATAAGAGTGAAGTTCCGAATTTTTCTTTGGTTTAAACCCTCGAAGTTATATGAACTTTCCCCAATTTCTGTAAATTGGGTGGCGACTCCAAAATATTTCAAATGTGCCTAAAAGTTTCATGGGATTAGATGAACTTACCAAATGTTCATGATACCCAAGATCTAGACGCAAACCCTCTCGGTCCCTAAAAGCAAGCCCTCTGAGAATCAAGCGGGTTCGGCGTGCGTCATAGTGGCGACTCCACTGGGGACTTTGAGACTTTGCTTCAAAAGTGTCTTGGTTAATATATATAATTAAGTTTCTGTAAATTAAAATTCTATCTTTTTTTGTAAAATTTCATTGCATCCATGCTAGAGCCTTAGATCTATGCTAGATGGTCCCTATTCTTACCCCAGTGCATTCCTGAAGCACGACTCTACGTTCACTCAATATAGGAAAGTGTCAAGGATAATCGCTAGCTTAAGGCCAGTACCTTTTGGTATGTTAAATGGAGACCCGATTGGTTGTTACGCTCATAATGAGCTAGACCCATTAGAGGGGTCATGCTTGGGTAGCCTTAAAGTATCATCACCTTTGACTAAAGCTTCTGTAATGGCAATAGATACTTCCTTACATTGAGTGAATGTAGGGTTATGCTTCAAGAACGCACCGAGGTAAGAATAAGGACAATCTAGCATAGATCTAAGGCTCTAATATGGAAGCAATGCAATTTTTCAAAAAGAGATAGAAACTTAATAGTTAAAAGCTCACTTATAATTAACCATGGTATTAATAAGAGTGAAGATCTGAATCTTTCTCTTGTTTAAACCCCCAAAATTAGATGAACTTTCCCAATTTTTGTAAATTGGGTGGCGACTCTAAAATATCTCAAAAGTGCCTAAAGGTTTCATGGGATTAGAAGAACTTCCCTAATGTTCTATTGGGTAGGGATTCCAAAATATCTCATGATACCCAAAATCTAGACGCGAACCCTCTTGGACCCTAAAAACGGGCCCTTTAGGAATCAAGCGGGTTCAGCGCGCATCACATTTTCCCAAATGTTCTACTATGTGTATTGTAACTTCTAACTTAGATAATTAGGTTTGTCTATTTACTACCGCTTATAAAAGCTCAGCTTTATCCATTTTCATGAATTTCAATGTTGCCAAATACAATATAAAATAGTTCATAAATAATTTCTGTTATATTACTTAGTTTCATTTATGAAAATGAACCTAATTTAGGAAATAATTTTTCTACCTTAAACTATCTAAATATAATTGAATTTTGTTAAAAAAGTAACTTGAACGTTAGGAAATTAAGAGTTATTTCTAATAATAAAAAAAGGGACAGAACCTGAAGCGAGGTAGAACCACTTCTTTGCTAGTGGTCACTCTATTTTCTTAGGCATAAAAGAAAAAATACTTGCTGGTGGTCACTCAACGGTGACTGGGTGACGGCGGTGAGGAGGCGAAAGCCAATTAGAAGATAAAATGAAGAAAAAAATATACAGTAGAGGCAGAAGATAAACCCGATGAAGGGCGGTGGATGAAGGCAATAAGGTGGCGATAAAGGTGATTGGGTGGACGGAGGCAGCGATAACGCCGACCAGATGAATAGAGGTGACTTAACGATCACAATGGTGGATGATGGTGAGGAGGGCGAATTTGAGTTTGAGAGAGAAATATTGCGTTGTGAGACAGATACGAAGAGGGTGATTCTGAGCTAGGGTTTTCTTTAATATTTCTCAATGGAATTTAAAATTTCGTAGGTAATTACCTATGAAATTTTATATTTTGTCAAGAGATACAATATTTATCGATGGAATTATTATATCGCAGGTAATTATTACCTACGAAATATGCTTAACCGTCGGTAAATTAAAACTTTACCAACAAAAATTGTATTATCATAGGTAATTGTTTCATCTGTCGATAATTACCTACGTTAATGTGTATTCCGTTTGGAAAAAAGTATTTCCCAATGGCAAAAGTTATTCCGTAGGTAATTATTACCTATGGAATAATAAAACCGTCCAAAAATTATAAATTTGCCGACGAAAACTCAAGCTCTGTAAGGAGCAATTTTACCTCTAAAAAATTCCCTACAAAATTATAAAATTTGTTGATAACATTGTTATTTACCGAAAAAAAAATTATAGCGTAGGTAAATATTACCTATAGAATAGTCAATACCATTAGTAAATTGAACATTTCCCAAAGGAACTTCTAAATCCATTGGAAATCATTTTAAATTTCAATAATTACCTTCAGAATTATCCATACTGTAGGTAATTTACCTATGGTAACATGATTTTGTCAAAAAATTTAGTAGGAAATTTTTACCGAGAAACATTTGCGCCATTATTTATGACACCTTAAGGAAGAATATCAGATCTGGCATAGGGAAGAATATCTTATTTGGCATCCTCGTAGGGAAGATTATAAAAGAGACATAAGTCTCAAAGAAGAGATACCATAGGTGTCGGGTAATAAGCAGCCGCATCTGGCTCCCTCTAGGCATGCCTATCTATCCACAGCCTAGGCTTTCTAATTAAGCAAGGTATCTATCCTTGAGGGCTATTATCATTCATATCGGGTTCATATATAACTATTTACAAATAAATAATCACTACACACAATTCTGAGCACTTACTATAATATTCTGAATTATGCTGATAAATAAATATAATTTATAACATTAATATATAAATTGAATTCATATGAATATTTCATACATTCACGTATTATTACATATACATTACATGTCATTAAAAACATGTAGAACAAGTTTTAGGAACTTCTAGTGAAGTTTGGGTTTGGTTTGGTGAGTAAAATTCACTTTATTATGCTAAAAATAGTGGTTTATATGGTGGTCAGAAAATATCACACCGTGGTCAAGAATTCTTGACCGCCATGTAGCATGCCAGATTTGAAATCTCGAGGAGACAGAACCATTTTACACGGTGTTTAGGTTTTTCACACGGTGGTTAGGAATTCTTGACCACTATATAGGTTAATTTTTAAGCCAAAATTTGAGTTATAGAATGGTTTTACACGGTGGTCAGGATAGTCACATGGTGGTAAGGAATTCTTGACCACCGTGTGACCCTGTTTTATCGCCTTATAAAATAAGGACGATTTCCTAATCCAATTTATCTAGGATTTTTCATATAGCAAATGACATTTTTAGTCTATTGGCTCTTCTTAACAAAAGTTTTTCTATGTCTTAAATTTCCTATGACATAAAAATCACACATTTTGGATGTAACTTAAGAGATATGCCCTTAGGAATACAAACTGCTCTTATTAAAGGGGCATTAATAGGTCTATGGTTTCAATCACAATTTCAAGTGCCTTAAGGGCAGAACTAGGTCTCAATCCCTCATAACATTTGTAGGTCCATGTATTGAGCTTATTATCCAACTATAATCACTCCATTTGGAGGTTTGTAAGCCGAGTTATGTCCTTGATACTAAAACTGGTTTAATTGAACATTTGACAGATTGTTCATCAAGTTCATTTCCATAACATATTCAATTAATTTCATGCACAACAATCTCAATCCAACACTTTGACATCAATTTCTAATTCATTCTAGTGCAAATCAAAATTCAAAAGACCACTAGCACAAGAAAATAAGTTAGGGAGTTCACAAACCTCTTTGTGCACCAATCTCTTCCTTAAGGTCCAATTATTTCAAACCTTCTCCTTCCCTTTTCTTTTGCTGGATTCTTCCACTAAGAACACAAACTGTAACTCTCAAATACCCCCCCTCCCCTCCAAGGAGGATACAAGAGTGCTACGGACACTTACACTTTCATATCGCATTATCACTAATTATCCAAACTAATATAAGGAGAACTTAAAACAACACATGTCAAAAATCATCATTAATATTAGCTAAATAAAGCTTACATTTTTTTTAAAGTACAAAATTTATAATATACGTTTACATATTCTTGATATACAAAATAGAACATCATCTATTTAATACAAAAGTTTAAACCTAACTAGAAGACTTCGAAACTTCTCCTAGTGGCCAGCAGATCCAAGTTATGAACCTATACGGGAGATAAACACCCGTGCTGAGCTATGGTTCAGTGGGGATACAAACAGAACACAGTCTACTACAGGAATTCTCAATTTAACTTATAATAATATAACATGCTATCGATAAATAATAAGTCAAGTACTTAATAACGCATTCTTCACGTCATTGTTATCACTACATGTTAATGATGTAATACACTCTGAATTGTTACCATATCATGGCAAATATTACATATAATATAGAGCTATAATCAATCAATAAAATAATAATCTTAGTATAGCTTGAATTAATACAGTAGTGGATAATGAGAACACTAGATACCAATAAGGTACTAATCACTAAATACTGGGGAAAAATAATATTATCACTGGAGATATGCAAATCTCAAATCACTAAATACAAAACGGTATTAACATTGGATACCACACGAGTACCGACACTGGTAGCTGCAAATACTAACCCTTATAGGCATGCCTACCTATCCACGGCTAAACAATTAATTCACTTAATATTCATATAGCACACTAAGCATACCAAATCTCATCAAGCATATGATTCATATACTCATATTATCACATTATACCCTTATTGTTGGGTTTTAAATGGAATAATTCAAATTATCGTGCAGCAGAAATCAACAAAACCCAAACAGGATCCATGCAATCCAATTGATTCAAAAAGGAGGGATAAAGAATACCAAGCTGTTAAATGTGCTTAATCGCCAACTAGCACCTTAGTTCTATCAGATTGTAGGCACTGCTCCAATCACAAATGCCCTCTACCAGTATCCACACGTACGAACCAACGAATAGATAATTGCAGGGGTACTAGCTCTCTCTCTTGCGACTGAATTTTAAAAGTTTTTCTACTTTTTTTTTTCTTTCACAAAGAAAAGTGCCGACTAGGTATTTTATAGCCCCTCTGTTAAACGTAAATTAGGGTTAGGTTATCTTAAACATATATCCATATATATATGTATCACTTTAAACCCTAAAGAGATAAATTAGGGATATTATCTCTTATTCAAAATAAGATATATATATATATATATATATATATATATATATATATATATACATATATATATATATGTTTCTTATTCAAAAATAATAAGTAATATTATATGTATATATATTTATATAATTTTGAAATTAAATATCAATATCTACATTTATATAATTTCAAAATACCCTAATTAAAATTCAGTTTGTTCATTATGGTCTTGGAGTGTCATCCAATAGGTTTATATTAAGTTGGCAGTGGGCCTAATTCTATAATAGGCCCATAAGTCATAATTGGTCTCTAGCAAGACATTATGACTACCCAAATAATATAAATATCGTTAGTCCGATTTTAACCTGACAACAGAACATATTATTATCCTTTTGTCACACGATATCTTATTTGAACATAAGCCATGGTCCATGTCAAACTTATATTGTTCAAACATATAATTTCTCGATCACTAAGTGATTGATAAATTCAAATGACATTGATCACACTATCAATTCATTTGAGCATGACAGTCCTACTTATCGAGGGGCCTAATAGATATCTCTCTCATAAGAGAGGGATAAATTTCATCTTGATTATTCACTTTCCTCTGCATAGTTCTCATAATGTCCAATCATAAACTTTATAATTATTCGATTAAAGATAATGTTTGATTATGTCAAAACATGATGTTCCTTATGTAGGAAACCATGATAACCTAGGTCAAAGGATTCAAGAACATATATATTATAAGATCACTTATGACACTATCCCATGTAGTGATCTTACAGTGGGTCAATCCAGTACCTTGTTCTCTAACAAGTACCTACAGATTTGATTTATATCACCATATATAATCATCTCATGATTATTGATCAAATCTATACTAGTCTTAATTTATCTTTATGCCCTTTAGTGATAAATGACTAGGGATGATAAGAATAACATGGTTATTTATAAATATTACAATAATGTGACATGCCAATAATATTAATGTGAAGAAAACCATTATATAAATGAAAATTTAATGATTACATCAAGGTCCAAATATTTGGCCTAGGGCATAACCACTAACAATCTCCCACTTGCACTAGGCCCAATCATACATGTATCTAATACCCATTGACCTAGTATGTCCATCATGTTTGGCTTGTGGGAGAGCCTTAGTAAGTGGATCAGCAATGTTGTCATCTATTGGTACTCTGCATATCTTAACGTCTTCTCTCTCAATTATTTCTAAAAAGAGATGAAAATGCCTGAGTATATGTTTGGATCTTTGATGGGATCTAGGCTCTTTCGCCTGTGCAATTTCACCATTATTTTCACAGAAAAGATCCACGGGATTTTTGATACTAAGTACCACTCCCAGTTCAGCAATGAATTTCTTGATCCATACTACTTCTTTAGCTGTATATGATGCTGCTATATACTCAACTTCTGTTTTAGAATCAGCTATAGTGCTTTGTTTAGAACTTTTCCAGCTTATAGCACCTCCATTTAACACAAAAACATATCCTGACTATGATCTAAAGTCATCTTTGTCTAATTGGAAGCTTGCATCAGTGTAACAATTTACTACAAGCTCATATTCCAATCCTCTATACACTAAGAATGCATCCTTAGTTCTTTTCAAGTACTTAAGGATGTTCTTAATAGTTGTCTAGTGACTTTCACTAGGATCTGACTGGTATCTGCTCGTCATGCTCAAGGCATACGAAACGTCTAGTTAAGTACATAACATCTCATACATGATAGATCCTATAGCTGAAGCATAAGGAATCATACTTATGCGATCTTTCTCATCAGATGTCATGGGACATTGAGTCTTGCTAAGAGAAATGCCATGAGACATTGGCAAAAATCCTTTTTTGGAATTTTGCATGCTGAATCTATTTAACACCTTATCTATATAGGTGCTTTGACTCAGACCAATTATCCTTTTAGATCTATCCCTATGGATCTTAATTCCAAGGATATAAGCAGCTTCACCCAAATCTTTCATTGAAAAATTCACCCAAATCTTTAATTGAAAAAGATTTTCCTAACCATTCTTTTGTCTTTTGCATGATAGGGATGTCATTTCCAATGAGTAATATGTCATCTACATATAATACAAGAAACATCACAGCGCTCCCACTAATCTTCTTGCATACACAAGGTTCATCTTCATTTTTAATGAATCTAAACTATTTGACTATTTCATTAAAATGAAGATTCCAGCTCCAAGAAGTTTGCTTTAATCCATAAATGGATCTTTGCAGCTTGCATACCTTTTTAGAATTATCAGGATGGATAAAACCCTTAAGCTGTGTCATGTACACATCCTCAAGTAAGTTTCCATTAAGAAACGCTGTTTTGATATCCATTTGCCATATCTCGTAGTCATAATACGTAGAAATGGCAATAAGAATCCTTATTGATTTAAGCATCGCGACTCGTGAAAAGGTTTCATCATAGTCAATACCATGAGTTTGCTTGAAGCCTTTTGCAACGAGCCTTGCTTTAAAGGTATTAACTTTATCATTCATGTCAGTTTTCTTTTTGAAAACCCATTTGCACCCAATGGTTTTAATTACTTCAGTTGGATCAATCAAGTTCCAAACTTGAATATCATACATGATTGCATCTCAAATTTCATGGCTTCTAGACATTTCTCAGATTCTGGACGTGACACAGCATCTTGATAGGTAGTAGGCTCATCTTGATCCATGAGCATTACTTCATGACTATCTGTTACGAGAAATCCATATCTCTCGGGCTCGTGTCGTATCCTATCAGATCTATGTGGTACTTGTGTAATAGGTATAGGTTCCACAATTGTGTGTGAAACTTGTTGAGTTTCCATCGATGGTTCTATGTTATCTTGTGGTTCTAGAATTTCTTCAAGTTGTACTTTACTCCCATTGGTTCTTTTAGAAATAAATTCCTTTTTTAGAAAGACACCATTTCGAGAAACAAACACTTTGTTCTCAGAAGGGTTATAAAAGTAATATCCTTTAATTTCCTTAGGATATCCCACAAAAAGACATTTATCAAATTTTGGTGCTAATTTATCCGAGACTTGTTGTTTGACATAAGCCTAACAGCCCCAAATCTTTAGAAAAGATAAAAAAGGAGTTCTCCCAGTTCATATCTCATATGGTGTCTTTTTAACCGCCTTAGATGGAACTCGGTTCAAAGTTAATGCGGCTGTTTCTAATGCATAACCCCAGAAGGATAAAGGAAGATTTGTTTGACTCATCATAGATCGAACCATATCGAATAAAGTACGATTCCTCCTTTCAGATACACCATTCCATTGTGGTGTTCTAGGTGAAGTTAATTGTAAAACAATTCCATAATCATTTAGATGATTGTCAAACTCTTGGCTCAAATATTCACCACCTCGATCAGATCGAAGTGCCTTAATAGTTTTACCAAGCTAATTTTGTACTTCATTTTGAAAGGTTCTGAACATTTCAAATGACTCATGTTTATGTTTCATCAGATAGATATAGCCATATCTACTGAAATCATCAGTGAATATAATGAAGTACTGTAACAACCCGATTTGGCCCTAGTAGAATTTTAGAATTTTTGTTCGGGAATTCAAGAGTTTGTGTGTATAAGAGAGTGTATTTGAGTAAGTAGTTGGGTGGGTTCTATCGCGAGCGCGACAGTGTCGCGGGCGCGACAGAATGTTTCCCGTGAAGCCTAGAGGAAGTTGGATTATTTGATGTGTACCGGACACGTGGGGGCATAGGAAGTTGACAAGCGGCATTGTAGGGGAGTGACATGTGGCAAGACTAAAGTATATTAAAAAAAAAAGTTGAGGAGAAAAAGGGGATAAGTATGTATTTATTTGGGTAGATGGCATTTATTAGCATAGCAAATATTTGGATTTACATTGACCATTTGCTTCTTTCTTTTCCCTTCCTATGTTGGAGTGCTATGGGCCATTTTCACTTCCTTTTCTTTTCCTTTGGTCTGCCATTTACTATCATTTTGCCTTTTCTCTTGCTTTTGTTCCTTCTCTTCTTCATTTTAAATTATTCCCTTAAGAGAATTACTTAGATTTGGTTTGAAGAGGGAGTGGATATAGGATTGAGATGGTCTCCTAAGAAGGTAAGTGATGCTATTTAGTTAGTATTGGTCTTCTTCTTCTGTTAAATTTCTGTTTTTGATTAAAAGTGAAGTCTATGGATTAAGTGTTATATTGGTTGATTTGTGCATGAAAGTTGTGGATAAGAAGTGGAACAAAGGCAAAGAGAAGATTGGAAACAAGTATAGAGCATAGAGTTCAAGCCACCTAAGGTAGGGATCGAGTGTGATCTTATTAATCTTGCATGTGTTTACACAAAATATATTTGAATAAAGACAGGTTTGAATAGAGAGATGCTTGTTGAGATTTAATTAGCTCAACTATTCTGTTAGAATATATTTGTTAGATGTTCATTTTGATTGCTTGCGGGGCTTATGATAAGTGTATATATGCTTATAATTATGTGAATTGATCAATTGAGTGTGTGTGTTGATGATAAAGTTTGAGTCGGCAAATTCTGCTTATTTATCATCTGACCTTTGTGTGATATTTTTGTCATAAGTATAGTTATAGACCTCTGAATTGAGTGATTCTTGTTCCAATATAACCATGACTTCAGCTCCTATAAAAGTCTCAGAAATGATCTTGAGCGAAATCTTGCTCTAAGACCCTGAAAATTGGCTAAAATTGTAGTGTCCCTATTTGAGTCGGGTTATTTGATCAGTATAGGTTGTTTAGATCATATCTTTTGTTATAGATGTCCAAATGACCTGAAATTTATTCCATATAAAATAAAATATCATAGGTAACAATTGTTATCAAGACTAATTTTCCTAAAAATGAGTCCTAGAGGGTGGTTTTTGCGATGCAAATTTAGGGTAAAAAGTAGTCTCGTAAGGCACCAGAGGTGAACTTCTTTCGCGGTCGTGACCTACGCGACACAGGTCGCGACCTCGCAACAGAACAATGCATATAAAGCTTTTTATTCTTCTTTTTGAGCCCCTGGTTGCCATGGGTCAACCCCTTACCCTTCCCCTTAGCTTATTATTCATGTTTAGGGTTAGCAAATGACTATAAAGTAGTTATTAACGGGGAAATGCACATGAGTATGATTAAATTGGTAATTTAACTAATAAAGTAACAATGTATAATTGTATTAAGGATTGTAAATGGCATGATAAAAATGTATGAACCTATGAGTGCAAGTATATGATGATGTGATATAAGAATTTATGCATGGAATTTAAATGTTACATGCTTTTTAGTTGTTGAACATGATATGCCATGTGATATTGAATTATATGTAAATGATGCTATGATATATGAGTTTATGAATGGAACCTATATGCTACATGCTTTGTGATGATTGAACATGACTTATCGTGTGATATTGAATATGCATATGATTGAATCATGTTATAATGCTTGAGAGATGTAAATTTACATGATATAGTGCATAGAGTCTTTATGTTAAGCCTGAGTGCCATAGCAGTGGATAGATAAGCATGCTTATAAAGGGATTACAAGTGCAACTGCGTACATGTTCGGCCCCGTTTGGGCCAAGCGGGTCGACCTCCGAGAATGGTCAATAAAGATACATGAAAATGTTTTGTGACTTCGGTCTACCGAAAATGTTTTTATTATAGAGCGTCCCGTATCCACAACTAAAGGAAATCAGGCTACGTCATGCTTTGAAGGGTAAAAGAGTCGTACAAGTATATGTTTACATGAATATGGGCGCATGAATATTGCGTATTTGAATAAATGCTATAGCATGTGAGAATACAAGTATATGTTACATGAATATGAACACATGACTAATGTGTATTTGAATAAATGATTTGTACAAGTGTGAAAGTTTATGCATGAGCTATTTAATTTTGTTATATGAGATGTGTGAGTTATTTGTGACTTCGTAAAGAAGTCATTTGCAGTCTTTTTCATCCCCACTAAGCGTTATTGCTTAGCACGGATATTTGCTTCCGTGTAGGTTTACAGGTTCGGATCAGTGAGAGGACATCTGCGGGTCAAGGCCACTAGGAGTTTTATTATGATCTCTTTTTGTATAAGATAGAAATAGATAGTGGTGATGTTTTGAGTAACATCATTGTGTGATAAAAGAGTATAGTTGTTACATGTAAAGGTTTTGTAATATAAGTGTACTGAAATGAATATGTAAAGTAAAATGACAATAGTTTTGTAATATGTATAATAGATATATGTAATACATGTTGGGCCCTAGTGTGGTATTATTTTATTTTATTACTCTTAAATGGATGTGTATTATGCTATCGCTACCGCTAGAGTATGTATATGTACACGTATATGTCCACGTGGCGCCCCGATATCCTTCCAGGGGGTATGAGGGTGTTACATTTAGTGGTGTCAAAGCATAGGTTAGAGGTTTTGGTCTATAAGATGTAGAGTATAGGTTAAATTTCAGAGTTTGTCTAGAGTTGTGGCCTAATGCAGATGTCATTTGTGTAAAGTATAGATGGAGTCCGACTCGCGTGAGAGCGTAGAAGAGACAGCGGCAGATGTGAATTGGTAAGAGTTCGAAGTGACACTCTGTATTCCTGTTAGCCATCTCCTTGAATCGTGTGAACATAAGCATAGTGAAACATGGGGATGGGAAAAAGTGCATTACAGCAGCTTACCGGTCTGGCTGTAATTTGCAATAGGATCGATGCCTTTTGAAGTTGCTTTTGAATTTCATGCCTTTAGGGTTGTAAGGTTCTCATATGATACCTATAGTCATTTTTGTTGAAGGTAGTGCGTCCCTTATGGATTTTCACACTAGCTTTTCTTAGCGGGAAATGCGTCCTTTGCAAATTTTCACATGACCCTGTGCCTTATTTTTGCCCGGAACGGACCCAACCCAATCCAGCGGCTTTTATTTATTTCATTTTTTGTAGGACAGACTGCCTGTTTCCAGGTTTTCACCCTGCCCTTTGGCCTAACTTTTGCTTAGAGCGCCAATTACGATTTTTATCTCTAACGGCTCTTTTTATTTTATTTTATTTTTGCGGATTGTAAAGGAGACCGAAGCTATTGCCAAAAATCTTTCAGGCATGATTGGCATGTACTTACGTCTTAAATCATTATTGTATGAGCTTAAATCTTATCATGAAAGGTGCTATAGAATTGGTTTCACAGTTGACATAAGAATGCATCAGCTGAAGGGCCCGAGTAGTGAGAAAAGCAGAGGGCAGATAGTAACAATGTGCTACCTTTATGTTGGAACTAGACAACTTTGAGTATGCAAAATGAACTGCTTTGACCACATCAATATTGCATAAATGTATATGTTTCAATTTGATTTCGTAACACATGATCATTATTTGGCGTTAACTCAAAGAATATAAGACCTCATCTAATCTTGGGATAAATCTTAAAATCATCAAATTCCTATTAGCCCTCTCGGGTTTTCATGATTGAAAATTTTCTCTCTGCCCTTAATTTTTGCCCAGGATGCTCTTTTTTCTCTTTTTCTTTTTGAAACAAATTCTAAATGCAACGTTGGGGATGAGACTTAACTCAAATGCATAAATGCACTTATGGCTCCCCGCTTGAAGCTTAAGAAATACCATATGCCTCTTCCTACGTACTGAACCTTATTAGAAGATCATCTCTGCTAATTGGATAAGACTGAACTAAGAATCAAAAGGTCTTACTTCGGTTATAGCGTTAGGCTTAGGTAGATGGCTATCAAAGGAGGATCTGGTTTCTAAAGAAAAATGGCCGTAATATTTAGTCAACTGATGGGAGGACCATTTTCAGCTCAATTGTGTACTATAAATGTATTCTTGAATTTGGGTTTGATAATATTTTAGCTCATCAAGCTCAAAATAACAACCAAGTTAAGAAGATAACCACAAAAACTCATCAAGGGGTTACTATCTTGAGCTCTACTTCTTTTTTTCTCTTTTTTCCCTTATTTTTCATTGCTTTTTATCCTATCTCTCCTTTTTTTTTCGCGAGCTCATTTCTTTTGCGCATGACTAAAACCCTCTTTCCAAAATGTAAACTCATCCTTATCAGGGCAATTTTTGATAACCCAAAGAATTATCAATGATGTACATCCGTTCTTACTAGAGAGGCCATTCTTCTAAGGGGAGGTAAAAATCATTTTAGGCGAAGGGTAGTTTCAACATGTGTAACAACAAAATCGGTACACATTTAGCATACCAGCATAAAGGCTCAATGGGCTAGCAAGCGATTGCGAAATAAAGGTAGAAAACAGTCATTTAGAGAGCTATACAAAGAAGGGCTGCCTAAATCATTTTCTAGGTTCCGTCTTATCCAGGGATCGCTTTGATGGGTAATTAGAAAGGTTCTAGTGCTCTTAGTGAGTTTTCATCCAATCCCCTAATTGCATTTAGTTTTTTCTTTTCACTACTTTCTATTTTTATTTTCAGCTCTCAAAATTTTTCCTCGCTTCAGGAGTTATATCAGATGCTATCAAGATTTTGTTTGGATTTCTCAAAGTTCCAAGATTAAATGCAGTCGTATTAATTGGGTTAATGCCAAAAACTGGATGCATCATGATCATAAGAAATGAAATCATTAGAAACACCATACAAATAAGTGAAATTGTTCATCATATTAAAATTGCAAACATTGTCATAAGAAGTTCTTGGAATAAAAAGAATAAAGCATCTAAAAAACAAATATTTTCTTCTTCAATCATCTCCTGATGGATGACAGTGACGTACTCATCTTCCCAAACCCGATCAAACACATGGCGGGGGAATTGCATTATAGTTTGCCTTATTCTTCTTCGCTCTTTTCTCAGGGTCGCTGATCTCTTTGGAGTCAATGAGATCCTAGACCTTGTTCCTCAAAGTTCGGCAATAATCTGTCAGGTGCCCAGTGTGCTGATGGTAGGCGAAGTACTGACCATATCTATGGCCCGGCTGTCCCTGATTCGCAGCTGGCCTAGGTGGCAGTGGTCTCAGCTTACCCTCCGTCATTAGTCTCTCCAACACCCAGGATAGAGACCGATCCAAATTAGAAAAATGTCTCTGGCCTTGTTAGCTGAAACCTCGGCCGTCTTACCATTTCTACCATTTCTGCTTCCAGCACCGCCTGATCTGTACCCTAACTGGTTCCCAAAGTTTTTCCCAGCAAAATTATTTTGGCTTGCTTTCTTTGCTAGGTAAGCTACCTCAGCCTCTACAACAATGTCTTTAAGCGACTCCTAATCTCTGAGCCCCTTAAAGCTGAGCAAGTCCCTCAAGTAAGGGGAAGAGTTCCTGATAAATAGTCTAATCTGGTCAGCAGTGTCAGGCTTCCACTTCATCTCCATGACCCTGTTTCTCCATCTGGTGAGGCATTCGTGGAATGACTCATCACTCTTCTGCTGTAAAAGCTCAAGGTCCTTTAGGGCGACCTCCATTCTAGTGCTACAGTCGTACTGCTTTATGAATTCGTCAGTCAAAAGGTCCAAGTCCTCCTTGGATCTCCTATCCAGCCCATGATACCAGTCTACAGCCGAACCCACCAAACCAGGGTGTACTGCTTAATGTGTGCAGATGGGTCCGAAGTACCATCAAACTTTGGCAGCTCAGGCATCTTAAACCTTAGGGGCAACAGCTCTTCATCCCCCAAATCTCTATCCTCGGGGTTGATTCCCTTGCCAGCTGATAACAGGCGGGTGATCGCCTCAATTTACTGCCTCATTCCTCTCACAGCCTCATCGTCTACCCCTCATAGCTTGATGGGCTACTAGCTCCTCAACCTCATCCTCCATCATGAAATCCTCATCAGGATTAGGGATCCTTGCCCTTCTTGGCTCAACGGGCGCAGCAGCAGTTTATTCTCATTGATAGGTTGGCAAGTAGCGTTGCCTATAATGGGGACCTCTTCACCAGCAGGCAGTTCAGCTTGCCCTCAAGGAGGGACTACCGGTGGTTATGGAGCAACAGGTGGTTGTGTAGCAGGAGGAGGAGTAATCCTTTCGGCCATGGCGTCTATCATCTCGAACACCCTCCGCTCAAAATCCTCTAGTCTCCTGGCAAGTTCTTGAGTGGTTAGAGCTCCGATCTCTTCTGCCATTGAGGATGATTCACGAGTCATTGAGAGTGACTCAGAATCCCAAACAGGCACTAATTTTGACAATCCAAGCAGCAAGTTTGTCCTTACTAGCCGACTGTCAGAACCTCTAGTCCATTAAGATGAATCTATGATGGCTGAAAGACTCAGACTGTTAGAATGATGCATGGATGATGTATGCGATGCATGATCTTGTTGGTGCATCATACAAAACCACACGCAAGCATATAGATCCTTCCAACCTTATCACTCCCACACATGAGGTCGTGCGGTCTTTTTTCCTAGGCAGGCTTGATCCATGGGTTAATGGGGAACCCAATAAACGCGTATGGTGCACGGTGAAAGACCAACAACATAACATCTCTTATCTAATGCGCATACGTATGAATTTTTGGCCTTTATGTATTTAAACATTTTAACCATATTAAGATGGGCTCACCGAGGCATGAAAAGCCTTTAATAAAAGACCATTTAATTTGGTTGATTTTGTTCAATATATAATGACCCACATAGCAAGCATCATATTAAGGGACATTTTGCCTAAGGGAAGTATCTATTGCCATTGCATGATCTTTGGTTAAGGGTGATGATACTTTAGGGCTACCCACGCATGGTCCCTGCCAATGGGTGTAGCTCATCACGAGCATAGCGATCAATCGGGTCTCTATTTGAGATACCACGAGGTGCTAAGCTTGGGCTGGTGATTATCCTTAACACTTCCCTACAATGAGCGAAAGTAAGGTCGTGCTTCGGGAATGCAACGGGGTAAAAGAGGGAACAAACTAGCATAACTCTAAGGCTCTAGCATAATGCAATGCAATTTCAAAGGAGAGATGGAATTTTAGTTTTAAAAACTTAATTATACATTTTAATCAAGACACTTTAGAAGCAAAGTCACAAAGTCCCCAGTGGAGTCGCCACTGTGACGCGCGCTGGAACCTAGTAAAGGCCCTCTCAGGTGAGACCCGCTTTTAGGGCTCGAGGGATTGGTTCGCGTCTTTTGATCTTGGGTGCCATGAGACTTCTTGGAATCCCTACCCAATAGAAGATTGGGGAGTTCATTTAGCCTCATAGTACCTTTAGGCACCTTTGAGGTATTTTGGAGTCGCCACCCAATTTATGAGAAATTGGAAAAGGTCATCTAACCTCTATGGTCTAAACCCGAGATGGTGTTTGGAACTTCACTCTTATTTATGTCTTGGTTAATTATAAATGAGTTTTTAGATTCATAAAATTCTACCTCTCATCTCACACGATTAATGCATTTAATTTAAAAGCGCATTGCAAGCATTTAAAAGCAATAAATAAAAGCTGTAAAGAAAGCAATAAATAAAGCGGTAAAGAAAGCAGTAAACACATCAAGCACCCAATTACAAAGGAGAAATTGGGACAGAATACAATCCCAAGTGAAATTAAAATGGAAATAGGGACAGAATACAATCCCAAGTGAAATTAAAATGGAAATAGGGACAGAATACAATCTCAAGTAAAAGATAAATAACATTACCCCAAAAATAATTATTTACAAGGGCCCACAAGATATACATGAACATAAATTTAAAACAAACAAACAAAGTCAAGTATAAATAACATACATAAATCGGAATGTTTATTTGGGTTAGGAACATTGGTTCCCTCACGCTCACTTAAAGAGTGATCGAAGAGTTATTCGATTGTTGGATTAAAAACCGGGATGAGTGATCCCCTTTTTGGAAAACTTAACTCTTCGTTTTAATTTGTGACATTTTACATTCCTTGGGCTAAATGAGGGACATTGGTCCCAATTTTATTAATAAAATCCTAATTTAGTTATAAAATATTTTTGTGATTTTTTATCTTACACGTGCATAAAATAAAATATTTTATTTACAAGTAAACACAAACATACAAGGGGATAGGAAAGATCTCACCCAAGTGATATGGTTTCCTACGCGTCGTGACCCCTCCGTGTGGTCACGGCGATACTCAAAACAAGCGAACGTCACATTTTACCCAAATACGAAAAGAACAATAATAAAAATATTAGTAATAAATCTAACATTAAATACATAAATATAAAGACAAGATAAAATAAAGAAAAATTAATCATGCAAAAATACAACAATAGTAATAATAATAGTGGTCAGGAATAATAATAATAATAATAATAATAATAATAATAATAATAATAATAATAATAATAATAATAATAATAATAATAATAATAATAATAAAATAAAAAAAATAAAATAATAATAATAATAATAATAATAATAATAATAATAATAATAATAATAGAAAAAAGACAACAGTGATAATAATAATAATAATAATAATAATAATAATAATAATAATAATAATAATAATAATAATAATAATAATAATAATAATAATAGAAAAAAGACAACAGTGAACATAATAATAATAATAATAATAATAATAATAATAATAATAATAATAATAATAATAATAATAATAATAATAATAATAATCACAACAGAATAATAATAATAATAAT
Organism: Excoecaria cochinchinensis; assembly: GCA_947683425.1. Taxonomy (NCBI): domain Eukaryota; kingdom Viridiplantae; phylum Streptophyta; class Magnoliopsida; order Malpighiales; family Euphorbiaceae; genus Excoecaria; species Excoecaria cochinchinensis. The sequence goes on from CANTUQ010000018.1 coordinate 4,234,230, forward strand.
AATAATAATAATAATAATAATAATAATAATAATAATAATAAATGCATGATAATGGCGGCAAAAATAACAAGACAAACAACATGTTGACAATAATAATAATAATAGCAATAGTAACAAGAAATAAATCAATAGTAATGATAACCACATTAAAAATAATAGGAATAAATGATAAACATGATAATAATAGCAAACAACAACAATATTAACATCAATAATGATACACAAAATGAAATGAGAATGGATCCAAAAATGTTTATGCTCAGAGTTTATAAATCGGAAGAATTATGTCTTAATTTGTCCTCCTTGTCGATTTTGCGGTGGCAAAACACCAAAAATATTTGAGAAAATCTAATTTTTAAATACAAAAAAACTTAAGAAAAATGATTTTAATGGGGTGATCAAGTCAAGGAAATTAATTTTCCTTGCTCAAGCCAAACCAATAATAAAATGTTTAGAGAGAAGAAGAAAAATTAATCTCTAAGATTTTTGAAGATAATTTTTTTCTTTCCTCTCGTCTGCCTCTCTCTTATATCCAGGAAGAAGATTTTTTTTTTGTTCTAAGGAAATCGCCCCCTGAAAATGAAGTCCCAGTCCCCTTTTAATTTTTTTTCATCTCCCGCAAAATCCTCAAAAAGTCAAAAAAACTCCCATTTTTACGGTCCCAAAAATATATTTTGTTGGTAAAAAAAAAGACATGGCAGCGCGAGGTGCGGTCTCCCCCGCGAGGCCGCATCTCGCCTTGGTGAGATGCAGCCTCACCAAAGTGAGATGTGGCCAAATTTGCCACCCCACCCACTTTTTTATTATTATTTAATTAATTTAATTCCTTTTTTAAATATATGTATTTTTTAATAAAAAAAATTGATATATATAAAAATAACACTTCCTAATTTTTCAATTTAATTTATAATTTAATTTTTTTATTTATATTTTTTATTATATATATTTATTTGTCTATTTTTTTTTTAAAATGAGGCTCTCAATAAGAGAAACATCATTTTCGACATTTTACTTGCGAACAAGTATCATTTTCATCATTGGGTAATCCTTATCTTGGACCGTTTCGGGACCCAGTGTCTACACCTACCTATCCACGACTCGATTACAGGCTAAACAATTAATTCACTTAATATTCATATAGCACACTAAGCATACCAAATCTCATCAAGCATATGATTCATATACTCACTTATATTATCACATTATACCTTATTATGCATGGTCAATCATAATCCAATGCAATACAACACACAAATAAGGACAAACAAATTGCTTTCATGACTTTTAGCTACGTCGTGCTCGCGACAGACCACACATATACCTTCTATCGTGCTCGTGGTAGAGCTCGCGCATGTGACAGAACATCAAAAGCACTTCTGTCGCGCTCGTGACAGAACATGGCCTGACAAACCCTTACCTACGGAGCACTTTATCGTGCTCGCGACAGAGCCTAAACTCTGTGTTCAAACTCCATCCTTCACAAATCTCAAGCACATACTTTTCACATACCCTCCTATAGTCACATGCATGACTTCTATCATCAATCATGCACCAATTCCAGCCAAAATGGCCTCAAAACAAGCAATAATATACAATTAACTTTATCACACACAACTTGTAATAATCATATAGTCCACATACAAATAGTCAAAACCCTATACAACTTCAAGTTGTTAATAAAGCATTAAGCAACTCATCAATAATAACCCATATTCAATTAAACAACTAAAAGAGCTCTTGAACTCTTTCAAGGCCCATAATTTCCCCCAAACCATACATGTATGCATCTATTCAAAATTCAATAGAAATCCCAAACCTTTTTTATGCTAACTCCTTCAATCTTTACAAATCAAGTAACCTTCTCTTTACCCTTTGCTCTTTTACTTGATTCTCCAACTTCAAACCAACATATACTTGAATAAGAAGGAGAACAAAGAAAGGATACAAGCAAGCTAATCGCATGGATGAAATCAAACTAAAGAAAAAGGAAAATTGAACAAAGCAAACTTACTTTTCACTTAAGGAGGGATGGCCAGCCAACTTGAAAAACACAAAATGCCAAAACCAATCACCCACACTTATACATGCATGTAAATCCTAGGTGTCAATCCTACCTCTTGCCACATGTAATCCACTATAGACTAGTTGCATGTAAATCCTAATTGCCAATCCTACCTCTTGCCACATGGAATTCGACTTACCCTTCAATTAAAGCTAATTAACTATACTTAACTTAATTAACTCTCACTTAACACTAATAATGCAAAATTACTCTTTAGTCATTAAACTAATTTATTTTCATATAATTGGGTCCTTAAATTCTCAATTTCACTTTAATCTAAAAACTATAAACCCTAAATTAAACTCACTTAATTACCCTAATCATACCCAATACTATTAGGGTGAATTTCGGGTCATTACATAAACATTTACACATCTATATAAATTTTCGATTTCATAAATTCAATCCCTCATCATACAATAAGAAAGGGGTGGAGAATAGTATGGAAATCTTAAATAAACTTACCACAATTACTTAAAAACTTGACTTGGTTTACTTGTACCCTTTGGTGTGCTAATGATGAGAAGGAAGAAGAGAGGAAACTTTCTGGAAATTTTAGCCAAGAATGGTCGGCTCTCTCTCCCTTTATCAATTTATATGCCTTTTCATATTCTAGAATAATAGGTGTCTTATACTCATTAGTTCAATCTTGCAAATTTCAATTTGATCCCTCTACTTTCCCTTAGTCCTATATTAGCATATAATTAACTTATGTTTATACATTGGCCCACTACACAACTTAATTTATGCACTTATGTCAGATTCTAGTAATTTACCAAATTACCATATCTTTTCGATTAATGACAGTTACATCCTTATGGCACTTCTGTCACTTAAATCATGCATATCCGGTTACCATTTATTAGTTCATTTGCTTCTTCTAAGGTATGGATCACTGTAGACACCGGGTCCTGAGTCAGTCCAGATCAGAGTTATCCAATGATGATTAGATACCTGTTCACAGGCAAAAATATTAGAAGTGATAGTTTCCTTGTCAAAGTTTGCTTTTAAAAATATAAATAAAAATATTTTAAAAATCATTTTAAAATTAAAAAAAAGGATAAAATGAATTTAGAAATTATAGCGTTTTTGTCAAAATTAATTAATAAAAAAAATTTCGGCTGTCGGGGGGCGTCGGCAGCGCCCAGCGTGCAGGCGTCCCTCGCCCACGCGTAGCGCTCGGTGCTGGGCGCCACTCGTAGTGCACGCGAGCGACGCGCGGGGCGTCGCCCGCAGCGCGCACGATTGACGTGCAGGGAGTCGCCCGCGTTGTGCTCTCAGTGATGCCCATCGCGCGCGCCGACAGGAGTTGGTCACCCCTACCGCGAGCCCAGTGCCCCCCTGCAGCCCCCTGGTGCGTTTTTGGCTCAAAATTCATGTTTTTCTTTCATTTTGTTTGTAGAATTTAATTTTTAAACCCCTTTGTCTTCTAACCTTTCAAATTATTCAGTTTTTATTGTGTTAATGGGAATTAAATTGTTTTAAATTCTTCAATAAAAATTTGATTTTTGGGAGGTATAAAATAATTTTTAAAGAGAGAATTAGGGGGATTTTTCTTAAGAAAATATTTTCTTCTTCTTCTTCTTCTTCTTCAAGAGAGAGAGAGAGAGAGAGAAATTCTCCAAATGTTTTAATTTGTTTTTCCAAGTTAATTCTTGAGACAAAGACAACAATTCTTTATTCTTAGAAATTTTCTTCTTCTTCTTAACAAATTTTTCTCTTGAAACAAAGAAATTAATTCTTTGTTCTTGAGATAAAAATTTTCTTTTATATTTTATTTTATTTTTTGCAAATCAAGACAAGAAAATTGATCATCTATCTTCATTTATCAAATTCAAATCTGATGGTAAATATTCTGGGCTTGATTTCATTTTTTTATTATTAATATTTTTTGTTTATAGTTAATTAGCAACCATGTAGATTCTTTTAGATATGTTATTTTTTGTATTTTATGTGATGTAGTCATTGATTCAATTTGTTCCCTTAACATATTTTCATTTCTTATTCTTGTTTTCTCATTTGATTGTTCATATTATTATTATTATTATTATTATTATTATTATTATTATTATTATTATTATTATTATTATTATTTAACATTCTTTAACATGTTTTGTTTATTTCTTTTTTATTTTTGCTTGCTTGATTGTTCATCTTCTTTATTGTTATTGTTTATTATTATTATTATTGTTAATTTTGTTATTACTTTTGTTTTATTATTTTTATTATTGTGATCATTATTATTATCATTACATTTGTTTTTACTCTTATTATTATTATCTATTATTACTACTATCATTATTATTATTATTCTTATTTATTCTTATTTATTGTTATTATTATTTATTATTTTTATCATTATTATTTTATTATTATTTATGTTTTCATGCATGTTGAATTGTTAATATGTTAAGTTACTTATTTTTATTATGTCATTTAATTGATTTGTCATACATGATGCATTTTATTTTATTTTATTTTTTCATTTTTATATGTTACATGTTTTAATTCATTTTTATTACTAACATCAATTTTATTTGTATTTTTTTATTTCAATAATTATTTTTTATGTGTGAGCCTTTCCAATGGCAAATGGGAGCCCATGGAGATTTGAAGATACCATATTGATTTAATTTGTCATTTTTATTATTTTTCGTTATTATTTTATTTTATGTCATTTGTAATAAATTTATTTATTTTTATGCACGTTAATTAAAAATCGCTTAAAAATATTTTATTAATAAATTGAACGTTTTTCTAATAAAATGGGACCAATGTCCTAATTTTAACCAACAAAAAATCACTTTAAAAAGAAGAGTTAATTTTCTTAAAATGGGATCACTCATCCCGATTTTTCCACGTATACCAAAAATAACTCTTTGATTTTATAAAGTGAATAGGAAGGAACCAATGTTCCTATTCTAAATAATGTCCTGATTTATGAATGTTTATTCATTCGGTTTATTTATTTATTTATGTTTTGCTTGATTTTATTTGAGGGATTGTATTTTTGTCCCAAATTTTAATATCTTTTTTATTTCGGGGGATTGTATTTTGTCCCATTTTTTATCTTTCTTTAGATTGATTTCTGTACTGCTTGACTTACGCTTTATCTTTAATGCATGACCGTGTGAGAAGAGAGATGAAATTTTTAGAATTAAAAACCCATTTATAATTAACCAAGGCATTAATAAGAGTAAAGTTCCGAATCTTTCTCTGGTATAGAGCCCAAAGTTAGACGAACTTTTCCAATTTCTGGTAAATTAGGTGGCGACTCCAAAATACCTCAAAGGTACCTAAAGGTTTCATGGGATTAGATGATCTTTCCAATGTTCTATTAGAAAGTGGTGTCCAAAATATCTCATGATTGCCCAAGATCAAAAGACGCAAACCCCTCTCAGGCCCTAAAAGCGGGATTCCAGGAACTGGTGGGTCGGCGCGCATCACAGTGGCGACTCCACTAGGGACCTTGAAACTTGGCTTCGAAACTGTCTTGGCTAATAATATAATTGGGTTTTTTATAAATTAAAATTCTATCTCTTTTTAAAAAAAAATTGCATTGCATCCATGCTAGAGCCTTAAAATTATGCTAGTTTGGTCCCTTTCTTAACCCCGGTGCATTCCCGAAGCACGACCCTACGTTCACTCAATGTGGGGAAGTGTTAAGGTTAATCACCAGCTCAAGCCTCGTACCTTATGGTATATCAAATGGAGACCAAATCGATCGTTATGCTCACGATGAGCTAGACCCATTAGCAGGGACCATGCTTAGGTAGACCTAAAGTAACACCACCCTTGACTAAAGCTCATATAATGGCCACAGAAACCTCCACTAGGTGATACATACCCTAACAATGTGCTTGCTATGTGGGCCCTTATATATTGAACAAATTCAAACATATTAACTGGACACTTATCAAAGGCTTTCATGCCCCAGTGGGCCCATTTGTAGTCTGTTTGAAAAGTCCAAATACATAATGGCCAAAACTCATATGTGCTTTAAATTAAGAGTGTTATGCTGCTGGTTTCCCACCACGCACCATACGCACCCATTGGGTCCCCGCTGACCCATGGGTCAAGCCCACCTAGAAAAGAGACTGTATGACCCCCTGTGTGGGAGCAACAAGGTTGAAAGGATCTACCTGCTTATATGTGATTGCCTATGCTGCATCGACACGATCATGCATTGTATATATCATTCATGCATCATTCTAACAGTTCAAATCTTTCAGCCATCATAGATTCACCTAAGTGGACTAGAGGTTCTGAAGGTTGCCTAGTAAGGACAGATCTGCCCCTTGGGTTGACAGAATTAGTGTCTGATTGGAATTTTGAGCCACTCTCAATGACCAAGGAATCATCCATAGAATCATTAATGGCAGAGGAGATCGGAGCTTTAACCACTCAAGACCTTGCTAGGAGACTGGAGGATTTTGAGCGGAGAATGTTAGAAATGATGGGCGCCATGGCCGATAGGGTTGTGTGACGTGCCCCGAACCCCGGGTCGCCCCGAATGCCCGCCTTTAGGGCTTTCGGGATGAGGTTCATAAAACTTGTAAGAAATTACAAGTGCGTTTATTTTGGGCAACAAGGAGGTTTCTTGGAGTCGCCACCCAATAGAACATTGGAAAAGTTCGTCTAACCTCAGTAAGCCTAAGACAGCGCAACTATGTCCATCATAGGCAAGCCGGAGGTGTCTTGGAGGCCCTACCCTAACATTAGGATGGTCCTCTCGGCCTCGCGCTTGGACAAACCAGAGGTGTCTTGGAGGCACCGCCCTAATAGAACATTAAGATGGTCCTCTCGCCTCGTGGTGCCTAGGACTGTGCAAGTTTAAGCCTTTTGGGACACAAGAGGTGTCTTGGAGGCCCCATCCTAATATGACATTGAGATGGCCCTCTCGCCTCGTTGAGCCCAAAGACCAAAGATGGTTCGGGACTTCTCATTTATTCATACCTTAATTAAGTTAAAATTGAGTTTTGAATTTTAAGTTTTCATCCCTTTTCTCATACGTTTTGATGCAATAATTAGAGCGCAAGTTGGTCATCCAAGGAAAGCAGTAAATGAAAGCATAATTAAAATAAAGTACATAAAAATAAATTACAACAAAACTAGGGGCAGAATACAACCCCCATTGTAAATAAAATATAAATCATACATAAAACGGGTTATTTATCAAGAGTGAGGGCATTGGTCCTCGCATGCATAATTAAAGAAAATAATTTTGAAGTGACAATCTATTTGGATGAAAAAACTAGGACATTGGTCCCATTTTGCTACAAAAAATCCCAATTTATTAATATAAAACTTTATGCGACTTTTTAATTAACGTGCATGAAAATAAACAAACTTATTATAAATTACATATTAAAAGCAAATAAAAGCAAATAAATACTAAAAATGCTAAAAATATAAACTCCACCAAAATGGTGTCTTCAACCTCCATGGGCTCCCACTTGTCATTGGAAAACTCACACATGAAAAATAAGTATTGAAATAAAAGCACAAATGAAAGATGATGTTAGTAATAAAAAATGGATCTAAACACATAACATGTAAAAATGAATTAAAACAAATAAAACAACATGCATGACAAATTAATTAGATGGCATAATAAAAAATATGTAACTTAACATATTAACAATTCAACATGCATATATAATAAAAATAACAACAATAATAAAATTCAACAAGCATGAAACATAAAAATAATAATGATGATGACAAAAATAATAAATTATAATAATAAACAAAACTAATAAAAATAATAATGATATTAACAATAATAAATAATAACTAATAATAATAACAATAAATAAGAATAATAAAAAAAATAATGATGGTAATAATAATAATAAATTATAATAATAATAATGAAAATAATAATAATAATACTAATGATAATAATAATAATAATAATAACATCAAAGAATATGAACAATCCAATTAAACATGCAAGAAATGAAGAAATAAAATAATCCAATCATGCTAACACATGTTAAATAATAATACTAACAATAATAATAATAATATATGAACAAAAATAAAAGTAAGAATAATAATATGAACAATTAAATAAAAAATAAGAAATAATAATATGAACAATTAAATAGGAACACAAAAAATAAAAATAAAATAAGTAATAGATTTAAAAGAATTTACATGTTAGCTAACTAATTGTAAACAAAAATTAAAAATTAAAAATAAATTAAAATTAAAGCCAAGAATGCTTACCCTCAAAATTGGATGTGATGAATGAAGTTGGATGATAAATTCCTTGCTTTAATTTAGAAAAAAAAATAAAATATATAATAAAATTTTGTCCCAAGAACAAATAATTGATTTATTTGTTTTAAGGAAAAAATTATAACAAAGAAGTAAAAAAATTCACAAGAAAAAATAATTTATTTATTTGTCTTAAGAGTTAACTTAAAAAAAAATCAGATTAGAATACTTGGAGAATTTTTCTTGAAGAATAAAAAAATAAGAAGAAGAAGAAGAAAAGAGAAAGTACATTTTTCTTAAGAAAAATCCCCCCAATTCCTCTCCAAAAAACCCATTTTATACATAAAAAAAACAAAAAAAAATCAAATTTTTATTAAATTGAATTAAATCAATTTAATTCCAATAATCACAAAAAAACTCATGAATTTGAAGGGTTGGAAAATAAAAGGTTTTAGGATTAAATTCTATGAAAAAAAATGAAGAAAAATCAATTTTTGGGGCCAAAAAACGGAAAAAATAAAAAACGGGCGAAATGGGGCGAGCGACGCCAGTCAGTGCGCCCGACGGGCCGCAGCGCGGGCTGGGCGCCGCGCGGCACCCAGCACACGGGCGAGCGTGCCCCGCGCGGTGGGGCGCTGCCGCTCCCCGACATTCGTCGATTTTTTTTTTTAAATTTTCTAAAAAACTATAATTTCAAAACATACCTTTTTTGTTCCAAAATAATTTTTAAAACACTTAAAATATTTTTTTTTAAATATATTTTTATTTATTTCTAATAAATAAATTTGACAAGGAAATCATCACTTTCAACTTTCATTTTTGCATATAAATCGGCACACTTAATTTCATCATTTGGTAATCCTGATTTAGGCTACTCGGGGCCCAGTGTCTACAGGTTGCTCATCCTCCTACTGGACAACCACCTGCTGCTCTACAACCACCGATAGTCCATGCTGGGGGGCAAGGTGAACCGCCTACTAGCGAGGAGGCTCCTCTTGTTGATAATGCTGTCCACCAACCTGTCAATGAACATGGAGCTGTAGTGCCAATTGAACTAAGGAGGGCAAGAATCCCTAATCCCAACGAGGACTTTGTAATGGAGGAAAGAGATCAGGAGGCAATAGCACCTCAAGTTGTGAGGGGTAGAGCACCTAGGGCAAAAGATGAGGCAATGAGAGGGATGAGGCAACGGATTGAGGCAATCACCCGCATGCTATCAGCCGGAAAGGGGATCAACCCCGAAGATAGAGACCTGGGGGATAAAGAGTTGTTGCCCCAAAGGTTCAAGATGCCGGAGCTGCCGAAGTTCGATGGTACTTCGAATCCATCTGCACATATTAAGCAGTATAGCCTGGAGATGAAAGGCATAGGGTTAACTAAGAAAAAGAAGGTGAAATATTTCTGTCTTAGTCTGGTGGGTTTGGTTGCGGACTGGTATCATGGGTTAAATAAGAGGTCCAAGGAAGATTAGGACCTTTTGACTGAGGAGTTTATGAAGCAGTATGACTGCAGCACCAGCATGGAGGTCACCTTAAAGGACCTCGAGCTTTTACAGCAAAAGAATGATGAGTCGCTCCATGAATACCTTACAAGATGGAGAAATAGGGTCATGGAGATGAAGAGAAAGCCTAACACTGCTGACCAAATCGGGCTATTTATCAGGAACTCTTGCCCTTACTTGAGGGACTTGCTCAGCTTTAAGGGGCTTAGAGACTAGGAGTTGCTTAAGGACATTGCTGCAGAGGTTGAGGGGGCTTACCTAGCAAAGAAAGCAAGTCAAAATAACTTTGCTGGGAAAGGTTATGGCAACCAATCAGGGTACAAATCAGGCAGTGCTGGAAGCAGTAATAATAGAAGTGGTAAGACGGCTGAGGTTTCAGTCACCGAGGTTGGACAGGGTCAGAGGTACTACTCTAATTTGGGCCGCTCTCTGTCTTAGATATTGGAGAAATTGACAAAAGAAGGCAAGTTGAGACCATTGCCACCCAGGCCAGCCATAAATCAAGGAAAGTCGGGGCATAGAGATGATCAATCCTACACTTACCATCAGCACACTGGGCATTTAACAGATTATTGCTAGACTTTGAGGAACAAAATTCAAGATCTTATTGATTCCAAGGAGATCACTGACCATGAGAAGAGAGACAGGAAGAAGAGGGCAAGCTATAATGCAGTCCCACCACCATGAATGTGATAGGAGGAGAAGATTATGTTTTTTAGTTGCTTTTTATTCCAAGAACTCTTTTCATAACAATATTTGCAGTATTGGTAATTTCAATAAGATGAACAATTTTGCGTATTTGTATAGTGTCTCTAATGATTTCATTTCTCATGATCACGATGCATTCATTTTTTTATATTAATTCAATTAATACGATTACATTTTATCTCGGAACTTTGGAAAAACTAAAGAAAATCTTCATAGCATCTGATATAACTCCTGAAGAGAGGAAAATTCTGACAGCTGAAAAAAAAAACTAGTTGCAATTAGGGGATTGGATGAAAAATCACTAAGAGCACTAGAACCTTTCTGATTACCCGTCAAAGTGATCCCTGGATAAGACGAAACCTAGAAAATGATTTAGGAAGCCCTTCTTTGTATAGCTCTCTAAATGACTATTTTCTACCTTTATTTTGCAATCGCTTGCTAGCCCGTTGAGCCTTTATGCTGGTATGCTAAATGCGTACTGATTTTGTTGTTACACATATTGAAACTACCCCTTCGCCTAAAATAATTTTTGCCTCCCCTTAGAAGAATGGCCGCTCTAGTAAGGATGGATGTACATCATTGACAATTCTTTGGGTTATCAAAAAATTGCTCTTATAAGAATGAGTTTACACTTCTGGAAGAAGGTTTAGTCATTCACAAACTCTGCATAGTCAGAGACAAAAGAAAAAGAAAAGCAAAAAAAAAAAAGGAAAAAGGAAAAAAAGAAGTAGAGCTTAAGATAGTAACCCCTTGATGAGCTTCTGTGGTATCTTTTTAACTTAATTATTATTCTAAGCTTGATAAGCTAAAGTATTATCAAACCCAAATTCAAGAATACCTTTATAGTACACAATTGATCAGTCGAGTAAAAATTACGTCCATTTTTCTCTAGCAACCTGATCCTCCTTTGATAGCCATCTACCTGAGGCTAACGCTACAACCGAAGTAAGACCTTTTGATTCTTGGTTCAGTCTTATCTAATTAGCGGAGATGATCTTCTAATAAGGTTCGGCACGTAGGAAGAGGCATATGGTGTTTCTTGAGCTTCAAGCGGGGAGCCACAAGTGCATTTATGTATTTGAGTTGAGTCTCATCCCCAACGTTACATCTAGAATTTGCTTCAGAAAAAATAGAAAAAAGAGCATCTTGGGACAAAATTAAGGGCGAAGACGAAATTTTCAATCATGAAAACCCGAGAGGGCTATTTGATAACAGGAATTTAAGGAGATTAGATGAGGTCTTATATTATTTGAGTTAACGCCAAATGATGATCATGTGTTACGAAATCAAATTGAAACATATGCATTTGTGCAATATTGATGTGGTCAGAGCAGTTCATTTTGCATACTCAAAATTGTCTAGTTCCGATATAAAGGTAGCACATTGTTACTATCTGCCCTTTGCTTTTCTCGCCACTCTGGTCCTTCAGTTGATGCATTCTTCTGTCAACTATGAAGGCAATGCTACAACGCCTTCATGAGTAGAAATCAAGCTTAGACGGCCATTACATGGGCATATGTACATGCTGATCACATTAGAAAGATATTTGGTAATAGCTTCACCCTCTCTGCAACAAAAAAAAAAAGAAAAAAAAAAGCCATTGGATTGGGTTTGGTCCATTCCAGGCAAAAATAAGGCACAGAGTTATGTGAAAATCCGCAAAGGATGCATTTCCCGCTAAGAAAAACTAGTGTGAAAATCCACAAGGGACGCACTACCTTCAAAAAAATGACTATAGGTATCAGATGAGAACCTTGCAATCCCAAAGACATGAAATTCAAAAGCAGCTTCAAAAGGCATTGATCCTATCGCAAACTGCAGCCAACTCGGCTATCATCTCTAAGTCCACTTTGATGAATTCTTATCTTGCGTTTTTGCATGACTCATACATTTCACGTGCATGCTCACTATTTTTCCTGCATATTTGGTTTTCCAGTTTTGCAGTAAGAGAGATTTGATGCGGACACTGACAAAAGGTGAGTGACGACATCAGTCAAAACATCAATGCAAGCATTAACCAAAGACCTCTCAGGGGGCAACTAACCAAAAGGCTCTCAAGGGGCACCACTTCAAATCTCAGAAGGGTTAGCACGATGGCGGCACTATCACTCCACGGAGGGTTAGCACGACCATGACACTACCACTTCAGAAGGGTTAGCACGATGATGGCACTACCATTCTACGGAAGGTCAGCACGACCAAGGCATTACCACTTCAAATCTTAGAAGGCTTAGCATGATGGCAGCACTACCATTCTATGGAAGGTTAGCATGACCACGGCATTACCATTTCAAATCTCAGAAGGGTTAGCATGATGGTGGCACTACCATTCTACAGAAGGTTAGTATGACCACGGCATTACCACTTCAAATCTCAGAAGGGTTAGCATGATGGCGGCACTACTATTCTATAGAAGGTTAGCACGACCATGGCATTACCACTTCAAATCTCAAAAGGGTTAGAATGATAGCGGCAGTACCATTCTACGAAAAGTTAGCATGACCACGGTACTACCACTTCAAATCTCAAAAGGGTTAGCACGATGGCGGCACTACCATTCTACGGAAGGTTAGCATGACCACGACACTACCACTTCAGAAGGGTTAGCACAACGACGGCACTACCACTCCACGGAGGGTTAGCACGATCACGACACTATCGCTTCAAATCTCACAAGAGTTAGCATTATGGCGACACTACCATTCCACGAAAGGTTATCACGACCACAGCACTATCACTTGAACAAAGATTTACATGTTGACGGTAAATACCACTTCAATGAGGATTTACATGATCACGATAACTCACTTCAACAAAAAATAACATGCCGACAAGCTGGCAATAACCACCCCAATAACATCGTCCAGTCAGGAAAAAATAGCTGCTTCAGGTATGTGTCTCTTTCCTTTTTTCTCTGAGTTTTGGCTCACCTAGGCACCTATGCACTAGCTTTCCCAAAACTGGGGGCAACTATAGACACTGGGTCCTGAGTCAGCTCAGATCAGAGTTACCCAATGATGATTAGATACCTGTTCACAAGCAAAAATGTTGGAAGTGAAAGTTTCCTTGTCAAAGTTTGCTTTTAAAAATATAAATAAAAATATTTTAAAAAATATTTTAAAATTAAAAAAATAGGATAAAATGAATTTGAAAATTATAGTATTTTTGTCAAAATTATTTAATAAAAAAAATTTTGGCCGTCGGCGGTGCCCAGCGCCTCTGGGCGCAGTTCGCAGCGCGCGCAAGCAACGTGCAGGTGTCGCCCACGTCGTACACGCGCGCCAGGCTCAGCGACGCCGACCGCACGCACCGACGGGCGTCGCTCGCCCCTGCCGCGCGCCCAGTGCTCCCCTGCAGCACCTTGGTGCATTTTTGGCCCAAAATTCATGTTTTTCTTCCTTTTTTTGTAGAATTTATTTTTTAAACCATTTGGCTTCTAACCTTTCAAATTATTCAGTTTTTTTTTTTGTGTTAATGGGAATTAAATTGTTTTAATTTTTTCAATAAAAATATGATTTTTGAGAGGTATAAAATAATTTTTAGAGAGAGAATTAGAGGAATTTTTCTTAAGAAAAATATTTTCTTCTTCTTTTTCTTCTTCTTCAAGAGAAATTCTCCAAATATTTTAATTTGTTTTTCCAAGTTAATTTTTGAGACAAAGAGAATAATTTTTTGTTCTTAGGAATTTTCTTTTTTTTTTTTAAACAAATTTTTCACTTGAGACAAAGAAATTAATTCTTTGTTCTTGAGATAACAATTTTTTTTATATTTTATTTTTTATTTTTTTTTTGCAAATAAAAATAAGGAAATTGATCATCTATTTTCATTCATCAAATCCAAATCTGAGAGTAAACATTCTGGGCTTGATTTCATTTTTTTTATTATTAATATTTTTTGTTTATAGTTAATTTGTAATCATGTAGATTCTTTTAGATATGTTATTTTTTGTATTTTATGTGATGTAGTCATTGATTCAATTTGTTCCCTTAACATATTTTCATTTTTTATTCTTGTGTTCTCATTTGATTGTTCATATTATTATCATTATTATTATTATTATTATTTAACATGCTTTAACATGTTTTGTTTATTTCTTTTTTATTTTTACTTGCTTGATTGTTCATCTTTTTTATTGTTATTGTTTATTATTATTATTATTATTGTTAATGTTGCTATTACTTTTGTTTTATTAGTATTATTATTATTGTGATCATTATTATTATCACTACATTTGTTGTTACGCTTATTATTATTATTATCTATTATTACTACTATCATTATTATTATTATTCTTATTTATTGTTATTATTATTTATTATTTTTATCATCATCATCATCATCATTATCATCATCATCATTATTATTATTATTATTATTATTATTATTATTATTATTATTATTATTATTATTATTATTATTATTTATGTTTTTATGCATGCTGAATTGTTAATATGTTAAGTTACTTATTTTTATTATGTCATTTAATTGATTTGTCATACATGATGTATTTTATTTTATTTTTCCATTTTCATATGTTACATGTTTTAATTCATTTTTATTACTAACATCACTTTTATTTGTGTTTTTTTATTTCAATAATTATTTTTTATGTGTGAGCCTTTCCAATGGCAAATGGGAGCCCATGAAATTTTGAAAACACCATCTTGATTTAATTTGTCATTTTTATTATTATTTTATTTTCTGTAATTTGTAATAAATTTATTTATTTTTATGCACGTTACTTAAAAATCACTTAAAAATATTTTATTAATATATTGGACGTTTTTCTAATAAAATGGGACCAATGTCCTAATTTTAAGCAATAAAAATTCACTTTAAAAAGAAGAGTTACTTTTCTTGAAATGGGATCATTCATCTCGGTTTTTTCAAGTATACCAAAAATAACTCTTCAATTTTTTAAAATGAATAGGAAGGAACCAATGTTCCTATTCTAAACAATGTCCCGATTTATGAATGATTATTCATTTAGTTTATTTATTTATGTATTTATGTTTTGCTTGATTTTATTTGGGGGATTGTATTTTTGTCCCAAATTTAATACCTTTTTTATTTTGGGGGATTGTATTTTGTCCTATTTTTTTTATCTTTCTTTAGATTGCTTTCTTTACTGCTTGATTTGCGCTTTATCTTTAATGGATGACCGTGTGAGAAGAGAGATGAAATTTTTAGAATTAAAAACTCATTTATAATTAACCAAGGAATTAATAAGAGTAAAGTTCCAAATTTTTCTCTAGTTTAGACCTCGAGTTTAGACGAACTTTCCCAATTTCTTGTAAATTGGGTGGCGACTCCAAAATACCTCAAAGGTGCCTAAAGGCTTCATGAGATTAGATGATCTTTCCAATGTTCTATTGGAAGGAGGTGTCCAAAATATCTCATGATTGCCCAAGATCAAAAGACGCAAACCCTTCTCGGGCCCTAAAAGCGAGTTTTTGGGAACTGACCAGTTCCGGCGCGCATCACAATCACACATTGGAGGTGTTAGCCATTAGAAAGGATGGTTTGTGAGAATCCACTACAAAGGAAAATCATCTGATCAACAAAGCTCAATAGGTGGTTTTCTTAACTATTAGATAGCTTATGTAATTTCATTGCAAGATCTATATTTGCTTGGTTAAAAATTTTAAATTTTGCTTATGTATGTGATGCATGTAACCAGCTATATTCTAACACCCACGTCATCAAAAGAAGCTTGACCTATGTGATCTCCTACTGCAAAAATGCTAACTCACTAAGTGTTGCCTCTACCGGTCTACCTAGTATCTTGTTTAACTTCACTTGAGTAGTTTAGACAAACTACTTTCAAATAACTAAGTAAGTATAAGGAGAATAGAAATCTTATGATTTCCACTCTTGGGTAATTTAAAACATTTTCTTTACATATTACAATAAAACATGAATAATTAAAATATTTTGAGTTTATAGAACAAGTAATTAAGACACATAAAATATTCAAGTATCTAAATAAGTAGATATATTTTATAAAACAAAATACTATATTATCATATGCTTTCAAATGTGTCATATTCATATAAATATTTTGACATGTTAAAATAATATTACGCCTAATGCAACAAATGTAATAATGAAATGAACTGTAAGGGATAAAATCGCAAGAATCATGTGGTGGCATAACCATAATTAACATGTCGGTAGTAAACTACTGAGGTGCCCTTATAGCTATAACTGTCAAGAGTTATACTATAAATGTAACTGTAACTGTCAAGAGTTACATGTTAACGATGCAATACACTCTGAATTTTTACTATATCATGGCAAATATTATATATAACATAGAGCTATAATCAATCAATAAAATAATAATCTTAGTATAGCCTGAATCAATACAGTAGTGGATAATAGGAACACTGGATACCAATTAGGTACCGATTACTAAATACTGGGGAAAAATAGTATTATCACTGGAGATATGCAAATCTCAAATCACTAAATACTAAACTGTATTAACACTGGATACCACACGGGTACCGACACTGGCAGCTCCAAACACTAACCTTTATAGGCATGCCTACTTATCCATGACTCGATTACAGGCTAAACAATTAATTCACTTAATATTCATATAGCACACTAACCATACTAAGTCTCATCAAGCATATGATTCATATGCTCACTTATGTTATCACATTATACCTTATTTTGCATGGTCAATCATAATCCAATTAAATACTACACATAAATAAGGACAAAGAAATTGCTTTCATGACTTTTAGCTATGTTGTGCTTATGACAGACCACACATATACCTTCTATTGCGCTCGTGGTAGAGATCGCGCATGCGACAGAACATCAAAAGTACTTCTGTCGCGCTTGCGATAAAACATGGCCTGACAAACCCTTACCTACAGAGCACTCTGTACCGTTCGCGACCCTTATCATGCTCGCGATATAGTCTAAACTCTGTGTTCAAACTCCATCCTTCACAAATCTCAAGCACATACTTTTCACATACCCTCTTATAGTCACATACATGACTTCTATCATCAATCACGCACCAATTCCAGCAAAAATGGACTTTAAAATAAGCAATCATATACAATTAACTTTATCACACACAACTTGTAATAATCATATAGTCCACATGCAAATAGTCAAAACCTTATACAACTTCAAGTTGTCAATAAAGCATTACGCAACTCATCACTATTAACCTATATTCAATTAAACAACTAAACGAGCTGTTGAACTCTTTCAAGGCCAAAAATTTCCCCCAAACTATACATGCATACATCTATTCAAAATTCAATAGAAATCCTAAACCTTTTTGAAGCTAACTCCTTCAATCTTCACAAATCAAGTAACCTTCTCTTTACCCTTTGCTCTCTTACCTGATTCTCCAACTTCAAACCAACAAATACTTGAATGAGAAGGAGAACAAAGAAAGGATACAAGCAAACTAATCCCATGGATGAAATCAAACTAAAGAAAAAGGAAGAATGAACAAAGCAAACTTACTTTTCACTTAAGGAGGGATGGCCGACCAACTTGAAAAAAACATAATGCCAAAACCAATCTCCCACACTTATATATGCATGTAAATCCTAGGTGTCAATCCTACCTCTTGCCACATGTAATCCACTCTAGACTAGTTGTATGTAAATCCTAAGTGTCAATCCTACCTCTTGCCACATGGAATTCCACTTACCCTTTAATTAAAGCTAATTAAACCTACTTAACTTAATTAACTCTCACTTAACACTAATAATGCAAAATTACTCTTTAGTCATTAAACTATTTCATTTTCATACAATTGGGTCCCTAAATTCTCAATTTCACTTTAATGCAAAAACTATAAACCGTAAATTAAACTCACTTAATTACCCTAATCATACTCAATACTACTAGGGCAAATTCTGGATCATTACACAAACATTTACACATATATATAAATTTTCCATTTCATAAATTCAATCCCTCATCATACAATAAAAAAGGGGCAGAGAATAGTATGAAAATCTTAAATAAACTTACCACAATTACTTAAAAACTTGACTTGGTTTACTTGTACCCTTGGTGTGCTAATGAGTGAATGAAATGAGAAGGAAGAAGTGAGGAAATTTTTTGGAAATTTTGGCCAAGAATGGTCGGCTCTCTCTCCCTTTCTCAATTTATATGCCTTTTTATATTCTAGAATAATAGGTGTCTTGTACTCATTGGTTCAATATTGCAAATTTCAATTTGATCCCTCTACTTTCCCTTAGTCCCATATTATCATATAATTAACTTATGTTTATACATTGGCCCACTACACATCTTAATTCATGCACTTATGTCAGATTCTAGTAATATACCAAATTACCATATCTTTTCGATTAATGACGATTACATCCTTATGGCACTTCTGTCACTTAAATCATGCATATTCGGTTACCGTTTATTAGTTCATTTTATTCTTCTAAGGTATAGATCACACATTGGAGGTGTTCGCCATTAGACCCTGTGGTTTGGACAATCGAGTATGAAGGAAAATCATCTGATCAACAAAACTCAATAGGTGGTTTTCTTAACTATTAGATAGCTTGTGTAATTTCATTGCAAGATCTATTTTAGCCTGGTAAAAAATTTTAAATTCCGCTTATATATGTGATGCATGTAACCAGCTATATTCTAACACCCACATCATTAAAAGAAGCTTGAGCTATGTGATCTCCAATTGCAAAAATGGTAACTCACTAAGTGTTACCTCTACCGTTCTACCTAGTATCTTGTTTAACTTCACTTGAGTAGTTTAGACAAACTACTTTCAAATAATTGAGAAAGTATAAGTAGAATAGAAATCTTATGATTTCCACTCTTGGGTAATTTAAAACATTTTCTTTACATATTACAATAAAACATGAATAATTAAAACATTTTGAGTTTATAGAACAAGTAATTAAGACACGTAAAATATTCAAGTATCTAAATAAGTAGATATATTTTATAAAATAAAATACTATATTATCATATGCTTTCAAATATGTCATATTCATATAAATATTTTGACATGTTAAAATAATATTACGCCTAATGCAATAAATGTAATAATGAAATGAACTGTAAGGGATAAAATCCCAAGAATCATGTGGTGGCATAACCACAATTAATATGTCGATAGTAAACTACTGAGGTGCCCTTATAACTATAACTGTCAAGAGTTATACTATATCTGTAACTGTAACTGTCAAGAGTTACATGTTAACGATGCAATACACTATGAATTTTTACTATATCATGGCAAATATTACATATAACATAGAGCTATAATCAATCAATAAAATAATAATCTTAGTATAGCTTGAATCAATACAGTAGTGGATAACGGGAACACTTGATACCAATCAGGTACTTATTACTAAATACTGGGGAAAAATAGTAACATCACTAGAGATATACAAATCTCAAATCACTAAATACCAAACTGTATTAACACTGGATACCACATGGGTATCGACACTGGCAGCTGCAAACACTAACCCTTATAGGCATGCCTACTTATCCATTACTCGAATACAGGCTAAACAATTAATTCACTTAATATTCATATAGCACACTAAGCATACCAAGTCTCATCAAGCATATGATTCATATGCTCACTTATATTATCACATTATACCTAATTTTGCATGTTTAATCATAATCCAATTAAATACTACACACAAATAAGGACAAAAAATTGCTTTCATGACTTTCAGCTATGTTGCGCTCATGACATACCACACATATACCTTCCATCACGCTCGCGGCAGACCTTGCGCATGCATCAGAACATCAAAAGCACTTCTGTCCCGCTCGCGATAGACCTCGCGATCGTGATAAAACATGGCCTAACAAACCCTTACCTACAGATCACTCTGTACTGCTCGCGACATAGCCTAAACTATGTGTTCAAACTCCATCCTTCACAAATCACAAGCACATACTTTTCACATACCCTGCTATAGTCACATACATGACTTCTATCATCAATCACGCACCAATTCCAACCAAAATGGACTTTAAAATAAGCAATCATATACAATTAAATTTATCACATATAACTTGTAATAATCATATAGTCCGCATGCAAATAGTCAAAACCCTAGACAACTTCAAGTTGTCAATAAAGCATTACGCAACTCATCAATATTAACCCATATTCAATTAAACAACTAAAAGAGCTGTTGAACTCTTTCAAGGCCAAAAATTTCCCCCAAACTATATATGCATACGTCTATTCAAAATTCAATAGAAATCCTAAACCTTTTTGAAGCTAACTCCTTCAATCTTTACAAATCGAGTAACCTTCTCGTTACCCTTTGCTCTCTTACTTGATTCTCCAACTTCAAACCAACAAATAGTTGAATAAGAAGGAGAACAAAGAAAGGATACAAGCAAACTAATCCCATGGATGAAATCAAACTAAAGAAAAAGGAAGAATGAACAAAGAAAACTTACTTTTCACTTAAGGAGGGATGGCCGACCAACTTGAAAAAAACATAATGCCAAAACCAATCTCCCACACTTATATATGCATGTAAATCCTAGGTGTCAATCCTACCTCTTGCCACATATAATCCACTCTAGACTAGTTGCATGTAAATCCTAAGTGTCAATCCTACCTCTTGCCACATGGAATTCCACTTACCCTTTAATTAAAGCTAATTAACCCTACTTAACTTAATTAACTCTCACTTAACACTAATAATGTAAAATTACTCTTTAGTCATTAAACTATTTATTTTCATACAATTGGGTTCCTAAATTCTCAATTTAACTTTAATCTAAAAACTATAAACCCTAAATTAAACTCACTTAATTACCCTAATCATACTCAATACTACTAGGGTGAATTTCGGTCATTACATAAATATTTACACATATATATATAAATTTCCATTTTATAAAGTCAATCCCTCATTGTACAATAAGAAAGGGGCGGAGAATAGTATGAAAGTCTTAAATAAACTTACCACAATTACTTAAAAACTTGACTTGGTTTACTTGTACCCTTGGTGTGCTAATAAGTGAATGAAATGAGAAGGAAGAAGAGAGGAAACTTTTTGGAAATTTTAGCCAAGAATGGTCAGCTCTCTCTCCTTTTCTCAATTTATACGCCTTTTTATATTCTAGGAAATAGGTGTCTTATACTCATTGGTTCAATCTTGCAAATTTTAATTTGATCCCTCTACTTTCCCTTAGTCCCATATTAGCATATAATTAACTTATGTTTATACATTAGCCCACTACACAACTTAATTCATGCACTTATGTCAGATTCTAGTAATTTACCAAATTACCATATCTTTTCGATTAATGACAGGTATGTCCTTATGGCACTTCTGACACTTAAATCATGCATATCCGGTTACCGTTTATTAGTTCATTTGATTTTTCTAAGGTATGGATCACTCATTGGAGGTGTTTGCCATTAGAAAGGATGGTTTGTGATAATCCATTTTAATGGAAAATCATCTGATTAACAAAAATCAATAGGTGGTTTTCTTAACTATTATATAGCTTATGTAATTTCATGGAAATATTTATATTAGCTTGGTTAAAAATTTTAAATTTCACTTATGTATGTGATGCATGTAACCAGCTATATTCTAACATTCATGTCATCAAAAGAAGCTGGACCTATGTGATCTTCAACTGCAAAAATGGTAACTCACTAAGTGTTGCCTCCAATGTTCTACCTTGTATCTTGTTTGACTTCACTTGAGTAGTTTAGACAAGCTACTTTCAAATAACTGAGTAAGCATAAGGAGAATAGAAATCTTATGATTTTCACTCTTGGGTAATTTAAAACATTTTCTTTACATATTACAATAAAACATGAATAATTAAAACATTTTGAATTTATAGAATAAGTAAGACACGTAAAATATTCAAGTATCTAAATAAGTAGATATATTTTGTAAAACAAAACACTATATTATCATATGCTTTCAAATGTGTCATATTCATATAAATATTTTGACATGTTAAAATAAGATTAGGCTTAATGCAAGAAATGTAATATTGAAATGAACTGTAAGGGATAAAATCCCAAGAATCATGTGGTGGCATAACAACAATTAACATATCGGTAGTAAACTACTGAGGTCCCCTTATAACTGTAATTGTCAAGTGTTATACTTTAGTGAACTATAAAAAGCCAAAGCTCTAATTTCTGTAACTATGATTTAATGTGGACATATCATACAAAGGCCAAATAAAACATTTTAACTATATTTTACCCATATACATAGGCATATACAAATACATATACACACATATTCATATACATGTAAAATTCAATTTGTAAACAATTAAAGCATGTTCATCATTAAATATATTCGGCAAGTCATAAAATTAGAGCTTATATACTGACCTCGATTGCTATAAATACCCAAATTGTCACTTTAAGCATTCTAAGCTATTTACTAATTTCTCTTTAATTTCTAACCACATGAATTTTGAGTAATTCTTAAATATTATACTATACAACAATATCTATAAATTTAGGCTTATTCTTTAATAACCATATTTATGTCCAAAGTCCTATTTCTCATTACTTGATACTCTTCTCAACTTTAATTAAATACATCCATCTCATATAATGTCTTTTATAAATACTCAAAATAATTTATTTGTGAAACTGACCAAAATTTCTTAAACTTCTATACACCTATTATATGCAAAAATCTCCGTTTTAAATTTTTCAAGAGTTCAATCCATCATTTTTAATGCTTATATGCTCATAATATTTCATTTTAAGTCATAATTGGCATGTATAATTAAATTAATTACACATGCATAATACTCAACATATCCAAATTAAATTCAAAAGAACTTAAAATGATGAATTGAGAGTTTATCCAAGTTAAGGATGATGAACTGCAAATGCTGGACTTTTAAGGAGCAAGAGACGATCGTTGGCCAATTATCAGAGCATTTTTGGAGTTTTATCGAAGAGAAATGGAGTACACCTACCTATAATTTTTATCAAGAGGAATTCATTGATACTGACCACGCACCAAATGGAGTTCTGTAGTGGTCAAAAAGTCACCGAAAAGTCTTGGAAGCCATATTTTCAATCTACTTTTCTAGTGTATTAAACGACTTAAAATTGGTATCTATATGCTCATCTTGGTGTAAGGAATCATTGAGACATGGAACACGCCTGAAAGGTGGCCGGATGGTGCTAGAAAAAAGGGAAGGAAGGTGAATCCGATGGTGGCTATAGAAGAGAGAAAAATGGAGAAAGAGTATAAATAAGGTTAACATATTTATTTTCTTTTGTTTTCAGAATTGAGACCTTATTCTTTTCAATTTCTTTTCTTTTTTTTTTCTAGATTTTAAGAGACGTTGTCCCGTTTTTGCCTTTTTTTTTTCTTTTTTTTTTCTTCTTTGTTTCTTTATGTTATTATATTATATTTTATTACTTTTTTATTTATTTTTGTATAATAAGAAATAAATTTTCTTTTAGGTACTTTCTGTAACACCCCTAACTACTTAACTAAGATTAACCGATAATACAGAGATCCTATAGAGGGGTGTCACTCTAGCAAATCAAACAATCAGAATCATACCGATAAATCTGTCATATTTATATCTTATAACAAAATAAGTTAAACCATGCATTACCAAAAGAGAAGTTCAAGTCTCAAAGTTATATAATTACAGGCCATATATTACAAAATATCTTATACAAAAGGAAAGTTATATAATTATAAAATATAAATAAATAAAAAACCTACATCAATGATTACTTCCTTCTGATCCTATGCCTGTGACGCCTTATAACCTTGCGGGATATTCTTATGAATGGAGCTAATGTCAAAACCTACACGGATTAAAAGAAAATCCGTGCTAAGCATAAAGTTTAGTGGGGATTCAAAGATGATAATGGATAGCCCCTCACAGGAATCATCGATTCAAACATACGTATGTCACAAGCAAATCAAGAATTAAAGATACAACTCGATAATGAATGATAACTCATATAAAAGGATAATTAAGAAATCAAATAAAACATATCATTTATTCAAATTTAATTTTATAATACCAAAGTTCATGTATCAGCATAATCAGAATGAATACTAGTAACATAACTGGTTTAAAACAAGACAATATCAAGAAACCTCACTACCTGCCTTGCTATAGGTGTGAACCCTAGAGGTGGTCCTTCGGGGTCCCTATAAAATGTATTGAATCTATAGGATTCACATCTCATATATCTAGTTCGAAGATTTATGCCGAAATTGTACTAAGGGCAATATGGTAAAAATGAAATTAAAATGATTAAATTGGAGTTAAATGGAAATTGAAGTGAAAAGGGACTTAAATGAAAGAAATAATGAATTTAAGGATAAAATGCTAATTTGGTTCTTAAGTTAATTAATAAGGGTTAATAATGGGAATAATATGATTAAATGGTTAATGATGTAATTTAGTCATGTTTAAGGACTAAAATGTAATTTGGCATAAAAATGATATTTCAAGGATAAAATGGTAATTTGCATGTTAAATAAAGAGTTAAATAAGTTAATAAGTCAAATTGGTGGCATAATTGTAAATAAGAGAAAGTTAGGGGTAAAATCGTAATTTAATAATAGTTAAAGGACCTAAAAGTAAATATGACATAGTTGGAGGACTTAAATGCAAGTGTGACTTAATGTAAGGACCTAATTCCATAGTTAAGGGACCAAAATGCGAATTTGGATATTTAAGTGTATTAAGTGCATAAAGGATTTAAAATAAAGACTATTGCATGTAAATAATTAAATGAAATAAATAATTGTTTTAGGATAAAATTGTAATTTTTAGTAATGCTCTAAGGACATAAGTGTAATTTGGTATAAGAATAATATTCTTAGGACTAAGTAGTAAATTGCATGTTAGATAATGAAATAAATATGATAATAAGTTAATTAATGGCATTAATGTAAATAAGTGAAAAGTGAGGGCAAAACTGTAAATTGGTGAAAGTCTAGGGATTTAAATATAATTTGTCAATAGTGATGTAAAATAAGGGATTTGAAAGATAGGTCATAGGTAATTTGAATGTTAATTGTATAATAAATTGACAATAGAGAAAATAATATAATTTATGTTAATATTAGTAGAAATATTACAGTTAATGTTAAATGTCATGAAAAATGTCATTGTAATATTAAAGGATTATTAATACTAATTAGGGATAACAGGTATATAGATTTAAATTCGTATAATTAAATTAAAGGAATGAACTGAATTTTATTTAAGAATTGACACCGATTAAAATAATGACAATAATAATAATGAAATCATTGGAATTATCAGGAAAAATGTTATGTCATGTAAAATGAACTAGACATATAGGGTTATGTAATTAAAGTATTAAATAAATGTTAACAAGTGTATAAAAGAATGAAATGGAAAGATAACATAGTGTGATTAAGATAAATAATAATGTGTCAGGTAAATTTAATTGAATACTGTGAATTTCATAATTGAAATATAAGTTACAATGATAAAAAGTGTGAAATAAAATTAAATGTTAATAGTGAAATAATGATTAATGAAATGATGATAAAATAGACAATATGAGTAATTCAGGTATTGCTGTAATAATAGTACTATTAATCACGATAATAAACAGTTATCGATAAATATTTAGTCAAATAAAATTAATAGAAATTATGTGTAAAGTTAAGAGAATAATGATGTTAAACTTACAAATAAGTCAATGTATTAAGTGATAGTATTGACAATTCAGTGTATAATATGAAATATAACTGATTAAAATTAAGTAGGAAAAATAATGTAATGTATTACGTTTATAGTTCTAAAAATAGTACTATAAAAGAAATGATTAAGTGAAAGGTAATAATATGAATATGAAACGTAAAAATATTTAATGTAACTGAAAGAGTAAAAGAAATATCAAGGATATAAAGGGAATGATATCGATTAATCAGTAGTGTTAATAACAACAATGATAACTGCTCAAATAAATAATTCAGTAACTGATATTGTGCCCAAATGTAGATTGTAGCTGATGTAAATAAGTTATAAACAAATAAAGAAAAACAAATGAATACGTTAATAAGATAATTACAAAGATTGTTAATATAACTGGTCATCAAATTAATAGATCAAATATAATAGTATTAATGTTAAAGTTAATAGTACAAATAATAATGATATTGATAATAGAAATAGTAATGTTAAAGTATGGTTATTGAAGTAATGAAAAAGGTATAAGATAAATGATTAAAGCAAAAGATTTATTAGGACATAAAAAGTAAGGCATAAATTATCTAAAAGTCTAAAGAATTAATGTTCCTATAACTTAAATAAAGTAATATGCTTGTGTGTGCATGCATGTAGTATAGTATGGATAATTTAAGATATGTATCCACCACTGGACATTTTAATACTCGGTACGTTGTGTTATTATTGCGCGCAGGTTACGAAAATAGAAAGTTTTTAAGTGGTCGAAATTTCATTGACAGTCGAGAAGAGGAACGAATGTAGAAATGAGAGGATAGGCATGGCATGTATATGATTGTGGTGGACTATATGGTTTATGACTTATGCATATGCTAAGTATGAAATTTTCAGACAATGCTATGTATGAACTGTTATATTATTGTTGTTTACTTATAAGTATTATTGACGTTGGAATGCGAAAAAAAAAATTTCACTGAATTTGATAAGTGCATTTCAGTGAATTCCAATGTAGTGTGCAACATCCGATATCCGTACCATTTACTGGTATAGGGCGTTACAATACTAGTCTGATAACTGTTGTTATATGCAAATTCCATTAATAGAAGATACCTATCCCAACTATCAGGAAAGTCTATAACACATCCACGAAGCATATCCTCTAAAATTTGAATCACCCTTTCTGACTACCCATCTCTCTGAGGATGGAAAGCTGTACTAAAACTAAGTCGAGTACCCAAAGCTGCATGCAAACTTTTCCAAAATCTGGAAATAAGTCAAGGATCCCAATCAGATACAATAGATAATGGTACTCCATGCAATCGAACAATTTTAGATACATACAGTTTATCCATTGAGTAATCAAGTCAAACCGGTAAAAAATGGGCGGACGTAGTAAGCCGATCAACTACTACCCAAACTGCATCATGCTTTTTCTGTGTAAAGGGCAAACCAGTAACAAAATCTATAGTAATATTATCCCACTTCCATTGTGGAATTAGAATGGGATTCAACAAACCAGATGGAACTTGATGTTCAGCTTTCACCTACTGACATGTTAAACATTTAGAAACATAGTCCACCACATCTCTCTTTATACCAGACCACCAATAAAATTGTTTTAAATCCAGGTACATCTTGTTACCCTTAGGATGCATAGTAAACACAGTATTATGGGCCTCATGCAACAATTTCTTCCTTAATTCATCAACTGCAAGTACATATAATCTATCCTTATAATATAGGCTCCCATCCTCTTTCACTAAATAGTCAGTCTGTTTCCCATCTTTAATAGCTTGCACTGCTTGTTGTAACTTATCATCATTTTTCTGAGCATCTATTATAGATTGTTTCAAATCAAGCTTAGCTTTTAATTGAGTTATCAAAGCTCCATCCAATGCAAATCTCCATCTAATATGCTGAAATGTCAAAGCAGTAACAGTTTTCCTACTCAAAGTATCCGCTACCACATTAGCTTTACCCGGATGATAGTGAACTATACAATCATAATCCTTAAACAATTCCAGCCAACATTGCTGTATCAAGTTATGTTCTTTTTGAGTAAGCAAATACTTAAGACTCTTATGGTCAGTGAAGATTCTGCATCTCTCACTATACAAGTAATGCTGCCATATCTTTAATGCAAATACCACAACTGCTAATTACAGATCATGAGTAGGATAGTTCTTGGGGTGAAGCATAAGCCACTACTTTCCCATCTTGCATTAAAACACAATCCAAACCGATTCAAGAAGCATCACTATACATAGCATACTCTTTACCTGAAGTAGGAGGTAGGTTGAATTAATATTGGAGCTTCCTTAGGCATCTTTTTCAACTAATCAAAACTAGCTTGGCATCGATCATTCCATTAAAATTTACCATTCTTTCAAATCAATTTGTCAGTGAAGCAACTATTATAGAAAATCCTTTGACAAATCTCCAATAATACCCAACCAAACCCAGAAAACTTCTTACTTCAGTCACATTTCTAGGCGATTTCCAATTAACAATGGCCTCAATTTTTGTTGGATCCATCCGGATACCTTCAAAAGAGACAATATGCCCTAAAAAGGATACCTCCTTAAGCCAGAAATCACATTTGCTCAACTTAGCATATAATTGTTTATCTCTCAAAATCTGCAACACAATTCTCAAATGCTTGGTATGCTTTTGTTCATTCTTGGAATAAACAAAAATATCATCAATAAACACAACAACAAACTGATCCAGATAAGGGTGAAATACCCTATTCATTGAATCCATAAAGGCTACAGGTGAATTGGTTAACCCAAATGGCATCACCAAAAATTCATAGTGACCATATCAGGTCCTGAATGCTATCTTAGAAACATCTACTTCTTTAACCCGGAGTTGATAATAACCTAATCTCAAATCAATCTTAGAAAATACTTTGGCACCTTTAAACCGATCAAACAAATCCTCTATTCTAGGCAAAGGATACTTATCCTTCATAGTAACCTTGTTGATTTGACAGTAATCAATACATATTCTCAAAATACCGTCCTTTTTCTTCACATATAGAACTGGTGCTCCCCATGGTGAAACACTGGATCGAATGAAACCTTTATCAGAAGATCTTACAACCGCACTTTCAACTTTTTCAATTCGAATGGAGCCATTCTATATGGTGCTTTTGCGATAGTAGCTGTCCCAGGTAATATTTCTATGGACAACTTAACTTCTCTCTCAAGTGGTAAACCTGGCAATTCTTTAGGGATCACATCAGAAAATTCATTAACTATAGGAATATCTTGCAAATTTATATTTTTCATTTAGAATCAAGCACTATGGCTAAGAAATCTTCACATCCCTTTCTAAGAAGGCGTCTGGCTTGCATAGTAGAAATTACATTCGCCACAGAACCATATCCCATACCATGAATCACGGTTTCTAACTGATCAGAACATTTAAGTACAACCATCTTTAACCCACAATCAACTATAGGTTGGTGTTTATATAACCAATTCGTACCCAAAATCATATCAAATTCATGAAAAGGTAATTCAATTAAGTCAGCAACAAATTCCTTTCCATGTATCATAATTGGACAATCTCTAAACACACGATTCACAATAACTTTTTGCCCTAAGGGACTAGTCACATATATATCATATATTAAATGATCTACAGATAACATCTTATCAAATAAACCCCTAGTGCAAACATATGAGTGAGTGGAACCCGTATCAACCAAAGTATGCATATCTAAGTTAAATAGAGAGAAAGTACCAGCTATAACTTCAGGGGCATCTTGCTCCTTGTGAACTTTCATAGCATATGCTCAAGCTAGGGCTGAAGCAACATGAGGTCTTTCTACTATCTCCGAATCTATACTCTGATTACCTCTAGACTGACGAAAACCACCTTGCCCTCTACCTTTGCCTCTGGGTGCTGGAAGTGCATCCGACACTCCTCTACCACTCTAAAAGTACTAGCCTATCTTGACCTTTGTGGACAATTAGCAATGAAATGATCCATGCTCCCACACTGAAAACATGCTCCAGTAAGCCTTCTACATGTACCTCTATGATTTTTATGACAATAAATACATTTTGGTGCATCAGTATTTGAACTTACCACTGAACCTCTACCAGAACTGGGCACTGCTGACTATCCCTAATGTCTACCTCTTGTGGTAGGACTATTAACAGGCTTTGCTGGGTGAGTATTCTGTGACTCTCGAGTTCTTTTTCCTGAAGAATTTTTTCCTCTAAAGGCTCCCCTTTTTTGTGCTCTTTTCCTTCTAGCCAACTCAAACTTTTTAACTCGAATGGTAGTCTGCACTAACTGATAATAATTTGCTTGTTGAAGTATAGAAAAAGCTACCAACTTATCCTTAATAGAATCATTAAGCCCTTCTTCAAAATGCTTCTTTCTGAAATATTCAGTCAACACATTAACAGGTGCATATTTACTCAAACGACTGAATTCCTTTTCATACTCAGTTACTGACAAATTTCTTTGTCTAAAGATCAAAAACTGCTTCCATCTAGCTTCTTTTTAAGCATCAGTTACATACTTATTTTGAAACTCTTGACAAAAGAATTCCCAAGTCACTGGTTCAACATACAATAGATGTTTCATCATTAGCTTCCACCAATCTTAAGCTGATTATTGTAACAAAGAAATAACACACATAGCCCTTTATTTAGGTGGGCATCTAATTTCCTCAAGCATTATTTGAGTCTTTTCTATCCAAAACTCAGCTCTCTCCGACTCATCTAGATTTGTCCCCATAAATTCCCCTACACCATGTTTTCTCATAACATCAGTGGGTGGCTTAGGTACGGTTAATCTATCAAAAACTCTTACCATATCTTGAGTCATCTTAAGCAAAACCTCCATAGGTACGAGTGGCATAGGCATTTCATTCCTAATTAATGTAGATGGACCCTGTACTGACCGATCTTGGTCAACAGGATTTGCACTTTTAGTTGATCTTTCAATAGATTCTCGAGATTCGTCCATCCTAATAATCTATAAAAAAAATAAGAATATCCACATTAGGTCATCACAAGCACTATTCAAACATATCTCTATATTTCTAGAGTCCAGAATTGGCTAAACCTATGCTCTGATACCACCAAATGTAACACCCCTAACTACTCGACTAAGATTAATCGATAATACAGAGATCCTAAAGAGGGGTATCACTCTAGTAAATCAAACAATCAGAATAATACCGATAAGTCTATCATATTTATATCTTATAACAAAATAAGTTAAACCATGCATTACCAAAAGAGAAGTTCAAGTCTTAAAGTTATATAATTACAGGTCATATATTACAAAATATCTTATAAAAAAGGAAAGTTATATAATTATAAAATATGCATAAAAAAGAAACCTACATCAATGATTACTTCCTTTTGATCCTATACCTGTGATGCCTTATGACCTTGTGGGATATTCTTACAAATGGAGCTAATGTTAAAACCTACACGGATTAAAAAAAATCCATGCTAAGCATAAAGCTTAATGGGGTTTCAAAGATGATAATGGATGACCCCTCACAGGAATCATCAATGCAAACATACGTATGTCATAAGCAAATCAAGAATTAAAGATACAACTCGATAATAAATGATATCTCATACAAAAGGATAATTAAGAAATCAATTAAAATGGATCATTTATTCAAATTTAATTTCATAATACCAAAGTTCATGTATCAGCATAATCAGAATGAATACTAGTAACATAGCTAGTTTAAAACAAGACAATATCAGGAAACCTCACTGCCTGCCTTTCTATAGGTGTGGATAACGGGTAGTTAATCGAGCATTCCCAAAGGAATGAAAACAAGCATCCTCGATGGGAAGATTCAAGCATCCTCGAAAGGAGGATTTCAAACAAGTTGTTCTTAAAGGAATGAATTGTATTCAAATAATCTAGCACCCCCGCAGGGAAAATAATCAAGTAGCAGCTGCTCAAGTCCCTTATAGGCATGCCTATCTATTCATAGCCTAGACTGACTAGAAGGCACTCTAATAGCTCAAATTCTCAAGTAATCTAATAGAAAACATATCAATTGATAACTCATCAGAATTTATTCCATTTCGCAGCAATTTAGTCATATATCATCTTTATATAATCATTTAACAGATAATGCAGGTTTTCAAGTAAAACATAGTGTGCAAAACTAGTAAAATTCAAGTATATAACATACTGAAAACAAGAGTCACACGGTGGGCAAGAAATCCTGCCCACCATGTAAATAGCTTAATAATCAAATTTTCAAAACATAAGCTTTTTACACGGCAATAAGAAATTCTTACACGGCAGTTAGACTAGTTACATGGCGGTCAGAAATTTCTGACTGCCGTGTAAACTAGCAAATTCAAAAGATGTTAAACATAATGCAATTAGACGACGGTCAGACTTACAACATGACGGTCAGAATACCATGACCATTGTGTAAAATAACTCATAAGCCAAATAACCAGTCCATAATGCTTTTACACGGCAGTAAGAAAATCCTGACCATTGTATAAAACACAAAACTTACAAAATTAAACTTCCACAATACGGTTACACAGCGGGCAAGAAACCCTGACCGCCGTGTAACTAGAAAAATGCAGAATTTGAGTTCTGCAAAATTCCAAATTCACTTGCCAATTCACCTATACCCAAAGTGTAACATTCCAACTTAACTCTTCTCATAGTACTTGCTCAACAACACTTTAATTTATATCAAAACACATCAATCACACAATTTGAACTTAATTCAAAGATTATACTATTCAACTCAAAATCTGTTCTAAAACAAGAATAGATTGCATTTTAAGCACTTACCTCAATTTACTTACTAATGCATAATTAAACTACAAAACCTTCTAAACTTTGCAGGTATATGACCAACAAGAAACTAGTAATTTAAAGGTTCATAACCTGATTTGTATTCAACTAATTATTAACAATTCTAGGAAAATTTAAACAGAGCTCTAATTAACTCACTCTTAAATCTTAAAACTCATAAATTCAACTTCTTCATCACATGACAATACTTCTACCAATTAACTCATTATCACTTTACAATTTATTTCACATATAAATAGAATCCCAACTTGAATTGTAGTACTTCATTTTTCTAGCTTCACTCCACATTTGCTTTCTCTTTCCCCTTCTTCTTCCTTTTAGCTTCTTTTATTACCAAGAATACATTCAAGATCCTTGTTAACTTCCTTACTCCAACAATTTCAGAATTTCAGAAATTCCTTCACAATATCAGAAAATAAAGAAATTGAAAATCAAACTTACCAAGCTAATTTGCATGCAATAGCCAATTTACCAAGCTTAACCTCTTTTTAATTTCCTTTAATTAGAATCCAAGTAAAGAAGAAGAAAGAAAACAAAATTCTTTGGTTTCAAAACTCGTCCACCAAAAATGATTCAAGAGGCAGAATTCCACCTTACTATGTGTCCTATTCTGCCTTTGCATGTATTCTCATTTATAGTTTAGTTAATTCCTTCTTTAATCCTTAACTTATTCTCAATCCAGGATTGTCTTACTTTTAACTTTTCTCCTATCAATTCAATCCTTAATTTAATCATTCTTATGCAATTAAGTCCTCAATTCAAAATACTCTTATAAAATATAATATAACACTTTACTAGTTACCACATTAATCAATTTATCTTTCAATTATACCCCTTATTGCACATTTAGAATATTAATCATGCTAGTTCAATCACTTAATTACACAAAATAATACCAGGGTAGAATTTGAAGCATTACACTTTCCTTTCTCTCTCTATATATATACACAAACACATGTATTACAAGGTTTTCTTTAATAAAATAAAGACTTAATTTTTAATCATTTAATAAATTAAACTATTATTTACCCAATTAAGACCTTGTAAAGGCATATAATACAAGGTTTAAAATTTTATGGTATTATAAGAGTATTGAAGTGGTAGAGAGAAAGAAGAAGACCCGCCTCTAAGGATGAGTTACTATGACAGTTGGAGGACGTCACAAACGTAAAACACAAATTTGATCAAAAATAGTAATTGAAACTAGAGTTATAAAATTTCTTTTCATTAAATTAAAAGCATTCACAGTGTAGCATTAATCCGCATACCATATTCATATATATATAATCTTATACAAAAGGTTACTGTGATGCGCGCCGAACCCCGGGCGCCCTGAAAACCTGCTTTTAGGGCTTTCAAGAGGAGGTTCATAAAAACTTGTAAGAAATTATAAGTGCGTCCATTTTGGGCAACAAGAAGGTTTCATGGAGTTGCCACCCAATAGAACATTGGAAAAGGTCGTCTAGCCTCAGTGAGCCTAAGACAGCATTGCTATGTCCATTTTGGGCAGTCCGGAGGTGTCTTGGAGGCCCCACCCTAATAGAACATTAGGATGGCCCTCTCGCCTCACACTTGGGCACGCCAGAGGTGTCTTGGAGGCCCCACCCTAATAAAATATTTGGATGGCCCTCTCGCCTCGTGAAACCTAGGACTATGCAAGTTGAGCCTTTTTTCCGGGATCCCAATAAAACATTGAGATGGCCCTCTCGCCTCATTGAGCCCAAAGACTAGAGAAGGTTCAGGACTTCTCATTTATTCATACCTTGGTTAAGTTTATAATTGAGTCTAGAATTTAGCGTTTCATCACATTTCTCATTCAATTTAGTGCAATTTAATTAAAGCGCAAGTTGTCCATCCAAGAAAAGCGATAAATGGAGCACAATTAAAATAAAGCATATGGAAATAACTTATAACAAAACTAGGGGCGGAATACAACCCCCATTGTAAATTGCTCGTGATTCATACATAAATCGGGATATACATCAAGGATGAGGACATTGGTCCTCGCATGCATATTTATTACAAAACAAATTTTGAGGCGTCGATTTTATTTGTTGAAAAATATGACATTGGTCCTCAATTGATTAATAACAAAAATCCCATCTTAATGAATAAAAATATTTAACCATTTTTATATTAGCGAAATAAAAAAAGGATATTTATAATGACAACATAAATTAAAAAAGATAAAGTCTAGAGAATAAACCCAGGTGAGGATCCTTAGGTCATCACAGTGGCTTCTATCACAAATAGCTCCAGATTCACCAAATAAGTCAAATAAAACTCACAAAATAAAAGCCATGTTAGTGCAAAATTAGGAGCAAAATAAACAAGAGATTGAATAATAGTAAAAGAAAATGTGAGGGATTACAAGAAAAATCAATGGAAAAGAAAATGGTAAGGAAAAGGGAAACAAATGAGAGAGGAGGCCCAGGGATGGCCCCAGGTGTGCGAGTGACGGGCATCCCTGGGCTGACCGGCGGGCTAAGATAGCATCCATCGATGGCCCGTTGCTCGCTTGAGCGACGGCCATCGGTGGTTGCTTCTACCCATCGGTCCCTTATGCTCCTGGGCTGACCGGCGGGCTAGGATGACTTCCATCGATAGCCCGTCGCTCGCTTGAGCGATAGCCGTCTGTGGTTATTCGAGCCTGTCGGTCACCCTTGTTCCAAAAGAAAAGAAAATTCAAACTATTTTGTTGTTTTGATTTTAATAAAATCGGATTTTTATGTAATAAATCATTGCAAAGTAATTAAATTCAAAATAATAGATCCATAATGTTTACCCTTGGATTTTTACCTCGTGATGGTGAACGTCGTGCGATTTCAGTTCCTTGAGTTCTATAAGGATCGGTCCGTGATTGCGTGATTTTGAAAAATCTTTGATCGCAAAATTCGTATTGCGAAAGAAAAAAAGTAAACCAAGAGAAGAAATTACTTTCTATTTCTCGGTATTATAGCACTTCGAGTGTTGAAAATAGCTAAATTGACGAAGAACGAATGAATGTCGTTCCCTTGAATCAGCTTTGATTCAGAAAAATATTTGACAGAAGTGTTTTTTCGAGAAAATCGAAATCTCGTGAGAAAACTTCTAAAATAATTTTTCTGATCCAAATTTTTCCAACCTGAAATTTTCTAACCTGAAATCTTCCAACCTCGAATAAGGAACTTCCTTCCCCTATTTATAGGTTTTGGAAGATATTTCAAATAAATTTAAATTTTAAATTTAAATTTGAAGAGGATTTTCCTAAATCAAATCAAAACCGCATGATCTTCAGAATATTTCCAAAATCAAATCTAATATTTAAAGATATTCGAAAAGATTTTGGAGATTTTAAAAGATTCAAAAGATATTTTGTAAATCTTTCAAATTATGAGAATTCGGTGGTTTAAATGACCAGATGACTGACTGACGGGCTGCCCGTGGATGGGCATCGGTTACGGGGGTACCAATGGTCATTTGACTGATGGGCCGTACACGTGGCATGGACAAGAGAGACGGTCGTCTCTCATGAGGAGCAGGCATCGCTCAAGCTAGCGACGAGCACCGCTCAAGCGAGCGACGGGCTCTATTCCTGAGTGACAGGCATCGGTCAGGCAATCGATGGGCTCCCTTCCCGAGTGACAGTCGTCACTCGTCTCAAGAGACGGGTCTCTCGCACGAGCGACGGGCTTTCCCACCACCGACGGGCTGCCCGTCTATGGAACAAAATCCCAATTCTCAAAGTTTGAACTCTCCTCAATTCTCCAAAATCTCCCATTTACCCAGAAAACCTCCGATCCTTATAAAACTGGAGAATGAACACCCACAACTTTCATCCCTTATACGAAAATTGATGCTAGTCTCTTCATTGGGTAATTCTAATTTGGACTGCCTCAGGACCCGGTCTCTACAGTTGCCCCCAATTTTGGGGAAACTAGTACACTAGTGTCTAGATAAGCTAAAATTCAGAGGAGAAAGGAAGAAATGCGTACTTGAGGTAGTCCTTACCTTCCTGATGTTGCGTGGAAGCAAGTAGTTTATCGTTTCCATCCGGTGGGCCTCATCCTGGCCTGCCTGGTAACTGAGGGTCCTGGGAGGCAGTGTTATCCAACTGCAACCCATTTGCAATTTGTTCTATTGCAATTGTACCGCTAGCCTCGTCTCGGCCTGTACGGTGTTTGTGAGATGCGGTGTTTTCTAACCACAACTTAGTTCCGATATGTTCTATCGCGTGTGCCCCACTAGCCTCATCTCAGCCTGCACGGTGGCTAGTCTGTCCCGCTAGCCTCATCTCGGCCTGCATGGTGTGAGGGGTAGTGTTCTCCAACCACCACTCGGTTGCAATCTGTTCTATCACATGCACCCCGCTGGCCTCATCTCGGCTTGCGAGGAGTCTGAGCGTCATGGGAAGTAGTACTATCTTATTATAACCCCCTTATGATCTGTTCTATCGCGTACGCCCCGCTAGCCTCATCCCGGCTTGCCCGGTAGTCCGAGTCATTTGATCGTTGACCATCCTTGGGTCTGTGTGAACTCATGTTCCTGTGTTACAAAAGATTTGATCAATTCATTGCGAGTTGATTGGTTCGTTATCTTCTAAACAATTTTTGCATCATTATTATCTTGTTTTTCATTTTTCCATTTATCGTGTTATCAAACGTTTGGAAAGTGTAAGTGAGATATTACCATGGCAGATATACATAATGAAATATAAGTTTGACAAAATGCAAACATAAGTGTTCTACTAATAAAATACATATTTTGTATAGAACTACAAAAATAAAATACAATCAAGATAAACTCCCTGAACAGCTAGAGAGGGAAGTAGTTCGAAGGCTCATTCGAGTCACTGTCATCTGACACGGGCACTGACAGGCTTCGGGATAAGGATGCTGATGGCTGGGCTCTGGACGTGGAGGGCTGGCTGGGTGGCACCGAGGGTCTGAACCTGGCTCGGGCGCGAGGAGGGGCCGCGATCGGTACTGACGAGGGCCTTCCCCTCGCGGGGTCTGCCTGCTGGAAATGCACTTGGGCGTAGCCATCCAAAAAATGCTGGGCACAGACTCCCATGAACTCCAAAGTATCTCTAACCACTCTTCCCAGCTCCTGGAACCTACTAGACAGTGTCAGGGTATGGTCTCGGGCTGCTCCTCTGATGCCCCAAGCGTAGACTCTATCTGCTCGCGAAACTCTCTGATGGACTGGGAGATAGGCAGGATGGCACTCTCGAACACCCCTACTCTGAACCGAAGGGAACTGGCGGACTCATCCAGCATCTGGACAGCTGTGTCCACCCTCTCGGCTACGGCTCTGTAGGAGTCGTTAAATCCCGTCTTAGCTCCTCAATAAGCCTTGCCTGGTCCCGGATGGCCCTCTCCTACTGGTCCAGCCTCTCTAGCATGGCCCGGTCTCTATCCTTATACTACCCATTCCACTCGACAAGGACCCTATCTCTCTCCTCTTGCCTGCGCTCCATGGCGGCAAGGATAGAAGTCATGGCTGCCACCAGATCTAGCTAGGCTGGCTGTGGCATTGGCGCTGAGGGCACTGGCTCTGTTGGATGGTCTGGAGGTGGCACAGTGGAGGTAGATACTCCCAGATGCCCCGCCCGGCTGTAAGGATGGAACTTAGCAGTGTCCTAGGGTGTCGATCTCTGTACCCGTGCCGGAGAGGGAGAAGGGCTCTGCACTCTCTGTGCTGGAGGAGTGGCGAATAGCTCATCCATGGTGAACTCAATGCCCATGTCGGAGGGAGTCTGTGGCTACCCCTCCTCCGGTGGCTGCAGTGAAGGCTGCCCCTCCTGAAACTTTGGCTGCTGGGGAGGCTGGTCCTCCACCTGAGGCTCCTCCTCTACTGGCTGGAGCGAAGTGAGGCTGAGAGCATGTCTAGCCTCGTGCATGGTGCGTAGCCTATACTCCTCGGCCTGGCCTGGCAGTTGGACTATCATCCCCATAGTTAGAGCCGATGATGCATCCACGTATATGCTCTCATCCAATGCAGGCCCAAAATTGTCTGGTCGGGCTCCCAACTGTAGCAACAACCAGGTCACCACCCCTCCTATGAACACTGTAGGGGCTGCCCCCCTGGATACCCTGACCAAATTAGCCACAATCTCATGGCTAATATTAAGGCGGCATCCTGCGACCATTGCCCACAAACTCCAGATCTCTGCCCCATTCACTGACTCTGGATTACCTGCCCGTCCCAGGTAGGAGCTCGAAAGTACCCTGTGAATATACTTGAGAGCCTGCGATAAGAGCACCGTGCTCTTTGTTGTATCGTGGTCATACGGCACTCCCGGCAAAGCTATCATCTCCTAGTGCTGCCTCCGGACAGCCCTCTGGGGAACTATAACATCGAGCCCGATTGGTAATCCCATGGCCTCTGCAAATCTCTGGTGGGTGATGCTGTACTGATAACCTCTGGCCCAAAACTGAATCACCCCCTCCTCCATGTCCGATCTCTAAAAGTCCCTATGGTGCAGGGTGGCCAAGAACTCTTGGACTACCTCTGGATGTGTGTGGAAGGTAGGCCACAGAAACTCTGTCCATCCTATAGCCACCACTAACGCATCTACCTCCTCCAGCATCCCCATGGCCTCCAGGAAGGGTCTGGAAATGAAGCAGCTGGCCCAAAACTGTACATGAGGCAGCAACCTGAACCTCTCTCTCGCCTCATCACTCAGCTAGAGAGGAGGCTCGAGCTCCGGCTGATCATGAGGAACCTGACATCGTGGAGGCATCCCGTATGTCGATGCGAATGTACTGAAAATAAACTTGACAAAAAAGTGTAGAAAGTACTTCTAAATGTGTGTGACGGTGTGGGGGTCATTTTGGCGCAAACGGCACACGAAATGGGCGAAAAATAAGGGAGAAAAGGCTAAAAAACCGAAGGCGCATCGGTTGATCAGGGAGAAGAAAAAAGAAGAAGAAAAGAATGTGGGAGGGCATCGGTCATATAGATTTTAGTGACCGACAAGCTCCCCATGGGAAGATCGAGCGACGAGTAGCCCGTCTGTCCCTCAGAATTCCAAACTTATCCCCTCAATTAATTCCCTAATTAATTTCTAATTAATGGCAATTAATTACCTCATTAAATGCTTTTTTTTTTACTCCCTGAATATTTTCAGACTTTCGTGCCTGGATGTCCCTGTCAAATTGCAAAAACAATAGAAATATGCACAAAAATGTTTTATGCGCGTGCTATGCATACAACATGCAGGAAAAAGATATGCTCATTAGTCAACTAGGCTGACCAACGGGCTTGCCATCTGTTATATGACAGACAGGCACTTGATCGACGAACTTGTCGTCGGTTATATGACAGACGGGCACCCCGTCGGTCATCTTCTCCTCATAAATTGCTCCTTTTTTTCCTTGGGTTTCGTGCCTTTTCATTTTTTTAAGCTTAAATCCATGCCTTTTCTCATGTTTTTTCCTCTTTCTTGCTTATTTCCTTCGCCGACTTAGATTTTCAATCATAGTGCTTAGGAGATGTCATCTACTACCATTGTCAAGATGCACCGAGCTCTGGATAACCCACAAACTTGGGAAATCTCCACTCTAGCTCCGCTTTCTGGCCTTAAGTTTCTGAGGAGAGTTAAGATAGACTACCATCTCCTTTTGGCTGCGATTCATTTCTAGGACCTGCGATTCCATGTTTCCAGGTTTACTTATCAGGAATTATGCCTCATGCCTGAAGAATTTGCCGCTCTTATCGGGACCTGGTATCCTCATGAGCGCTTGGCTTCCCTTATCTACTGCGATAATTGATGGCTGTTCAGGATGTATTCCCTTATGTGGGCTACGTGAGGCTACCTTTTACGTCACGACACGATGGGCTCGATAGTTCGGGATGACTCAAGACGTGGTGAGAGTCCCTCTATCTTTCCGAGGTGGAGTTCTATCTGCAGCTTTTGCCTCACGGTATCATGATCTTTGGGCTGAACTACCAGTGAAGACTGTCATTCCCTCTCTTGGAAATCATTCTGTTGTTTCTACTAGCGCATACAAGAGATGGGTGCTTAGCCCTACCGTTGACAATAGGACTCGACGACTTAGACATTTGGCCGGCGAGAGTAGTAGTAGGTTTTAGTTCAGATTTGTATGCATTTTGAGCAATATATTTCTTTTTAGAACAGCACTTAGAAATTAATATAAATGAATGAATTCAGTTTTATTTCATTTCACAAAATTGTGTACATCTCAGTATGATTTCAATATACATGATCGTAATTTAACATTAATTCAAAAATGCAAAACTACATTCATTCAAGGAGCTAAATCTTGATAGCATCAATTCCTATTACCAATCAGCCCTCTCGAGTTTTCTTGATTAGACAGTTTCTCTCAAGCCTGTAACTTTTGACCAAGATGCCTTTTTTCAGTTTTCATCCTGACGAGGCGCCCAATTTTAGCAAGGCCACCCTTTTTCGTTTTTCGACCCGCGAGGCTTTTATTCTCTTCTTTTGATTTTTATTGTCTTTAGCAATGGAACCTGTTGAGTCTATTAATGTCGATCGGCTCCTTGAACTCGTTGCCATCACTATCTGACAGAATTGCCGCTCCTTTTTACAACAGCTTCTTGAGGATGAAAGGCCCTTCCCATGTAGGTCTGAAGTTCCCTCTGATATTGGGCGCACTCGGTCTCATTTGCTTGAATACCAAGTCCCCTTCCTTCAATGGGTGTTTCTTAACCTTCTTTCCGAATGACCTGGTAAGCCTTTTCTGATAGACCTAATTATTATAGTAAGCTCTCAATCTACTCTCGTCCAGCATGTTCAGATGTTGCAGCCGCTATTGTGCCCCCTCATTTTTCGGAATCTGAGCTTCCATGACTACCCTCAATGATTTGAGCTCTATCTTGATTGGTATTACTCCTTCCATCCCATATACCAAGGAATACGGCGTGGCTCCCGTAGAAGTTCTGACGGTCGTTCTATACCCCCAGAGTGCAAAAGGCAACTTGTCAGGCTAATCCTTATAGTTCTGAACCATCTTGGCCAAGATCCTCTTGATGTTCTTATTGGTGGCTTCTACTACTCCATTAGCCTGTGGACGATAAGGAGAGGATTTGTAATGCTCAATGTCGTATCTCTAGAGCAACTTTTTCGTTTCAGCCATAAACTGGACCCCATTATCAGATACAACGTGGTATGGTAGGCCATATCTGCATATCAAATTCTTTTCAATGAATTTGGCCACATCCCGAGCATCGACCTTTTTTAAAGATTCCGCCTCTACCCATTTTGTAAAGTAGTCGATGGCGACTATGAAGAACCTATGTCCATTGGAGGCCATAGGATGTATCTCCCCGATAATATTGATCCCCTAAGCTGCGAATGGCCAAGGTGATGTTAAGTTATGCAATTCCGAAACAGGTAAATGCCTTAAGTCTGCATACTGCTGGCACAATTAGCATTGCTTTACATACTTTGAGCAGTCTATGTCCATAGTGAGCCAGTAAAACCCTTGTCTCATAATCTTCTTAGCCAACGTCAAACCATTCATGTGGGCTCCGCATAAGCCAGCGTGAGTTTCCTCCATCACCTTTTTGGCTTCTCTCTCTTCCAGACACCTTAATTGCATATCGTCGACCTACCGCTTATATAACATCCCGTCTATGTAGATGAATTGAGTAGATAGCTTGCGGATCATCCTCTAATCTTTTTCGGTAGCCTCTTCTAAAAATATTGCATTTTCTAGATAATTCCTGATATCATAATACCATGGCTTTCCATCTGCTACTTCTATTTTCATTATTGGCTTGGACTCAAAGCTTGGCCTTTCCAAATTGGAGATCAAAACCGGCTTCATGGTCACCCCTTCTGGATTATCCCATATTGATACCAAAGTTGCAAGCGCGTCAGCTAACTGATTCTCATCCCTCGGCATAAAGTGAAATGTACACACTTCGAATTGACTGCTCAAATCCTTTAAGTGCCTGACGTATGGCATCAACCATTCTTCTTTGACGGCTCACTCGCCCCTAATCTGATTGATCACTAGATGAATCAAATAATTCCACATTCTTTGCCCCCAAAGCTATCAGTGCTTCTAACCCGAAGGTGCATGCTTCATATTCGGCTTCATTGTTAGTGGCCTTGTATCTTAACTTCTTAGCCAATGGGAGTTTCTCATCATTTGGGGTTGTTAGAATAATTCCTACTCCCGCCCCTTTGCTGTTCACAGCTCCATCAAAGTCCAATTGCCAACCCTGTACCGTGATGGCTATCACATCCTCATCTGGGAAGTTGAATTCATACGAGTCTCCTTGGATCGGGTGCTCAGCTAGAAACTCTGCCACTGCATGCCCCTTGATGGTCTTCCGAGTGATGTACTCAATGTCAAACTCCTATAGTAGTAACAACCATCTCCCTATTTTTCCAAATAAAGATGGAGCTTCCTGTAAGTATCTGAGAGGATTCTGTTTTGTTACAGCCTGTACCCTGTGTAGACACCGGGTCCTGAGTCAGGTTTTGAAAAATGATAATGGCAATTTTGGGTCCTTTAATTCCTCCAAAAAAAAAATATGGGTGTGTAAAATAAAAAAAAAAATCAAAAGAATTCATTAGTTAATTAATTAGTCAATATTATTAGTTAATTAATTAGTTATAATTAATTAGTTAATATTTTAGGATAATTAAAATGGAAAAAAAAAGAGAAAATAGATATAGTGTTAATTAAATAAATTAGATGTGATAATTTAAGTAGATTAATTAAATTAAATAGGTATAAAAATATAGAGTATTTAATTAGTAGAGTGTTTAATTAATTAGAATATATATGATAATTTAAATAAATTAATTAGTAAAGTGTGTAATTATTTAAGTAAATTAGATTAATTAAAAAGTAAGAAAAGATGGAGGAAATTATTAGGTAAACCCTAATTGTGGGTATAAAAAGAAAAGAATGAACAGTAGAAAGGGGGGACTCTCTCGGCAGACAAAGAAAAACCAGACCAAAGAAAAATAGGAAAAATAAAAAATAAAGGAGAGAACAAGAGAGAGCAAGGAGCTGAAACCAGAAAATAGAAAGAAGAAAAAATAGAAAGAAAATAAAAGAG
Organism: Excoecaria cochinchinensis; assembly: GCA_947683425.1. Taxonomy (NCBI): domain Eukaryota; kingdom Viridiplantae; phylum Streptophyta; class Magnoliopsida; order Malpighiales; family Euphorbiaceae; genus Excoecaria; species Excoecaria cochinchinensis. Next base: position 4,278,314 of record CANTUQ010000018.1, read on the forward strand.
AGATTAAGAGCAGAAAACTGAGGAGTAAAACAAAGAAAAAATAATAAGAAGAAAGAGTAAAATGAAATGAGAAAAGAATTCAAAGGAATTGAAATAAAAAGGAAAAGAAAGAAAAAGGAGAGAGGAGCAATTAAGGGGGGCTCTCGGCAGACCAAGAAAGAAAAAAAGAAAGAAAACACAAAGAAGAAGAGAGAGCAAGAGAGGAATAGAGATCAAAAGCAAATAGAAAAGAAAAGAAACAAAGAAAAAGAAGAGAAAACCAAGGAAAGGAAACCAAAAGAAAAGCCAAAGAAAAGAGAAGAGAAAGCCAAGTAAAGGGAAACCAAAAGAAATAAAGAGAAGACACAGAGCAAGGGACCAAAGTCAAAAAACCAAAGAAAGAAAATAGAAAGGGGCCAACGGGAACAGAGGAAACACCGGAAAAGAAGAAAGGAAAAGGGGAAGAAGAAGGAGGTGGCCGGCGCCACCTCCGGCGTCCGACGGTGCCACGCACGGCGGCGCTGACCTCCTGGAAGCCGGACGAACTAGCCGGCACCCACCGCTTCCCCCCGTTGGCCGTCGTGGAGGAGATCGGCGAGGAGAAGCCCGCGACGCTCCGACGTGATTTTCGGCCAACTTCGGCAACATCCCGGCGCGTGACCACCGGTGCTCGACTCCCGGCGACGCGATCTACCCGGCGGTGGCGGAGGTGTCGTCAATGGCTTGCTCCGTCGAGCCTCCGGCAAGGAAAACCGGTGAGGCCTATTTTTATTTTATTTTATATTATTTTATTATTATTATTATTATTATTATTATTATTATTCTGTTTTTAGTTTTATTATTATTATTATTATTATTATTATTATTAATATTCTGTTTTTATTATTATTATTATTATATATTTATTTTATGTTTGTTGATGTTATATTGTTATTATTATTACCATTATTATTATTATTATTATTATTACTATTATTGTCTTTTATTATTATTATTATTATTATTATTATTATTATTATTATTATTATTATTGTTGTGATTAGTTATTATTATTTTAATGTCATTATTATTATTATTAGGATTGTGTTAATATTATTGCTTTGTTTATTGTTGTTGATTATAATTATTGTTGTGTGATATTGTTATTGTTATTGTTTGGTTATTATTAATATTACTTATTTTTATATTATAATTATTATTGTTATTAGTTATTATTATTATTATTATTATCATTATTGCGGTATTGTTATGATTATTATATTTATCGTTATTGTTATGTCATTAATTAATTATTAGTATTTTGTTATCATCTTATTTATTTATTATTATCTATGTTATTTTTGTTCATTTTATATTATTAGTATTATTATTATTGGTACCGTTTGTTTATTATTATTGTTATATTATTATTATTATTTTGGTATATTATTATTATTTATTATTATGTTTATTATTATTATTATTATTATTATTATTATTATTATTATTATTATTTATTGTTGTATTTATTATTATTATTATTATTATTATTATTATTATTATTATTATTATTATATTTAATTTTATTTATCATTGTATTTATTGTTATTATTATTATTATATTTATTTATCATTGCATTTATTATTATTATTATTATTATTATTATTATTTGACTTATTTATTGTTAATGTTATTGTATTATATTGATATTTTGTTATTGATGTCATTTAATTTATGTTTATTGGTATTGTTATTGTATTTACTACTATTATTATATATATTTAGCCATTGTTATTTATTATTGTGCTTTGATATTATTGTTTTAATATTATTATTATTATGAGGGTTGTGTTTATATTATTGTTGTGATTATTATTTGTTTATTATTATTATTCATTGTTATTAACATTATTATTTTATGTTTGGTGCATTTTATAGCTATTATTGTAATTAGTATACTATTATTATTATCATTATTTGGTTCATGTTGTTATTATTATATTGCATTATTACTATTATTGCCAGTATTATTATTAATATTATTCATTTTATTATTAATATTATTTTTATTATTATTTTATGATATTATTGTTAGCATTATTATTTCTATTGGCATTTATCATTATAATTGTCATTTGAGTCTTATATTCACTAATCTTATTTTTACCACACCGAATTAATTCTCATTTTATTTCATTCAATTATTTATTTAATTATTTAGTTATTTATTTATTTATTTATTTATCATTTAATTTAATTTAATCCATTATTGACCTTTATTATTGTTCTCAATTTACTTTATTCAATTATTTATTGTTTTATTTATTTATTCAATTATTTATTTATTCATTATTAACAAACATTAATTTTATGTCGTGATTGTAATCACGAGCGGTACATGGCTCGTCCAAGGAGCACGGTCGAGGTGAGTAAATTAGGTTTTATTTATTATTTATTATTATGAAATATGTAATTGTTATTTTATTTTATTTTATTTATTTGTGGTCTGTAATAATAAAAGATTTTTGACCGCATTTAAAAAGAACCACCACACAAAAGTTTTATACCAAAAAGAATATTGGTTAATAAAACTGGACCAACGTCCTGGTTTTCACCCCAAACCAAAAGATTTAAACCAATTCAAGAATTTGATACTTTTTATAAAAAATGTAGTCGGGAACCAATGTTCCTACTTAAATAAATAGCTCGATTTATGTATGTTTCTTTTTTATTATTTTATCATTCTTTTATGGTTTTTATATTTATTTTTGGATAACTGCAAATATATTTTATTTATCGCTTTATTTATTGTTTTTTATGTACCTGTAATGCGCTTTTATTTATCGCATAAATCGTGTGAGGAGAGAGATAAAATAATTGACCCCTAAAGACCCGTTCACATAATATTAACCAAAGGTATGAATAAGAGTGAGGTCCCGAACTCTCTCTGGTTTTGGGCCTCATAAGGTTAGATTTATTTCTCGATGTTCTATCGGGTGGCGACTCCGTGATCCTGCCTTATGATAACCCAATAGACGCTCTCGTAAGTTGATTGCCAACAATGGATTTGGATATATTCTTGTCCATTGCGAAGCGACCGGCTTTCACAAGTTTTAACAAACCTCCATCCGGCCTCGGGTCCTAAAAGCGGACTCTCGAGGGCCACCCGGATTGCGAGCGGGGTTCGAGCGGGTCACAGTGGCGACTCCGCTGGGGATATCATGAGACTCTGCTCCGAAAGTACTTTTGGTTAATATAATGTAAATGGATTTAAGATCAAGAAATTTTATCTCTTTTTGAAAAATTTGCATTGCATCCATGCTAGAGCCTTAGAATTATGTTAGTTGGTCCCCATTTTGCCCCGGTGCGTTCCTAAAACACGACCCTACTTTCACTCATTGTAGGGAAGTGCTCGGGATAATCACCAGCTCAAGTCTCGTGCCATTTATGGTATATTAAAAGATGACCCAACTGGTCGAGTTAGACCCGTTGGTAGGGATCATGCTTGGGTAGCCCTAAGATATCATTACCTCTGACCTAAACCCATGTAATGGATATAGCTACTTCCCCTAGGGGGCATGTGCCGTAATACGTTGCTTGTGTGGTGGGCTTTCTTGTATTGAATAAATCCAAATAAATTTAGATGTTCGCTCCTTAAAGGTTTTCATACCCTGAGGGGCGTGTTTCGGTTTGTTCGGATTGTTTAAATACACGATAGCCGAAAATTCATCTGCATGCGTTTTTTTTAGTTTTGAGAGTTTGTACTTCACAGCACGCTTACGCGCCCATTGGGTTCCCTGTTAACCCCACCTAGAAAAGAGACCGCACGACCTGTGTGATAAAAATATGGTTGGGAGAAATTTTTTTCTTGTATGTGTATGTGATTGTGCATTTTTTTATGAGCAATAGTAGTAAATAAAACACATACATTTTGTCTCATGTATAATTCTTTCTGTACAATAATAGAACCTGTGCATTCTGTATATGAATTGCTTATATCATAGTTTATAGATTTGAACACAACACATATACTTGTGTACATAACGATGCTTATCGCAATATATATGTACTAATGTTAGGACATCCATAACATCCATCATGCACCATGGCTAGCACATATAGCATATATCACCGAAGGTACATATTTTGTAATTATTTGACTTGCTAAGGACAACAAGGTATTAAGTGTGGGGTAGGAGGAGTAACTCCAACAGCTTAATATGTAAATAATTATTTTTATTTTATTTGCATGTGTGATGTTTTATTTTAATTGTATTCACATATTTTATTGTGTTTTAGTTATTTGAATACTTAATTGTGGTTGTTTGAATTTTTCCTATCTTAGTTTAGCTTGCCTCTAGTTATTCCTGTTGTGAATGTTTTGAACTTTAAGTTGTGAATGGAATTTCTTAAAAATTGATCTTAGCAAGAGAGTAGTTGTTAGTTTTAGCAGCAAATTAATTTCAATTAGTCATATATCTTGGAATTTCCTATTTTTTGTGCACTATAGGCTTGCTTGTGAAAAACTTGAAAAATTCTAGTGTGTGAAAGTTTTTGAGTAAAGGAATTGTAGGATAGTTAGAACCTTCCTCATCACCCTTCGAAACATTATAACAACTTAAGCAGGTTTAGGACATGATTTAGGCAAAATTTTTCTTTGATAACCACTTTAAATGAATTTTTGCCTACCTATTTCTATAATTTCCATTGCTAGCCCCGTTGAGCTGATTTGGTATGCTAAAAGCGTACTATACATTTTTTTCTTTGTTACACTATTATGTTACCATTTAACTTAAATGCCTTTGCATATCCTTTCTAAGAATTGGCCACTCTAGGATTGGGATGGGATAACATTGGAAGTTGAATAAGGGTATTTACTGTGAAAATAGTGTGGGAGTGAGAAGAATTGTGAAACTTTGGGGTGTTGTCTAGTATATCGTTTAAATTTCCCTTAATGGAGTCAAATTTGTGGTAAGAAAATAGAGGTGTTGGGTATCTCATTTAAAAAAAAAAGAAAAGAAAAAAAAAAAGAAAAGAAAAGCCAAAAAGAAGAATTTGATAAAAAGGTTGATCATTATTCTAAATTCGTGAGTTAATCAGTTGTAGAAAAATTCAAGTGTGGGGTACCCTCAATTAGAAGAAGATGTCTTTATATTAAAAAATGATTGGGCTGAGAGAAAAATTTTGTAACACCCCTTACCCATACCCAGGCGATCTCATCCGATAAGGAGTGAGATGCCGTATGAGTCGGGGTGCTACCATGCATATACCATACAAATTATACATTCATACATACACATACATACTGAAGTACAGGTAATTAAAAATTTTCGGAGCATACACACAAATAACTCATCATATATTAATACAACCCAAAAGCCATTACAATAGTTTTTTTTTTTATCAACTGGCTGATACAAAAATATTACATACCCAAAAATATAATTACATAAGCGGAAGCCATATCAAAATCAATGCAAGAGAGTTCTATACACCAAAAAGAATTATCAATCAAATAATAAACTCCAAACTCTAAACCTTGCTGTGTTGGCTTGACTGCGGCAACTCACTCAAAACAAAACTTCTTATGTACCTGCACGGGTAAAACACCGTGCTAAGCAATATACGCTTAGTGGGGAAACACACATATAATATGGACGGCCATTCACAATGGTCATCAAGGCATAACACATTCATGATGGCATATGCAATAACTCATAACATAACATATATAAGCATGCTCACGAATTTCAGCCATACATTCTACATCTCATATTCATATCCATATCCATATTATCTCATTCAAATATTACCTTCGCATAATCAATTCCCTATTCATTTACAATTTAGTTGCTTTCACGTACTTAACATTTTATGCAACTGAATACCATATTCTTGTAATCATATCAAAGCGAAAGAAAATAAAAAGAACACCTGCTGACTCACAATAGTGGATAACGAGTAAACGCATAGCGTACCTTACGGGCACGAATCGAACGCATAGCGTACCTTACGGGTACGAATTAAGAATCATTTATTTTTGTCGCATTCAAAACATTTTACAAAGGGGGACCTTAAACAAGATCCAAAACGCATAAGTGGTTCGCAAGGAACCAAACGGGGACCTGATCGGGGTCCAGACATAACTGAGGCTGCAGCTAAGAGACTCTATTAGGCATGCCTAACTATCCACTAAACTGACTCTTGCAGGTCATGTATAATACAATTCACATTTAGTTACACATTTGTTCAATATGAATAACCATTGAATTTAACATACATAAATCAATTATATTTAAGCATGACACATTTAGTTCATAGGTTAAGGCATAATATGGCATACAAATATTTAGCATATAAGAAGACACTAAATAACATTTAGATAGCTTAGCATGAAATATAATACAAAAAAAAAACATCCAAAGCAAAGAAATGACTGAACAGAGAAAGCCATCTAATGTACACCCTTATCACGTCTATAACAGAGCACAAACACGAGTAATATATAGCTCATGTAATATTCAAATAACAAGTTCTTACTTCCTAATTAAATTAGATTTAATCAAATAATATATTAGGTTTAATTCCTTAATCATAAATTATAAACATGTTATATAATTCTCGTCATGAGTATTTATTCATCTAGCAAATTAGGCTTATAGTTTAATTCATGGTTAATCATCATATTAATTAATTCTTCATTATAAGAATTTATTCAATTCACAGGTAATTTAATTATATATCCTCATTACCTAATTATAAAACAAGTAACATTAAATTTTTCAGGCGTTTCTAGACACTTTGGGGCTAGTTCGGAGGTGTGGAACCGATTCTAGGATGAATTGGTGAAGAGGGAAAATTTTTACTAAAACACAGCTGTGCTATATAAAAAGCACAGCTGTGCTCTGCTGCTAATCGTCGATCTAATTGTCAAAAACACAGCTATGTCCTACTAAAAGCACAGCTGTGCTTTCCAACCAGTCCCCAAACGTTATCAAAATTAAGAGCACAGCACAGGGCAAAAATTCAGTTCCTTAGTCTACTTGCATTTTTTTGAACTAGTAAAATACATTTTTAGACCAAATAGTCTTCATAACAATTAATCCTCAAGACGTTATCTTTGTAGTGACAAAATTTCAGATCAACAGGAGCTAAAATCTAGGAGATATACTCAAATTGCTCTAACCTACTCCACAGACACACCTGACAAATTTCGCTACTGTAATGGGCGATTTTAAAATAGTTAGAGTCCGAATTAAATTATAGTTATTTTTACAACATTTTAGACACAGATGTTGTGGTTCTAACCCAACTGGAATTACGCATTTTGGAGTCGAAAACGCAACTTATGCTAAAAGGAGTGACCAAAGGTCAATCAGACCCACCTAAGCAGAGAGGTCTCAGTTTTTAGCATTTTTGAAGATCCTAAGTCCAGAATTAGCTCCAGCACTCTCTTAGAATATTTTAGATACGGATCTTAGCTATCGGCTGCAAATTGAATCAACTCAAGTAGAGCTCTATAACTCTACTTATGACAAAAATATCACACTGAGATCAGATAAAAACTGAATAAAATTTCAGAACACAAACATCAATATTGAACAAATAAATCCCAAACCTGAAATTTTTCACTTCAATTACTTAGATCCACAACTCCCAGCAATTTCCTTGCCCTTGGAATCCCGAGAAGATTTAGCTAAACAATCAAACCCAACAATTATACAAAAACAAAACCTAGATTAAAAACCCAATTAAAATGTAAAAGAAAATGGAGAAACAAGATGAAAATATGAATTAAACTTACCAAAATAATGCAAGAATTACTTGATTTTTACCCACAAAACATAGATCTATTCTAGGAATTTTTTTTTTTTTAGAAGAGAGAAAATGAAGAAGAACAAGAAGAATAAGATGACTTACGGAAATGAAGAACACACACTTCTTCATTTTAATTTTTTTTCTAATTCTTGCCACATGTCACCTCACTATTGGTGAGAATCCATCACTCACACCCAACAAGTATACACAACTCACACTCAATGCATTCTCACTTAAAACACCCTACTAATGTGTGAGTAAAACACACAATAATATCCCACTTAGATTCCTTCCACTATGCTATACTCACCTACACACAATCATAACCCCACTCAAACACCCTACTAATGTGTGAGTAAAACACACAATCACCATACCATTACTCACATCCTATAATGGTATATGCATGCACACACAAATATATCCCAACTAATTCACACCCTAATAACATATATGCACCCATATGTTAACATAACCCTTGTAACATGCAATATATCCCAAAATACCCTTGTTACATGTCAAAATACATACAAATGCACACATACACATGGCTCGTACTACTAGGGGGTAAACGGGGTGTGACAAATTTCCTTGGGTAATTTCTTCTCTTTGTTTTCCTGTGGTTTAATGTTCTATTTTCTCATTATGGGTAGTTCAGACAAGTTTTGGCAACTGCCGGTGGATTAAAAATAGGTCATGGAAAGATTGTGTTCAAATTGGGTAGTGGTGTTTGTAGGTAGAGTGGCTGACTCTTTATTTGAATTCCTTAACTTTTCTTGTTAGCCAATACCCTAACCTAACATTTCAACCTTGGAATAAATCCTATTGATCCTGCTCTTAGCTTGAGTTGTTTAGTGCAGATGACCTTTGTGGTTCCAGTGCTAAAGGAGCGGCTTATGATTACCCTAAGTTGCAAGTGCGTAACCAATTTGCAATTTATTTACTTATTCATGTCCTTTGCTAAATTGCTGAATTACACTGGTTATTTTGGTTTGAAAAGAGAAAATTTGTTTTAGCCTAGCACATACACACGTGAAATTTATTGATATAAGATGAATTGAGAATTTGTGGTTAAGACTATTCTACTTAATGCTTGGATTGTTTTTGAGCTTTCTTACTCCGAGTTAGAGTTTGAAATTTCAGGAATGTGGATAATTCATTTACTCGAGGTCGAGCAAAGTCTAAGTGTGGGGTATTTTGATAACTTCAATTTAGTATTTAGATTTGATAGTATTGTCGTATGATTTGTGGGTGTTTAGTAGTGTTTATTGTCATGATATGCTTACTTTAGATTAATTTTGTCAATCTTAGTAAAATTAGATTTTTTATGCATTTTAGTTAGTGTTTTGATTGAGTTTGAATTTTGTGTGCAGCAATTTTTTAGGTACCTCACGGTGGCAACCTATCTGGTTACCACCGCGACATTCAAAGAAGTCAAAAATAGAATGCAGGCATACTATGGGTCACGGTACCACCGTGACATAGTTATCCTTCGGGTAGAATGCAGGCAAGAAGTACCTCACGGTGGCAACCTATCTGGTTACCACCGTGACATAATTCGCACCAAGGCAGAATCAAGTGAGGAGGTACCTCACGGTGGTAAGGTAATCTGGTTGCCACCGTCACATAGGGAATTCCTAGACAGAAGTGAAATTTGAGCATCTCACGGTGGCAACCAATCTGGTTACCACCGTGACCCGTATCCTACACGCAGGGCAGATTTACTTCCTCGACACCCTCACGGTGGCAACCAATCTGGTTACCATCGTGACCCCTCGGGATATAAAAAGAAAAGTTTTCTGTTTGGCAGATAGTTCAGATTTTTGGCAGCCTTTTCTCATATTAGGGTTTTAGAACTAGAATTTTGGGATTTTTCCTCTTGTTCTTAATTTAGGTTTTCAATTTTATCTGTAGAATTAATTTGCAAATCGAGAGTTTTACATTCGAAACACATAGTTTAAGTTCAATACACAGTTTTTATATTAGAATTTCCAAAATTTTTCTCCATTGAAGATTTGAAGAAGGAGATCGAAGGACGTGGGATTCAACTGGGATTTACGCCTTAATGAATTTCTGGGTTTATTCTTTCCTCTTCCCTTTTGATTTTGTAATGGATCGTGAGTAGTCTTTTAGTTGTTTGGGGGATCTTTGAATCCCCTACCCATGATGTGAATTATGAACATCTTTTGAATTTAAATATATGATTGAATGGTTTATTTCACTGGTTCTTATTGTTAATTCATGGAATTTATTCTTTCAAGTTAATTTCCAGTTTTGATGATTGTTTTATTTCATGTATCTTAGTTGGTTATTGAGTTGTATGGATTGAATACCATTATCATTTACATTCAGTTCTTATCATTCTTGCTGTGTCTTGCGGACGACTCCGATTGGGAATCTAGAAGTGTAGAATGTTATGTTTTAAGACTAGAATGGTGAGTGAAATAATTAAGTTCTGGGTTATTTGACTCCGTATTGGGAAAATAAACCAAGCTTAGGATTTTAGACCCGTGCATAGGCTAGTTATGTGGCTGACTCCGATTTGGGATGTCATATAATTAGAGTGGCTGACTCCGGATTGGGAAGCCTGGGTTAAGAGGGTTATCCCAATTTCTTTCATTGTTGGTTCTTGGATTATTTTTATTCACATTTGGGTATGGGGTGGATGAGTGAACCCAAGCAACATTTGTTTAATTTGAATTCTTATCTTGTTAAATTTTTCCTTCAGTTTATTTCTTCAGTTATTGACGTTAATTTAATTTAATTATTTCTGCTTGCTTATTTTAGTTATTTAAATTCTTTATTTTTAATCAATAGACAACTAAATCAATTCAAACAATTTGGAATTCTTTAGCATACACTTGATTTTCATTGCTTGCACACACACTCCCTTGGGTACGATAATCCGGGGTCTTAAATTTACCCCACTGTATTACTTGCTGATTTAGTACACTTGCTGAAGTCGCGTCACTTCATAAGACGGTTAAACTCTTTCTCAAACTCAAAAACTGACATGGCTCTTTGTTTTAGACTGAGAAACTGAGCCCACTTAGCATCCTTATAAGCCTTAGTCACATACTTACTGGTAAACTCCCTCTCATAGAACTCCCAAGTAACTGGGTCAGGCAACTGGGGATGCCTATGAACGAACTTCCACCAATCGTAGGCGGATCCCTGAAGCAATGCCACAACACTCGCTACCTACCTGTCTGGAGGGCACCGAATCTCATCCAGAACACGCTCTACCTTCTCTATCCATTTCTCATCATACTTAGACTCATCCAGCCTGGTCCCATAGAAGTCCTCTGCACCAGCTTTCCTCATGCTCTCTAAAAGGGCTCTCGGAGCGGTCACTCTCTCTAAGACACGAGCCATGTCCTGAGAAATCTTCAACATTTCCTCAAAGGGCATTGCTGCGGCCTCAGGCTGAACTCTAGGTGTTTGAGCCAAAACAGACACTGAAGGATTTACTACTTGGGGATTCACACTCTCAGCAGACCCCTCAAGCGACCCACGCACCGAATCAGAATCCATCTAAAACCAACACAAGAACACCCGCATTAGCCAACACATTCCTAAACATATATTTATACACGACAACACCCAGAAAATGCCTAAACCTAGGCTCTGATACCAAAAACTATAACACCCCCTACCCATACGTAGGAGAACCCATCCGCAATGGAGTGAGAACCCGTATGAGCAAGGGTGTCACCGAGCAAAACGATACAATAACATTCATCCACATATTATAAACATACATATATATAGCAGAATTTAAAACTTTAAAACCAAACTGATCATTTACTCATAGATGGAATAATAATATTCATTACATATCTATTCTGATCTAACCAAAATAATTACATCTCCCAAAATACAAGGCATAAGCTGAACAAAAGAATAATACAACGAGAGTTCCCTATTACAAAAAGAATCATATAACAAAAAGCTAAGTCCTAACATCAAATCCCTTTGTGTTGGCTTGGCTTGCGGTGACTCTCCCAAAAGCTATACACCTTCCGCACCTGCATGGATGAAACACCCATGCTAAGCGATAATGCTTAGTGGGAAAATAAACAACAATAATATGGATGGCCATTCACAATGGTCATCAAGGCAGAACGCATACATAGTGGCATAAGCAGATAATCATATAAGATATAATCGTAATTGAATCAAATTCATAAGCATTCAAAGGCTCATAATCACATTCATATGCTAACTGATTCACATACTTATAATCATAGTCATTCGAATTCACATTCTGATAACACAATGAAATATAATACCTGCTGACTCACAGTAGTGGATAACGAGTGAACGCATGGTGGTACCTTACGGGTACGAATCGAAAAGCAACATCACATTTTCTCATTCAAAAATATTTTACGGAGGGGATCTTAAACAAGATCCAAACACATTGAGGTTCGTGAGGAACCAAACAGGGGACCTAATCAGGGTCCAAACGGAACAAAGGTGTTATAGCTACTGAACTCTAATAGGCATGCCTAACTATCCACTAAGTTGACTCTTGTAGGTCATGCATAATTCATCAAATCACATTCATAAATATCATAAAATTATCCATGCATAATTCTAAAAGCATGACAAGTTCGAAAACTAGACATCGAAAGCATAAAAGAAAACTCAAGTTGAAGCTAGGAGGTGTTGCACTTGTGACGTCTGTCACGCTCGCGACAGAGGCAAAACTGGCCCCAGGTCGCGATCGCGGCAGTTTTCGCGCTCGCACGGAGACAGAAGCACATCTCATTGTCATGCTCATGACAGTGAGCAGCCAACCAAAGCTATCATGCTTGCGCACAGGCGCGCGCTTGCGACAGAGAACTGCCCAAATCCGCTCGGTAGCCGAGCGCTCTGTCGCGCTCATGACACGCGTCACGTTTGCGACAGAGAGCTCTCGCTGAGGCGGCTCAGTAACCCAATGCTCGGCCACGCGAAAAAGCTGAATTCATCGAGCTCTATCGCGCTCGCGACAGATTCATGATTTCCAGCTCTTACGCGAAAATCTGTAGAAAAACACACTCCCAAAATCACCCAAACCTCCAATTGACTTCAAAACTCAACCACACACAAATTGATCATCCAAGTCATCTTAATTATCCTAAAACTTAACTTTTAAGCCACCACCAATAATTTAATTACACAAATAACATAATCAAAATCCTCACTTTAGAAAACTAGAAATTTCTCTCTAAGTTCAACCACAAATTCATATCTTGGTTCAATTACTCATAATCCAAGCATCTCAACCCAAAATAATCATTACCCACATCATTTAGATACAAATACACATATAATATCACATCATTTACCAGCCATTCAATAAAGAACACAAAATCACAAAAAATGCACAAAGAAATAAGAAATTCCCAAACCTGTAAATTCCTATGCTCCTAGTTGCAAGCTCCGCTCCCACTTGCTTTCTCTTTCCCCTTGGGATCATGAGTAGGCGCTTCTAAACCTAGAAACCCAAGAACCACACAAACACAAAAATCATAGATTAAGAACACATCTAATAAAGATCAAGAGAAAAGATGAAGAAGAAGAGAAAACCCACTAAAACTTACCAATTAAAGCTTAAGAGATGATCAATTTCCACCGAAAACCACTTGGATCAAAGTTAGGGCACACTTGAAGAGAAATGAGGAAGATGAGATAAAGAGAAGAAGAAGAACGAGAAAAAGGTAGCAAACTGGCTGCTCCCTCTTCTCTCTCTTTCTATTTATACCTACTTCCTAAAACTCTAGCCACATGTCACCCTATCTTTGGTGGATCTTGATCACTCACACCCTACACCCATGCAAGACACTACACACAAGACTAACCCTCACTAATTCATACCCTACTCCCCTATGAGCATGCACACACACTAACAAGACCCATACACACACACCCTAATATCAAACATGCACCTACACTCTAATAAAGCCCACAAAACATACATATAATCCAAAATACCATTAACACATGCCAAAACACTCATAGACACACATGCAATCATGGCTTAAACTACTAGGAGGAAAATGGGGTGTGACAGGTACTGCTGGTGGTGCTGCTCGGGAGGCCCGCTGAAACTGGACCCGAGCATACCTATAGACACCGGGTCCCAACGCAACCCAGATCAAGGTTACCCAATGATGAAATTAACGCCTGTTCATAGGTAAAAAGGTTGGAAGTGATGATTTCCTTGTCAAATTTGCTTTTAAGAAATAAAAAATGAAAAAAAAATAGAAATGGAGGTTGAAAATTCTAGTGTTCTAGTCTAAATTGCATTTTAAAAATTCTTAAAAAAAATCGGTCATTTTCAGCTGCAAGCGCGCGAGGGCAGCACTGGTGCTGGGGCGAGCGCCCGTCACTCGCTCGCGCCGCTGTCTACTGCCACGCGTGCGGACGCAGCCCATCGCTCGCCTGTGACGGGCGTTGGTTGCCCCCAGTCTGCCGAAAATGTGTTTTTCCACCGAAAATGCGATTTTTGGAAAACTTTTGATTTTTTAATCATTTTTTCTGGGATTTTTAAAGATAAATCCAATTTTTGAACCAAAATAAAGTAAAATTCGATAAAAAATACAATATTTTTCCCTTAATTAACTAGGTTTTCTCCAAAACTCATATAAATAGAAAAAGAAAGAGAGAGAAGGGGAGGGGACTTTCTTTTAAGTTAAAAATTTTATTTTTCTCTTTCTCTTCATGTTCAAGAGAGTTTTTGTTTTCCTAGATCTTTTTATTTCTTCTTTTTGAAAAAAAAATTCTTAACATTTTAAAAATCAATTCTTAATCAATAATCTTTTTTGAGATAAAGAAAATAATTTTTTGTTCTTGAAAATTTTTATTTTTTTATTATTTTTTAGCAAATTTTCTTTCTTGAAATAAAATTCCAAGTTTTATTATTTTTAATTCTACTTTTGTGGATCAAAATAAGAAAATCAATCATATTTTTCCCTCCATCGAATCCGAATTCTCAAGATAAATATTCTGGGATTGATATCTTATTTTATTTTCTTTTATTTATTTTTATTTATAGTCGATTAGTCACCATGTAAATCTTTAGATCTATTTTGTATTTATTTATTTTATGTGATCTTAGTCATAGATTTAACATTTTTTTTATTATTTTTTTTATTTGATTGTTCATTCTTCTTTTTATTATTATTATTATTATTATTATTATTATTATTATTATTATTATTATTATTATTATTATTATTATTATTATTATTATTATTATTATTATTATTATTATTATTATTATTATTATTATTATTATTATTTATGTCTTTATGTATTAATTTGTTAATATATTAATTAATTTGTTTCGTCATGTCATTTAATTTATTTGTCATTCATAATGCATTTTTTATTTATTTTAATTTTTTATTTATTATTTTATGTGTTTAATTGATTTTTTTGATTTAATTACTAACATTAATTTTATTTGTATTTATTTTTTATTCCAATATCTGTTTTCCTTGTTTGGGCATTCTCGCAAGCAAATGAGGAGTTTCAGGAGACTCGTTTGGCTTTGACTTGTTATTTTTATTATTTATTTTATTTTCTTTATTTTATCTTTTTATTTATTTTGTCAATATAATTTGTAATAAAATTATTTATTTTATGCACGTTTAAAAAAAATCATAAAAAATATTTTTATTAATAATTGGGTTTTTTCTAATAAAAATATGATCAATGTCCTGGTTTTTCCATCCAAACAAAATCGACACTTCAATGTTATTCTTTTTAAATATACATGTGAGGACCAATGTCATTATCCCTAATAAATATCCCGGTTTATGCATGATTTACATGTCTTTTTATTAGGGGTTGTATTCCGCCCCTAGTTTTATTGTAAATAATTATTCTTTTATCTCCTTTATTATGAGTTTACTTTATTTATAGGTTTCCACTATGTGATTGATCTGCGCTTTAATTACTTGCATTAAAATTTATGAGAAAAGGAATGAAATTTTAATTGTAAAACTCAATTGTAAATTCAACCAAGGTATGAATAAGAGCGGAGTCTCGATTTGGTCTTAGGCTTCAGGAGATTAGATGAACCTTTTCAATGTTCTATTGGGAAGGAGAATCCAAAATATCTCTTGTTGCCCAAAATAGACTAGCATGCATCGTCTTAGGCTTCGTGAGATTCGACGAACCATTTCCAATGTTTTATTGGAATGGGAATTCCAAAATATCTCTCGTTGCCTAAAATAGACTAATACGCATTGTTTTAAGCTTCACGAGAATAGATGAACCATCTCCAATATTTTATTGGAATGGAAATTCCAAAATATCTCTCATTTCCTAAAATAGACTCTCACGCTTAGTCTTAGGCTCAATGAGGCTAGATGACGTTTTCCAATATTTTATTGTGTTGCGACTCCAAAACACCTCTTGTTGCCCAAAATAGACACCCTTGTAATCTCTTACAAGTCTTATGAACCTTCTCTCAAAATCCCTAAAAGCAAATTTTCGGGGCCCCCGGGGTTCGGCATGCATCATAGTGGTGACTCCACTGGGGACAATTGAGATTGCGCTTCAAAAGTATCTTGGTTAAAACATATAATGGAGTTTTGATTTAAAAATTTCATCCCTCTTCAAAACTGCATAGCATTTCATTAGAGCCTTAGATTTATGCTAGTTTGGTCTCTCTTTTAACCCCGGTACGTTTCCAAAGCACAACCCTATGTTCACTAAATGTGGGAAAGTGTTAGCAATAATCACTAGTCTAAGTCTAGTACCATTTGGTATATCAAATGATGACCTAACCGGTCGCTACGCTCATGACAAGCTAGTACTATTGGCAGGGATCATGCTTGGATAGCCTGAAAGTATCATCACCCTGGCCAAAACCCATGTAATGAAAATAGATACTTCCCCTCGGTGAAATGTACCGCAATAACATGCTTATATATGGGTCATTACATATTGAACGAGATCAACTGAATTAAAATGGTCTTTTATCAAAGGCTTTCATGCCTCGGTGGGCCCATCTTAATTCGGTTGAAATGTTTAAATACATAAAGGCCAAAATTCATATGTATGCACTTTAAATAAAGAGATGCTATACTGCCGATTTTCCACCGTGCACCATACGCGTCCATTGGGTTCTCCGTTAACCCATGGATCAAGCCCACCTAGGAATGAGATCGCACGACCTCGTGTGTGGGAGTGATAAGGTTGGAAAGATCTATCTGCTTGTATGTGGTTGTGGATGTTGGATTGCATATTCATGTATTATATGTCATTCATGCATGTAAAAACATAAAAATAAAAATAAAAAAACATAAAAAATATAAAAAATAAAAATTTAATTTCCTTTGTGTGTGTGTATATCCTTTTGTGTGCATATTATTTTTCACATGTACATATCATCCTGTGCATAATTTTTTCTATGCATCACATGTATCATTGTAATCTCTTGATCTTTCAGTCATCGAGGACCATTTGCATAGCACAATCATGCATTACATGTTATTCATGCATCATTCTAACTCCTTTATTTTTTAGCTATTATAGACCATTTGCCTAGTTGGTTTAGGGGTTCCATTGGCTACCTTATCAGAGGGTTTTGATTGAGTAACCAAAATCAAAATCAAGTGCAATTAACAGGCATTCAGAATAATTTTCAAAAATGGCCAACCCACCAAGAGAGCCCGACGCAACCCATGCACTTATTATTGATGAGATGAATAGAAGGTCACAAGAAATGGAAAGGAGGTTTGAAAAGTTTGAAGCTCAAATGATGACTATGATGGAGAATTTAACCGCCGCCATGACACCACCCACCAAGCAACAATGTACTGCTCCTACCATGTCATAAAAAGAGCATGATCCAACCAAGGAAGTATGCCTACCACCAACTGAGTCTAGAGGAAAAATGCCTTTTACACCGTCATCTGTACGAAAAGGCAAAGGACATGCTTCAAAAGATGGGTTCCTGGCAACAACACAGGGCCTAAAAAGAAGGATGGATGTCCTTGAAGAAGAAATTTTAAGGTCCAAAATTGCAACCACCCAAGCTGCCCGCAAGAAATTCACCATTAGTGCTACGAATTTAAAAGTGGGAAGCCGCTTGCATAGATTTGATAGTTGTGTTAGCACTCGGGGGATGGAAGAAGTGTCAGCAACTGGAACGGCCCAAACATATCATTTTGGCTTAGACAGATCTTTGCCTCAAGCATTAAAGGAGAATCCGCGAATATGGTCAGCTAGGCCGACCGAAGATCAGGAGCAACTGAATCACCGTCATCACACCAGATTTCTGATAGATGATTGCCAAACCCTAAAAGGTCAAGCCCAGGATCTTAATCAGCCTGTAGCCCTTGAAGAAGGGAATAGTATTATGAGAGGAGGTAATCATGGAAGCTCAAGTCTCGGCGGTAACAGTGGGTGAAGTTTTGGAGGAACAAAGGTTTCAACTAGGGGAGTGACTCAAAGCAGCTATGCCTGTAACACCCCCATACCCCCGGTAAGGAATATCGGGGCGCTACGCGGACACTTACGTATACATGTACATGCATTAGCGGAAGCGATAGCATAAACACATCCATTTAAAAGTAATTAAATACTACACTAGGGCCCAACATGCATTTCATATCAACTATACATTGTTACTTTATTAGTTAAATTACCATCTTTAATCATACTCATATGTATTTCTCCATTAACAACTAGTTTGTAATCATTTAGGAGCCCTAAACATGTATAAAACGTTAAGGGGAAAGGCAAGGGGTTGGCCCATGCCAACCATGGGCTCAAAATGAAGAAAAAAGAGCTTAATATAGGTTGTTCTGTCGCGAGGTCGCGACCTATGTCGCGCTCGCGACAGAGGCTCCGCTTTGGTGCCTCACGAGACTGCTTTTTACCCTAAACTTGTATCGTCTAAATGAACCTCTAAACGTCATTTTTAGGCAAAGTGGTCTTCTTAACAATTGTTTCATAGGATATTAACTTTCAAATGGAATAATTTTCATGTCATTCGGACATCTATAACAAAAGATATGCTCTATAGAAGCTATACTGTTCCAGTGAACCCGTCAGAACAGGGTCACCTACGTTTCAACTACTTTTTGGGATATTTAGAGCCATAATGAGATTAAGTACACTCTTAGAAATGTTTAGACACGGATATTATCTTTCATATGCAATTGGAATCAACCCAATTGGGATCCTATAACTCTACTTATAACAAATACTATACATTGGGGTCTAATGACAAATAAGCAGAATTTCGCAACATCAAGCTCTATCATCAACACAAACACTCAAATGATCAAGTTACATACTTATAAACATATATACACATGTCATGAGCACTGAAAGCAATCAAAATGAACAATAAACCAATATACACTAAAAGAGCAATTGAGCTAGTTAAAGCTCATCATATACATCTACATCCAGTCATGGTTCCTTTTAAACACATATTATTCAATCACATGCCGGAAAACAAAATCGCACTCGATCCCTACCTTAGGTCGCTTAACCGATTCTCTCTCTAATCAATTATGAGCTTCTCCTTTCCCTTCACTAGCCTCTTATCCACCGCTTTCTTGCACAACAAACCAAGAGATCACTTAATACATGGATTTCACTTTAAATCAAAAACAGAAAATAAACAAAAGAAGAAGACCAATGCTAAAATCAAGTCAATTACCTTCTTCTTAAGAACCCAACTCAACCCTTGACTTCTCCTCTTCACACCATTCAAGTAACTCTCTTAAGAAGCAAATACAAATGAAGAAAAAAAGGCAACCAAAAGATGGAGAGTGGAAGAGCACGGAAAAACCAAATAAAGCAAAAGAATAAAGAAGAGAGAAGGCCAAAAGTAAGAAAAATAAGATGGGAATAGGTAAGTGGCCGGTCAAAACCAAACCAAAGCCAACAAGTCCTCACATTAATGCCACCCACTTCCATTTAATGCCAACCACTCTCATTAATCCATCTCCATCCAAAAAGTCCCATGCCACATGTCACTCTCTCTAGTAGCCATGTGTCACTTCCCTACAATGACACTTGGCACACTCCTAAAATGCCACTTGTCAAACTCTTATGCCGCCACGTGTCACTCTCCTACAATGCCACTTGTCACTCTCATATGCCGCCACTTGTTACTCTTCTATGATGCCACTTGTCACTATTCTATGGTGACACTTGTCACTCTCCTATGACACCATGTGTCAACTCACTACAACTCCAAGTCTCTTAGTCCCACTTATACAAGCATCTCACGAGAGGGTTCTGTCGCGCTCGTGACAGAATGCTCACATCCACTCTAACCAGCTGAAGTTCGAAAACCGCTGGAGGGCTCTATCGCGCCCGCAACACTATTCGCGCTCGCGACAGAACTCTCGCACATAAACTTACCTTTTTCTAACAAAACTCTGTAATTCTTCTAGGGCCATTTTGGGGTGTTACAAATCTCTCCCCCTTAAGAAATTTTGTCCTCGAAATTTCCCCGCTAATCACTTGTAGGTAAGCCCTTAAACAGATCTCCAAATCGCTATCACTTATACCATACAGCTATCAAATCAAACACACTTTACACTTTCCTTAATGCACTGCACTCTAATCCATATACTTCTTCTATGCATCTAGCACTGAATGTATATCCTGTCAGCTTTTCTCAATGAAATGCATGCAATGATACTTTTTCACATACAAATGAGGGATGCAGATGAAATGGTCATGTAATGATTTATGTATGCGAGATGATGCGAAAATGCAATATAAGCTACTATAATGCACTTTTCCCATCCCCATGTTTCACTATACTTATGTGCACATGATTCAAGGAGATAGCTGACAGGAATACAGAGTGTCACCTCAAACTATTACCAATTCACATCTGTTGCTGCCTCTTCTACGCTCTCACGTGAGTCGGAGTCCACCTATACTTTACACAAATGACATCTGCATTAGGCCACACTCTATAACTATACTCTATCACCTTCTCGTCCCGAACCAATTAACCTAGAGCTCTGATACCACTAAATGTAACACCCCCATACCCCCAGTAAGGAATATCGGGGCGCTACGTGGACACTTACGTATACATGTACATGCATTAGTGGAAGCGATAGCATAAACACATCCATTTAAAAGTAATTAAATACTACACTAGGGCCCAACATGCATTTCGTATCAACTATACATTGTTACTTTATTAGTTAAATTACCATCTTTAATCATACTCATATGTATTTCTCCATTAACAACTAGTTTGTAATCATTTAGGAGCCCTAATCATGTATAAAACGTTAAGGGGAAAGGCAAGGGGTTGGCCCATGCCAACCATGGGCTCAAAATGAAGAAAAAAGAGCTTAATATAGGTTGTTCTGTCGCGAGGTCGCGACCTATGTCGCGCTCGCGACAGAGGCTCCGCTTTGGTGCCTCACGAGACTGCTTTTTACCCTAAACTTGTATCGTCTAAATGAACCTCTAAACGTCATTTTTAGGCAAAGTGGTCTTCTTAACAATTGTTTCATAGGATGTTAAATTTCAAATGGAATAATTTTCAGGTCATTTGGACATCTATAACAAAAGATATTCTCTATAGAAGCTATATTGTTCCAGTGAACCCGTCAGAACAGGGTCACCTACGTTTCAACTACTTTTTGGGATAATTAGAGCCATAATGAGATTACGTACCCTCTTAGACATTTTTAGACACGGATATTATCTTTCATATGCAATTGGATTCAACCCAATTGGGATCCTATAACTCTACTTATAACAAATACTATACATTGGGGTCTAATGACAAATAAGCAGAATTTCGCAACATCAAGCTCTATCATCAATACAAACACTCAAATGATCAAGTTACATACTTATAAACATATATACACATGTCATGAGCACTGAAAGCAATCAAAATGAACAATAAACCAATATACACTAAAAGAGAAATTGAGCTAGTTAAAGCTCATCATATACATCTACATCCAGTCATGGTTCCTTTTAAACACATATCATTCAATCACATGCCGGAAAACAAAATCGCACTCGATCCCTACCTTAGGTCGCTTAACCGATTCTCTCTCTAATCAATTATGAGCTTCTCCTTTCCCTTCACTAGCCTCTTATCCACCGCTTTCTTGCACAACAAACCAAGAGATCACTTAATCCATGGATTTCACTTTAAATCAAAAACAGAAAATAAACAAAAGAAGAAGACCAATGCTAAAATCAAGCCAATTACCTTCTTCTTAAGAACCCAACTCAACCCTTGACTTCTCCTCTTCACACCATTCAAGTGACTCTCTTAAGAAGCAAATACAAATGAAGAAAAAAAGGCAACCAAAAGATGGAGAGTGGAAGAGCACGGAAAAACCAAATAAAGCAAAAGAATAAAGAAGAGAGAAGGCCAAAAGTAAGAAAAATAAGATGGGAATAGGTAAGTGGCCGGTCAAAACCAAACCAAAGCCAACAAGTCCTCACATTAATGCCACCCACTTCCATTTAATGCCAACCACTCTCATTAATCCATCTCCATCCAAAAAGTCCCATGCCACATGTCACTCTCTCTAGTAGCCATGTGTCACTTCCCTACAATGACACTTGGCACACTCCTAAAATGTCACTTGTCAAACTTTTATGCCGCCACGTGTCACTCTCCTACAATGCCACTTGTCACTCTCATATGCCGCCACTTGTTACTCTTCTATGATGCCACTTGTCACTCTTCTATGGTGACACTTGTCACTCTCCTATGACACCATGTGTCAACTCACTACAACTCCAAGTCTTTTAGTCCCACTTATACAAGCATCTCACGAGAGGGTTCTGTCACCCTCGCGACAGAATGCTCACATCCACTCTAACCAGCTGAAGTTCGGAAACCGCTGGAGGGCTCTGTCGCGCCCGCAATACTATTCGCGCTCGCGACAGAACTCTCGCACATAAACTTACCTTTTTCGAACAAAACTCTGTAATTCTTCTAGGGCCATTTTGGGGTGTTACAATGCCATCTTAGACAAGCCTTTATCTAAGCACCTCGCTTATTTCATTAAGAAAGGGAAATTACAGCCATTACTGGCTAGGCCCGCCAAAAGCTAGGGGAAGCCCAATCACAAGGCAGATCAGTGTTGCACCTTCCACCAGCACACCGGACATTTGACGGATTACTGTCGAACACTGAGGGGACAAGTTCAAGATTTCATTGATGATGAACTGAGAGAAAAGGAAGATGGTTCATGAGGATGATAATAAACCATCGACTACAGCATCTGTGTTAGCGGGAATAAAAGATAATAGCTATTTAGATGTTCTTTTTATTCTGAAACTATTTGATAATGATGCTTTTAATTCTAGTTTCATTAATAAAATAAATAACTTTGCTTACTTGTGCGATATTTCTGGTGATTTCACTATGTATATTCATGATCATGACTCATTTATATTTGACATTGATTCAACTTATGCAACTTCATTTAATCTTGGAACTTTTGAAAATCCAAAGGAAATCTTAATAGCATCTAACATAACTCTTGAAGAGAGATTAAAATTTGAGAGAATTAAAAAAATAAAAAGAAAAAAAGAGTCTTTGCCTAGATCAAGACAAGCTAGGGATCAAACGTGAAATAAAGCTTGCATTTTTGGATTCGAGGCATTATTAGCCTTTGGGGGAAAGAATTGCAGAAATCTTCGAGGATTCATCGTTGGTAATTCATTAGATTCGAGGTGAATGGTTTGTTAAGGAGGAATGCCATATGTGAAACACTTGAAAATATTGAGCAGTCAATTTGAAGTGTGCACCTTTCGTTTTGTTAGTCAATGCGCTCCCAATGTTGGTGTCGATATGGGATAATCTAGAAGAGGTAATCATGAAGCCCATCTTGATCTCAAGCTCCAAAAAGCCCAGTTTCGAGTCTAGTCCAATCATGGAGATTGAAGTTGTTTACGGGAAGCCATGGTACAATGACATCAAGAATTACCTAGAAAAGACAGTATTCTCAGAATATGCTACTGAAAAGGACCAAAGATTGATCCGCAAACTGTCTGCTCAGTGTAAGCACCGTGTCCCGAAGCAGTCCAGTTCGGAGATTACCCGATGAAGAAATCGATGCCCGAGTCCGAATGAACGGTTGGGATTCAGAGATTTTGGCCTACTAAATTCACGAGAAATATGTTTTCTTCATTCCCGACAAAAAGAATTGGGAGTTTTAGGGTAAAAAAGGAAGTTCACCTCCACAGGCGGCCAGCCCGTCGATCACGGAATGATCGTCTCTCAATGGAGAGCCCCGACGCCCGTCTGTAGTACTCCAATGCCCGCCGGTTAAATTCGATTTCCTATTGGGATTTGGATTTAACCGACGCCCGTCCGTGGCTTCAGACGTCCGTTGGTTGAATCCTGTTTCTAATAGGAAACAGGATTCAACCGAAGCCCGTTGGTATGGCTCAGACGGCCGTCGGTGATTCAAAATCTATATAAAGCTATTTTTCACCCGTTTTTAGGGTTGGCTGGTTGGTTGGTTGGCTAGTTGAACGATTTTAGCTACAGTATACCCTAAAAACCCCTTTCTAATTATTTAATTCCACCTTTTTCTCTCATTAAAAATTCCTTTATTTTCATTTTCATTTTGGATTTGGAGAATTTAACTAATTGAAGGGAGCTAAAATCAATTGGTTTCCCGTCAATATTCATAAATTCCAACATCTGAAAATTTTACGATTATCAAGAAAGAAAAATCCAAATTTCTTTTCTTGATTTTTACTTATTTCTCGTGAAGCGTGCGGGACTCGAACCATCCGAAAATCCATCCTAAAAGGTAAAATCCGAGGGTAAATATTCTGGACATACGCTTTGTTTGATTTCATTTTAATTATTTTCATTTATTTTTAGTTCTTATTTTTGAGGAAAATTGTTTGGTTGCGTTTTTGCTGTTCTTTTGAGAAACAGAGGTGACCGACGGGCAATAAGGTCACCGACGACTGTCTCTCTGTCAAGCGACGGCGTGTAACGGCGCACCTTATTACCCGCCGGTCACCCCAATGGACGCCCGTCGGTAGAGTTTTTATGGCCGTCCCTATGTTCTGTTTCCATTTTTTAAGCTATTTTATTTCCTTTGCAATGTACCCCTTTTCATTATTTTTCCTTTTTTTTATTATTTAGTTTTCAAAATCTTTTCTTTTATGTAAAAAGTAGAATATTAATAATTTTTATTTATTTTTTATTTTTAATCTTCTTTTACATTTATTCTAGCTTGTTTATTAAATACTAATATTGTTGATTATTTTGTTAGATTCTAATTTTTGGTCATTGAGATGATTTGAGCTTGAGAGGAGGTCGCCATGCGCAAATGTGGAAGACTCCAGTTGGTTTAGTCCTTCCCTCTTTTTTCCATTTATTTATTTAATTTAATTTCGCGCTTTTTTATTTATTTATCTTTATGCTTGTATAAATTGTCTTATTTCGCGCTAAATAAGAATGGATAAATATTTTATAATAATAAAATTGGGATTTTCTTTTTTAACTTAAGGATCCAATGTCTTAATTTCCATCCAACAAAAGCATCACAATAAAAAATTAGTTTCTTTTATAATAAATACATGTGAGGACCAAAGTCCTCAAAATAAATGGATTCCCCGTTTTATGTATGCATCGCACTTTTACAATGGGAGTTGTATTCCGCTCCTAGTATTATTGTAATTTATTTTAGAATGTTTATTTTTATTTTTGTTTTATTTATTTATTAAGGCTTTAGACGTGAATAAGTGCGCTTTTAATTAAATTGCATCGTGTGGAGAGAGAGTGAATTAATAAACTCAAAATCTAATCGTAAAGTTAATCAAGGTAGAAATAGATGAGAAGTCCCGAACCCAGCTCTAGTCTTTGGGCTCAACGAGGCGAGAGGTCTTTCCGATCACTCATTGGAACCTCCAAGATACCTCTCGTGTCCTTTTCCAAGACTTAATCAATAAATCCTAAGCTCCAAGGGAGAGAGGTTCATCCTCCAAGACCCCTTTTGGTTGGCCCAAAATGGATACATGCGCTGTCTTAGGCTCTCTGAGGCGAGAGAAACTTTCCCAATGTTTTATTGGGTGGCGACTCCATGAAACCTCCTTGTTGCCCAAAATAGATGCACTTGTAAATACCTTTACAAGTTGCCAATGGACCCTCAATTGCCCGATCGCCCTAAAACGGGCGGTCAAAGGGGCGGCACGCGGGGTCTGGTGCACGTCACACTCAGTTTATTTGTATAGATAGCGTGTTGTACAAACGGCAAGCCGATGGCATTCAATTGAGATGTTTGGACAAGAAGGAAGTTAAGAAGGTCATGGAGGAAACTCATGCCGGAATCTGCGGAGCCCACATGAACGGTTTAATGCTTGCGAAGAAGTTCATGCAATAAGAGTTCTACTGGCTTACAATGGATACAAATTGCTCCAAGTACATGAAGCAGTGTCAATTGTAACAACAATATGCAGACTTGAGGCACTTGCCATTTTTGGAACTGCATAGCTTAACATTGCCTTGGCCCTTTACAGCTTGGGAATAGACATTATTGGAGAGATACACCCTACAGCCTCCAATGGACATAGGTTCATCATAATCGCCATCGACTACTTCACTAAGTGGAAAGAGGCTGAATCTTTCAAGAAAGTCGATGCCCTGGATATGGCTAAGTTCACTGAAAAGAATTTGATATGCAGATATGGTCTCCCACACCCTGTTGTGTCTAATAACGGAGTGCAGTTTATGGCTAAAACAAAGAAGTTACTCTAGGAATATGGCATCGAGCATCATAAATCCTCTCCATATCGCCCTCAAGCTAATGGGGCAATAGAGGCTGCTAATAAAAATGTCAAAAAGATCTTGGCCAAGCTGGTTTAGAACTACAAGGATTAGGCAGAGAATCTGCCTTTTGTAGTCTGGGGCTATGGAACCACAATCAGAACTTCTACAAGAGCCATGAGCCATGCCTTATTCTTTGGTGTATTAGACAAAAGCAGTGTTGCCAGTTGAGGTAGAACTCAAGTCTTTAAGGGTAGTCATGGAAGCCCAGATTCTTGAAACCGATTGGGCGCAACAATGACTGCTGCAGCTGAACATGTTGGATTAGAACAGGTTACGAGCTTATTATCACAACCAGATCTATCAGAAAAGACTTGCTTGGTCATTTGGTAAAAAGGTCAGAAACTTCCGCTGAAGGAGGGAGATTTGGACTTCAAGCAAATGAGACCAAGTGTTCCGGACATGCAGGGTACATTCAGACCAACATGGGAAGGTCCATTCGTTCTTAAGAAGTTACTGGACAAGGGAGCAGGGATTCTGACAGACAGCGATGGAAATGAGTTCAAAGAACCGGTCAACATCGATAGACTAAAAAAGTTCCATGGCTAAATACTAAAAAGATTTAAAAAAAGAGAGAATAGAAGTCCCGCGGGTTGAGAATCGAAAAAAGGCGGCCTTGTTAAAAATGGGTGCCTCATTAGGGTGAAAACCGAAAAAAGCACCCTGAGCAAAAATTAGAGGCTTGAGAGAAAATGTCAAATCAAGAAAACCTGAGAGAGCTGATTGAAAACAGGAATTAGATGCTTTCAAGATCCATTTTGAGATTAGGTACAAATTTTGCATTTTGAATCTATGTTAAATGGTAGTCATGTATGGTGAAATCATACTGAAATATATATAATTTTTGCATAAATATACAAAACAAAGGCAATTCAACTTAACAATCATATTATAGTCTATCACTATTACCTTTACATTTATTATTTCCCACTATACTAAATTAAACACTTTTAATATTCTAACTCAACAAGTTACACAATTAATTTCATTAGTTCTTTTTTAAAATTTTCATTCAATAACCATGCACAATAATTTAATTCACTAAAGTCATTTTTAAGAACCTTACTATAAATAATTTACAATTTAGTCCTCTATATTTACCACAATTACAAATTTACACTTCTATTTCACTTAATTGTCATTATTATTATTATTATTATTATTATTATTATTATTATTATTATTATTATTATTATTATTATTATTCTCATTGTTAGTTATATTAATTTTTATTATCATTTTTTAATTTACGAACATATAACCAATTCAATGTTCTCATAATTTCACTCAATAGTCCATTTCCTTATCAATTTACATTTAAATCCTAACACTAAGCTTATTATGGTCAATTACATATAAGTCCCTACTTTCATTTATTTACAATAATGCCACTAATTTACCTTTTTGCCCTTCATTTTCACTTATTTACAATTACATCATTATCTTAAACTTAGTTTTAAGTTACACACACATACATATTCGTCATATATATAAATCAATTAAAACTATTATACATCTAATAATTATTTATACAACAATATTCTATAATCCTTGATTATTTATTCACTAATTATCAATTACGTGATCAATACCTATATTATTAATTAATTACACTTTATTCTCTTAATTAACCTTACTATTGAAAATTTACAATTCGGTCCATAAATTTTTATCAATTTATGATTTTACTCTTCACTATCTCATAATTACAGTTATACCCTTATCTACCTTTATTCTCTCATTTAATTCATTTTTTACATGCTTTACATTTACACTTATTCAATAATTACAATTAAACATTAAATTCATCATTAAAAATCACTTAATTATTCATATAGTCAAATTACTAACTATTTACACTTTAATCCTTCAATTAACCTAACAATTTCAAAAATTACATTTAGATCCTCATCTTTTTCAATAATTACGATCATATCCCTTATTTTCTCTTAATTACCAAAATGCCTTTATTCACACTTATTTTCCATATTAATCATTACATAACCTACCAAATTACATTTGGGTCCCTAATTTACCATTTTCACATCAATTTACCATTTAGTCCCTATATTTCATTTCTTTACACTATTATCATTTTAATTACATCTTTCACCTAAGTTCATCCATTTTTAACTATTAAGTGCAAAATTACCGTTTTACCCCTAAGCTTTCAATTTCTTTCAATTTAGGCCTATTTTCACTTATTTTCTCATACATCACTATTTTTATTTAATTTAAATACATATTTGCCATAATACCCCTACTCTTTTATCAATTTACACTATTTCCCTTCTTCTTACTTTTATTTATAATTATGCCATTAAATAACTAAATTTTCACATTTAATCACTTTTTAACTTATAATTTATCAATTAATCCACTAACCAAACATTTCATGGAAAATTACGTTTTAATCCTTAAACTTTTTATCTTCTTTCAATTTAATCTTCTCTTTACACTTTTTTCACCATATATTACAATAAATCTCTTTTAATTAATTTCTTTAAATTTTCCCCTAGTATTATCTATTAGGAATCACTAGAGTGGATATATGGGACTGGGCTTTATAGCCGTAACCTACCAATGTGGCCACTAGGGGGCCAAATTACACTTCGGTAGTGTCGGAGTGGCCACTAGGGGGCCAAATTACACTCCGATGACACTACATTTTTACTTTACACTACACTTATACTTATAAATAGACCGTCATTAATCTACAATTGCAAGTCGCCATGACTTACTACCGCGGCATACACTGACGTCCCAATGGCTAGCCATATATATCCTGAACTAGATTTACTACCAGATCACTAAGGGCATTACATAATCATTATTCAATACACTTTTCACTTACAATGCTATAAGGAATAAATCCATAATATTAATTAGTACAGTACAGTTTCACTTTTAGTTCATTATTTTCCATTCGTTCCATTCCAATTCGCTCAATATTCAGTATAAACTTCATTCGTACCATAAATTCACTTAAATGTACACATATTTTTATCATTTCATGGTAAATATAATACAATATCACACTTTAATATATACAATTATACTCCATTAATTTCAAATAAACTCACATACACTTATTTTTCATTCTTTATTCATTTTATGCCATTAATTCTTAATAAATAATCAAATTACACATCATTTAAAACATGATCACCATTTAGGCAAGTTAAATTTCATTCACTACAATTTATTCTTTTCACATTAATCACTCATTTAGCTATGTTACATGATAAATTACTTAGATATACTTCATTCAGTATTTTATCACAAAACATACATGATTACCATGTTAAATACCATTCGGCCTAATCATTACTTCCACATTAACTTCACTTTTTCTTGCTTTAACCATTCGTTTAATTAGATACCATGCTAAAAAATATCTAAACATCATTTATAAGCCATAACAAGCTAGTATACATGAAGTAAACCTAGGTATACCATTCGGCCCAAGTGAGAACACTCCACCAAAGTTTTATCCTTTAAATCTAAGCATTCAGAACATCATTATTAACCTTCCTAAATATGGGTATAAGGTTAGATCAATTATACATGCATATTTCACATACTTTATGTTTAGATATAACTTAAAATCATACTTTTTCAATGGAAAAAGGAGGATATTGTATCCACTAACCTTATTTTCTTATTTTTCACATCATAAACTTCCTTCTATAGCCATGGCTCCTTAAGACACCACCACTTTCCTTATGCTTCAATAGTGGTTGAATATAAACATCAAAGAAATCACCATAAATTTGCTTCCTTTATGCAACCATAAACATACTCTAAACATCCAAAAATGCCTATTTGAACTTTTAAACCGATTTAAAAATATCAACTTTACATACCTCAATTTGACACATAAACCTTCCAACTTATTTTCTTGCACTTCTAGCACTCCAAATGGACTCCAATCACCATCACCAGATTCTAGAGAGGTTTAATTTGTTTAGCAGGCTTAGATGTAAAGAGAGATTGGAAGAGAAATTAAGAAAATGGAGGAAAAATAAAGAAACATCAATTTGGCGAAAGGGAGGAAAATTAAGGCAATTTCTCTAGAGAAATCTGGTCTTGGGGTCTTTATATATGGTGAATTTGAACCGAACCGGTCCAACCGGTTTGAAAAAAAAATTTGGCTTTTAGGCCAAATCCCACTGTTCTATGGTAACTATAAGTTTCTCAACTTATTTTCACTCCTAACCAATTCCATCATTCTTAAAATATGAAAAATATCCTCCCTGCAAAATTTTAGCTCAACCAGAGTCCATTTGGGGCCCAGTTCACTTAAATCGGTTCGATTCAACCTTGTTCTATTCTGCCGTAATTCACTAATCTAATACTGTCAAAAATTTCTAAAAATTATTTTAAGCCATTATATAACCCACAATACACCATTTAAACCTCAATTACTATTTTTAAAAATTAAGTCAAAGTTCAGTCAACCCTTGTTACTATTGAATTGAACCAGAGACAAACTTCAGCTTGACTTTCGGAGACCCAAATGTCATTTTTGTTCCAAAATTTACCACTAGACTCCTGACAGTCCATAGATCAAAATTGCAACATAAAAATTTTTCAGTAACTGCTGTCAGTTTTTAGCTATATGAGTACCCCGTGGTCACCCATCCTAAGATTGCTATGCCTCAAGGACGCTTAACTCTTTAACTCTTCTGTAGTTAAAGGTACTCAAACCATCACTCTATACCAGAATCACATTACAGACTTTATAGGATTCACTAAATGCTACTAAGCTAGTATTTGGGCCATTACAATTCTCCCCCATTTATAAAAAATTTCGTCCTTGAAATTTTCCTTATGTACCATAATCATAATCACAACTATCTTTATATCCTCTTATATACTTCTATCACTTCTATTATCAATGCCTATTCATGGCATGTATACGTATCACTTTATACTCATTACACTATCTTCGATGTTAGGACCGCCTAAACCTTTGCTCTGATACCAATAAAAATGTAACACCCTACACCCGTAAGTAGTACAGATATCGGATGTCACAACATTGCACTGAAATACACTACAATGCACTCAATAAATTCAGTGATTTTTTTTTCAACAATAACAATCACAATATACATATACAAACTTAATAGTACACTAACATACAATTCAAATACTTATACCATACGTCTTTGCTTTTATCTATTGCGGTCGTATACATGCCATGCCAGTCCTTCTATCCTTACTGTCAAATACTTCTTTCGGTTGTCACTATATCTTCGGCCACTTCAAATCTACCATAATCTGCGCGCAGTAACATTCTACGCGTTGAGCATTAAAAATGTCCAGTGGTAGATACATATCGTAAATATTCCATAACTATGACTATGCATGCACAATCAAGCTTATTTCCGTAATCATATCCTTTGAACATTAATTACTTACTTTGATCATTTATCATTCTTATATCTTTTGTTGCCTTTTCTATCACTATACTTTAATATTTTCAATTCTATTATCATCGTCACTATTAACTATACCAATACTCTTAACCTTATCAATTACCTTAATCCATATTTTACATTAATGTTATTCTAGTAGTTTTATTATTAATACGTAAATTCCTTCTCAATTTCATTCATTTATATAATTAACATTATAATGCGTCCATTATTATTATTATTATTATTATATTAACGTTATCTTAACAATCACATTACCGTCTATTACTATTACCTTTACATTTATTATTTCCCACTACACTAAATTAAACACTTTTAATATTCTAACTCAACAAGTTACACAATTAATTTCATTAGTTCTTTTTTAAAATTTTCATTCAATAACCATGCACTATAATTTAATTCACTAAATTCCTTTTTAAGAAGCTTGCTATAAATAATTTACAATTTAGTCCTCTACATTTACCATAATTACAAATTTACACTTCTATTTCACTTAATTGTCATTATTATTATTGTTATTCTCATTATTAGTTTTATTAATTTCTATTATCATTTCTTAATTTAAAAATATATAACCAATTCAATGTTCTCATAATTTTCCTCAATAGTCCATTTCCTTATCAATTTATATTTAAGTCCTAACAATAACCTTATTATGGTCAATTACATGTAAGTCCCTACTTTCATTTATTTACAATAATGCCACTAATTTACCTTTTTGCCCTTCATTTTCACTTATTTACAATTACATCATTATCTTAAACTCAGTTAAATTACACACACATACATATTCATCATATATATAAATCAATTAAAACTATTATGCATCTGATAATTATTTATACAACAACATTCTATAATCCTTGATTATTTATTCACTAATTATCAATTACGCGATTAATACCTATATTATTAATTAATTATACTTTATTCCCTTAATTAGCCTTACTATTGAAAATTTATAATTAGGTCCTTAAACTTTTATCAGTTTAAGATTTTACCCTTCACTATCTCATAATTACAGTTATACCCTTATCTACCTTTATTCTCTCATTTAATTCATTTTCCACATGCTTTACATTTACACTTATTCAATAATTACAATTAAATATTAAATTCATCATTAAAAATCACTTATTTATTCATATAGTCAAATTACTAACTATTTACACTTTAGTCCTTCAATTAACCTTACAATTTTAAAAATTACATTTAGATCCTCATCTTTTTTAATAATTACGATCATATCCCTTATTTTCTCTTAATTACAAAAATGCCCTTATTTACACTTATTTTCCATATTAATCATTACATAACCTACCAAATTACATTTTGGTCCCTAATTTACCATTTTCACGTCATAGTCCCTATATTTTATTTCTTTACACTATTATCATTTTAATTACATCTTTCACCTAATTTCATCCATTTTTAACTATTAAGTGCAAAATTACCATTTTACCCCTAAGCTTTATATTTCTTTAAATTTAGTCCCATTTTCACTTATTTTCTCTTACATCACTATTTTAATTTAATTTAAATACATATTTAGCATAATACCTCTAATCTTTTATCAAATTACATTATTGCCCTTCTTCTTACTTTTATTTACAATTATGCCATTAATTAACTAAATTTTCACATCTAATCACTTCTTAACTTATAATTTATCAAGTAATCCACTAGCCAAACATTTCATGGTAAATTACGTTTTAATCCTTAAACTTTTTATCTTCTTTCAATTTAATCTTCTCTTTGCACTTTTATCACCATATATTACAATAAATCTCTTTTTAATCAATTTCTTTAAATTTATCCCTAGTACTATCTAGTAGGAATCACTACACTGGATATGCGGGACTGGGATTTATAGCCCTAACCTATCGAAGTGGCCACTGGGGGGCCAAATTACACTTCGGTAGTGTCGGAGTGACCACTAGGGGGCCAAATTACACTCCGACGATACTACATTTACACTTTACACTACACTTACACTTACAAATAGACCGCCATTGGTCTACAATTGCAAGTTGCCATGACTTGCTACCGCAGCATACACTGACGTCCCTATGGCTAGCCATCTATATCCTGAACTAGATTTACTACCAGATCACTAAGGGCAATACATAATCATTATTCAATACACTTTTCACTTACGATACAATATGGAATAAATCCACAATGTTAATTAGTACATTACAATTTTACTTTTTTTTCATTCTTTTTCCATCAGTTCCATTCCAATTCGCTCAATATTCAGTATAAACTTCATTCATACCATAAATTCACTTAAATGCACACATATTTTTATCATTTTCATGGTAAATATAATACAATATCACATTTTAATATATACAATTATACTCCATTAATTTCAAATAAACTCACATACACTTATTTTTCATTCTTTATTCATTTTATGACATTAATTCTTAATAAATAATCAAATTACACATCATTTAAAACATGATCACCATTCGGCCAAGTTAAATTTCATTCACTACAATTTATTCTTTACACATTAAGCACTCATTTAGCTATTTTACATGATAAATTACTTTGACATACTTCATTTTAGTATTTTATCATAAAACATACATGATTACCATGTTAAATACCATTCGGCCTAATCATTGCTTCCACATTAACTTCACTTTTTCTTGCTTTAACCATTTGTTTAATTAGATACCATTTTAAGCATTATCTAAACATCATTTATAAGCCATAACAAGCTAGTATACATAAAGCAAACCTAGGTATACCATTCAGCCCAAGTGTGAACACTCCACCAAAGTTTTATCCTTTAAATCTAAGCATTCAAAACATCATTATTAACCTTCCTAAATATGGGTATAAGTTTAGATTCAAATATACATGCATATTTCACATACTTTATATTTAGACAACTGTAAATTATACTTTTTCAATGGAAAAAGGAGGATATTGTATCCACTAACCTTATTTTCTTGTTCTCCAAATCTTAAACATCCTTCCATAGCCATGGCTCCTTAAAACACCACTATTTTCCTTATGCTCCAATAGTGGCCGAATATAAACATCAAAGAAATCACCATAAATTTGCTTCCTTTATGCAATAAAATTACATAAACTTACTCTACACATCCAAAAATACCTATTAGAACCTTTAAACCAATTACAAAATATCAAATTTACATACCTCAATTTGACACATAAACTTTTTAACTTATTTTCTTCCACTTCTAGCACTCCAAATGCACTCTAATAACCATCACCAGATTTTAGAGAGGTTTGATTTTGTTTAGCAAGCTTATATGTGAGGAGAGATTTGAAGAGAAATGAACAAAATGGAGGAAGAATGAAGAAACATCAATTTGGCCAAAGGAAGGAGGAGTAAGGCAGTTTCTCTAGGGATTTCTCTAGAAAAATCTGGTCTTAGGGGCTTTATATAGGCTGAATTTGAATCAAATCGGTCCAACCTAAGTGGTCCAACCAGTTTGAACAAAAATTTTAATTTTTAGGC
This sequence comes from Excoecaria cochinchinensis, assembly GCA_947683425.1. NCBI lineage: Eukaryota > Viridiplantae > Streptophyta > Magnoliopsida > Malpighiales > Euphorbiaceae > Excoecaria > Excoecaria cochinchinensis. Next base: position 4,313,860 of record CANTUQ010000018.1, read on the forward strand.
CAAATCCCACTGTTCTATGGTAACTATAATTTTCTCAACTTATTTTCAGTTCCAGGTAATCCCATCATTCTTAGAATATGTAAAATAGCCTCCCTACAAAATTTGAGCTCAATCGGAGTCCATTTGGGGCTCGGTTCACTTAAATCGGTTCGATTCAACCTTGTTTGGTTCTGCCGTAATTCACTAATATAATACTGTCAAAAATTCCTAAAAATTATTTTAAGCCATTATATAACCAACAATATACCCTTTAGATCTCAATTACTATTTTAAAAATTAAGTCAAAGTTCAGTCAACCCTAGTTACTATTGAACCGAACTAGAGGCAAACTTCAGCTTGACTTTCGGGGACCCAAATGACGTCATTTTCACTCCAAATTTTACCACTAGACTTCTGATAGTCAATAGATCAAAATTGCCACATAAAAACTTTTTGGTAACTGCTGTCAGTTTTCAACTATATGACTACCCCGAGGTCACCCATCTTAGGATTGCTATGCCTCGAGCACACTTAACTCTTTAACTCTTCTATAGTTAAAGGTACTCAAGCCATCACTCTATACCGGAATTACATTACAGACTCTATAGGATTCACTAAATGCTACTAAACTAGTATTTGGGCAATTATAATATTGGGGGCAATCAGGTAAGTTTCTTTATCATAAAATGTAAAGGTTGGAAAAAACACTTAAAATGTAAGGTTCACCTAAGTGCAGATTCAAGATCCATCCAAAAATTGTAAAAATGCAAAATGCACCCGAAGTGTAAATTCACATGAAAAAAAAATCTCAGTTGTAAAGATTGAAAAGAAATCCGAGACTTTTTTTTTTAAAAAAAAAATCACAAAAAATTAGAACCAAAATCCTCTTAAGAAACACTGAAAATTCTAAAATCTATCCCCCTACAGGCAAGTATCGAAACACCAAATCTAATTTTCTCTCAGGAGCCCCAGTTCCAATTTCCTCTCTATAGGCTCAAATCTAATTTTTCTCTAAGGAGGCTCAAATATAATTTTTCTCTGAGAAGGCACAAATCCAATTTTCTCTCAGGAGGCTCAAAATCTAAGCCTGTCAGGGAGCATAAATTTTCAAAGTCTCCCTGCGAGCACAAAGCCCTCTTAAGAGGCATACAGGTTTTTTGAATAAGGGGGCTCCGGTCGGAGATGATAGAGGGATCCGTATCTGGTATATCACAGTCGGTACGGGATCTCTAAGAGGATGATATCCGCACTTTGCAAGAGAATGGTATCTGCACTTAATAAGTCCAGAAAATGACTCATCACAATCAAGAGGGTGATATCCGCACTTTGGAAAGTCTAGAAAATGACTCGGTGCAATTAAGAGGATGATATACTTTGGAAGTCTAGAAAATAACTCGGTGCAATCAAGAGGATGATATTCGCACTTTGGAAGTCTAGAAAATGACCCGGTGCAATCCAAGTGGAATATTCATATTCCGCAAACCGTTCTCCAGGGAACAACCAACTGTCCTTCAGGGGACAATCGTCTGACATTGACCCCAACGGGTACGTACTACTATAGGTGCGCATCTCTTTCCTATGCCCTGCACATTTATTTTGCCCATTTTTGTAGGAAAAGAGGTTCAGGATATGCTCACAACTCAACGACAATAATCACATGCCATGCAGACCCGATGTTGGTTAGCAAGGATATGTCGTGCAGGCCCGATGGTGGTGAGCAAGACAAATGCAGTATACCAAATGAGTTATAGTAGAATACGCTCACAACTCAATAACAACAATCACATGCCATTTAGACCCGATGGTGGCTAGCAAGGATATACCGTGCAGGCTCGATGGTGGTCAGCAAGACAAATGTGGTATGTCAAATGAGTTATAGTAGAATACGCTCACAACTCAACGACGATGATCATATGCCCTGCAGACTAGATGGCGCAAGCATGTGCCATGCAGACCCGAGGATGTCAAAAAAATAACTGCAGTACATCAAAGGAGTCGTAGTAGAATATGCTACAACTCAATGGCGACGATCATATGCCATGCAGATCGGATGGTGGTTAGCAAGCATATGCCGTGCAGGCCCGATGGTGGTCAGCAAAACAATTGCAGTACATCAAACGAGTTGTGGTAGAATACGCTTATAGCTCAACGACAGCGATCATATGCCATGCAAATCGGATGGTGGTTAGCAAGCATGTGCCACGTAGCCCCAATGATGGTTAGCAAAACGATTGTAGTATGTTAAATGGGCTGTAGTAGAATACGCTACAACTCAGCGGCGACAAGCCACGATCTTCAACACAACAAAAAGGTAAGGACTACCTCAAGTACGCGTTTATTCCCTTTTTCTCTGAATTTTGGCTCATCTAGACACTAGTGCACTAACTTTCCCAAAATTGGGGGCAACTGTAGACACCAGGTCATGAGATAGCGCAGATCAGGGTTATCCAATGATAAAATTAACGCCTATTCACAGGCAAAAAGGTTGGAAGTGATGATTTCCTTATCAAATTTGCTTTTTAGAAATAAAAAAAATAAAAACAATAAAAAAGGAAGTTGAAAATTATAGTGTTATAGTCAAACTTGCATTTTAAAAATTCTTAAAAACAAATCGGACATTTTCGGCTGCCAGAGCGCAAGGAAAGGCCTCCCTTACGTGCTTGGTGAGCGCCAACGTGCGCGCTGGTGCCGGGGTGAGCGCTCCCTCTTGCAATGCACACAGGGTGCATGGGTGTTGCTTGCCCACGTACGCCCTTCGCTGCGAGCGCGTAGGCAGTCCGTCGGTCGCTTGTGACGGGCGTCGGTCGCCCCCAATATGCCAAATATGTGTTTTTCCACCGAAAATGCGATTTTTGCATAAAATTTGATTTTTTAATAATTTTTTATGGGATTTTTAAAGATAAATCTAATTTTTGAATCTAAATGGAGTAGAATTTGATAAAAATACAATATGTTTCCCTTATTTAAGTATATTTTCTCTAAAAATCATATAAATGGAAAAAGAAAAAAAGAGAAAGGGAGGAGACTTTCTTTTAGGTTAAAAATTTTATTTTTCTTTCCACTTCTTCTTCAAGAGAGTTTTTTTTTCCTAGACCTTTTTAGTTCTTATTCTTAAAAGAAATTTCTTAAGGTTTTAAAAATCAATTCTTAATCAATAATCTTTCTTGAGACAAAAAATATAATTTTCTGTTCTTGAAATTTTTTATTTTCTTCCATTATTTTTTTAGCAATTTTTTTTTCTTGGAATAAAACACCAACTTTTGTTATTTTTAATTCTAATTTTATGGATCAAAATAAGGAAATAAATCATATTTTTTTCTCCACTGAATTTGAATTTTGAGGGTAAATATTCTGAGATCGATCACTCATTTTATTTTCTTTTATTTATTTTTATTCATAGTCAATTAGTCACCGTGTAGATATTTAGATCTATTGTGTATTTATTTATTTTATTTGATTTTAGTCATAGATTTAACATTCTTTAACATTTTTTCTATTCTTTTTTATTTATTTGATTGTTCATTCTTCTTTTATTTATTTATTATTAATATTATTATTATTAGTATTATTATTATTATTATTATTGTAACACCCCGTTCTCTTCCTAATAGTTTGAGCCATGATTGCTATGTGTATATGTGCATGTGTGAGTGTTTTGGCATGTATTAAGGGTATTTTGGGCAAAATGCATGTTTTGTGAGCTTTATTAGAGTGTGGGTGCATATATATTAGTAGGGTTTGTGTGTGTTAGTCAATTAGTCACCATGTAGACATTTAGATCTGTTGTGTATTTATTTATTTTATGTGATCTTAGTCATAGATTTAACATTTTTTCTATTCTTTTTTATTTATTTGATTGTTCATTCTTCTTTTATTTATTATTATTATTATTATTATTATTATTATTATTATTATTATTATTGTAACACCCCGTTCTCCTACTAGTAGTTTGAGCCATGATTGTTATGTGTATTTGTGCATGTGTGAGTGTTTTGGCATGTATTAAGGGTATTTTGGGCAAAATGCATGTTTTGTGAGCTTTATTAGAGTGTGGGTGCATATATATTAGTAGGATTTGTGTGTGTTGGGTTGTGTTAGTGTTTGCATGTTCACATGTTAGTAGCGTGTGAATTATGAGGGTTAGTCTTGTGATATTGTCTTGCATGAGTGTAGGGTGTGAGTGATCAAGTTCCACCAGCCATAGGGTGACATGTGGCTAGAGCTTTTAAAATGAGGTATAAATAGAAGAGAGAGAGAAAATGGGGCAGCCATTTTACTGCTTTTTCTCCCGTTTTCTTCCTTCTCTTTATATCTTCTTCCTCTTTTCTCTTCATTTGTGTGCCCTAGCTTGGATCCAAGTGTTTTGTGGTGGAGATTGATCATTCCTTGAGTTTTGATTGGTAAGTCTTTCATGGGTTTTTTCTTCTTCTTCTTCTTGATTTTGGTTAGAATGTGTTTTAATTTAGGTTTTGTGTTTGTATGATTTTAGGTGTTGTTGTTAGTTGAGCCTCCTCGTGATCCCAAGGAAAAGGAGAAGGTTAGTGGGAGTGGTGCTCATTGATTTGGAGCATAGGAATTACAGGTTTGGGAATTTGATTGATTTTGATGTACATTTGTGATTTGTAACTTTGCATGAGATTTTTTGAAATTTGATGTTTGATGAGGCTTATTATAGTGCTAATGTTATGGGTATTCGATTGATTTAAGTTATATACATGAATGTTGAAGTATTGAAGTGAATTTGAAGTTTGATGAACTTTTACTAAAATTTCTGGGTTTGTGTTCTTGAGAAGCTTGATTATGTTAATGCATGATCTTGATTGTGATAATTATTAGAAAGGTTGTGTTTTATGTTGTTTGTGATGCATGGAAGGTTTATTTGAAGGTAAGATGAAGTTTGGTTTAATTTGGGTAAAAATGGGTTTGATTTTGGAAGTCTGGATTTTTCCTGCGTTTGGCTGGAAAATGGAAGTCGCGATGTGGTCACGAGCGTGATAGAATGGGGAATTCCAATTTTTCACGATAGTTGCTTTGTTGATTGTGGGCGTCCGACTCATGAATTGGCAGCACGACTTGTGAAGCTTTGGCATGCGCGAGTGGTGCAGCAAATCATGCGTCGGAAGGGGAGACTGAGAGATTCATGAGTCGTGAACCATGTTCACGAGTCTTGAACAAGGTTCACGAGTCATGAACAAGGTTCACGAGTCGTGAACAACCTTCACAAGTCGTGAAGGTTGTTCAGGACTCGTGCTGGCACAGCATGACTCGCACGCCTTTGCCCCTTCCCTCGCGCAGGCCATCTGGCCACTGTCGCGAGTGCGACACTGGTCGCGATCGCGACAGTGACCCCTTTATGCCCTATTTTTTTGATTTTGCCCCTTTCTTCTAAAATGAATTTTGTATCTTTTCTTCGTGGATTTTTGCCACTGTATGGGAATAAATATGCTTATATATGTACGATATTATGATTTCTTTATGATAAATTATATGTTATGCTTTGAGCATTATTTGTATTATGCATGACCTGCAAGAGTCAGTCTAGTGGATAGTTAGAAATGCCTAAAAGAGTTCTATAGCTGCAGCCCTCAGTTCTGTTCTGGACCCTGATCAGGTCCCTGTTTGGTTCCTCACAAACTTTAATGTGTTTGGATCTTATTTAAGATCCCCTTCATAAAATGTTTTGAAATGAGAAAAATATGATGTTGATTTTTGATTCGTACCCATAAGGTACCGCCATGTGTTCACTTGTTATCCACTACTGTGAGTCAGCAGGTGTTGTGATTTGTTCTGTTATGCTTATAAGAATGTGAATCCGAATGATTATGATTACAAGTTTATGAATCTGAATGACTCTATTTATGAGCATATGAATCAGTTAGCATATGAATGTGATTATGAACCTTTGAATGGTTATGAATGTGATTCATTTATGATTATGCCTTATGTTTATCAGCATATGCCATTATGAATGTGTTTTGCCTCGATGACCACTGTGAATGGCCGTCAATATTATTGTTGTTTGTTTCCCCACTAAGCGTTATCGCTTAGCACGGTGTTTCACCCATGCAGGTGCGGAAGGTGTATAGCTTTTGGGAGAGTCACCGCCAGTCAAGCCAACACAGTGGGATTGTTGATAGGACTTAGCTTCTTTTTATATTATGGTTATTTTGTAATAGTGAACTCTCTTTGTATTTAGTCTTTTGTTCAGCTTTCGCTTTGTATCTATGAAAGTTATAATTATGTTGGTATCAAAACAGTTATGTATTGAATATTATTGTTGCATCAATGAATGACCAGTTTGGTTTAAAGTTTTAATTTTTGCTATTTATATGTATGTTTATATTATATGAATGAATGTTTTGTACCGATCTTTTTGGTAACACCCCTACTCATACGGGTTCTCACTCCCTTGCGGATGGGTTCTCCTACGTATGGGAAGGGGGTGTTACAGTTTTTGGTATCAGAGCCCCGGTTGAGGCATTTTTTGGGTGATTGTTGTGTATAGATATATGATTAGGACTGTGTTGGCTAATGCGAAGTGTTTATTTTAGATGGATTCTGATTCCGTTCATGGGTCACTTGAGGGGTCCGCTGAGAGTGTGAATCCTCAAGCGGTAGATCCTTCAGTGTCTATTTTAGCTCAAACACTTAGGGTTCAGCCTGAAGCTGCAGCCATGCCCTTCGAGGCAATGTTGAAGATTTCTGAGGACATGGCTCGAGTCTTGGATAGGGTGACCGCTCCGAGAGCCCCACTAAAGAGCATGAGGAGAGCTGGTGCAGAGGATTTCTATGGGACCAGTCTGGATGAGTCTGAGCTTTCTGAGAAATGGATTGAGAAAGTGGAGCGAGTGTTTGAGGAGACTAGGTGTCCTCCAGACAAGCAAGTAGAGAGTGTTGTGGCATTGCTTCAGGGATCCTCCTACGATTGGTGGAAGTTGGTCGGTAGGCATCCCCAGTTGCCTGACCCGGTTACTTGGGAGTTCTTCGAGAGGGAGTTTACAAATAAGTTTGTGACTAGGGAGTATAAGGATGCTAAGTGGGCATAGTTCTTGAGTTTGAAGTAGAGGGCTATGTCAATATTAGAGTTTGAGAAACAATTCAACAGTTTTGCCAAGTATGCTCCAGAAGGTGTTCTGACTGAAGAGTTTTGATGTCAGCATTCTGAGGCCGATTTAAATGAGTCTTTGCGGGCTATGATTATTTCTCTGATGAGCACTCCGGGTATTGGGTACTACCAGATAGTGCAAGTAGCAGTGCGGGTAGAGAGATCTAAATTAGTTTTGAGAGAGAGTGCTCCGAGAAGGAATCCCCCTTGTGGTGGATCGTTATCATCTTCGGGTAAGAGGTCTAGGAATCCGCATGATGAGTCTTCTTCAGGTCCAGCTTCGAGAGGCAGAAGGCAAGGTTCTGCCATGGGTTCTAGTGCAGGCAGAAGTGGTTTTGGTATTAGTACTGATGTTTTGCCTGAGTGTTCTCACTGCAGTAAGCACCATCGGGGTGAGTGTAGGTGGCTCACGGGTTGTTGTTTCCGATGTGGGAGCACTGATCACTACTTGGCCAATTGTCCGAGGTTTAGTGAGGCTTCTGGTGATCAGCGTGAGGCTAGCAAAGTTGGATCTAATGCTCTGCAAGCTAGTCATGGTAGAGGCCGAGGTGGTCGGTATAGAGAAGGAGCTCTATCAGAGTCAGTTGATCGTCCTTTGACGGTTCCTGTTACAGCATATGCCATGAGAGCTCAGAATGAGCAAGATGCCCCGGATGTGATTGCTGGTAAGTTCCTACTCTTTGACACTGAGTTATATGCTCTAATTGACCCTGGTTCCACACACTCATATTTGTGCACGAGTAAATTGTTTGATAAGTTACATGATGTTGATCAGTTAGATTATGAGGTTTGTGTGACCAGTCCTTTAGGGCATAGTGTTAATGTGAGTAGAGTGCGTAGGAATTGTCCTCTTTTGGTTCAGGGTGTTGAGTTTTCTGCGGATTTGATCGAGTTGCCATTTCGCGAGTTTGATTTGATATTGGGTATGGATTGGTTGAGTAAGCATAGGGCTGTAGTGGATTGTCATAGAAAGGTGGTTGTGTTGCGAGATAGAGATCAGTCTTCTGTAGTGGTTAAAGGTTTGGGTTCGAGTTCTTTGAGTAATGTGATTTTTGCCATGCAAGCAAAAAGGTTTATGAGGAAAGGATGTGAGGCATTTTTAGCAGTTGTGTTGGATTCAAAGCGTGATCAGGTTGAGATTGAGGATATCCCAGTTGTTAGGGAGTTTGGTGATGTGTTTCTGAATGAATTGCCTGGATTGCCTCCCGAGAGAGAAGTGGAGTTATCCATACAGATTTTGCTGGGTACTTTGCCCATTTCGAAAGCACCTTATCGGATGGCTCTTGTAGAGTTGAGGGAACTTAAGACTCAGCTATAAGAGTTATTGGATAAGGGGTTTATTCAACCCAGCATATCTCCATGGGGAGCCCCGTTTTTATTTGTCAAGAAGAAAGATGGCTACTTGAGGATGTGTACCGATTATAGGCAAATTAACAAGGTCACAGTGAAGAACAAGTACCCCTTGCCTAGAGTCGAGGATTTGTTTGATCAACTTAGAGGTGCAAGTGTCTTCTCCAAGATTGATCTTCGGTCGGGTTACTATCAGCTTCGAGTTCAGGATGCAGATGTGAATAAGACTGCATTTCGGACGCGGTATGGCCATTATGAGTTCCTTGTGATGCCGTTTGGTTTGACCAATGTGCCTGCGGCTTTTATGGATTTGATGAACTGAGTGTGTAGGCCATAACTTGATCGATTTGTAGTAGTGTTTATAGACGATATTTTGGTCTACTCGAAGGATGAGAATGAGCATGAAGGGCATCTTTGGTTAGTGTTGCAAGTTTTGAGGGAACACCGTTTGTTTGTGAAGCTCAATACATGTGATTTTTGGCTTCGGGAAGTGTCTTTCTTGGGTCACATTGTGTCAACTAAGGGTATTCAAGTGGATCTAGCTAAGATTACGGCGATTGTGGATTGGAAAGCGCCTAGGAATGTTCTTGAAGTGAGAAGCTTCCTTGGTTTGGCAGGCTACTACCGTCGATTTGTGAAGGATTTTTCAGTTATTGCTGTTCCTATGACCAGATTATTGAGGAAAGAAGCCAGATTTGAATGGTCGGATAAGTGCCAGCTGTGATTTGAGAGGTTGAAGAGTTTGTTAGTTGAAGCTCCTGTACTGACTCAACCCACCTCGTGTAAAGAGTTTGTAATGTACAGTGATGCTTCGGGTATTGGACTCGGATGTGTATTGATACAAGAGGGTAAAGTAGTGGCTTATGCGTCGCGTCAGTTGAAGCCTCATGAGAAGAACTATCCGACGCATGATTTGGAATTGGCGGCTGTGATCTTTGCTTTGAAGATGTGATGGCATTATCTGTATGGGGAGAAGTGTAGGATTTTCACGGATCAGAAGAGTTTGAAATATCTCCTCACGCAAAAAGAGTTGAACATGAGACAGCGTCGATAGTTAGAGTTGTTCAAGGACTATGACTGCATTGTGGATTACCATCCGGGTAAAGCCAATGTGGTTGCGGATGCTTTGAGTAGGAAGTCGGTTTCAACTTTATTTTTGAGGCGGTTCAGATGGAGATTTGATTCAGATGGGGCTTTGGTTGCCCAATTGAGAGTGAATCCGACCTTGAGACAGTTAATTGTGGACGCTCAGAAGGATGATGTGAAATTGCAGCGGGTTTTGCAAGAGGTTCAGTAGGGTAAGCAGTCTGAGTTTTCGGTTTTGGATGGGGTGCTTATGTATAGGGATCATTTGTGTGTGCTCGAAAGTGATGAGTTAAGGAAGAAGTTTTTGAGTGAGGCACACACTACGGTCTTTACTATGCATCCTGGTAGTGAGAAGATGTATCGGGATATGAAGCAGTTTTACTGGTGGTCTGGGATGAAGAGAGATATTGTGGAATTCGTAGCGAAGTGTTTGATGTGTCAGTAGGTAAAGGCTCAGCATCAAATCCCCTCGTGATTGCTCACTCCTTTGTCTGTTCCTCAGTGGAAATGGGATGACATCGCTATGAATTTTGTGTCGGGTTTGCCAGTGACTCAGAGGAAATATGAATCAATGTGGGTTGTTATGGATTGGCTTACGAAGTTAGCTCATTTTGTGCCGATTAGAGTGGACTACTCGATGGATAAGTTGGCCAGTTATAGACACCGGGTCCCGAGGCGGTCCAAGATCTGGATTGCCCGATGATGAAAATGATATTTATCATAAGTAGAGGTGTCAATAATGATGTTTTCCTTGTCGAAAGTCTCCTTTGCTCTTCTAAAAATTTTTAATTCAAAAATTTACATTTTTACTCTTATTTTTTATTCCTTCTTATTTTTATTTTTATTTTTATTTTTTATTTTTATATTTTCATGTTTTATTTTATTTTATATATTTATTTTTTTTGTGGGCCGCACCCGCGTGGGAGCGGCATGCACCTACGGGAGCAGCGTGTGAATGCGGGAGCTCCCGCGCCAGAGAGGAGCTCCCGCGCTGCCGAGAGGACACGCTTGCTCGGGCGCGCACTGCCGAGGGAGCGCCTGCCCCCTCGGGCGCACGAGCCCTTAGGGGCGCGTCTCGCATGCCCCCTCTCGGGCACGCATCGCCTGGCGCGATTCACACCCATAGGGGCGTGCGTCGTGGGGTCCACACGCGGGCATTTTTGCCCCTTTGCATGCGGTCGCTTTCATCTGCGTTTCCTGGACAAATTACTGTCCGTTTTTTCCATTTCTTTCACAATTTTGTGAAATTTTCGGATCTCGAAAAATGAAAGAGCACTTTATCTCTTCCCATTTTGGGATAAGACAGGGAAACAAAATGAAGATTGGTCTTCATTTGCAAAGGGAGCTGGATATTTTTTCCAAGAAAAAGGGTTGAATTTTCTCTCAACTTTTGGAGCAGCAGAAGGTTTTTGCAAAGCAAAAAATATATTCCGATTTTCTTTTAAAGTCTAGCTTTTTTTCTTCTTCTTTTCTCTTCAAAATATTTTCCATTTGGGGGTTTATTTCAAGCAAGGAAAATCAATTTCCTTTGTTTTGTATTATCCCTCCAAAAGATAGTTTCTCGGGTTTTATTTGTTTAAAACTTGAATTTCTCTTCAAATATTCTTGTTTTTATCACCACAAAAATCGAGAAGGAGGACGGATCAAGGCATCCTATTTTTCGATCTATAAATTCTGAGGGTAAACATTTTTGGACCCGTCCTCATTTATTTTTTGTATATCATTTATTATTGTTAATATTAATATTTTCTGTTATTATTACCATATTTATCATTTGTTCTTTTTAATTTCTATTTATGTCTTTAACTTGATTTCTCTATAGCTTTAAGTTGATTTTTTTTCTTCTATTCCCGTTGCTGTTGTTGTTATTATCACCATTGCCAATATTTTGCTTGTCCTATTATTGCCATTATTCTCCTCATCACTATTATTATTACTATGATGCATCTATTATTTTTATTATTTTTATTATTATTATTATTATTATTATTATTATTATTATTATTATTATTATTATTATTATTATTATTATTATTATTATTATTATCAATGTTACTACTATTATTCTGGCTATTTGTGTTCACTGTTGATGTTTGCATGCTCATTTATTATTATTATTATTAGTATTATTATTATTATTTGAGGGTATTATCATTATCATTATTATTATCTTATGTTTATTTTCTTATATTATTATTATTATTATTATTATTATTATTATTATTATTATTATTATTATTATTATTATTATTATTATTATTATTATTATTATTGTGTTAATGCTATTGTTATGATTATTATTGTGACTATTATTATTGTGTCACATTATTATTGTCATTTATTGTTATTATTAATATTATTATTTCATGTTTGTTTTACTCTGTTGATATCATTATTATGTTATTGTCATCATGATTGTATTGTTTCCCCTCTTCGCCATGATTTTTATTTTTGGCATGACTTGTGTTAATTTATTTGCATGTAAATATTTGTACATTAAATTAACATGTCTTATATTTATTCCGCATTCGTTTGATTCATTCGCTTGAAATTGTTATTAATATTTTTTAAATATTATTTTATGTCCGATATTAAAATTTGAGTTGCATTATTTGAGCATTCCCGCGACTATGCGGAGGGGGTCGTAGCGCGTGGGAGGCTATGTCATTTGGTAAGACTTTTCCTATCCCTTCATGTGTTTATGTTTGCTTGTAAATAAATATTTTATTTATGCACGCGTGAGATAAAAAAGTCACAAAAATATTTTTATAATTAAATTAGAGTTTTACTAATAAATTTGGGACCAATGTCCCTCTTTTTAGCCAAGGAATGTAAAATGACACAATAAAACGAAGAGTTAAATTTTCTCTAAAAATGAGATCACTCATCCCGATTTTTTCAAACTAGTAATCAATTAACTTTTCGATCCCTCTTCCAAATAAGCGCGAAGGAACCAATGTTCTTAAACCAAACAAATGCCTTTTATGTTTGACTTTACTTGTTTGTTTTAAATTTATATTCATGTATTTTGTTTTGGGCCATTGTAATTAATTTTGGGGCGACATTATTTAATTTCCATTTGGAATTGTATTCCGTCCCAATTTACATTTTTAATCTTCTTTTATCGGGGTTGTATTTCGCCCCAATTTCCTTTGTAATTGTGTGCTTGATGTGTTTACTACTTTCCTTTATTGCTTTATTTATTGCTTTTGAGTGCTTGTAGTGCGCTTTAATTACATGCATAAATCGTGTGAGATAAGAGATAGAATTTTAGGAAGTTAAAAACTCACTTATAATTAACCAAAGCATAAATAAGAGTGGAGTTCTAAACATCAATCTCTGGTCTAGACCAATAAGAGGTTAGAGACCTTTCCCAATTTCTCGTAAATTGGGTGGCGACTCCAAAATACCTCAAAGGTGCCTAAAGGCGCCATGAGGATAGATGATCCTTTCCAATGTTCTATTGGGAAGGAGGCATCCAAAATGTCTCATGGCACCCAAGATCAAAAACCGCGAACCAATCCCTCGAATCCTAAAAGCGGGTTCGCATGAGGGCCTTTGCTAGGTTCGGCCCGCGTCACACCAGTGTGTATGTGGATGAGGTGGTTCGACTATATGGTGTGCCATTATCGATAGTGTCAGATCGGAATTCAAGGTTCACATCTAAGTTCTAGAAGGAATTGCAGAGAGCTTTGGGTACCAAGTTGAATTTTAGTACAACATTTCATCCTTAGACAGATGGTTAGTCCGAGCGAGTTATCCAGATTTTAGAGGATATGCTTCGGGCTTGTACTTTGGATTTTTCTGGCAGTTGGGATAAGTATGTGCCGCTTATGGAGTTTACCTACAACAATAGTTTTAAGTCCAGCATAGGGATGTCACCGTTTGAGGCTTTGTATGGTTGACCATGTAGGACTCCGATTTATTGGACAGAGTTGATCAAGTGATCATTTATTGGGGCAGAGATGATTAGGGATACCGAAGAGAAGATCAGAGTTGTGCAACGAAATCTGAAGGTGGCTAAGGATAGACAGAGATCCTATGCCAATTTGAAGAGAAAGGATATTCGGTTTGAAGTTGGGGATAAAGTTTTCCTTAAGGTTTCACCTTGGAGGAAAGTATTGCGGTTTGGCAAGAAAGGTAAACTTAGTCCTCGGTTAATTGGGCCTTTCGAGATTTTGGAGAGAGTTGGTCCGGTAGCCTATAGGCTGGCTTTACCGATTGAGTTGGCTAAGATGAATGACATCTTCCATGTCTCCATGCTTCGTCGGTATAGATCGGATCCGTCACATGTGTTGTCAGTTCAAGACGTTCGGATTCAGTCGAATTACTCCTATAATAAGGAGTCGAAGGCTATTTTAGCTCAGGAAGTGAGATAGTTGAGAAGCAAGTAAGTCCCTCTGGTTAAGGTTCTTTGGCAACATCACGGAGTCGAGGAAGCGACTTGAGAACCAGAGGCAACAATGAGGATTCAGTATCCACAGTTGTTCAGTTCAGGTGAGAATTTCGAGGACAAAATTCTTGTTAGTAGGGGAGAGTTGTAACACCCCGTTCTCCCCCTAGTAGTTTGAGCCATGATTGCCATATGTATGTGTGCATGTGTGAGTGTTTTGGCATGTGTTAAGGGTATTTTTTGCAAAATGCATGTTTTATGAGCTTTATTAGAGTGTGGGTGCATATATGTTAATAAGGTGTGTGTGTATTGGGTTGTGTTAGTGTGTGCATGTTCATATGGTAGTAGTGTGTGAATTATGAGGGTTAGTCTTGTGTTTATTGTCTTGCATGAGTGTAGGGTGTGAGTGGTCAAGTTCCACCAACCATAGGGTGACATGTGGCTAGAGCTTTTGAAAGGAGGTATAATAGAAGAGAGAGAAAATGGGACAGCCATTTTACTGCTTCTTCTCCCGTTTCTCTTCTTCCTCTTTTCTCTTCATTTGTGTGCCCTAGCTTGGATCCAAATGTTTTGTGGTGGAGATTGATCATTCCTTGAGTTTTGATTGGTAAGTCTTTCATGGGTTTCTTCTTCTTCTTCTTCTTCTTCTTCTTCTTCTTCTTCTTTTTGTTCTTAATTTTTGTTAGAATGTGTTTTAATTTAGATTTTGTGTTTGTATGATTTTGGGTGTTCTTTTTAGTTGAGCCTCCTCGTGATCCCAAGGGAAAGGAGGAGGCTAATGGGAGTGGTGCTCATTGATTTGGAGCATAGGAATTACAGGTTTGGGAATTTGATTAATTTTAATGTACATTTGTGATTTGTGCCTTTGCATGAGATTTCTGGAAATTTGATGTTTGATGAGGCTTATTATAGTGCTAATGTTATGGGTATTCGATTGATTTAAGTTTTATGCATGAATGTTGAAGTATTGAAGTGAATTTGAAGTTTGATGAACTTTTACTGAAATTTATGGGTTTGTGTTCTTTAGAAGCTTGATTATGTTAATGCATGATCTTGATTGTGATAATTATTAGAAACATTGTGTTTTATGTTATTTGTGATGCATGAAAGGTTTATTTGAAGGCAAGATGAAGTTTGGTTTCATTTTGGAAGTCTGGGTTTTTCCTGTGTTTGGCTGAAAAATGGAAGTCGTGATGCTGTCGCGAGCGCGACATCCTCGCGAGCACGACAGAATGGTGAATTCCAATTTTTCACTATAGTTACTTTGTTGATTGTGAGGCGTCCAACTCGTCAATTGGCAGCACGACTCGTGAAGCTTTGGCATGCGCGAGTTGTGCAGCAAATCAAGCGTCAAGAGGGGAGACTGAGTGATTCACGAGACGTGAACTACGTTCACGAGTCGTGAACCATGTTGACAAGTCGTGAACAAGGTTCACGAGTCGTGAACCACTATGTTCACGAGTCGTGAACAACCTTCACGAGTCCTGAAGGTTGTTCAGGACTCGTGCTGGCACAGCACGACTCGCACTCCTTTGCCCCTTCCCTCGCACAGGCCATCCGGCCACTGTCGCGAGCGCGACACTAACCGCTTTATGCCCCGTTTTTCCGATTTTGCCCTTTTCTTCTAAAATGAATTTTGTATCATTTCTTCGTGGATTTTTGCCACTGTATGGGAATAAATATGCTTATATATGTATGATATTATGATTTTTTTATGATAAATTATATGTTATGCTTTGAGCATTATTTGTATTATGCATGACCTGCAAGAGTCAGTCTAGTGGATAGTTAGGCATGCCTAAAAGAGTTCTATAGCTGCAGCCCTCAGTTTTGTTCTGGACCCTGATCATGTCCCTATTTAGTTCCTCGTGAACTTTAATGTATTTGGATCTTGTTTAAGATCCCCTTTGTAAAATGTTTTGAAATGAGAAAAACATGATGTTGATTTTTGATTCGTACCCGTAAGGTACCGCAATGCGTTCGTTTCGCACTCGTAAGGTACTGCCATGTGTTCACTCGTTATCCACTACGTGAGTCAGCAGGTGTTGTGATTTGTTCTGTTATGCTTATAAGAATGTGAATCCGAATGATTATGATTATAAGTTTGTGAATCTGAATGACTCTATTTATGAGCATATGAATCAGTTAGCATATGAATGTGATTATGAACCTTTGAATGGTTATGAATGTGATTCGTCTATGATTATGCCTTATGTTTATCAGCATATGCCATTATGAATGTGTTTTTCCTCGATGACCATTGTGAATGGCCATCCATATTATTGTTGTTTGTTTTCCCACTAAGCGTTATCGCTTAGCACGGTGTTTCACCCGTGCAGGTGCAGAAGGTGTATAGCTTTTGGGAGAGTCACCGCCAGTCAAACCAACACAGTGGGATTGTTGATAGGACTTAGCTTCTTTTTGTATTATGATTATTTTGTAATAGTGAACTCTCTTTGTATTTAGTCTTTTGTTCAGCTTCCACTTTGTATCTCTGAAAGTTGTAATTATGTTGGTATCAGAACAGTTATGTATTGAATATTATTATTCCATCAATGAATGATCAGTTTGGTTTTAAGTTTTAATTTCCGCTATTTATGTGTATATTTATATTATGTGAATGAATGTTTTGTACCGATCTATTTGGTGACACCCTTGCCCATACGGGTTCTCACTCCCTTGCGGATGGGTTCTCCTACATACGGGAAGGGGGTGTTACAATTATTATTATTATTATTATTATTATTATTATTATTATTATTATTATTTATGTCTTTATGTATTAATTTGTTAATATGTTAATTAATTTGTTTCATCATATCATTTAATTTATTTGTCATTCATAATGCATATTTTATTTATTTTAATTGATTTTTTTGATTTAATTACTAACATTAATTTAATTTGTGTTTGTTTTTTATTCCAATATCTGTTTTCCTTGTTTGGGCGTTATCATGAGCAAATGGGGAGATTCAGGAGACTTGTTTGGCTTTAACTTGTTATTTTTATTATTTATTTTATTTTCTTTATTTTGGCTTTTTATTTATTCTGTCAATGTAATTTGTAATAAAATTATTTATTTTATGCACCTTTAAAAGAAAATCATAAAAAATATTTTTATTAATAATTGAGTTTTTTTCTAGTAAAAATAGGACCAATGTCCTAGTTTTTCCATCCAAACAAAATCAACACTTCAATGTTATTCTTTTTAAGTATGCATACAAGGACCAATGTCCTCATCCCTAATAAATATCTCGGTTTATGTATGATTTATATGTCTTTTTATTGGGGGTTGTATTCTGCCCCTAGTTTTATTGTAAATAATTGTTCTTTTATCTACTTTATTTTGAGTTTACTTTATTTATAGCTTTTCACTACGTGATTGATTCGCACTTTAATTACTTGAATTAAAATTGATGAGAAAATGAATGAAATTTTAATTGTAAAACTCAATTGTAAATTCAACCAAGGTATGAATAAGAGCGGAGTCCCGAACTCTCTCTAGTCTTAGGCTTTATGAGGTTAGAGGAACCTTTCCAATATTCTATTGGGAAGGGGAATCCAAAATATCTCTTGTTGCCCAAAATAGACTAGCATGCATCATCTAAATAGGTTTCGTGACATTAGATGGACCATTTTCAATGTTTTATGGGAATGGGAATTCCAAAATATCTCTCGTTGCCCAAAATAGACTAATATGCATTGTCTTAGACTTCACGAGATTAGATGAACCATCTCCGATATTTTATTAGAATGGAAATCCAAAATATTTCTCGTTGCCCAAAATAGACTCTCACGCTTTGTCTTAGGCTCAACGAGGCTGGATGATTTTTCCCAATATTTTATTGGGTGGCAACTCCAAAACACCTCTTGTTGCCCAAAATAGACGCCCTTGTAATCTCTTACAAGTCTTACGAACCTTCTCTCGAAATCCCCAAAAGTGGGTTTTCGAGGCCCTAGGGGTTCGGCGCGCGTCATAATACCCATCTAAGAAGTGCTGAGCACAAGTCCTAAAGAATCCCAGAATCTAACTAATGACCTTGGCTAATGTGTGAAGACCTATTTCAGCTCTGAGCTTTAGTGCCTGGAGGCATCCCTAATCCCCGTCAGCTTGGTCTCCATTTGCTCCCTCAACTCTCTGATGGACCCAGATATCACAAGTATAGACGTCTCTAATACCTGTGAGATGCTCAACTCCTGTCTCAACTCCTCTATCTGACTCTCCTAGTGATCTAAATGCTCATCCAGGACTCTATCCCTCTCCTCCATCCGTCGCTCCATGGCGGTAAGGGCCATGGTCATCGCAAAAATGATCTCCTGATGCACCAACTGAGAAGGTGGTGGCGGACTAGGCCGTGACGGCTCTGGCTAGTGCTCTGGTAGCAGAGGAGTTGTAGATATAGATGCCCCTGGGTGGCCCGAAGCTATATGGATGGAATCTCCAAGCCTCGCAAGCCTCAGAGCGCTGGAGTGTGCAACAGGTCATCTAAGTCTATCTCCAAGTCCATGTCAAATGGGGTGTGAGGCTGCTTCTCCTCTAGTTAGGGCTACTGTGGAGGTTGCTACTCCTCTGCTAGAGGTTGCTCCTCCCCCTAGGGCTCTCCTAGAATATCCTTGGCTGGCTAGAGTGGAGGGAGGTGAAAAAGGCAACTGGTCTCTGCCACCATGAGCAATATATACTCCTTAGGATGACCGGGCACCTGTGCTATCATAACCATGGTCTGAGCCGCTGCTGCATCCACATAAATATCCTTGTCTAGTAGAGGACCAAACCTCCTTGGATCAACCCTCAGATCTAATAGCCACCTGGTGATCACACCTCCGGCATATATGGAAGGGGTTGTCCCCCGCACCAACCTCACCAGATTAGCCAGTATCTCATGGCTAATCTTAAGGCACTAGTCTATCACCATCTTCCATAGGCTCTAGATGTCTACCCCGTTGACCGACCCATGGTTGCTTGCTCGGCCCAAATACAAATTGGAAAGCACTTTATGCACATACCTCCTGTGACTAGAGCACGGTGCTCTTCGTCGTATCGTAGTCGTATGGTGCCCCTTGCAGGGTAATGGCTTCCCAGTATTGCCTCCTAATGGCTCTCTATGGTATCACCACGTCCTCATGTTGGAGCCCCATGGCCTATGCAAAAACTTGATGGGTGATACTAAAGTGATCACCTCTGATCAGAAACTGAATGACCCCCTGTAGACACCGAGTCCCAAGACGGTCCAAGATCAGGATTACCCGGTGATAAAAGTGATGCCTATTTACAGGCAAAAATGTCAAAAATGTTGTTTCTCTTGTCGAGACCTTTTTTTATAAAAATAAGAAAATAAATAAATATGTAATAAAAAATATATATATATATTAAAAAAAAAGGTAAGTTTGTGGCCATGTATGGCCTTCAATGGAAAAGCAGCACATGATGTGCGGCCCCCCATGGGAAGACCGCACCTCGTGCCCTTCCGAGGTGCAGCCCTCCACTTACGGGCACTCCCTGCAAAGTCCCTTTCTCACCTGCAAAACACAGTTTTGGGACCGTAAAAAATCAGCTTCTTTCACTTTTTAATGTTTTTTTGGAAAAATAAAATTAGAAAAGTTAGTTTGGTTTTTTTCATTCCAGGAGATGATGAAAATAAAAGGGAAATTGACCTTCATTTCCCAGGGGGGCTGCTTCTTGAGAGGAAAAATAGAGCTTCTTGTTAAGGAAAAAGAGAGGCAAACGAGAGAGCAAAAAAATTAATTCTTCTTCTTCCTTAAATTTGGAGATTTTTGCTAAAAGATTTTGTTCTTGGATTAACCTGAGTGAGGAAAATTAATTTCTTCGACTTGGGGATTCCATTAAAAAATTATTTTTCGATTTTATTTTCTTGAGTCTTTTGTGTTAAAAATTTAAGTGTTCTTAAATATTTTTGGTGTTTATGACTGCAAACTTGACAAGGGGGACGGATTGAGACATCCTATTTTCACTCCACGAATTCTGAAGTTAAACATTCTTGGACCCATTTTTACCACCTTATTTTATTTGCCATTATCTTGTCGATAATACTATTGTCACTATTATTATTTATCGTCCTCATTATTATTATTAAGGTTGTTTAGCCTTCATTGTTAATATCATATTATTGCTTACTTGTTATTCTTGCTACTGTTGTTATTATTATTCCTTTATTATTATTATTATTATTATTATTATTATTATTATTATTATTATTATTATTATTATTATTATTATTATTATTATTATTATTATTATTATTATTGTATTCCTATTATTGTTGCTATTACTTTGTTATTATTATTAATGTCATGATCATTGTACTGTTAATATTATCATTTACTCTTATTATTATTATTATTATTATTATTATTATTTGGTATCCGTTTTAGTGTTACTGTTATTATTATTATTATTATTTATTTTATTATTGCATTATCATCATTATTTTTATTGTTATTATCATTATTATTATTATTGAAGTTGTTGTCATTTTTATATTTTATTAACGTTATTATTTTATCATTATTATTGTCTGTTGCTATCATTTCATTGCTATCGTTATTATATTTTTTATTATATTTTTTGTATGATTAATTCTTTTCCTTCACATGTGAGTTATTTGTATATTAAATTAACATGTCTAACATTTTATTTCATACATATGTGTCAAAGATGTTTTATATTTATCGTGTCTTTACGTTTATTTGGTTAATTTTAGAATTATTAGTAACATTTTTATTGTTATTTTTTATTTTGAGTTTAAATATGATTTGCCTTGTGTGAGCATTTCTATGACCGAACGGAGGGGTCACGATGCGTAAGAGACCGTACCATTTGGGTGAGACCCTACCAACCTTTTACTTGTATGATTGTGCTTTGTTTGTAAATGATATAATTTATTTGATGTAAGTGTAAGATAAAAAAATTACAAAAGTATTTTTATAACTAAATTGGGATTTTATTAATAAATCGGGACCAATTTCCCTCATTTTAGCCAAAGAATGCAGAATGTCACGAATAAACGAAGAGTTAAGTTTTTCTAAAAGTGGGATCACTCATCCCGATTTTCAATCCAACAATCAAAATAACCCTTCGATCACTCTTTAAATGAGCCTAAAAGAACCAATGTTCATAAAATAAATATCTCGATTTATGTATGTCTCTTCTTTGACTTTATTTGTTTGGTTAGTTTTATGTTTTTATATACTTTGTGGGCCTTTGTAATAAATTATTTTTAGGGCAATTTTATTTTAGCTTTCTTGTTCATTTGGGATTGTATTCCGTCTCAATTTTTCATCTTGTAAATGATGTGCTCTGCATGTTTATTGCTTTGTTTATCGCTTTATTTACTGCTTTTTTTTTTACAGATTTCTTTTATCGCTTTCTCTATGATTGTAATGCGCCTTTAAATTAAATGCATTAATCGTGTGAGATAAGAGATAGAATTTTATAAACCTAAAAACTCATTTATAATTAACCAAGGCATAAATAAGAGTGTACTTCTGAACACCTTCTCTGCTTTAGACCGTAGAGGTTATATGACTTTTTTCAATTTCTTATAAATTGGGGGGCGACTCCAAAATACCTCAAAGGTGCCTAAAGGTGTCGTGAGTCTAGATAAACTCCCCAATGTTCTATTGGGTAGGGATTCCAAAATGCCTAATGGTACCCATGATCAAATGACGCGAACTAATCCCTCGAGCCCTAAAAGAGGGCCTTCTCAGTTCAGCACGCGGTATAGTGGCGACTCCACTAGGGACTTTGTGGCTTTGCTCTGAAAGTGCCTTAGTTAAAATTTATAATTTAGTTTTTAAAGCTTAAAATTCCATCTCTCTTATAAAATTGCATTGAGTCATGATAGAGCTTTAGATTTATGCTAGTTGGTCCCCAATCTTACCCCGGTGCATTCTTGAAGCATGACCCTACTTTCACTTATTGTAGGAAAGTGTTAAGGATAATCACCAGTCCAAGCGTAGTACCTTTTGGTATATCAAATGGAGACCCGATCAATCATCGTGCTCGTGATGAGCTAGACCTATTGGTAGAGACCATGCTTGAGTAGCCTTAAAGTAACATCACCTTCACCAAAGCTCATGTAATGGCAATAGATACTTTTGCTAGGTGAAATGAATTGTAATATGATGCTTGTGATGTGGGCTATTACGTATGTAACACCCCAAAATGGCCCTAGTCGGAATTTGCATGCGAAGTCGGGAACGGAAGGGTATTTCGGTAATTTGTGCTTGAGAAAGTTTGGTTAATTAGGACTAAAGTGCAAAGAAAATAATTAATTATTAATATGTTAAGTGAGAAATCATCTAGTGGAACATGTGTATGGTATTTAGGAAGTGATTGGATAGGATTGGGACACTTGGGTTTGTAGGATGATGACAAGTGGTTTATAAGGAATTGTTAGAGTATGCTTGAAGTGTATGGAAGTAGGATGTGAGTGAGCTAAGAAATGATATGGTGTGAGTGGTGTTTGGTGTATTGAAGATATTTATTCAAGAATTGTTTGTGTGTGTATGGTGTATGGTGCAAGGTGGAACAAGTCAAAAGATGGATTAAGGAACCAATAAGAGTAGGACACATGGCTTGTGGTAGGTGTGCATTAAGTGTGAAAAAGAAAAATAAAGTGAAAGAAAAAGAGGAGTCCACCTTTGTTTCCTTTCATCTTCCCGATTTTTCCATTTCCTTTTCTTGTCTTCCCTTTCTTTGCTTAATCTCTTGGTTTAGAATAAATTAGAAGTGATTTAGTGGAGATTGGAAGCAAGATTGTTAAGGTAAGTTGGAGTTTCAGGGTTCCTATGGTTGGGTTCTCCTTTCTCTCTTTTTATTTCTTTTGATTTTGTTTGAATTAGGGTTTTGGGTTAAGAGTAATTCTTGGGTTTTTGATTTGTGTAAGCTTTGGATACCAAGAGGAAGATTAAAGGCAAAGAGAAGGTGGAGGTTTGAAATAGAAGATTGAAGCTTCATTTGAGGTTTGGGAAACTTTATTTTTATATATATGAATTTATATATATATATATATCTATATATATATATATATATTCATGTATGTAATAAGTTTCTTGATTATGTGGTTGTTGATAGATGATGATGGTAGTGAGTGTTGGTTTAATTGCTCAATTGTGCATGTGAGTAGGTTTTTGGGTGAAACTGGGTTGGAATGCACTTGACCTCTCTTCAGTAATTAGGCTGTATTGGGAGTTTTAGAACTCCAAATCATGCGATTCGTGAACCTTTAGAACCATGAATTCCATTACTTTAAAAGTCTTAGAAATAGCCTTGGGCAAATTCTTGCTCTAAGACCCTGAATTTTTGATAATACCATAGGGTTTCTTTTTGTGACGGGTTGTTTGACCAGTATGGGTTGTGGAGTGCATATCTGGAGTTTTAGATGTCTAATATATGTGAAACTTGTTTCATTTGAAAGCTAAGACGTAGGTGAACATTTGTTAAGAAGACCACTTTTCCTAAAAACGAGATTTAGAGGTCGGTTTTCGCGATACTAGTTTATAGTAGAAAGCAGTCCGTTTTGGTAGCTGAGGCGAGCCTCTGTCGCGAGCGCGACAAGGGTCGCGACCTTGCGACAGAAAAATATGTTTTGAGCCTTTTCTTCTTTATTTTTGAGTCTAGGATTGACCCGGATCAATCCCGTATCTTTCCCATCAGTTATTAGGCATGTTTGGGGTAATTAAATGACTATATAAGTAAGTATCGTTGGGAAGAACTTAGGAGTATGATTAAGATTGGTGATTTAGCTAGTAAATAATAGTAGGTATATCTCGTGAAGGATGAGGATTAATATGTGTTGATCTCTTGAGTAACCTAAGCATGATATATCATATGTTTGAATGCATTTAACGTGAGTGCGATTGAGATGATTGATGAATAATGTTGTTATTGTAGATTGTGTAAATGGACATTGTTAGTGGCATGTTTTATTGAAATTATTGATACGAATGTTGGGTTTATGTTGTTAATGATGTGTGGCTTGCTGGAGATGAGGTAAAAGACCTTTGGATATGTTTCGTGTGTTTGTGAGTGAGTCTGAGGAAGGAAAGATCCGGCAGAATTCTGCAGATTTTCGGAATCAGGACTCTGTCGTGATCGCGACACTGTCGCGAGCGCGACAGAGACCGATGATTCTGATGTTGTGCCGTCGCGAGCACGCGACGCTGTCACGAGCCCGCGATAGCACTAGCTTGTCTGCTCTCTGTCGTGAGCGCGACAACCGTTGCGATCGCGACAGAGCACATTGTTGGCCTGTGCTATCGCGAGCACGCGACTTGTCGCGACCCCGCGATAGCAATGTTTGCCCTCTGTCGCGATCGCGACAACATCGCGAGCGCGACAGAGCCGGACCCTTCTCTCATTCCCGCGATCGCGAAGTCCGTCGCGTGCGCGCAGCGAAGAGACTATAGTCTCTGTCGCGAGCGCGACAGGGATCGCGAGCGCGACAGATGTGTTGTGTTGAATGAGTTTTCTTTGGTGATTCAAATGTTTGAATTCCGAACTTGTGATGCCTTTAGGTTTATTCTTTGACTATTTTATGAAGCATGTTAATATAATTGAATGTAATATGCATATCTATACTTATGATCTTTCTCTAAGATTATTATGTTATACTTAAATGTAAATTGCATGATGCATGATTGACTTTATGAACTTATTCATATGTCTCAACTATTGCTGATTGTGTACAATGATATAAAGTATGTGATTTGAAATATGATTTGTATTATGCATGACCTGCGAGAGTCAGTCTAGTGGATAGTTAGGCATGCCTAATAGAGTCTTTGTAGCTGCAGCGCCCTTTGAATGATTTGGACCCTGATCAGGTCCCACGACTGGTTCCTCGCGAACCCCTATCAGTACGGATCCTCGCGATCCTTTTTAATGTGGTTGGATCGGGTTAAGATCCCTCATCAGTAAAATGCTTTTGTGACAAAATAAAATGATTTTCGATTAGTACCCGTAAGGTACTCTCTGGCCGACTTGTACCCGTAAGGTACTAATCAGTTCACTCGTTATCCACTATTATGAGTCAGCAGGTATTTTGATGGTTTGTTTTATTCTGTTTTGAAATAGCCATCAGAATGTGATATCTGAATGAGCAAGAATCAATTTATGTGTATATGAATATGACTACGGGCTTCAGAAGGTAAATCTGTATTTAGTAAACATGACTTTTCAGTTAACATGATTATCCGTACTTGGCATGTGATTTGTTATTAGTTTCTGAATGCTTTGAAATGATTTGATCGATGTATTTATGTATATGAGTTAAGCATGGTTTTATTGTGTACAAGCATGTGAATCAAATCGGTTGTGAGGGTAAGTATATAAGATGTAATCGTACTTTCTGCATGGTTTTGATATGAATGTGAAGTGATGTGATTATGCCTTCAGTCTCCGTTATGGGAGTGTTTACAGCATGATATGCTATGTATTAGAGTTGTGCAGCAGTAGTGTGGTGTTTTGGATGTTTTCTTGGGTATGTGGCTCAGCATGATAACACTGGTGTCGTGTTTTGGGGTTATGACTGTTTTGGCCCATTCCTGATATATGTATATGATTATGTGTTTTGAATATTCGCAATTGCCATTTGAATGTATTTTGCCTCGACGACCATTGTGAATGGCCGTCCATATTATTATGTTTGTTTTCCCCACTAAGCGTTATCGCTTAGCACGGGCTCTTTTCCCCGTGCAGGTGGCAGGTTTTCTTTTGTTCGAGTCGCGCATCTGCAGAGTCGGCCACATAGAAGCTAGAAGTTTTGTATCTTGTTCCGCTTTTGTAATTTAGAATTTTTGTATATCTGTGTTATATGTATAAGTAATAATATGTAAAGAGAACGATGTAATATTTCAGAATCCTATTGTATGATTGTAAAATTGTAGATGTGTATGTTTTCGTTAAAAAAAAAATTGCGCGTTTATGAATATGTATGTTCAGATTTTTGCTCCATAAAAGTTTTAATTCTTTCATAATTATATACGCTTTGTATCGTTCTGTTCGGGAACACACCTACTCGTACGGCTTCCTACTCCCTTGCGGATGGGTTCGCCTACGTATGAGTTGGGGTGTTACAACGTATTAAACAAAATCGAGCAAATTAAGTGGTCCTCTATCAAAGGCTTTCATGCCCCGGTAGGTTTGCCTCAATTTGATTAAAGTGTCCAAATATAAAATGGATAAAACCCATACATATGTGCTTTAAATTAAGAGTGTTATGTTGCCGGTTTTTTGCCGTGCATCGTGCGTGCCCATTGGGTTTCCCGCTGACCCATGGGCCAAGCCCACCTAGGAAAGAGACAGCACGACCTGCTATGTGAAAGTGACAAGGTTGGAAGGGTCTACCTGCTTGTATGTGGTTGTCTATGCTACATCAATATAACCATGCATCTTTAATGTCATTCATGCATCATACTAATAATTTGAGTCTTTTAGCCATCATAGATTCATTCAAGTGGTCTAGGGGTCCCAGTGGATGGCTAATCAGAAATCTAGTGTCTGAGCTGCCAGGGGTAGCACCTACATCGGGTTTAGATTTGGACGAGAGTATAGACTTCTCTTTAGGACAAACCTCAGGGTCAGTGATGGCAGATTTACCGCAAGAAACGGGTGCTTTGACAATGTAAGATCTAGATAAGAGGTTTGAGGACTTTGAAAGGAAGATGTTAGCCATGGTGGGGAATATCGTCGCCCAAATGGCACCAAATGCCGAGCAACCATCTGTAGCTTCTGTTGTGGAGCAAGTTGGAACACCGGTTGCGGGGGAAACTCCCATAGCAGCTGCCACTATGCAATAGGAAATTGTCGAGCCTAGAGCAGCGGCACTTGCTGAGCAGAGAAGGGTGAGGATCCAGGACCCAAGAGATGACTTTGTAGAGGAGGAGGAGGATGAGCCAGTAATTCCTTAGGCTGTGAGAACTAGAGTCCCCAAAGTAGAGGACGATGTAGTGAGAAAAATGGAAGAGAAGATTGAGGCAATCACGCATTTGCTGTCAATCAGGAAGGGGATCAGCTCTGAAGATATAGATCCGGGTGATGAAGAGCTACTGCCTCAGAGGTTTAAGATACCAGATTTATCTAATTTGACGGTACTTCTGACCCTTCGGCACATATTAAGCAGTATGCCCTGATCATGAAGGGTACGGGGCTGATGAAAAAGCAAAATGTAGAATATTTCTGCCTCAGTCTGATGGGTCCAACAGTTGATTGGTACCATGGGCTGGACAGGAGGTCTAGGGAAGATTGGAATCTACTGACAGAGGAGTTTATGAGACAATACGACTGTAGCACTAAGATGGAGGTAACGCTGAAAGATCTTGAGCTGCTACAATAGAAGCATCATGAGTCCTTCCATGACTACCTTACTCGGTGGAGGAATCGGGTGATGGAGATGAAAAGGAAGCCTGATACATCGGATCAGATTAGGCTGTTCATATGGAACACAAGCCCATACTTGAGGGAGGGGCTTAAGATGAAAGGGCTTAAGGATTGGGAGTCCTTGGAAGATATAGCCATAGAAGCCAAAGGAGAATACCTAGCAAAGAAGGCCAGCAATGACAATTTCGCTCGAAAGAACTATGGACTTCAAGGAAGGAATAAGTTGAGTGGTGCCGGCAGCAGCAGTAATCGGGTTGGTAAGATAGCGGAGGTTTCAGCCATTAATGTGAGCCAAAGACAGTACTCAAATCTAGGAAGATCATTATCTTGGGTTTTAGAGAGGTTAATAAAAGAAGGGAAACTTCAGCCGTTACCCGCCAGGCCGACTAAGAATCATGGCCAGTCGAACCACAGGGGGGACCAATATTGTGCCTTTCACCAACACACCGGCCATCTCACTGATTATTGTAGGACTTTAAGGGATCGAGTCCAGGACCAGATTGACAGTAAATAAATCTCTAACCCCAAAAAGAGAGACAAGAAGAAGAAAGCCGGGTACAATGTTGTTCCCCCGCCCGTCCTTATGATAGGCTCCAGCCTACCGAAATGGTATGTACTAAGGGACCTTTATGGTAAAGACTATGTGGTTGTAACTTGTCCCCGAGCAGAGAGTCAATGAAGAGAGGCCTCAGGTTAGCATGATAGATTGTTGGGATTCGACCAGTGAGAGCGAGACTGAGAAAGCTGATGAGCCGAAAGAATTATGGAACTCTGAGGGTGAAGATAAGGTGCAGGAAGTGCAGGCTGTCACTCGGAGTGGGAGAGTGGTACCAAAAATTGAGAAGCAACAGGACTTAATACCACCAACTATGGAGAAAGAGCCGAAAGAGAACCAAGTTTTGAAACAGTTAAAGAAGACGTCGGCTCAGATATCGATTTGGGACCTATTGAGGCAGTCTCCAAGTTATAAGCAGAAGTTAGTAGAAGCCTTGTGTGAATCCACAGTTGCCACCACCATTTCACCCACTGAGCTGTTGGATATGGTAAAAAGGGGATCTGGGGAGAATATAGTCTATACCAATGCTGACTTACCAATTGAGGGTCGCAACCACAACTGCCCCCGGTATATCAAAGCCCAAATCAACGGCAAGCACACAGCCTGTGTCATGGTGGATGATGGGTCTTCTATTAATGTATGCCCGCTTGTGGCACTACTGGCTTTTGGGATGGATGAGAGTATGTTGAGTGGATCTGACTTGACCATCACCGCTTATGACAATTCAAGGTGACAAGCTGCTAGGACCTTCAAGGCGCAAGTAAAAATTGGGCCAGTTGAGGCAAAAGTGGAATTTGTCGTTCTGCCTATGCCGACCAACTTTACTGTGCTGCTAGGGAGGTCATGGTTCCATAAGTTGGGAGGGGTCCCATCTACCCTTCACCAAATGATCAAAATCCCCTATGAGGGTCAAGTCGTGATGATTAAGGCAGCCAGTGATAATTAAGTATCGATCCTAGGATTTCTAATCAACCTTTCAGTGGATTCCATGTGGCTATAGTGAATGAAGAGGATGGTTCAGCACAGAGCGCTCAGGTTATCAATATGATGAAGAGGATGAACTTCCTCCCAGGGGCCGGTTTGGGCAAGAATTCATAAGGGCCTCAGACACCCATCTCTACAAGAGGGCAAAAAGATAGAAGAGGTTTGGGTTATACTGCTGAAATCAGAAGGAACAAGCTTGAGAAGAAGCCTATAGAGATCCCTCATATTTTGGAGAGTTTCATACCAGCCGCATCAACATGTGCCAATTGTGGAGAGGCCAAGCCACAGTGGATTGATAGCAAGATCACCCCTAGTTCTGAGATCTTCAATGATGTCTTCGATTGGTCCGACAAAATGGTCAAGTCTGTAGAAGGTTTCTGGGATGAGGAGATCCTCAATCAAAGTTTCGCATGGGATCGAGAAGTCCCTGAAGAGGTCATCACCGACAGTCTGTTGGCCACCCAGGTAAAGGGCAAGAAAAGGGTGGAAGTTGAGGCGGCAATGCCGGGACTTGAAGACCTGAAGATTACAGACAGCTAAGACGGTGAACCGTCGAACTCAGCGCCGGCATTAGCTAAGGACGTTAAAGATACCTTTTCAGATGTACTTTTTTATTCCTGAACTATTTGACAATGATGTTTATAACTCTGAGTATTTCAATAAGATAAACAACTTTGCTTACTTGCATGATGTTTCTCAAGATTTCATTATGCATGATCACGAACATGAATCATTCATATTTGACATTAACTTAACTAATACTACCTCATTTAGTCTCAGAACTTTGGAAAAATATAACTCCTGAATAGAGGCTAAAATTTGAGAGAATATTGAAAAAATATGAAAATGTCTTTCCCTGGACCTATGAATACATGCCGAGAATTGATCGAGAAGTTTCTGAACACGCCATTCCAACCTATTTAGAGTGTAAGCCAGTCAAGCAGAAGCTCAGAAGGCTCAGACCAGAGTGGGTAGAAAAGGTAAAAGAAGAGGTGCACAAGCAAATTGAAGCTAAGTTCCTAGTGGAGGTTCAGTACCCAATATGGTTAGCTAATGTTGTCCCCGTAGCCAAAAAGGATGGAAGGGTTCGAGTGTTTGTCGATTATGTGCTAGTGGATAATGCGGCTGCTTGCATGATGTACAGTTTTGTAGATGGGTACGCGGGGTACAACCAAATCCTCAATAAAATCGTAGATCGAATTAAGACAGCTTTCATCACCGAGTGGGGCACATTCACCTACCGGGTTATGCCCTTCGGATTAAAGAATGTAGGTGCAATATACCAAAGAATGGCCACCAAGATCCTTGATGACTTGATCCACAAAGAGGTGGAAGTGTATGTCGATGATATGATGATCAAGTCGGCCACTCGAGAGGGACATTTTGAGGCTCTGGAGAAGTTATTTCAGAGGATCGATAAGTATAACCTTCACCTCAACCCTAAGAAATACATTTTTGGAGTTACCTCGGGAAAGTTATTGGGCCATGTGGTGAGTCAGAGGGGAATCGAGGTGGACCCCTACAAGATCAAAGCTATCAGAGAGATGCTAGTGCCCCAAAAGGAGAAAGAAGTCAGGAGCTTTTTGGGCAAACTGCAATACATCAACAGGTTCATTTCTAAGCTCGCTTCGGTATGCGAACCAATCTTTAGGCTCCTCAGGAAGAATCAGCCAGTCGAGTGGAATGATGATTGCCAGAAAGCTTTTGATGTTATCAAAGAATACCTTCAACATCCCCCAGTTCTACGGCTGCCACGGCCTATTAAGCCTTTAATCCTCTACCTTGCAATAGAGGAGAATTCTGTAGGCGTTATGATGGCCCAAGAAGATGAGTTTGGGGTTGAATTTGCGGTTTATTACCTTCGCAAGAAGATTCTTCCTTTTGAGGCCAAGTATGTCGAGTTGGAAAAGATCTGTTTAGCAGTGATATGGGCTTCGAAGAAACTA
This sequence comes from Excoecaria cochinchinensis, assembly GCA_947683425.1. Classification (NCBI taxonomy): domain Eukaryota; kingdom Viridiplantae; phylum Streptophyta; class Magnoliopsida; order Malpighiales; family Euphorbiaceae; genus Excoecaria; species Excoecaria cochinchinensis. The sequence goes on from CANTUQ010000018.1 coordinate 4,344,658, forward strand.
AGGCATTACTTCCATTGCTATAAGGTGCAAGCAGTTGCCAAACAAAACCCTCTTCGGTATCTTCAAGAAGCACCCTCCTTACTAGGGAAGATGGGGAGATGGTTAATATTGCTGCAAGAATTTGATGTGGAGTACATCACTAGAATTTAATGGGCATAGGTTCATGATCATCGCCATTAATTACTTCACTAAGTGGGTCAAAGCTGAATCCTTTAAGAAGGTTGATGCTAGAGAGATGGCCAAGTTCATTGAGCGAAATTTGATATGCAGATATGGCCTCCCGTACCACATTGTAGCTGATAATGGGGTACAATTCATGGCCGAGACTAAATAGATGCTTTAGAAATATGGAGTTCGGCACCACATGTCTTCCCCTTATTGACCTCAGGCTAACGGAGCGATCGAGGCAGCCAATAAGAATTTAAAAAGGATACTGGCTAAGATGGTGCGGACTTATAAAGACTGGGTCGAAAAGCTACCCTTCGCACTATGGGGTTATAGAACCACTGTCAGAACTTTTACAGGAGCTACACCTTTCTTTTTGGTTTATGGGACAGAAGTAGTTCTACCGCTAGAAATTGAACTCCAATCCTAGAGGGTGGTAACGGAAGCCAAGCTACAAGAAGCAGAATGGTCACAGCAGCAGTTGCTACAGTTGAATTTATTGGACGAGGATAGGATACGGGCTTACTACCATAACCAAGTTTAACAAAAGAGACTGGCTCGATCATTCGGGAAGAAAGTTAGGAAACACCCCCTGAAAGAAGGGGATTTAGTCTTCAAGCACATAAGGCCAGGGGTCCCAGACTTTCGAGGCAAGTTCAGACCGACTTGGGAAGGACCCTTTATTCTGAAGAAACTTTTGTCTAAAGGAGCTGCAATCCTAACAGATAGTGATGGAAATGAATTCAGGGACCCGATCAACATCGATAGATTGAAAAGGTTCCATGGCTAAAGGCTTAAAAGAGAAATTTTAAGAGAAGATGTTCAATTAAGAAAACCTGAGAGGGCTGATTGATAATAGGAGTTTTGATGCTTTCAAGATCCATCTTGAGATTAGATGTGGCCTGGTATTTTGAGCCTAATTTTAAATAATGATCACGTGTAATGAAATCACACAGAAATATGTACATGTATGCAATTATATGCTCAGAGTAATTCTTCTCATCCGATAAATGTCATATAGTTTCTTTCAAAAAGGTAATACATCATTTCCCATTGAATGTGCGTAATTTATCCATTGTTGCTGTTGTCGGTGAGGAACTTTATCTGTCTTACCTGAAAAAAAAAAGGCTGTTAGAGATGAAAATCGTAACTGACGCTCTAAGCAAAAGTTAGGCCAAAGGGCAGGGTGAAAACCAGGAAACAAGCAGTCTACCTTACAAAAAAATAAAATGAATAAAAGGCACTGGATTAAGTTGGGTCCATTCTAGGCAAAAGTTAGGCACAATGCTATGTGAAAATCCCTAAAGGGACGCATTTCCCACAAAAAAAAGCTAGTGTGAAAATCCACAAGGGACGCACTACCTTTAAGATAATGATATTCAATGCCTAGAGCGATAAGGTGGCATCACTTTGGACGATCTCACTTCAGACGAGAAAATGCATAATTCAGGACATGATTCGAAGTCCTTAGGCCAATACGACACTTCCAAATCCTTAAGGGCATGATTGTGCAATCCGGGCCATGAATCATTCTAGTTGAGATTATTGTGCCTTAACGCCTGGACCACTCAGATGGATGGTGTCGCTTGCATTCCGCATAGCACATGCACGTTCACACACATAATTTACCCTTGCACGTGGATTCTTTTAATTTTGCAGGAAATGTTGCTGGTTCCATGCACTATAAGCTGGTGTTTATCAATCGTTCAGCCGTGGTTTCACACGCCTACAAGCTGGTGTTTATCAATCACGTTCTCCAAAGCCTGGCAGTTTCACACGTCTACAAGCTGGTGTTTATCAATCGTTCAGCCATGGTTTCACATGCCTACAAGCTGGTGTTTCATCAATCACGTTCTTCAAAGTCTTGCGGTTTCACACACCCACAAGCTGGTGTTTATCAATCGTTTAGCTATGTTACACATGCCTAGAAGCTGGTGTTTCATCAATCACGTTCTCCAAAGTCTGAAGGTTTCACACACTTACAAGCTAGTATTTATCAATCGTTCAGCCGTGGTTTCACACGCCTACAAGCTAGTGTTTATCAATCATGTTCTTCAAAGTTTGGCGGTTTCACACACCTACAAGCTGGTGTGTATCAATCGTTCAGCCGTGGTTTCACACGCCTACAAGCTGGTGTTTCATCAATCATGTTCTTCAAACTTTGGCGATTTCACACACCTACAAGCTAGTGTTCATCAATTGCTCAGCCGTGGTTTCGCACGCCTATAAGCTAGTTTGTATTAATCACATCCTTCAGAGTCTGGCAGTTTCACATACCTACAAGTTGGTGTTTATCAATCATTCAATAATGGTTTCACATACCGATAAGCTGGCAAGGAACTAATCACGGCACAATCATAGACGTCAGTGAAGCAGGAAGGTCGCAGCCTCAAGTACGTGCTTCTTTCCTTTTTTTTTTTCTAAATTTTGGCTCACCTAGGCACCTAAGTTTTATGTTTCCCAAAATTGGGAGCAACTGTAGACACCGAGTCCCGAGGCAGTCCAAGATCAGGATTACTAGGTGATGAAAGTGACGCCCATGGGGAGGCCACATCTCGTGGCCTTCCGAGGGCCGCACCTCTTGTGTGGCCCTCCACTTGTGGGCACTCCCTGCCCTGTTCCTTTCTCACCTGCAAAACATAGTTTTGGGATCGTTAAAATTAACTTCTTTCACGTTTTAATATTTTTTTGGAAAAATAAAATTAGAAAAGTTAGTTTGGTTTTTTTCCATTCCGGGAGATGAAGAAAATAAAAGGGAAATTAACCTTCATTTCCCAGGGGGGCTACTTCTTGAGAGGAAAAATAGAGCTTTTTGCTAAGGAAAAAGAGAGGCAAATGAGAGCAAAAAAATTAATTCTTCTTCTTCCATAAATTTGGAGATTTTTGCTAAAAGATTTTGTTCTTGGATTAACCTGAGTGAGGAAAATTAATTTCTTCGACTTGGGCATTCTATTAAAAAATCATTTTTTTATTTTATTTTCTTGAGTCTTTTGTGTTAAAAATTTAAGTGTTCTTAAATATTTTTGGTGTTTATCACTACAAACTTGACAAGGGGGACGGATTGAGACATCCTATTTTCACTCCACGAATTCTGAGGGTAAACATTCTTGGACCCATTTTTACCACCTTATTTTATTTGCCATTATCTTGTCAATAATACTATCGTCACTGTTATTATTTATCATCCTCATTATTATTATTAATGTTGTTTAGCTTTCATTGTTAATATCATATTGTTGCTATTGTTACTTGTTATTCTTGCTACTGTTGTCATTACTATTGCTTTTTTATTATTATTATTATTATTATTATTATTATTATTATTATTATTATTATTAGCATTATGATTATTGTATTGCTATTACTGTTGCTATTACTTTGCTATTATTATTAATATCATGATCATTGTACTGTTAATATTATCATTTACTTTATTATTATTATTATTATTATTATTATTATTATTATTATTATTATTATTATTATTATTAATATTTATTTTATTATTTGGTATCCGTTTTAGTGTTACTGTTATTATTATTATTTTATTATTATTATTGTTATTATTATTATTATTATTATTATTTATTTTGTTATTATTATTATTTTAATACTATTATTATTATTATTATTATTTATTTTTTTATTATTATTATTTATTTTATTATTGCATTATCATCATTATTTTTATTGTTATTATCGTTATTATTATTATTGATGTTATTGTCATTTTATTATTTTATTAACGTTATTATTTTATCATTGTTATTGTCTGTTGCTATCATTATTATATTTTTTATTATATTTTTTGCATGATTAATTCTTTTCCTTCACATGTGAGTTATTTGTATATTAAATTAACATATCTAATTTAACCCATTTCATTTCATACATATGTGTCAAACATATTTTATATTTATCATGTCTTTATATTTATTTGGTTAATTTTAGAATTATTACTAACATTTTTATTGTTATTTTTTGTTTGGGTTTTAAATATGATTTGCCTTGTGTGAGCCTTTTTGTGACCGAACGGAAGGGTCACGACGCGTAAGAGACCGTACCATTTGGGTGAGACCCTACCAACCTTTTACTTGTATGATTGTGCTTTGTTTGTAAATGATATAATTTATTTGATGTACGTGTTAGATAAAAAATCACAAAAGTATTTTTTTTTTAACTAAATTGTGATTTTATTAATAAATTGGGACCAATTTCCCTCATTATAACCAAAGAATGCAAAATGTAACGAATAAACGAAGAGTTAAGTTTTTCTAAAAATCAGATCACTCATCCAGGTTTTCAATCTAACAATCAAAATAACTCTTCGATCCCTCTTTAAGTGAGCCTAAAGGAACCAATATTCCTAAAATAAATATCCTGATTTATGTATGTCTCTTCTTTGACTTTGTTTGTTTAGTTAGTTTTATGTTTTTATATACTTTGTGGGCCCTTGTAATTAATTATTTTTGGGGCAATTTTATTTTAGCTTTCCTTTTCTTTTGCAATTGTATTCCATCCCAATTTTCTATCTTGTAAATGATGTGCTTTGCGTGTTTTTTGGCATTGTTTATCGCTTTATTTATTTCTTTTCTTTACAGCTTTCTTTTATCGCTTTCTCTATGATTGTAATGCGCCTTTAAATTAAATGCATTAATCGCATGAGATAAGAGATAGAATTTTATAAACCTAAAAACTCATTTATAATTAATCAAGGCATAAATAAGAGTGATGTTCCGAACACCTTCTCTGGTTTAGACCGTAGAGGTTAGATGACCTTTTCAAATTTCTTGTAAATTGGGTGGCGACTCAAAAATACCTCAAAGGTGCCTAAAGGTATCATGAGTCTAGATGAACTCCCCAATGTTCTATTGGGTAGGGATTCCAAAATGGCTCATGGTACCTAAGATCAAATGACATGAACCAATCTCTCGAGCCCTAAAAGCGGGCTCTTAAGAGGGCTTTTCCGGTTCGGCGCGCGTTACACTCCCTCCTTTGAATCCGACCTATGAAAACCCCTATAGTGGAAGGTGGCTAGGAACTCTCTCGTCACCTCCGTGTATGTCTAAGAACTCTGTCCACCCGGTTGCATCTAAGAGCGCGTCAACCTCCTCCAACATCCCCATGCTCTGAAGGAATGGCCTAGAAATATATCTGCTGATGTGAAACTATACAAGAGATAAGGCCTCGAACTGCCTCTTAAGATCAAGAGTTATCCACTCCGGAGCCTCGAGCTCAAGCTGCTCTCGAGGAACATTACGTCTCGGAGGCATTTCGGCTAGGATATGCCTACCCAAAAAAATTTGGTAGCATCCCGACAAAGATGTGCCCAATCAAAAATTTTGCAACATCACGGCAAGGATTTGCCCAACTTCCTGCATGAAAAAATCAACAAGGACAGGCCTCAAGCCCTAATAACAGTTTTATAGGTGTAATTATTCCATAAGATATTTAAATATCTAACTAGTCAGTCTCATTTTATTCCCAACTATTTGTCATACAGAGGCATTTCTCTAAGTCCCATTCTACTATTTCATTATTTTTACTATTATTATTCATTATTATATTTTATTTGGTACTTATTTCCTACTATTAATGTGCAGTTCAATATTACAAAAAATAAACAGGCAGAATTTGTCCTATATTTTGAAGCATGCACATCCGTCATGCAATTGGAACAAAAATTTAAATAAAAAGAAGTAAAAAGAAGGAGTAAAATGTGATAAAACTAACCTAGTAGTCGATAAAAACACTGAAAAAATAACTCAAAAAAAATTACAAAAAAATAGTCCTCGACGTGCGCGGTGGTGAGAAAATCGTTTTAGTGCAAATGGTATGCAGAACAGGTGTAAAACGAGGAAGAAAATGAAGAAAAACCGACACTGTTCATCGATTTGCGGAGAGAAGAAGGAAGAAGAAAAGGAATAAGAAGAAAAGGCTGAGCTGCGCATAACTGTGTAGTATAGATAGCTTTTCATGACTGACGGGCTGCGCGTCAAAGGACTGAGCAACGGACACTCTCCATAAGCCCATCGGTCATTCGAATTTCCCTTTTTCCCTTTTTTTAATATTATTTTTTTCCAAAATTTTAAAATACTCCCTAAATATTTTGCCCTCTAACCTCAGTGCATGATTCCATCCATCAAATTTGTTTTCCTGCAAAATGAAAATGGCACAAATACACGTAAAATATTTATGCACGTGAAATGCTTGAACCATGCAGAAGGAAATCCCCCAGGTGGTCAAAGGTTGACCGATGGGCTGGCCGTGCCTCGCTCCCACCGACGACCGTCAGTCGTGACTTTCTTTAAATAGCTATTTTTTCTCTTGAATTTTGTGCACCCATCTTCTTGGATTTCAATCAGAGCCCCCTCTTCCAGGTTCTTTCCTCGTTTCTCTTTTTATTTTCCACTTATATTTAATTTTTGCCCTAAAATTTTGAAAAATGTCGCCACCAGCCCTTAATAAGATGCACTGGCTTTTGGATGACCCTCGAACCTGGGAAAATATCACTCTGGCCCCTTATTCTAGCCTGGACTAAAATATTTTGTTAGCTGCAGTCCACTTCTGGGACCCCCATTTCCACATCTTCAGGTTTACTTATCAATAATTATGCCCTTGCCTGAAGAACTTGCTGCAATTATCGGAGCGGGGTTTCCTCCCGGCACATTACCTTGCATCTCAAACTGTGGTTTGATTCGTGCAAGGGATACTGCATTGGCCTTAAGCATTTCTTCTTCAGCTGCGACTAGACTGGCCCCTCAGGGTACCATTTTTGCTCTAGAGCTGTTGATTGAGGCACTAGAGGGCTTCTCTAATATGTCCACTTATCAGGGCAGTGTTATCCTGTTGTTCTACCTTTTTAGGTATCTGATGGTATCTTCTAAAGAGTTGATCGGTGATTTCTAGCTGTTCGGGATAGTGGATGGTGTCCATTGCGGACTGTCCCTGTTTCCCTTGATTCTTATTGAGGCCATTCTGGGCTTGGGCTCTTTCTATGTTGATCCTTCTGCTGGTTTCACTGGAAGTCCCTTGTTACTCCAAGTAAGTCATTATTTTAAAAGGTAGTACATCCCTTATGGATTTTTACACTAACTTTTCTTATCGAGAAATGCGTCCTTTCGGATTTTCACATAACCTTGTGCCTTATTTTTGCCTGGAGTGGACCCTACCCATTCCGACAGCTTTTGTTTTCTTTTGTTTTCTATTTTTTTATTCTTCATTTTCTTATTATTATTATTATTATTATTATTATTATTATTATTATTATTATTATTATTATTATTATTATTATTATTATTATTATTATTATTATTATTACTCTTCTTTTTTTTTTTCTTTTTTTAACTCTCCTGTCTTTCAGGTATGGCTGCAAGAAAAGTTGAAGCTATTATCAGAGTGTCCCCCTGGAATGATCATCAGCTATTCACTAAGGCACTTTCTTCCCAGATAATAGTTGTATTCCTTTGCCTCTCCTGACGAAGGTGCTGCCAGATTGGGTGAGGTGGCAGACGAGGATATCAGCTTCATGTGCCCTTGGCTCCCTCTTTCTGCCGTGACTCTAGATGGTTCTTTAGGGTACATCCCATTGTGTGGGCTTCACGAGGATACCTTTTATATTGCAGCCCGCTGTACTCGACAGCTCGAAGGGACTCAAGATGTTATGAGGCACCCTTTATGTTTTCAGGGCGGCGCCTTATCCTTGTTAGTGGTTATGCCCTAGGCCAAACATTTGGACCTTGATGTAATCATTACATTTTCATTTATATTATGGTTTTCTTCGTATTGATATTATTGGCATGCTACATTATTGTAATGTTTATGAATAACAATGTTATTCATGTTGTCCCTAGTCATTTATCAATAAAGGGCATAAAGATAAATTAAGACTAGTATAGATTTGAATTGATAATCATGGGATGATTATATATGATGATATAAATCAAATCTATAGGTACTTACTAGAGAACAAAGTACTGGATAGACCCACTGTAAGATCACTTCATGGGATAGTGTCATAAGTGATCTTATAATAGATATGTTATTGAATCCTTTGACCTGAGGTTATCATAGTTTCCTACATAAGGATCATTATGTTTTGACATAATCAGACGTTATCTTTAATCGGATAATTATAAAGTTTATGATCGGACATAATGAGAATTATGCGGAGGAAAGTGAATAATCAAGATGGAATTTGTCCCTCTCTAATGAGAGAGATATCTATTGGGCCCCTCGATAAGTAGGACTGTAAAATGCATGGCCGTGCTCGAATGAATTGATAGTGTCATCAATGTCATTTGAATTTATCAGTCTGCTTAGTGATCGAGAAATTATATGTTTGAACAATTTAAGTTTGACATGAACCATGACTTATGTTCAAACAAGATATCGTGTGACAAAAGGATAATGATATGTTCTATTGTCAGGTTAAAATCGGACTAACGATATTTATATTATTTGGGTAGTCATAATGTCTTGCTAGAGACCAATTATGACTTGTGGGCTTATCATGAGATTAGGCCTACTGCCAACATAATATAAACCTATTGGGTCATACACCAAGACCAAAATGAACAAAATGGATTTTATTAGGTTATTTCGAAATAAAATGTAAATATAGGTATTTATATTTAATTTCAAAATTACATATTTATATATATTTATATATGTACATATGCATATATCTCTTATTTTGAATATGAGATAATAGTATATGTTAATATAATTTTTCATATTATTTTGAATAAGAAATAAATGCATAAATATATATATATATATATATATATATATATATATATATATATATATATATATATATATATATATATAATGAAAATATCTCTTAATTTTGAATTAGAGATAATATCATTATTAGGGGTTTAAAACTTATTTACATGTATATAGATATGTGTTAGGAAAAGAAGTTAAACCCTAATAAAACTCTAATCACGTTATTGAAATAGGAATAAGGATTAGAGTGGCTGTACAACTTCAGATGAGAGAAAAAGAAGTGGGAAAAACAAGGTACGATTTTTCTTTGAAAAGAAAATAAAAAGCTAACCCAGCCACCTTTTCTTTGAGAAAGAATCTTAAAATCCATTCGCATAATAAGGGAGCTAGCACCCCTGCGAAGTTCTGTTCGTTTTGTTCGTGCGTGTGGATACCAGTAGAGGGTGCTCGTGATCAAAGCAACACCTATAGTCCTAGATAAGGCGTTATTTCATTCTAAAGGTTAGTAATTCTTTATCTCTTCCTTTTGAATCAATTGAATATACATGGATCCTGTTTCGGGTTTCAATTTTATTCCGCTGCGTTAATGTTGAATTAATCTGATGCAACCCAACAATCCTCAGCTTTCACTTCTAGATACCATAGCTTCTGGGCACAGCTGCCGGTGAAGACTGTTATACCATCTATCAAGGATTGTTCCTCTACTTCCACCAGTGCATACAAGAGGTGGGTGCTTAGTCCTGCAGTTGATAACAGGACCCACCGACTTAGGCATCTAGCCGGCTAGAGTAGTAGCAGGGCATAGTTTATTAGATTTCATACATTCAATAATGAACAATGTTTTTTATTTTGTAAAAGAACTAGAAGATAATGAACATATGAGTTGAATTGCCTTTGTTTTATATCTTTCTGCAAAATTGTGTACATTTCAGTATGATTGCTCCATATATGATCATCATTTAACATTAACTCAAAATGCAAATCTGCACCTAATCTCAAAATAGATCTTGAAAGCATCTAACTCTTGTTTCCAATCAGCCCTCTCGCGTTTTCTTGATTGGACATTTTCTCTCAAACCTCTAATTTTTGGTCAGGGTGCCTTTTTTTCGATTTTCACCCTGACGAGGTGCTTATTTTTAGCAAGGCCACCTTTTTTTAATTTTTGATCCGCGGGGCTTTTATTCTCTTCTTTTAATTTTTAGTCTTCAGCCATGGAACCTCTTGAGTCTGTCAATGTTAACTGGTTCTTTGAACTTGTTTCCATCGCTGTCTGTTAGAATCGCTGGTCCCTTGGACAATAACTTCTTAAGAACAAATGCACCTTCCCATGTTGGCCTGAATTTACCCCGTATGTCCGGTACACCATGTCTCATTTGCTTGAAGACTAAGTCTCCCTCTTTCAGCGGATGCTTTCTAACCTTCTTACTGAACGATCGAGCTAGCCTTTTCTGATAGATCTGATTGTGATAATAGGTTTGCAATCTATTCTTATCTAACATGTTTAGCTGTTGTAATCGCTGCTGTGCCCAATCAGTTTCCAAAATCTGGGCTTTCATGACTACCCTCAATGACTTGAGCTCTACTTCGACTAGCAACCTTGCTACCGTCCCATACACTAAAGAATAAGGCGTGGCTCCTGTAGAGGTTCTAACTGTGGTTCTGTAGCCCCAGAGTGCAAAAGGCAACTTCTCCGCCCAATCCTTGTAGTTCTGAACCATCTTGGCCAAGTTCTTCTTGACATTCTTGTTGGCCGTTTCAACTGCCCCATTTGCTTGCGGGCAATATGGAGAAGACTCATGACGCTCAATGCCATACTTTTGGAGTAGTTTCTTTGTTTTAGCCATAAACTACACTCTATTATCAGACACAACGTAGTGGTGGAAACCATATCTGCAAATTAAGTTCTTTTCAATGAACCTGGCCATATCCCGGGCATCGACCTTCTTGAAGGACTCAGCTTCTACCCACTTAGTGAAGTAGTCGATGGCGACTATGATGAACTTATATCCATTGGAGGCCATAGGGTGTATTTCTTCAATAATGTCTATTCCCCAAGCTGCAAACAGCCAAGGTGATGTCAAGCTATGCAATTCTAAAACTGGTAAATGTTCAGGTCTGTGTACTATTGGTACAATTGACATTGCTTTACGTACCTCGAGCAATCTGTATCAATTGTGAGTCAATAGAACCCTTGCCTCATAATCTTCTTTTCCAGCATTAATCCATTTATATGGGCTCCACAAATTCTGGTATGAGTTTCTTCTGTTACCTTCTCTGCTTGCTTTTTTCTCGTCCAGACATCTCAACCGAATGTCGTCGACTTGTTGTTTGTATAGTATGCCATTTATGTAGATAAATTGAGTAGATAGCTTACGGATCAATCTTTAGTCCTTTTTTGTAGCCTCGTCTAGGAACACTATCTTTTCTAAGTAATTCTTGATGTCATTATATGACGGCTTCTCATCAACCACTTCGATTTCCATGGCTGGATTAGACTCGAAACTGGGCTTCTTAGAGCTTGAGATCAAAATGGGCTTCATTACTACCCCCTCTGGATTATCCCATATGGACACTAAGGTTACGAGGGCATCTGCTAACTGATTCTCATCTCTCAAAATGAAATGACAGGTGCACACTTCAAGCTGATTGCTCAACACCTTCAAGTGTTTCACATACAGTATAAGTCATTCTTCTTTTACGGTGTAACACCCCCTACGTCCCCGTTGTAAGGACACCGAAGAGTGCTACCGACGCTCACTCACATACATGCACACATACACTATGCGGAAGCATACATTCATACATAATCATACATACATAAATACGAGATAATTAAAAACTTACCTTGCGGGCAAAAGCTGGTCATGCATTAACTCACACACACGCAGGCACTAAGTGGAAGCATAAGCACATGCATACCCCCATTCACTTATTCAATCAGCGGAATCATAAGGCGAATGATAAAACCGAGGAACAACTTTAAACATAAAAATAATAACATTTACATAGCCCCAAATATTACATCCAGATCCTTACATATAATAACATATACATAAGACTACAGAAATACAAAATCCAAAATACAGAAGCTGAACAAAATACAAAACTTCTAACTCCTATGTGGCCGACCTTGCAGATGCGCGACTCGAACAGAACCAAACCTGCCACCTGCAGGGAAAAGAACCCGTGCTAAACGATAATGCTTAGTGGAGAGAACACACAAGAATATGGACAACCATTCACAATGGTCGCCAAGGCATAACACATTCACAATGGTGAATGCATAAAGTCCTAACGGATAGATATACATGCTTGCATATAATAGCCATGCATTCTGATGATCATAACCACATCTATAAACTCATTACCGGATTGCTCCTCTCAACATCAGATTCGTGCGGTTACCCTATTCTTATAATCATAGTAAAATAAATCGAAGCAGATAGAATACCATACAAGATACAAGTATCATCATGCAAAAACACATCCAATCTTACATGCATATACTTACCGAGGTATCAGATATCAAAACCACATCATGCTTAGCTACTCAATAGCTAAACATGCAGCCATCATACCAATAACCCAAACGTTAACTGAAAACCCATACACATGCAACTATCATGCAATAACGCACCCAACTATCATGCAAAATTTACTAGATATCTAAACATACTTTTATCAGGCCATAACACACACACACTAGCCAAAACCCAAGGGACAACGTCCAAACACCACACTTCCACTGCGCAATTCTATTACATAAAAAAATCATGCCATGAAACGTAAACACATGACAATATACCGAAGATACTACGATAGCTGAGACCAAAGAAACATATAACATAATATCACATTCATAGCATTCACTAGTTCAGGATCGGATTCTTATACACATTAACTTACCACATCATCATACCGAAATGCAGTATACATATTATACGATATTCGTATACATTTAGGTCCCATGCTTATAACCATAACTGATTATATTCAAACACAATCACATTACAATATATGCGAATAAGCATACACAATATACATGCTTGAGTCACATCAAACCCGTTTAGGGATTTAAAATTCCATTCGGATAAATAATTGATTCACATATCCAAAATCATGCTCATTCGGATATCACATTCCCATATTCACATTAGACAAAGCAAACTGAATACCTGCTAACTCACTTTAGTGGATAACGAGAGAATATGGTAGCGTACCTTACAGGTACGAATCGAACGGTAGCGTACCTTACGGGTACGAATCGAAAACCATTTTATTTTATCACATTTAAAACATTTTACTAAGGGGGATCTTAAACAAGATCCAAACACATTAAAAAGGATCGCGAGGATCCGAACACAATAAAAGGGCTCGTGAGGAACCAAATGGGGACCTGATCAGGGTCCAAATGTCCAAAGGGCTGCAGCTAAGAGCTCTATTAGGCATGCCTAACCATCCACTAGACTGACTCTCGCAGGTCATGCATTAAACAAATCATGTTTCGAATCACATAATATATATATATATATTATCATGCATAAACCAGAGTATGATAGACATATAAATATCTTCCTAATGCCAGACACACATCATACAATTTACATTGCCAAGCATATAATATAATCTAGTCACACACTTTAACATTATTCATTATTCTAAAGCATATCAGAATCAAATATGGGAAACCATATTATGCTAATGATTATCCATACAAGGCCTCATTCATGCAATAGTACACTTCAAGCTTTAATATGACATGCTTATAATGAACAACCATAAAATTGGCATTCATAACTCTTTCGTATTCAAAATGCACATACGATACAGGTCACAATAATTAACATGGATAAACCACATCATACAGACTAAACTAAATAATAGTCTAACAGGGATTACCACTACCAAACATATTATAATCAAATATAGACATACTATCATTTAACAATCACAAACTTCAAAATACAAATACTAACAATAATTAGGCAAAAACATGTCCCATGCAATAGTGAGAGAAAATAATCATTTTTGAAAACTGAGTAGAAAATAGGACAGGCAGAAGAAGGTTCTATCGCAATTATGACATGAAGTCACGCTCGAGACAGAGGCCTGAAGGAACATCGCTGAGCAGAGCTGTGCACGACTCGTGCACATGAGCACGACTCGTGCTCATGTGTGCGAGTCGTGTCTGAAGAGCACGACTCATGCTCTTCACTGCTGGTCGAACTGTCTGGCTGATCGAAGAAAGAAATCAGAGGAAGAGGGAGAAGTCAGCACGTTTCGTGCTTCAAGAGCACGACTCGTGTTCTTGGAGCACGTCTCGTGCTCACGTCATGCGAGGCGTGTCTGAAGAGCACGAGTGGTGTTCTTCAAGCACGTCTCGTGCCCCTAAGCTACTGGACGTTCACGCTGGGGAAAAAGGAGGACCAACACGAGGCACAGGGAGCACGACTCGTGCTCTTGAGTGCGAGTCGTGTTCATGGAGCACTTCTCGTGCTCTTCCTCCGAATGAAAGCAAAGCAAGCAAGCTGAAAGGGGAGGAGATGAGCACGACTCTTGCTCTTAGGCACAACTCATGCTCTTCCTCTCTCCTGGTCATAAGCGTCTCTTGATGGAATATGTCATGGTATGTGTATGTAGATAACGCAGCGGAAAAATATCAAAAACGATCATACACATCAAACAATTCCATAACAAGAATCGAAACATGCGCTTTTAGGGTTTTAAAACTTACAACTTTAGATGCTCTTAAGACTTGGATTTGATAATGATCAGCAACCAGGATGATATAATCCACCTTAGATCTTGATCACCAAAGCCAAGGAACAGCCTTTACGCCACTCCTCTCTATGTTCACACACACACTTTCAAGCAAAGCTTAAAACCGAGATTTCTAGCTCTCAACTTTAGGTATTGTGTAATGGCAATGATTAAAGCTACAAGATTTTATCTTGTACTTTCTTTAGGTGCTTTTAATGCCTAATAACACAAGCAAGCAAGGAAGGTCCTTCTCCTTGAGTATTTCGGCCAAGAGAAAACTTAGAGAGAAAAAGATGTGTTTCACGCAAAAACCTAGCCTCCAATCTTAGGTTTTATCTCTTTTTATCTTTTCTATATTTTGTATATTTTCTTTTTGGCAAGTATTTGATTTGAATTTCAATTACTTTTAGATAATCTGATTCAAACTCAAAATCCTTCCTAAAGATAAGTAACACAATTTATTTCAAACTCACTTTTGAATTCAAAATTCAAATTAATTTGAAATATTACCTTAACATATATTTAATCAAATATACAATCACTTAATCATGTGCTGAAATTCCATTGTATATCATACTTGGAATTTCGGCTAGGACATGGTAATTATTAGGTGATTTAATTTGACTTAAATGCCACTAGGATTTAATACTCAATTAACTTAATTGATTTAATTAATCAATTGAAATTAATCCTATGTGGGCCGAATATTCTCTCTCTCATGGACCAAGGTCCAATAGCAATTTAATACCCATTACATACATTAGCTTGACTTTTATTAAAAGTCCAAATTAATGCTCAATGCCTTATTTAAATATTTTAAGCCCAATGCTTTGTGTGTGATCCTATAGGTCCATTTAATATTGGCAATTGAATTAATGAATTAATTCAAAGGCTATATATATTCTCTAGAAAGATATTATAGCATTCCAAATTAAATGAAAATGCAAATGGCATTTGGTGACCTAATGCAATTTTGTATAGTCCCTTACCCATAAATATCAGAATTAATATAAGGCATGGAACTAGTCATCCTTATATGTAAGTTAATTCCTTTCTTGATATTCCAGTGACACTGAACTCTCAGATAAATAATGATTGCACATTATTACATCTCGGTATGGCCATACACTTCTCAGTTCACTGATCAAGTGGCCGATGATATTTTTCTCTCTTATAGAGAGGGGTAATCCCTTTACTTCTCTCATGCTCTCTAACATGAATCAATGCATACCCAAGCATACCCATACTTGTCACTCAGTTACGAGCACGTTAGGTGTATGTCAAAGTACACAGTAATTCATAAAGAGTTTCATAGAGATTTTAGGTCTAAGAACTCCGATACAAAACTTGCATATGAGGAACACTTATGACTTGTACCATGTAGTGTTCTCATGTGTGGATCGTATCCAAATACCATGTTATAAACATGTATCTATGATCTCTGATTGACACTTTTGTCCTTATGATCCGTAAGACAGAACTCAACTAATCAGAGAGAGCATACTAGTCTTAATTCATTTGTTATTCCCATAACAATGACTGACTAGGGATATTTAGAATGAAGTCTCATTTGTTTCAAGGTCTTACAACCATGTGCCTCACACATGATAACTTAAACTGAAACAACATTCTTGGATAGTTCTATCAATTGATATGCATAGGAATACAATTGGTAAAACAAATGCCTCATTTATTAACTAAAGTGTTTTATTACAATGTATTGGGGCTAGGGCTTACACTAACAATCTCCCACTAGCACTAGTCCCAATTGGGCATAGCCCTTAGACCGAATGCTCTCAAATGAGCTTCGTGCAGATTTGGACGCAACTGTTTCGTCAAAGGATCTGTTACATTGTCTTCACTTGCTATCTTGCTGACCTTGACGTCCCCACGATCAATGATTTCTCTGATCAGGTGGTACCTCCTGAGTATGTGTTTGGATTTCTGGTGTGACCGGGGCTCTTTGGCCTGTGCAATGGCCCCGTTGTTGTCACAAAAAATTTCTAATGGATCTAGGATGCTTGGGACCACTCCTAATCCAGAAATGAAATTTCTAATCCAAACAGCCTCTTTTGCAGCCTCACTTGCTGCAATATACTCAGATTCTGTAGTTGAGTCGGCAATGGTCTCTTGCTTTGAGCTTCTCCAGCTGACAGCAGCACCGTTTAAAATAAAAACGAATCCAGATTGCGATCTTGAGTCCTGAGTGCTGGTTTGAAAAGCAGCATCGGCATAGCCTTGTATGACGAGCTCTTCCTGACCACCATACACCAAGAAGTGATCCTTAGTCCTTCGTAGGTACTTTAGAATCCCTTTTACAGCAGTCCAGTGCTTTTCACCAGGGTCTTGCTAAAACCTACTGGTTATACTCAGTGCATGAGCAACATCCAACCTAGTACATAACATAGCGTACATGATAGATCCAATAGCAGATGTATATGGGATTCTACTCATGTTGTCCCTTTCCTCTTTGGTTTTAGGGCACTGTTCTTTAGTTAAAGGAACTCCCAAAGCCAAAGGTATGTACCCTTTCTTTGAGTCTCCCATACTAAAACGCTTTAGTACCTTGTCTATGTACTTTTCTTGACTTAGTCCCAATAGCCGATTCGATCTATCTCTGTAGATCCGAATACCAAGTATTGTCTCAGCTTCACCTAAGTCTTTCATTGAGAAACATTTCCCCAACCATTGCTTAACCTTTTGCAATGTTGGAATGTCATTCCCAATGAGAAGGATGTCGTCCACATACAGGACCAGAAATACTACTATGCTCCCACTAACCTTCTTGTATACACAAGGCTCATCCTCATTCTTGACGAAGTCAAATTCTTTGACTGCCTCATCAAAACGAAGATTCCAACTTCGGGATGCTTGCTTTAATCCATAAATGGATTTCTGAAGCTTGCAAACCTTCTTAGGATGCTTGGGATTGACAAAACCTTCAGGTTGTGTCATATACACATCCTCAAGTAAATTTCCATTAAGGAAAGCAGTTTTGACATCCATTTGCCATATCTCATAATCATGATATGCAGCTATGGCAAGCAAGATCCTAATGGATTTGAGCATGACTACAGGCGAAAAGGTTTCATCATAGTCTACACCATGTGTTTGTCGAAAACCTTTCGCTACTAGTCTACCTTTGTAGGTCTTATCAGCTTTGAGTTTAAATAGCCACTTGCATTCAATTACTTTAGCACCTTCTGGTGGATCAACCAAGGTCCAAACCTGGTTATCGTACATTGATTGCATCTCGGATTTCATGGCTTCAAGCCAATTTTTCGAGTCTGGGCTTTTAATAGCTTCTCGGTAGGTAGTAGGATCCTCACGATCTACTAACTCAATAGTGTCACTGTCGGTGATTAGAAAACCATATCTCTCAATCCCCTGACGTACCCTACCGGACCTTCTAGGTACTTGTGCAATGGGTTCTTGTTCCACAATTGGTTGTGAACTTGATCCCATTTCCAACTCATCCTGTATAGGAGTTTGTGGCGTTTGAATTTCTCCAAGTTCTACTTTACTCCCACTGTCTTTCTTGAGAAGGAACTCCTTTTCCAAGAAAACAGCCTTGCGAGCAACAAATACTTTGTTCTCGGTTTGTGAGTAAAAGTAGTATCCCTTTGTTTCTTTGGGATAACCCACAAATAAGCAGACAGTGGATTTGGACTCTAGTTTGTCAGATGTTAATTTCTTAACATGTGCTTCACAGCCCCAAATCCTGAGAAATGACATATTGGGTTCTTTCCCAGTCCATACCTTGTATGGTGTCTTTTCAACTGCTTTAGTTGGAATACGGTTTAGTAGAAACGCAGCAGTTTCTAATGCATAGCCCCAAAAAGAGACAGGAAGATTTGCTTGACTCATCATAGATCGAACCATGTCCAATAGAGTTCGATTTCTCCTTTCGGACACACCATTCCATTATGGTGTTCCAGGAGGAGTGAGCTGTGAAATAATACCACACTCCTTTAGATGACAGTCAAACTCTTGGCTTAAATATTCGCCACCTCGATCTGACCGAATGGCTTTTATACTTTTGCCAAGTTGGTTTTCTACTTCGTTTTTAAACACTTTGAATTTCTCAAAAGTTTCAGATTTATGCTTCATTAGATAGACATAGCCATATCTACTGAAGTCATCTGTGAATGTCACGAAGTAGCTAAAACCACCTCTGGCTTGTGTACTTAATGGTCCACATACATCGGTATGTATTAGCTCCAATAAGCCATTAGTCCTCTCACCTTTCTTGTTAAAAGGACTCTTTGTCATTTTTCCATGCAAACATGGCTCGCATGTATCATAAGATTCTAAGTCAAATGACCCAAGCACTCCAGTTTTGTGGAGTCTTGAAATGCGTTTTTCGTTTGCATGTCCTAAACGACAATGCCAGAAGTAAGTAGGGTTTAACTCATTTGATTTAACCCTCTTTGTATTAATGTTGTATATGGACTCTTTGTTTGATAGATCAAGGATATAAAGGCCATTTTGCAACATGGCATTGCCATATGAAATGCCTTGGCGACGAATATGAGCATTGCCATTTTTAATAACAAAATCAAATTCATCCAAATCCAATAATGAAACTGAAATAATGTTTCTGCTCATAGCAGGCACATAATAACAATTTTTCAAAATTAAACAAAGTCCGGAAGGTAAAGTGAGTTGATAGTCGCCTATCTCCATGGCAGCAACTCGTGCTCCATTCCCCACACGGAGGTCCACTTCATTCTTCCCAAGTAACCTCCTATTTCTTAGCCCCTGTACATTTGAACAAATGTGAGAACCACAACCGGTATCTAGTACCCAAGTGTTAGAAATAGAAAGGTTAATTTCAACAACAAAAATACCTGAACTGGACGCCTTGGCTCCATTCTTTTTTTGTTCTTCCTTGAAGAGAGCACAGTTCTTCCTCCAATGCCCTATTTTGTTGCAGTGGAAGCAAGTGCTCTCGCTCTCCTTGAGCTTTTGTGCCTTGGGCTTGGATTGGGCCTGAGGTGCACTCCCATTTGACTTGAGCCGAGTCAGGTCATTCTTGGGTTTTGCCTTTCCCTTTCCCTTTCCCTTAGCGGGTCCCTTCTTGATGCCCCCTTGAACCATCAGTACGGGATTGGTCTTTCGAATGTTTTCTTCAGCATTCTTAAGCATCCCATGAAGCTCAGTAACTGACTTGTTCATCGCATGCATGTTATAATTCATTACAAATGGATCATAATCATCAGCCAATGATCCTAAAATCAAGTCAGTAGCCAATTCCTTTGGTACTTGTACCTCAAGCTTCTCAAGAGTATCAAGATACCCTTTTATCTTGAGTACATGCGTACTAACAGGAGTACCTGCAGCCATCTTACAGGAAATTAAGGCCTTAGTTGTCACAAACCTCTCGTGACGAGCTTGCTCTTGGAACATCTCCTTTAAGTGCACCATGATCGCATAAGCCTCTTGGTCCATAAATTGCTTTTGCAAGTCAGGCACCATAGTGGCTAGCATCAAACAGGTCACATCATTGGAGTCGCTCTTCTTGGTCTCAAAAGTTTCCCTTTGAACCGCAGAGGCGTTCCTACTAGGTTCTTGAGGCAAGGGTGCATCCAAAACATACGACTTTTTCTCTTGCTTAAGAACTATCCTTAAGTTTCGAGACCAGTCTATGAAATTGGTGCCATTCAATTTGTCCTTTTCAAGGACCGATCGCAATGAGAAATTGTTGTTTGAAGATGCCATTTTTCAATCTACAATAAAATTTAGCAAGATTAAATGAGGTCTTATTAATAATCCCACAAACCGAATTAATATCCCTTTAAATAATTCGCGTTAGTGATTTAATGTGGGCCAAGATCCACTTTTCACAACAACCTTATTAGTCAAGCTGAGCTTGTACACCTAATAAGTTAAGTTACTTAGGTAGGATAACTCCAATCATGACTCGTACATGACTCTTGGATCAAATGGGCTAACATCTTAAGATGTTATAGCACAAACCCATTTATTAGTTGCCTAGGTCCGGGCATCCCTTTCCATGTTAAGTCCAACCTACATTCACAACTCATGCCTCACAAAGATAATCGGGCGCATCTAGGACTCCTAGTCTACGTTACCGATGATCGATGCCTTGACATGTTTCGAATTAGGAAGGCAACTTTGTGACTTACTATTTTAGGGATTCATTTTATTACGGCTTACATGGCATACGCTTTGTCATCCATTCATAGCATGCATATATAAATAATTGCATAAAGTAAAGCGTGACAAACATGGGCCCATAAAACCTACAACTAAGATTCTATACTATTACACAAGAATCTTCGAGTTGGGCTTCACCAAACAAGCAAATTAATATACATAACATTCATGGATCAAACAAAGTCCAATTTTAATTAAATTAGCCAAGCCCATTAATGGAAATTGTGTACTTGAACCTTTAAGAGATGACCCTATGATGGGCCTGGGCCGAGGCCCAATGGACTAAATCCTCTTATTGAATAAGTTCTCTTAAAAGCCCAAAACACAAACTAGTTAGATTTGTGCTATAAATCAACTCTAGTATAATTTCCAATTTTGCCATTTTTTAATATTATGTCCTACTGCCCATAAACATTAAAAATACATATAATATGTACCGACATGAATTAAAAAAATAAAAAAACATGAAGAACATATATATGATACACGGCATACATATAAAAACAAACAAACAACAAAACTAGTTGTTTAATGCTTATGTGATGCCACAAAAATGCACAAACCCTTAAATCAATTTTATGAGTCAATTAATAATTCAAATAAGGTCATAAAAATGATTTAATATATTGTACCAATCTGATCTAAATGTGTGTTTACCATTTTAATCAAATCAAAACAAACAATGTTGATTAAACATGTAACAAACACAAACTAGTCATTGTTTTAAGTGATATTAAAATTAATCAATTAAATTGTCATGGACCAGAATTAAAACCAAATTTTAAAAATGTCCAGACCTGATATTTAATCATTAAAAACCACTTACAAACATGCCAAAAATATTTTTACATTTAATATTCAAAACTAGTTGTTTAATTAACAATTAACATGCCAAAAAGCACCTAGTTTTAATATTAACATATACCATCAGGTATTACCAATTAAATCTGACTAATAACAGCTCCTAGAACATCTTAGGACAGTATATTAACATGTCATATTAATTATAATACCTATCTAATCAATTAAAATCGTTTTTACACCAAAACAATGCAAAAAACTCAAAACAGAAAATTTCAGCATTGCATGTATTAAAAGTAACGATTTTTAATTAATTATTTCATGCATCTAAAGCACTAAAATAAGCATGTTTAGGCTCTGATACCACTGATGGAATATGTCATGGTATGTGTATGTAGATAACGCAGCGGAAAAATATCAAAAACGATCATACACATCAAACAATTCCATAACAAGAATCGAAACATGCGCTTTTAGGGTTTTAAAACTTACAACTTTAGATGCTCTTAAGACTTGGATTTGATAATGATCAGCAACCAGGATGATATAATCCACCTTAGATCTTGATCACCAAAGCCAAGGAACAGCCTTTACGCCACTCCTCTCTATGTTCACACACACACTTTCAAGCAAAGCTTAAAACCGAGATTTCTAGCTCTCAACTTTAGGTATTGTGTAATGGCAATGATTAAAGCTACAAGATTTTATCTTGTACTTTCTTTAGGTGCTTTTAATGCCTAATAACACAAGCAAGCAAGGAAGGTCCTTCTCCTTGAGTATTTCGGCCAAGAGAAAACTTAGAGAGAAAAAGATGTGTTTCACGCAAAAACCTAGCCTCCAATCTTAGGTTTTATCTCTTTTTATCTTTTCTATATTTTGTATATTTTCTTTTTGGCAAGTATTTGATTTGAATTTCAATTACTTTTAGATAATCTGATTCAAACTCAAAATCCTTCCTAAAGATAAGTAACACAATTTATTTCAAACTCACTTTTGAATTCAAAATTCAAATTAATTTGAAATATTACCTTAACATATATTTAATCAAATATACAATCACTTAATCATGTGCTGAAATTCCATTGTATATCATACTTGGAATTTCGGCTAGGACATGGTAATTATTAGGTGATTTAATTTGACTTAAATGCCACTAGGATTTAATACTCAATTAACTTAATTGATTTAATTAATCAATTGAAATTAATCCTATGTGGGCCGAATATTCTCTCTCTCATGGACCAAGGTCCAATAGCAATTTAATACCCATTACATACATTAGCTTGACTTTTATTAAAAGTCCAAATTAATGCTCAATGCCTTATTTAAATATTTTAAGCCCAATGCTTTGTGTGTGATCCTATAGGTCCATTTAATATTGGCAATTGAATTAATGAATTAATTCAAAGGCTATATATATTCTCTAGAAAGATATTATAGCATTCCAAATTAAATGAAAATGCAAATGGCATTTGGTGACCTAATGCAATTTTGTATAGTCCCTTACCCATAAATATCAGAATTAATATAAGGCATGGAACTAGTCATCCTTATATGTAAGTTAATTCCTTTCTTGATATTCCAGTGACACTGAACTCTCAGATAAATAATGATTGCACATTATTACATCTCGGTATGGCCATACACTTCTCAGTTCACTGATCAAGTGGCCGATGATATTTTTCTCTCTTATAGAGAGGGGTAATCCCTTTACTTCTCTCATGCTCTCTAACATGAATCAATGCATACCCAAGCATACCCATACTTGTCACTCAGTTACGAGCACGTTAGGTGTATGTCAAAGTACACAGTAATTCATAAAGAGTTTCATAGAGATTTTAGGTCTAAGAACTCCGATACAAAACTTGCATATGAGGAACACTTATGACTTGTACCATGTAGTGTTCTCATGTGTGGATCGTATCCAAATACCATGTTATAAACATGTATCTATGATCTCTGATTGACACTTTTGTCCTTATGATCCGTAAGACAGAACTCAACTAATCAGAGAGAGCATACTAGTCTTAATTCATTTGTTATTCCCATAACAATGACTGACTAGGGATATTTAGAATGAAGTCTCATTTGTTTCAAGGTCTTACAACCATGTGCCTCACACATGATAACTTAAACTGAAACAACATTCTTGGATAGTTCTATCAATTGATATGCACAGGAATACAATTGGTAAAACAAATGCCTCATTTATTAACTAAAGTGTTTTATTACAATGTATTGGGGCTAGGGCTTACACTAACATCTCTATCACGATCACGATGAATGTCGCGCTCGCGACAGAGGCGCATCTCCTTTTCCCAGCAAAAACTCAGAACTTCATCTTTTTTCGTAAAATCCTTTTAAAACCTTTCAAAAATAACTCAAACATGCACAAACTCTTACCTCATCACTCAAATGCATAATACCACATGCTCATGATCAAAATACACTCAATTATCACAAAATTCAACAATCAATTCAAGGAAAACCTCAAAAATTGTAGATTAAGAACACCAAAAACAAACTTACCCAATTCATGCATTTTCCCTTCCAATCCAACATACATATATCTCAATCCTAAATCATGCATTTCTAGCACAAATACCCAAATAATTACATGCATATACACATGCCAAGACACTCAAAATTCTAGAAATTTACATTACAAAACACATACACAATCAAAATGAGAATTAGGGCAGAGACAAACACCAAAACTGAAATGAAGAACACAGAGCTCCCAAACCTCTTTGAAGCACAACCCAATTGTTCTTCAACTTTCAATCTTCTCTTTTCCTTTATCTTTCTTCTTACCACCACAAACTTGCACATATAAAAAACCCAGAAATTACGCTTCCAACCCTAACTTAAACAAAAACCAGAAGAAGAAGAACCACATGCAGGAGACCCTAATCCCCAACTTACCTCTTCAATGCAGCCTCTAGATCATCCCAATCTATCCCAGCTCCTACACATAACAAAGGGATGAAGAGCAATAAACGTGAAAGAGAAAGAAGAAGAGAAAATAGGAAGAGGAGGAGAAGAGAGAGCAGGGAAACGTGATATGCCTTCCCTCTCTCTTTCTTTTTCCTTTTTCTTCTTTTCACATTAATTGCACACACCTACCATTCCACATGGCAGCCTCCTATTGGACAAATAATCCCCTTTCTTTGACTTTCTCTTTTGGTCCCTACAAATCCCACTTAAATCCTTGGTAAACTTGCACTCACTCCATAAGATATTAATTCCTCACTTGAACTTTAATTATCTCTTCAATTAGGTCCTTAATTACTCAAATTTCACATGTGTAAATTACTGAAATACCCATCACTTATCCGCTTAGCTTGCCAATTCTGATTAGACCCGATTTGGGGTATGACAAATCTTCCCTCCTAAAAGAATTTCGTTCTCGAAATTCACTTACACCGGAAAGAATTCCCAACACTACACTCCAAGCCACCATCAAACTCATACACTTCACTTTCAAACTACTCCATGTACACCCTATCAGCTTTCTCTCAATCAAAATGCATATGCAAATGCTTCTCATGTGTGGTCAAAGGGATGATGATGCAATGAGAATGTGATGGCTCATGTATGCAGAGTGATGCTAAAGAAATGAAATTGATGCTATAATGATGCACTTTGTCCCATTCCCATGATTCAATATGCTTTTTATTCAAATCCTTTTTTTTCTGGAAAATAGCTGACGGGAATACAGAGTATTACCAAAACCTTACAGAGTCCAAATACTCTTCCATCTCAAAATACCAAAACAAACTTTACTCGAACATATCAAAACAAACTTACCAGAAGGCTTTGCAGGCTCTGTTACTTCACTGCGATGCGCAACAACTTCCGATGGCACATGAGCGGCTCGAAGCAATTCCTCCACATCCTTCCTAGCTTGCTGATCTAGATTTTTACTCGTCTCAGGACAATCAACAATTTGGTGTTTCATGCTACCACATCTGAAACAAGCACCCGTGATTTTTCGACACGGACCCCAATGTCGCTTCTGACAGTGCTGACATAACGGCGGTACCCACTTCTTCTTACACTTGTCACAGTTTTGCTTCTGATAATGTTGACACATCGGAGGTTCTCGAATCCTTTTCCCCTCTTGCACTTCTCTACCCAATACTTTTCTCTTCTAAGGTACGCTCCGAACAAAACCTTGAGAAATCCAAGGAGCAATCAGCCTATCCAGTATCCGAATCAACCCTTGTACTAACATCCTATCATCAAAAATAGGACCGAAATTTCCAACCGAATGATGCTCAGAAACACTCTGATTAGCACTAACTGGGTTCACACTTTCCGTTATCTCGCCCACATTCTCACTAGGATCAGACTCCATCTAGACATGACACAAGACAAGACAGATCTGCATTAGGCCACGATACAAAACCGACTTGCATGCAAAAAGTTAACACTCAAACAAACAAAGGCAACCAGAATCGCCAAATCGGCGCTCTAATACCACTAAATGTAACACCTCTTACGTCCCCGTTGTAAGGACGCCGGAGAGCGCTACCGACTCTCACTCACATACATGACCACATACACTATGCGGAAGCATACATTCATACATAATCATACATGCATAAATACGGGATAATTAAAAACTTACCTTGCGGGCAAAAGCTGGTCATGCATTCACTCACACACACGCAGGCACTAAGCGGAAGCATAAGCACATGCATACCCCCATTCACTCATTCAATCAGCGGAAGCATAAGGCGAACGATAAAATCGAGGAACAACTTTAAACATAAATATAATAACATTTACATAGCCCCAAATATTACATCTAGATCCTTACATATAACTACATATAAATAAGACTATAGAAATATAGAATCCAAAATACAGAAGCTGAACAAAATACAAAACTTCTAACTCCTATGTGGCCGACCTTGCAGATGCGCGACTCAAACAGAACCAAACCTGCCACCTACACGGGAAAAGAACCCGTGCTAAGCGATAACGCTTAGTGAGGAGAACACACAAGAATATGGATGGCCATTCACAATGGTCGCCAAGGCATAACACATTCACAATGGTGAATGCATAAAGTCCTAACGAATAGATATACATGCTTGCATATAATAGCCATGCATTCAGATGATCATAACCACAACTATAAACTCATTACCGGATTGCTCCTCTCAACATCAGATTCGTGCGGTTACCCTATTCTTATAATCATATTGAAATAAATCGAAGCAGACAGAATACCATACAAGATACAAGTATCATCATGCAGAAACACATAGCTGGGAGTAGTGGAACCAAGTGACTGAAGCTAGGATTACAGGTTTGGGAATTTCTGCATTTTTGTGTTCTTAAAGTGTATAATTGTGGACGAATGATCTGCTAGCAATTTGATGAACTTATGATGCATGTCATTTAAATGAAATGAGTATTCGATAACGCAAGTTTTTTTTTATGCATGACTTTTGAGCTATGAGAACAGTTTGGGTTTTGCTATGAATCATTTGTATTTTCTGGGTTTGAGTTGAACATGATGTGATTCTGTTCATCTGATCTGTGTGTGTGTATTTTATGGATTAAATTTGTATCTGTGCGTTTGTTTGAGGCGATGGCAGTGTCTAATACGAGCTAAGTTGGTTTTGGGTTGGTTTTGAAGTTTTGAGCAAAGTTGGAGTTCATGATTGTGAGTTATTTGGATTTGCAGAACCTGTGTAACCAAGTCCCGATCGAATGCCATCCGATCTGGAATTGGTATGAGCATGATTCGTGCTCTTAGGTGAGAGCCAGGACACGCGACGTGCTCAAGAGCACGACCCGTGTCATGGACAAGAGAAGGAATGCAATTTGTGCTCCTTGGCACAAGTCGTATCCCCTTCCCCCCCCCCCCCAAGCATTCTGCTTTCCGATCCGATGGGTTCCTCTTCTTTTCGATCGGCACGAGTTGCATGCACCCTCGGTCGTCCTCACGATTGATTGTCCAACTACCGGTCAAAAGGAAGAGATTCGATCGAAATTGTCGAAGCCTTCGTTCGGCTTGAACAGATCGGGAGCCCTTGCTCCCTTCGCTAGGAGCATCAGTACGAGTAGTGCTCATCAAGCCGACCCGTGCTCTTGCTCCCCTAGCGTGTGCTTCCATTCGGTCTGTACTTTAAAGTTGCTCTGTTTTGACTAAAGCAATTATGTGGTCTGCTCTGTATATATTATTATTACTGTATGAATTATAGAATGCTTTTAAAAGTATAATAGTAGGATTTCCTCATGATAATTGGGTGTTATATCTTGGAAATGCTCTGTTTTATGCATGACCTGCTAGAGTCAAGTAAGTGGATAGTTAGGCATGCCTAATAGAGTCATAAGCTGCAGCCTTAGTTCCGTTTGGACCCCGATCAGGTCCCCGTTTGGTTCCTTACGAACCCCTCAGTATTTGGATCTTGTTTAAGGTCCCCTTAGTAAAATGTTTTGTAATTGATAAAGTGAAATAGTTTTCTATTCGTACCCATAAGGTACTGTCAGCATTTGATTTGTACCCGTAAGGTACTGTCCGTATACTCGTTATCCACTATTGTGAGTCAGCAGGTGTTCCGTTCGCTTTAGTTTGCTCCAATGTGATTATACGAATGTGATATCCGAATGAGTATGATAATGAGATGAATGATCAGTTAATGTAACTATGAATGTGAGTATGGATGTGAGCTTATGTTATCGAAAGTATGGCTTTTATGTGCAAGAATGTATTTACTTGATATGATTATCGGCACTTACCATTGTGAATGGCTGTCCATACTACTTGTGTATTTCCCCACTAAGCGTTTATTTCTTAGCACGGTGTTTTATCCGTGCAGGTGCGGAGGATGGTGTTCTTTTGGGAGAGTCATCGCCAGTCAAGCCAACACAGAGGGATTAGTGTAAGGGCTTTAGTTTTGATAGCATGTTGACTCTTTTATATCAGAACTCTCTTTATACCATTATTTTGTAAGGCTTCTGCATTTATATACTTTTGGGATATGTAATTATTTTATTTTGGCTTTTGATCAGGACTTTATTGTAACGAATTTTGCTATTGTAATGATGGGTTATTCTGATTCTAATGAAGGTTTTAAATTTTCCCATAATGATGTATGGTTATTATGTATGAATGTATGCTTTGTATCTTTATCTGCTTGGTGACACACCCGGCTCATACGGCTTCTCACTCCTTGAGGATGGGTACGCCTACGTATGGGTAGGGGGTGTTACAGTTTTTGGTATTAGAGCCTAGGTTTAGGCGTTTCTGGGTGTTGTTGTGCATAGATGTGTATATATGTTCCGGACTATATTGGCTGATGCGACTGTCTTCTTTTATTTGTTTCAGATGTCTTCTGATTCATTTAGTGGATCTCTTGAGGGATCAGCTGAAAGCATGAATCCCCAAGCTGTTGATCTTTTTGTCTCTGTGTCAACTCAGCATGCTAGGGTCCAGCTCGAGGCCGCAGTCATGCCTTTTGAGGCTATGTTCAAGCTATCATAGGACATGGCTAGGGTTTTGGAGAGAGTGACTGCTCCTAGAGCCCCTATAGAGAGCTTGAGAAGGGCTGGTGCTGAAGATCTCTATGGTAGGGGTTTGGATGAGTCAGAGTTAGCTGAGAAATGGTTAGACAAGGTGAAGCATACCTTGATAGAGATTCAGTGTCCTCCTGACCAACAGGCAGAGTGTGCAGTGGCATTGCTACAAGGGTCAGCTTTTGAATGGTGGGAGTTAGTTTGTAGGCATCCTCAGTTGCCCGATCCAGTTACATGGGATTTCTTTTCAAGGGAGTTCACGACCAATTATGTGACTCAGACATATAAGGATGCTAGGTGAGCACAATTTCTGTGTTTGAAGTAGAGGGCTATATCGATCTCAGAGTTTGAGAAGGAGTTTAACCGGTTGGCTAGGTATGCTCCTGGAGGTATCATGACGGATGAGTTCTGAATTAGGAATTTTGAGGCAGGATTGAATGAGTCCTTGAGAGCTATGTTGATTTCCTTGATGAGCACTCCAGGGGTGAATTATTATCAGATTGTGGAAGCTGCTATTAGAGCCGAGAGATCAGATTCTATGTTGAGAGAGAGGGCTTAGAGGAGGAATCCTTCTCGTGGTGGTTCATCTTCATCATCCTTGGGTAAGAGATCTAGGAACCCACAGGATGAGTCATCATCTGGACCGGCCACTAGAGGTAGAAGACAGGGTTCTGCAGGGGTATCTGGTTCTGGTAGAGGTGGTAGATCTGAGCCTATTCCCATATGTTCGCATTGCAGTAAGGCTCATCGGGGTGAGTGTAGGTGGCTCACTAGTGGGTGCTTCAGGTGTGGGAGCACTGAGCATCTTTTGGCTAGTTGTCTGAGATTGAATGACGAATTGGGTTCCCAGAGAGAGGCCAGCAGGGTTGGTTCTAATGCCACATAGGCTACTCGTGGTAGAGGCCGAGGTAGAGGTCAAGGCGGTCGACCTAGAGAGGGAGCTGCATCAGAGTCTGTTGAGCGTCAGTTGCCAGTCGCAGCTAGAGCCTATGTTGTGAGAGCCAAAGAGGAGCAGGATGCGCCCGATGTTATTGCTAGTAAGTTCCTACTCAATGACACTGAATTGTATGCTCTAATTGACCCTGGTTCCACACACTCATACTTGTGCACGAATAAGATTGTTGATAAGTTGCATGTGGTAGATCAGCTAGATTATGAGATATGTGTGACCAGTCCATTAGGGCATAGTGTCAATGTGAGTAGAGTCTATAAGAATTATCCTTTGTTGGTTGAGGGAGTTGTGTTTCCAGCGGATTTGATTGAGTTGCCTTTCAGAGAGTTTGATCTGATTCTGGGTATGGACTGGTTGGGTAAGCACTGAGCTGTAGTTGATTGCCATAGGAAGACGGTGGTGCTTTGGGATAAGGATCGGTCTTCTGTGTTTGTTAAAGGTTTGGGTGCTAGTTCTTTGAACAATGTAATTTCTGCGATGCAAGCTAAGAGGTTTATTAGGAAGGGTTGTGAGGCTTTCCTAGTGGTTGTGTTGGATTCCAAGAGGGATCAAGTTCGGATTGAGGACATCCCGGTTGTGCGGGAGTTTAGTGATGTGTTCCCGAGTGAATTGCCGGGTTTGCCTCCTGAGAGAGAAGTTGAGTTGTCCATCGAGATTATTCCGGGTACCACTCCCATATCGAAAGCACCTTATCGGATGGCTCCTGTGGAGTTGAGAGAACTCAAAACTCAGTTACAAGAGCTATTGGATAAGGGGTTTATTAGACCCAGCATATCTCCATGGGGAGCTCCTGTTTTGTTTGTTAGGAAAAAGGATGGGTCCTTGCGGATGTGTATCGACTATAGGCAGATCAATAAGGTCACAGTGAAGAACAAGTATCCTTTGCTTAGGATTGAGGATTTGTTTGATCAGTTTTGAGGTACGGGTGTCTTTTCTAAGATTGATCTTCGGTTGGCTTACTATTAGTTGCGAGTTAAGGATGAGGATGTGGTTAAGACTGCATTCCGGACTCGGTATGGCCACTATGAGTTCCTTGTGATGCCGTTTGGTTTGACCAATGCTCCAGCGGCATTCATGGATTTGATGAACTGAGTGTTTAGGCCATACTTAGATCGGTTTGTAGTGGTGTTTATAGATGACATCTTGGTATATTCCAAGAATGAGAGTGAGCATGAGGAACATCTTCGGTTGGTTTTGCAAGTTTTGAGGGAGCACCGGTTGTTTTCCAAGCTTAGTAAGTGCAATTTTTGGCTTCGGGAAGTGTCATTTTTGGGTCATGTTGTTTCGGCCAGGGGTATTCAAGTTGATCCGGCTAAGATTGAGGCGATAGTTGATTGGAAAGCGCTTAGAAATATTCAGGAAGTGAGGAGTTTCCTTGGTTTGGCGGGATACTACCATCGATTTGTTAAGGGTTTTTCAGTGATTGCTGCTCCGATGAAGAGATTGTTAAGAAAAGGCGTCAGATTTGAGTGGTCGGATAAGTGTCAGGCTTGTTTTGAGCGGCTGAAGAAGTTGCTAGTCGAGGCTCCCATACTTACTCAACCCATCTCGGGTAAGGAGTTTGTAATGTATAGTGACGCTTCGGGTGTCGGTCTTGGTTATGTTTTGATGCAAGAAGGTAAGGTTGTGACTTATACATCTCAACAGTTAAAGCCACATGAGAGGAATTATCCGACGCACGATTTGGAGTTAGCGGCTGTAATCTTTGCTCTAAAAATTTGGCGCCATTATCTGTATGGGGAGAAGTGTAGGATCTTTACGGACCATAAAAGTTTGAAGTATCTCCTCACGCAGAAGGAGTTGAACATGAGACAGCACCGTTGGCTTGAGTTGTTTAAGGACTACGACTACATAGTGGATTACCATCCGGGTAAGGCCAATGTAGTCGCTGATGCTTTGAGTCGAAAGTCGGTTTCAGCCTTATTTTTGAGACGGTTTAGATGGAGGTTTGATCCAGATGGAGCTTTGGTTGCTCAGTTGAGAGTGAAGCCTACCTTGAGACAGAGGATTGTGGATGCTCAGAGGGATGATGAGAGGCTACAGTGGGTTGTGCAAGAGGTCAGTTCTGGTAAGCAGTCAGATTTCTCAGTTTTAGATGGGGTGCTTATGTATAAAAACCGCTTGTGTGTGCCTGAGGATGAGGAGTTGAGGAAACAGCTGTTTATTGAGGCGCATAGTACGATTTTTACCATGCATCCCGGGAGTGAAAAGATGTATCCGGACATGAAGCAGTTCTATTGGTGGTCCGGTATGAAGAGGGATATTGTGGATTTTGTGTCAAAGTGCTTGACATGCCAGCAGGTCAAGGCCGAGCATCAAGTTCCTTCGGGATTGCTCACGCCTTTATCCGTTCTCGAGTGGAAATGGGACGATATAGCCATGGACTTTGTATCTGGTTTACCTTTGACTCAGAGGAAGCATGATTCAGTTTGGGTGATAGTGGATCGGCTTACGAAGTCAGCTCATTTCTTGCCAGTGAGAGTGGACTATCCGATGGATAGGTTGGCCAGTATCTATATGGATGAGATAGTTCGGTTACATAGAGTGCCGTTGTCTATAGTTTCAGATCGGGACCCAAGGTTCAATTCGAAGTTTTGGAAAGAGTTGCAGAGAGCTTTGGGTACCAAGTTGAACTTCAGTACAGCATTTCATCCTCAGACAGATGGGCAGTCCGAGCGGGTCATTCAGATTCTAGAGGATATGTTGAGGGCGTGTGCTTTGGATATTTCGGGTAGTTGGGATAGATATGTGTCGCTTATGGATTTTGCCTACAACAGTAGCTATCAGTCGAGCATCGGTATGGCACCGTATGAAGCTTTATATGGTCGGAAGTGTAGAACTCCGGTTTGTTAGACCGAGCTATCCGATCATTTAGTGATTGGACTAGAGTTGGTTAGGGATACTGAGGAGAAGATCAGAGTGATGCAGCGGAATTTGAAAGCGGCTAAGGATCAACAAAAGTCTTATGCCAACTTGAAGAGGAAAGATGTGCAGTTTGAGGTCGGGGACAAGGTTTTCCTTAAAGTTTTGCCTTGGAGGAGAGTGCTTCGGTTTGGTAAGAAAGGAAAGCTTAGTCCTCGCTTCATTGGTCCTTATGAGATTTTGGCTAAGGTTGGTCCGGTAGCCTATAGATTGGCGTTACCCATGGAGTTGGCGAAGTTGCACGATATTTTCCATGTTTCGATGCTTCGTCGGTACAGATCAGATTCATCACATGTTCTGTCAGTTCAGGATGTACAAGTGTAACCAGATTTTTCTTATGATGAGGAACCGAGAGCTATCCTAGCTCGAGAAGTGAGACAATTGAGGAGTAAGCAAATCCCATTGGTAAAAGTGTTATGGAACCATCATGGAGTCGAGGAAGCGACTTGGGAACCGAAAGAGTCGATGAGAGCTCAGTATCCGCATTTGTTTAGTTCAGGTGAGAATTTCGAGGACAAAATTCTTGTTAGTAGGGGAGAGTTGTCACACCCCGTTTGCCCCCTAGTAGCATAAGCCCATTTGTGTGTGCATGCATGGTATGTGTTTGACATGTCATAAGGGTATTTTGGGTAAAATGTATGTTTTTAAGGTTTTATTAGCCTATGGATGCATGTATGGTATTAGAGTGTGAATTAGTTGGGTTGCATTTGAGTGTATTACTCACATGGTGTTAGGGTATGAGTAGTTGTGTGGTGGTTGTGTGCTTTATTCACATATTAGTAGGGTGCACATTAGTTGGGAGATCATTGTGTGTGATGCATGTAGGTCATTTGGGCGTGAGTGATTAATCTCCACCAATAGGGAGATGACTCTTGTCTAGGGTTAGGAAAAGAAAAAGAAAAAGAAAAGAGCAAAGGGAAAGAGGCAGAACTGCTCTTCATACCCGTTATCCCTCTTTCCCACTCTCCTTCTTCCTTTTCTCTTCTTTAGAAACCCTAGCTTAGATTCAAGTTACGGTTGGTGGAAATTACTCATCTCCTTGCATTCCTTTGGTAAGTTATTGCATTCTTCATCTTGTTTTCCCTTTTGTTAATCTTCTTCTTGATTTCTGGGTTTAGATTTAACTTAGGGTTTGTATTTTTGGATGTTTTGGGGTGGTCGTGTCTAGCTGAGTCTGCTCGCGATCCTAAGGGCAAGGAAAAAGCTGGGAGTAGTGGAACCAAGTACTGAAGCTAGAATTACAGGTTTGGGAATTTCTACATTTTTGTGTTCTTGATGTGTATAATTATGGACGAACGATCTGCTAGAAATTTGATGAACTTATAGTGCATGTCGTTTAAATGAAATGAGTATTCGATGACGCAAGTTTTTTTTTATGCGTGACTTTTGAGCTATGAGAACAATTTGGGTTTTGCTGTGAATCATTTGTATTTTTTGGGTTTGAGTTGAACATGATGTGATTCTGTTCATCTGATCTGTGTGTGTATATTTTATGGATTAAATTTGTGTCTGTGCGTTTGTTTGAGGCGATGGCAGTGTCTAATCCGAGGTAAGTTGGTTTTGGGTTGGTTTTGAAGTTTTGAGCAAAGTTGGACTTCATGATTGTGAGTTATTTGGATTTGCAGAACCTATGTAACCAAGTCCTAATCGAATGCCATCCGATCTGGAATTGGTATGAGCACGATTGGTGCTCTTAGGTGAGAGCCAGGACATGCGACGTGCTCAAGAGCACGACCCGTGTCATGGCCAAGAGAAGGAACGCGATTCATGCTCCTTGGCATGAGTCGTGTCCCCTTCCCCCCCCCCCCCCCCCCTCGAGCATTCTGCTTTTCGATCCGACGGGTTCCTCTTCTTTCCGATCGCACGAGTCGCATGCACCCTCGGTCGTCCTCACGATTGATTGTCCGACTGCCGGTCAAAAGGAACAGATCCGATCGGAATTGCCGAAGCCTTCGTTCGGCTTGTACAGATCGGGAGCCCTTGCTCCCTTTGCTAAGAGCATCAGCACAAGTAGTGCTCATCAAGCCGACCCGTGCTCTTGCTCCCCTAGCGTGTGCTTCCATTCGTTCTGTACTTCAAAGTTGCTCTGTTTTGACTAAAGCAATTATGTGGTCTGCTCTGTATAAATTATTATTACTGTATGAATTATAGAATGCTTTTAAAGTATAATAGTTGGATTTCCTCATGATAATTGGGTGTTATATCTTGGAAATGCTTTGTTTTATGCATGACCTACTAGAGTCAAGTAAGTGGATAGTTAGGCATGCCTAATAGAGTTATAAGCTGCAGCCTCAGTTCCGTTTGGACCCCGATCAGGTCCCCATTTGGTTCCTCGCGAATTTGGATCTTATTTAAGGTCCCCTCAGTAAAATATTTTGTAATTGATAAAGTGAAATGGTTTTCGATTCGTACCCGTAAGGTACTGTCAGTATTCGATTCGTACCCGTAAGGTACTGTCCGTATACTCGTTATCCACTATTGTGAGTCAGCAGGTGTTCTGTTCGCTTTAGTTTGCTCCAATGTGATTATACGAATGTGATATCCGAATGAGTATGGTAATGAGATGAATGATCAGTTAATGTAATGAATGTGAGTATGGATGTGAGCTTATGTTATCGAAAGTATGGCTTTTATGTGCAAGAATGTATTTACTTGATATGATTATCTGCATTTACCATTGTGAATGTGTTATGCCTCGATGAGCATTGTGAATGGCCGTCCATACTACTTGTGTGTTTCCCCACTAAGCGTTTATCACTTAGCACGGTGTTTTATCCGTGCAGGTGCGGAGGATGGTGTTCTTTTGGGAGAGTCGTCGCCAGTCAAGCCAACGCAGAGGAATTAGTGTTAAGGCTTTATTTTTGATAGCATGTTGACTCTTTTGTATCGAAACTCTCTTTATACCATTATTTTGTAAAGCTTCCGCATTTACATACTTTTGGGATATGTAATTATTTTATTCTTGCTTTTGTTCAGGACTTTATTGTAACGAATTTTGCTATTGTAATGATGGATTATTCTGATACTTATGAAGGTTTTAAATTTTCCCATAATGATGTATGGTTATTATGTATGAATGTATGCTTTGTATCTTTATCTGCTTCGTGACACACCCGGCTCATACGGCTTCTCACTCCTTGAGGATGGGTACGCCTACGTATGGGTAGGGGGTGTTACAGGGGAAGTATCTACTTTCATTACATGAGCTTTGGCCAGGGTGATGATACTTTAGGTCTACCCAAGCATGGTCCCTGCCAACAGATCGGGTCTCCATTTAATATACCATGATGGTACGAGGCTTGGGATGGTGATTATCCTTAATACTTTCCTACATTGGTTGAATGTAGGGTCGTGATTCGGGAATGCACCGGGGTTAAAAGATGGTGCAAACTAGTGTAGATCTAAGGCTCTAATGAAATGCAATGCAATATCGAAGAGGGATGAAATTTTTAAATTAAAACTCAATTGTTATTTTAACCAAGGTACTTTCGAAGCAAAGTCTCGTAGCATCCCCAGTGGAGTCACCACTGTTAAGCGCGCCAGAACCCCGAAAGCTCTGAAAATTCACTTTTAGGGTGTTCGGGAGAGGTTCATAAGACTTGTAAGGATTACAAGGGCATCTATTTTGGGCAACAAGAGGGTTTTTGGAGTTGCTATCCTATAAAATATTAGGAAAGTTTGTCTAGCCTTATTGAGCCTAAGACAGTGCACGTGTCTATTTTGGCCAATCAGAGATATTTTGGAATCCCCATTTCAATAGAACATTGTAAAGGTTCAGCTAAACTCATGAAGCCTAAGACAATGCATATATGTATATTTTGGGCAATAAGAGATATTTTGGAATTCGCATTCCAATAGAACATTAGAAAGGTTATCTAACCTCGTGAAGCCTAAGCCAATGCTTTTTGGGTAGTAGGAGATATTTTGGAATTATTTTGGAATTCTCTTTCTAATAGAACATTGGAAAGGTTCATTTAATCTCGTGAAACCTAAGACCAGAGAGAGTTCGGGATTCCACTCTTATTCATACATTGGTTAGAGTATAATTGAGTTTTACAATTAAAATTTCTTTTCTTTTCTCATTCAATTAATGCAATAATTAAAGTGTAAATCAATCAAATAACGAATGAGGTAAATAAAAGCAAGATTAGGATAAAGTACATCAATTTACAATAAAACTAGGGGCGGAATACAACCTCCAATGTAAATGAGCAGAAATAGAAATCAATCATCAAGCGGGATATTTGTTAGGTTTGAGGACATTGGTCCTCGCATGCATGCTTTAAAAAATGGCATCAGCAGTGACAATTTATTTGGATAGGAAAACAAGGACTTTGGTCCTATTTTATTTAAAGAAAAGCCAGTTTGTTTGTAGAAATCCTTTGCCTTTTTTTTTTATATTAGCGAGCTCAGAAATAAAAAAATAAACGACAAAGAACAGGGTAGATAAAATGAATCATATTGATGTTTTCGCGTCATTCTAATTAGTTCCCTTTTTCCAGCACCTAATGTTCAATAAAATAAAGAGACTCACAAAGAACGAATAACATGTTAGTAGAATAACAAAATAAAATAGTAATGAAAAGAATTAATAGAAGTAAAAAAGAACAAATAAACTGAATAATAAGAAAAAGTGGAAATAAATTGTTTTTAGTGTGTAGAAATCAAAAGAACTGAAGAGAGAGGAATAAAAATCGACAAAAAGGAAGAAAGCAGGACCAGGAACGGCTGGATCGCCCAAGCGACGGCCGTCCCTGGGGCAACCGATGGGTAGAAAGAATTCCAGCGACGGCCGTCGATGAGTCGTTCAGCCGTCGGTCAACTCCAACCTAAAAAAAAATAGAAAAATTCAATTAAAATCCAATATTTCACATTTTAGTTTTTTTTATGCAATAAAATAAATAAAACAAATAAATGGGCTAATCCAGAATGTTTACCCTCGGAATGTTGATTTTCGGAAGTTAGAAGTCGCTTGAAGTTCCCTTGATTTCTGCAAGGACCGACTGACCAATAAAAATGTTTCAGGACAATTTCTTTAATAAAACTGCTCTTTTTGAATGATTTGGAATTTTAAGAAAATAAACCAAGAGAAAAGAATTTATTTATTTTTCTTGATTTCAATTTTGTCTTTTGTAGACAATTTCTAATCTGAGAAGGAATAAGTCAAAGAAAGAAAATTATTTTTACTTCCTCGAGCTTTCCTAATTCGTTTCCAAGAATTTTGAAGGAAAAAATGGAAAGAAAGTGTTTTGCTTATGAAATTGCTAATCAAAAAGTTCTAGTCTTTTAAGAAATTTTTCTTACCCGAAAAATACCGAACCCCTAACCTTGATCCTCAGCCTACTATTTATAAGTTAACTGTGGATAGAATAGAAATTCAAATCTTTTAAAATTCAAATTATCTTTAAAGATAGATATCAAGCCAGGACCTGACCGATGGGAGTGCCTTAGCCCACCACCGTGTGGGATGTCAAAATTAAAACATTGTCAAACAGAATGCTTTTACACAGTGGTAAGAACATTCCTGACCACCATGTGGGTCGACAGATAGCTACAATTTTTCAAGTCTCGCACGATGACACGGTGGTAAGATTTTTCTAACCGCCGTGTGATTCAACAAACTTCTACAATTTGCATTGAAGCACAACTATATTACCACGAGCACAACTCTGCTTTTTCTGGAAACACAACATCGCTCTGTTCTACAAACTTTCAATCGAAAAATCCATTCAAATCATCAAGTCACTCTTCAATCCATTCCAAAACCAAGGCAATTTTAATCATAACTTTTCTAGTTCCATTTACACAAATCAAAATCATAATTAATCATTAATCAAAACCGTGAATTCCTCATTCAAAATACTACAAAAATCACCTCAAATTTCATTACTAAATACACAAATTATATCAATTCATTCAATAAACAAAACTCACTTCATAAACACTCAAAAACCCTTGCAATTCTTTAGTTAACAACCAATTCTCATTAATTAAAGCATACTTATATTCTCATTCCAAAACCACCTAAAGAGATGCGAAAAGGAAGAAGAAGAAGAAGAAGAAGAAGGTAACTTACCAATTCAAAGAAATTCACTAGCCCAAGCTCAATCTTCCTTCAAATCTTTACTTGATCAACCAAGTAGAAAAGAGAGAACAAGAATGGGGAGAGGAAGAAGAGAGAGCAGATCATGATCCTCTCCTCATCAACTAACCTTCCCCTTAAATGCTCCATCTAATTTCACTGCTAAGTGCCAAATGCTGATTGGTCACTATAGCAAATTACCAATTAATCCTTCATTTCCTTTCTTTTCTTACATCTATCTTATAAGTAAGTTAGACTTACAAATTGACCCACCAAATTAATCCTTTTAATGCCATACTAGCCTTAATTCACAAATTCTTAATTATAGCACTTATCAAAACTTTTGCAATAATACCAATTACATCTCTTTAACCCATTCACTACCAAACATGCACATTTTGTTGCCTAATTCTTCCGAAATATGTCCAAATACGACTAGGGGTATTTTGGGTCATTACAAATTCACTTTCAGAGCTTTCGTTATAAACACAATGGTCTTCATCAATCATGTTGAACCCATTTGACATGATTATATCATGAAATCTCAAGTACCATTATGTTGAAGACTGTTTAAGGCCATAGATTGAACTTATCAATCAGCAAACCTTATGTTCATTGCCTTTTTTGATGAAAACTATAGGTTGTTCCATCCAATTCTCCATTGAGAAAAGCAGTCTTAACATCTGTATGATGTAGCTCTAGGTCTAAACTCGCCACTATGGTCAGCATTAACCTTATAAATGTAAATCTTACAACATGTGAGAAAGACTCCTCATAGTCAATCCATTTCTATTATGTGAACCCCTTAGTGACTAGTCGAGCCTTATATCATTCGATACTTCTATCAACCTTTCGCTTTACTTTGAGAATCCTTTTATTCCCAATTAGTTTGTGTCCTTTCTGTAGATCAACAACTTTCCAAACTTGGCTTAATCTCATGGATGCCATTTCTTCTTTCATTGCTTTAATCTATTTTCCTTAGATGGGCATGAAAAAGCCTTTCGATATTTTTAGGCTCTTCCTCGTCTTGTGGGGTAACCAAAAGGGCTTCGTTCAAACCCTCAATTTGAAATCATTGGTGTAGAGCGCTTATCCTTTTATTTTTTTATTTTTTGTAATTCTGAATCTTGATAAACATGTCTCATATATTCATCATAATTCAAAATGCTCCCATTGGGACTATATTCCATACTCCCACTGGAGTAAGGAATACTATATTCTTTACTCTTATTGGAATCAAAATACTCTCACTCAAATCAAGTCGCATAGATTCGGATCATGTGGAGGAGGAAGGTCTTGACCTTCTTCCTCTAACTCCCTCCGAGTTGGATGGAGTAATCCTAATGGTTCCTCTTCCTGAGTTTCATAGAAAGTGAAATCTTGATTCACTTTGCCCAACTTTAGAAATTCATACTCTAAGAATATGACATCTTGTGATTCAAATTTTGTCATTGTGCCATTCTGTTCCCCACCCATGAAAATTTATTCTTTTGATACTTCAGAATATCTCACATAGATATTCTTTTTACCTCTTTCAATTTACCAAATTGAGGTATCATGGTCGTAAGCATAATAACCCAAAGGTCATAAATGGCTTAGTTCAACTTGTCGACAAGTTCACAACTTATAAGTTGTGGTGGTGATAGATTTAGAAGGCACGCGTTTTAAACATGTGTGGCAGTCAATAAAACATCTCCCCAATAGGAGATAAGCAAATTTGCCTCTACCATCATAGATCTAACCATATCTAGAAGAGTCTTATTTCTCCTTTCGACAACACTATTTTGTT
This sequence comes from Excoecaria cochinchinensis, assembly GCA_947683425.1. Taxonomy (NCBI): domain Eukaryota; kingdom Viridiplantae; phylum Streptophyta; class Magnoliopsida; order Malpighiales; family Euphorbiaceae; genus Excoecaria; species Excoecaria cochinchinensis. Next base: position 4,385,578 of record CANTUQ010000018.1, read on the forward strand.
ATGGAGTTCTAGGAAGAGACAACCATATCTAGGAGAGTCTTATTTCTCATTTCGACAACACTGTTTTGTTATGGAGTTCTAGGAAGGGACAACTAATGTTCAGTCCCCCTTTTTCATCACACGAAGCTTTAAATACATCCAAAATATGTTCCCAACCTCGGTCCGTACATAAAGCTTTAATCGTGCTATTTAATTGATTATCAACTAAGCTCATATAAGTCTTGAAGTAACTCAATGCTTCTGACTTGTGAGAAAACAAATAGACATGACCATACCTAGTATAGTCATCTATAAATGTGATGAAGTAGTAGACCACATGTCTCGCCCTCATATTCATTTGACCACATATGTCAGAATAAATTAAATATAAGGAAAATTTGGCTCCAGTTCCTTTATCCAAATGATTTTCTAACTAGTTTTCCTTTTAGACAATGCTCGCATGTGGGTAATTCAACCTTATTTGAATCACCTATTAAATCTACTATGGCGAACCGACTCATTTGGTCTTGCCCGATATGGTTTAATTTAGCTTGCCATAATTTCACATTGTTCTCATAACTATGTGAAAAAAGAAAAATTAAATAAAAACTAGCTTTATTCATAAAGTCATGGTCCACATCCATAACAATAAAGTTGTTCAACACATAACTAGAACCATAATAAACATTATTCAAGCATAAGCATACACTATCATCCTGAAAGTGTAAATCGAAAACAAATTTCAATGAAGCAAGAATAGAAACTGAACTCCTAACAAAAGCATCTCGATCCCTTGTTACATGTCCATTGATCTTGAATCTATCACCCACAAAGGACGTAATTCAGTACTGGAAACACATATTTCACTCACTCTTGAGTCAAAATAGTGTATATGTTTAGGTACAGTGCAGTCTCTTGCACAGTGTCCTTTCTATTGGCAATTGAAACATTTCACTCTTGAAACGTTTACCGACTTTTTGCCTTTGGACCTTTGGTAATTCTGTTTTACTTTTTGCTTTCTTAGCTCTTGAGCCTTTTAAAGCTTATTTTCTTATTATGATTAGAACTCATTCTATCAGAATGGGACTGTGCCTTATGCACTAAGGCATTGACTTTTATCGCTGCCAGACGGTCCCTTTCAAGCTCCAAATTGAAAAGTGACATCCTCAAATGTCTTTATGTTGTCAATATGAGTTAATTGCATCTTTATATGCTCCCAACTCTTGGGGAAGGAACAGATAACATGTTGAACTTGCTGCTCATCAGTCAACTTATGACCACATTTACTAAGCTCACTTATACTTTTCCATCTCTCTTAGAAGTTTTCCAATTGAATAATCAGACTTTTTTGATATGTATCAAATTTGATCATTGATGATCGGAACTTAGTCAGAGACACACCTCTGAACTTTTCCTATAAAACGATCCTCACATCCATTGCATTTTGATACTTGTTGAAATGCTTAGTGAAGTCATCATCCATTGCACTTAGTAAGATGATGTAAGCAATGGAATTTTATTTTTTTCATGCCACATAGGCATTTCGGTCCTGCCTATGCTGGGATGCAGTCCCATCATCAGGTTCAGTCATAACAAAACTTAAGGATTCAAGAGCCTCTTACTCTTCAAGCATATATTGGATTCTCATACTCATAGATTTCAAAATTGTCACCATTCAGCTTAACATCTTTATTAAGTTCGGCAACAATTGACTTGGAAGCAGTATCCATTAGAATCCTCTGATCTCAAATGGAACAATGTTGCTCATTTTAAAGGGGGATAAGGCAATACATACAATTTACTACGCATCTGAAATAATAACATAGTAAAATTTTCTATTAGACTCAAATTCGAAAAGGCTACATATAGTAACCAAATACCCTCTAAGTCCTAATGTCCAACCTTATAGATTAAAATTTTATGTATAGTAAATTTGAATTATTGGATTATTAAGTTCTCAAACTTATGAGGGAAATTTTATTGGTTTTGTTTTATTAAGTCTCTACTTAATAAACATGCAATCATTTTACTTATAAAATATTGCAAGGCAATTAACAATTAAAATAAACATATTTATTATAAAGTTAAATGCATCATCATAAATAAATTCATTCATTTAACCAATAAATAAAATCCAATAATCCAAAAATAAGACACCCATGTCAAATAATAATAAGGAACATAAATCCTATTTAATAGAACGCTTACTAAAATTGACACCTATGTTAACTTATTCTAAAATTCAGATTTCAAAAAATCTTTCTTGATACTGGAATTATTTCTTTGTCCATATTAACCAACTCATCTAGTAAACCATTGTTCGCTGAACCCATAGATGTTGCTCTTTACGTCCATTCCTCAATTCCATCACATATTTGGTGTTGCTCATCAACACTTATCTTTTGGCAACTCCAGCTAAAAAGTAGAAAATGGATTCTCTATAAAATCTATCTAATATGAACCAGGTAGTTTCCAATAACTTCCTTAGTTCATGATGATATTCTTAAGAGTCAATCAACACATTAACCAAGACTCTATCATCCCTTTCCATACTCAGACCACCGATTCAAATGCACTCTTGCATTTGTTCTTACACATGTACTTTATGATACATTATTGCATCAATATCATCAACTCGAATCTTCCTTTGCATTCTCGTGTTGCTTATTGATTGCACTCTTACATTTCTCAAAGCAACCCATGCGTAGTTTAAGGAAGAATAGTTGTCCTTATCATTATTTATGCTACATATTATAGAAAATTTTATACACTCATGTATAAACTCACATGATTGAAACACATTTCAATCAATAATTAAGAACAACACATCACAATTTTTCAAAATATTTTTACAAAATTATTGAAAGGCAGAAAACACATTTTCCACAAATTTTATAATATTTATTTTAATAATAAAAATAAAAATTTATTTTCTGGTCATCAAAAAATTTTGTAAAAATGACCAAAAAATAAGAAAAAATTTGAAAAATTGATCCGTAAAAACCCAGAACTAATTTGGTAGTCGAAAAGAACTCCACGTGCCGACAGAAGGGGACTGGATGAGCTGTCATGCGTGACTCCCACTTCACTGACACGTGTTAGCACCACATCGTGCCACGTGGCGACACGTTTGACCACTGTCTTGACACGTTTCATCAACATACTGGTCCACGAGGCACCTCGGGACACGTGATAGCCACGTGGCTAGATAACTATCATCCACGTGGCACATTCCTATTAAGCCACATGTTAGAAATGACACATCACTTTGTTGACACGGCTTGACACGGCTTGACATGTGGCACTACCTCGATCGTCCACGTGTCACCTCCTTATTGGTTCACCTGGCGCCCACGCGGCTCCTGGTTTACACGTCACTGCCACGTGACATGGCCGCTACCATCCACATGGCATGCTCCTATTGGGCCACGTGTCAGTAGTGACATTTCATTGTTGACATGTGTCCCGTGCATGTGGGCCACTGCTCACGCACACATGCCAATCGTCTGGTAGCGCGTGCATGCCATGTACTGCTTTTTTGACAGAATTAGATGCTCGGATTTAGCCGGTAGAGGTTTTCAGGGTCTGTGATTTCAATGGTGTGGTCAAAAATAAAAAATCCCAACTTCTATTTTTGCATTTTGAACACTCATGTTCGTTTGCTCGAGTCACAGTGTACATATACACAATTTTCGAGCTGCAATATATAGACATATATATTATTAACACAAAAAATAATTTTATTGTGTTTCATGCATCCTAAATCTATCAATTTTACACATAAAATATTAGATTAATTTTTAGCCACATGCCATGACGCAAAAACAACAGCTCTGATACCAATGAAGGGAAAATATCAATAAACATGGAAATAGCATTAATAATGGTACCTACCTCTTGTAGCGCAGAAAATGTTACGAAAGCGTTTGCAAAGATCTCGTTAATTTTTTTGGTCACTAGTCTGACTTTTATCCACATGCGGGATAACAACAGTTTTTCCACAATCTAAAAGCACGTGAAAGATTAAGAAAGAAAAACGAGTGTGAGTGAGAACGAGCAGTTTTGTGACATATACATTTTCTAGTTACCAAAAATCTGAGATCTCTCATCTCTAGAGACCTATCTCTAGTATATATCAGACACTTTTTGAGATAGGATTTGTTAATCTTATTTAAATTGAATTACTCAATTTTATATGAATTAAAACTTTATCCAAATTAGAGTTATAAACGTATTCCAACTCTATCAATACTCTAATACAAATTTATTTTTTCTTTTATTTTAAATAAATTATATATTTTCTACCTAAAAATATATTTGACATTTCTTTGTTACATTTGCTTTCTAATTAGTTGGATTGAACTCTATTTCGTGTTCTATTATTTTTCTATTTCGTGTTCTATTATTTTTCAATTTCTTATTTTGAGAAATTTAGTGATAAAGTGAACGCTACAAATTTTGCTAATACTCAAATAATAAATTGGTAATTTATTTTAATAATAAAATAATTATTTGTTATTTTAGTTTAAATTAAATTTCACTCCACTTTCTATATATATAGTATCGATGATGGTTATTGCTATTATTATCGTCGTCCCATCATCATCATCCTCTGATAATTTCAATCAGTTAACATAGTCATAATTATCCTTTTATGACCATGTGAATTTAAAAAAAAAAAAAATCTTATGAATCCATTAAATTATTAAATGCAGTCCGTTTCGTAAAAAATTTAACACTTTGCATTGATAATTTCTTTTTTTTTTTAAATAAATAGAAAGTTGGATAAAATAATAAATGGTTAACTTAGTCTAATAAAATAGCTAAAAGTTAATTCAGTTTTTTTTTTTAAAAAAAAGAAACACCTCACTTGAAACTTTTAATATAGTATAGAAAACGGATAAATACATTTTAAATTTATTCCATTAATGAGTATGTAGAATTCAATTGAATTACGTATCTTAAGTTATAATATAACTACGATGAAAATTCATTTGCGAATGAATTTTCAATTCCAACATATCAAATCATGTATTCGTATAATCTATTTTCAAAATTTACTTATTTTTATATTTATAGGATTGGTTATAATTAAGTTGAATTTAATAAAATTTGAATCATAAAATTGAAAATTAGTATTTTTTTAATTTTGAATAATAAAATTAGAAATGGAAAATTTATGCAAATTCACATTTTCCGAATACAAGTAAACTTAATCTTGCAACTAGAGAAGGTATTTTATAAAAATGTGGCAAAAGATTTTTTTAATTTCGAATAAAAAACTAAAAATAAAAAATTTATGTCACTGCATTTGAACACAAAATAGAAAATATCATAAAAACGTGACCTGTATAACTAGGACTTTAGAATTCTACTATTACTATTAGAGTTTTTTTTTTTAAAATAAATATTGGTAATAATTAATATATATAGGGATATTATAGTATAAAAAAGTTTTCTAACTATTTTGTACTTTTATGTATAGTATAGATTTGTATAATAAATTTGGAACTTGAGAATTAAGATAAAGTTTTTTTTTATTTATGATAGAGTTTGAGTGCGCTCATAACTCTAATTTAGATAAAATTTCAATTCAGATAAAATTAAGTAATTCAATCTGATTAATATTAACAAATCATATCTCAGAAATAGTCTGAGTTATATTAGAGATAGGTCTCTATCCTTTAAGATCTTTATAAATAGATGGGAGATCTCAGTATTTGGTAACGAGAAAATGTATACGCGCAAGACTTCTTGTTTCCACTCACAGTTTTTTTGTCTTCATCTTTCAGGAGCTTTTAAATTACGGAATAACTACAGTTATTCCGTATGTGGATAAAAATCAGGCCAGTAACGAAAAACAAACGAGATCATTGTAGACGCTTCCGCAACCTTTCTACGCTACAAGAGGTAGGTATCATTATTTAATGTCACATAAAGAAATTATATTTTGTTATAATTTTCCCTTCATTGATATTAGAGCCGTTGTTTTTGCGTCCTGACATGTGGCTAAATAGATCTAAAATTTTATCTGTAAAATTATTAGATTTAGAATGCATGAAACACAACAAAATTTTAATTTTTGTGTGAATAATATATATGTGTATATATTACGGCTCGAAAATTGTGTATGTGTACACTGCGATTCGAGGGGATGAATATGAGTGTTCCAAATGGCAAACTAGAAGTCGTGATTTTTAATTTTTGACCTTACCATTGGAATCACAAACTCCAAAAACCCCCCACTGGCCAAAATTCGGAGAATGGAAACCGATGGTAAGGAGGCATGTGGCTTGCACATGCCACCACGCGAAAGGTGTGTGCCCTTGGGTGGTGGCCCATACGCATGCAGCCACACGTCAGTAGTGATACGTCACTGCTGACACGTGTCGCAATGGCAGAACGCCACATGGATGGTAGGAGCCATGCCACGTAGCGTATGGGGGGGGGGGCACGTGGCTAAACCAGGGAGTGACACATAGACAACTCAGGTCGTGCCATGTGTCATGCCACGTGTCAGTGATGACGTGACATCACTAACACGTGGTCGAATGGGACCACGCCACGTGTATGACAGGTGTCATGGTGATGTGTCACCTGATGCCACATGTTTGCCAGGTGGACCAATAGGGTTGCGACACGTGGCATGTTTTGGCATGTGACACTATGTGGTGTTGCCATGTGGTAGAACGGAGGGAGATGCATGCGTGTGGCGCGTGGAAGCACGTGAGCTCGTCTGAGCTCTCTCCACCGGTGCATGTGGGCGCGTGAGTCATCTTCTGGCCACCGAATCAGCTCTGTTTTTTGTCAAATAATTTTTTCAAATTATTTCTTATTTTTTGGTCATTTTTTAAATTTTTTTGATGACCATAAAATTAATTTTATTTTTAAAATTTCAAAAATATTATTAAAAGGTGTGGAAAATGTGTTTTCTGCTTTCGGACATTTTTATAAAATATTTTGAAATTTTTTTTTAGGCTATGTCCTTACTTATTGATTGAAATATATTTCAATTATGTGTATTTATACACGAGTTTATAAATTTTTTTGTAATATGTTACAGAAATATTAAATAAGGACACTAGATCTTTCCTTAAATTACGCATAGGTTGCTTTGAGAAATGTAATAGTGCAATCAATAAGCAATATGAGAATGCCAAAAAAGATTTGAGCTGATGATATTGATGCAATAGTGCATCATAATATACATGTGTGAGAACAAATGAAAGAGTGCATTTGGATTGGTGGTCTAAGTATGGAAATGGATGGTAGAGTCTTGGTTAAAGTGTTGAATGACTCCTTTGAATATCATCCAGAACAGAGGAAGTTATTGAAAACTACCTAGTTCATAGGAAATAGATTTTATAGAAAATCTATTATTCACTTTTTGGTTAGAGTTGCCAAAAGGGAAGTATTGAGAAGCAACACTAAATCTGTGATGACATTAAGGAATGGACGTAGTGTGCATCGTCCATGGCTTCATCAATGGACTTATGAGTTGCCTGATAAATTGATGAAGTTGGTAAAAGAAATAATCCCAATATCAAGAAATATTTTATGAAATCTGGACTTCTACAATAGTTAACATAAGTGTCAATTTGAGTTGGCGTTTATTTTTGTTAAATAAGATTTATGTTTCCTATTGATATTTGACACGAGTGTCTTATTTTTGGGATTTTTGGATTTTATTTATTGGTTAAATAAATTTATTTATTTATTATGAGGACATTTAACTTTATAATAAATGTTTTTATTTTCATTTTTAATTGCCTTGAAATATTTTATGAGTAAAATGATTGAATGTTTATTAAGTAGAGGCTTAATAAAAATTCCCTCATAGGTTTGAGAACTTAATAATCCAATAATTCAGATTTATTATGCATGAAATTTTAACTTGTAACGTTGGACACTAGGACTTAGAGGGTAATTGGATACTATAAGTAATCTTTTTGAATTTGAGCCTAATAGAAAATTTTACTAGGTTATTATTTCAGATGCGTAGTAAATTGCATGTATTGCCTTATCCCCCTTTAAATATGTGCGATATTATTCCATTTGAGATCAAGGGATCCTAATGGATATTACTTCCAAGTCAACTGTCGCCCTTAGCAAAGATATGAAGCTACATGGTGATAATTATGAAAACTGGAATACAAAAATCCAGTATGTGCTTGAAGAGCAAGAGACTCTTGAACCTTCAAGTTCGATTATAGCTGAACCTGAGGATGGCACTATAGCCCAGCATAAGCAGGACTGAGATGCCTATTTGGCATGAAAAAAAGGAATTCCACTGCTCGAATCATCTTGGTAAGTGCAAAAGATGATGACATCACTAAGCCATTCAGCAAGTATCAAAATGCAATGGATCTGTGGATCGCTTTGCAGGAAAAGTTCAGAGGTGTGTCTCTAACTAACTTCAGATCATCAATGATCAAATTTGATACATATTAGAAAAAATCTAATTATTCGATGAACAACCATCTAAGAGAGATGGAAAAAAATAAGTGAGCTTAGTGAACTTGGTCATAAGTTGACTGACGAGCAGTAGGTCCAAGCTGTTATCCATTGCTTACCCGAGAGTTGGGAGCATATGAAAATGCAACTAACTCATATGGATAAGCATAAAGACATTTAAGGATGTTGCTCATCATTTGGAGCTTGAAAGGGGACCGTATGGTAGTGATTAAGGTCAACACCATAGTGCATATGGCGCAGTCCCGCTCTAGTAGAATGAGTTCTAACTAGAACAATAAAAGAAGCTTCAGAAGTAGGGATAAGAAAAAGGCTCAAGAGGCTGAAAAGGAAAAGCAATAGAATTACGAAAGAGGTAAACTTTTCAAGAGTGAAATGTTTCAATTGCCTAAAGAAATGACACTATGCAAGAGACTGCATTGTGCCTATAAAGATACACTATTTTGACTCAAGAGTAAGTGGAATTTATGTATCCAATTCTGAATTTCTTCTTTTGTGGGTGATAGTTTCAGAACTAATAAACCGTGTAACAAGGGATCGAAATGCCTTTGTTATGAAATTTAGGTTATGTTCTTACTTTATTGAAATTTGTTTTCAATTTACATATTAAGGATGACAGTGTACGCTTATACTTGAATGATTTCTATTATGGTTCTGGTTATGGATGTGGACCATGTCTATTTGAGTAAAACTAATTTTTCCTTTAATTTTTTATTTTTCATATAGTTATGAGAACAATGTGAAAAAATGGCATGCTAAATTAAACTATATTGGACAAGATCGAATGAGTCGATTAGTCAAAATATGTTTAATAGGTGATTCAAATGAGGTTGAATTGGCTACATGTGAGCATTGCCTAAAAGGAAAAACTAAATAGAAAATCGTTCGAAAAAGGTACTAGAGCCAAATTTCCATTACAGTTAGTTCATTCTGACGTATGTGGTCAAATGAATGTGATGGCAAGGCATGGGGCAAACTATTTCATCACATTTATATATGACTGTATTAGGTACATTCATGTCTATTTGATTTCTCTCAGAAGCATTGAGTTGCTTCAAGACTTATATGAGTTTAGTTGAGAATCAATTAGATAAAAAGATCAAAGCTTTAAGAACCGATAGAGGTCTGTGATATCTTACAGATAAATTTAAAGCTTTATGTGATGAAAAAGGATTGAACATCAGTTGTTCATTCCTAGAAATCTACAACAAAAAGGTGTTGAGGAAAGAAGAAATAAGACTATCCTAAATATGGTTAGGTCTATGATGGCAAAGGCAGATTAGCCTATCTCTTATTAGGGAGATACTATATTAACTGCCACATATGTTCTATACTAGATGCCCTCAAATATTTGTCACTTCCCAACTTATGAGTTGTGGACTGGTCGACAAGCTGAGCTAAGCCATTTACAACTTTTGGGTTATAATACTTACGTCCAAGATACCTCAATTTGATAAATTGAGACCAAGAGGTAAAAAGAGTATCTATGTGAGATATTCTGAAGTATCAAAAGGATACATTTTCGTGGGTGAGCAAGAAAGTGGCACTGTGACAGAATTTAGATCACGAGTCCTTATATTCTTAGAGAATGAATTTCCAAAGTTGGGCAAAGTGAATTAAGATTTCACTTTCTATTAATCTCAGGAAGAGGAACCATCAAGATCACTCCATCCAAGTGGGAGGGATTTAGAGGAAGAATGTTAAGACCCTCATCCTCCAAACGATCCGGATGTTCGAGACCTGATTCGAGTGTGACTATTCTTGACTCCAGTAGGAGTAAAGAATATGGTATTCCTGACTCCAGTGGGAGTATGAAACATGGTCCCAATGGGAGCATTCTGAATCACGATGAACACATAAGACATGTTTATCAAGATTCAGAACTGCAAAAATCTAAAAGGATAAGTGTTCCATGCCGACAATTTAAAATCGAAGGCTGGAACGAAGCCCTTTTGGTTACCCTACAAGACAAGAAAGAGCATAAAAATATCAAAAGACTTTTTCATGCCCATCTAAGGAAAAATGGATTAAAGCAATGGAAGAAGAAATGGCATCCATGACATCAAACCATGTTTGAGAACTAGTTGATCTACTAGAAGGACACAAATTGGGAATAAATGGAATCTCATAGTGAAGCGAAAGGCTGAAAGAAGTATCAAAAGATACAAGACTCGACTAGTCGCTAAGGGGTTTACACAACAGGAAGAGATTGACTATGAGGAGACTTTCTCATCGGTTGTAAGATTTACGTCCATAAGGTTGATTCTGGCCATAGTGGCGAGTTTAGACCTAGAGTTTTATCAAATGGATGGGAAGACTGCTTTTCTCAATAGAGAATTGGATGGAACAAGCTATAGGTTTCATCAAAAAAGGCAGTGAACATAGGGTTTGCTGATTAATGAGCTCAATCTATGGCTTTAAACAGTCTTCAACACAATGGTACTTGAGACTTCATCAAACAATCATGTTGAATGTGTTCAACATGATTGATGAAGATCATTGTACTTATAGTAAAAGCTCTGAAAGTAAATTTGTCATTTTGGAATTGTATATAGATAACATACTTAAAACTGAAAGTGACAAATGGTATGTAAATGAAATCAAAGATTGGTTATCGTCCAACTTTGAGATAAAAGATATGGGCCAAGCATATTTTATTCTTGAAGTTAAGAGTACAAGAGACCGTTCGAGAAGATTGTTGTCTGTTTCTCAAGAGAAATATATCAACAAAGACCTTAAATGATTTAATATGCAAAACTACAAACCCATAGATAACGCCATTACTAAGAATCAATTTCTTAGCAAAGTTGCGTGTCCTTAGATGACAGAATAAAATGAACTTTTGAGGAACGTTCTATATGCCAGTGTCGTGGGTAGTCTTATGTACATGATGTTATGTACAGGACATGATATATGTTATGTAGTGAGCATGGTAAATAGAAATCAATCTGACCCCAGGCAAAGCACATTGGAAGCAATCGAAAGGATACTTATATACCTTAAAGTTACTGCAGACTATTCTCTCTAGTATCGAGAAAAGGATCTGCATTGAGAGAATTCAAAAATGTTAATTGGGCAGGAGATGTGGATGAGAGGAAATCCACTTCAGGTTTCATATTCTTGTTTATCAAGAGTGTCATCTCATGGAGTAACAAGAATTAAACCTGTGTAGCCCTATCAATAGTGGAAATTGAATTTGTCACTTCCTCAATTGTAGTACAAGAGACAATTTGACTGAAATGGTTTGTGAGCCATTTAAGATTAAATGCCTCAGAGGTACCAGTGATAGTTTATAGTGACAGTCAGTTGTTGATAGCTTATAGTAGAGCTAAGCATATCGACATTAAGTATCAATATACTAGAGATATTGTTGCATGAGGAGAAATAAACTTATAGTACATTTCTTTGCATGTAGATCCATTGAGTAAACTTATAACGAGAGAAGTGTTTTGAGAGACACATTTGATCTCAAGGTTTGTATAGAATTTAATTATTACTGTTATATTTTATGTAATCCCTTTATGTTATTATTTGTGAATAATAACCAAAGTTAATTGTTGGCAATACATGAGTGTGAATGTTTATGTGCAAATATTAACTGTTATTTCTATGAGATTGAGCATGTCGGACAGAAAAGTAGCCCACTCACAAGGGTGTTTACCTTAGTTTTGTCAATGAGTTGCCAAAGACTAAGATGAGGCAATTTTTAAACATATGAGAATGCTCGAGAGCCTGTTCAAAATGAAAGTGCCATCTTGCAGAAATTACAAGATTAGTCTTGTTAAGGTGCCAGATAAAGACATACATAAAGTTGTATGCTTTGGATTGAGATCCAAATAAGGATTGTATGGAATCCGATGGTAAGTTATATGTAACTACCATGTTCTGTTTAAAAAGCTAGAAGTAGTCCTTAAGTAAGCGGACTAAAGTTGGGTGCTTCGATGCATCACACCTTACGCTTCTATATGGTGTTTGATATACACATTATTGAAATGTGAGACATGTGTTTCTTTAAGGGAAGGAAAGAACACCATAACACATGTTTTATACCGTGTGTACTTAAGTGACCAAAGGGATGGGAATTTAATAATATTATTGATCTGAAATTTTCCTATTGTGAGACCCTATTTATATTTCGACCACCCTTAGAGCCCTTAACTTATCCCTGAAGTACGGTTCAATGTGGCTAGCTTAGTTAGTCTCCAAGAGGTTCGGGAAAAATTTAGGCCTGGAGGATCTAGCAAGAAAAGCGAGTTGAATCATGATGGATGGCATACAGTAAGAGGAGAAGATAGCCTTTTGATCACATTCAATTGTTTTGTGATTCATCGGCATGCCTATTATAGTTTCTATAAGTAGAGACATAATAGTGAACACAAAAATTATTTTATGAGATCATGAGTTAAAACAGTGAATGTGAGAAGGCCATCTAGGGTTAAGCATACGTGAAAGGGAGGATGTCGTTTTTCGAGACGTTATATATCCCTAACAGGTGTATAGCACTAGTGTTCTCGAGGTATGCTGGTCACATAATCTATCTGCCAGTATAACTGAAGATTAAGACTGAAATTCGTTCCGTCATGTGCAAGTGGGAGATGATAGAGTTTGGGTGCACCCATGACTCTAATTTGGATAAAATTCCAATCCAGAGGGAATTAAGTAATTCAATCTGATTAATATTACCAAATCTTATCTCAAAAAGAATCTGAATTATATTAGAGATAGGTCTCTAGCCTTAAAGATCTCTATAAATAGATGGGAGATCTCGTTCCCACTCACAGTTTTTTGTCTTAATCTTTCAGTGGTTTTTAAATTGTGAAATAGCTGCTATTATCCCGCATGTGGATAAAAGTCAGGTCAGTGACCAAAAACAAATGGGATCATTATAGACGCATCCGCAACGTTTCTGCGCTACAAGAGGTATGTATCATTATTTAATGTTACCTTAAAAAATTACATTTTGTTATAATTTTCCCTTCAATTTAAATTAACTGAAAACAATTCATTAAAAATTAATACAATATTAAAATAAGATTTTGTAGATTTAAATATTTAACAATTCTATTCACATTCCTATTATATATATAAATTAGTATTTTTCATAATGTTACACTAATAAAAGACTTCTATAAAAATTAGAATTTTCTATTCATATAGAGTAGCTTTAGGAGATCACTCTCTCCATAAACAAATGCTTATCCTTGTTTTTTTTCATTAACGATAATTAATTGCTAAGCATTTATTTTTTTAAGTTTTGTAAATCAGATAGCCTTTATATACTATGGGGGTTTTGATAAATCTTATCAATAAGAATATATAAAAATATTTTCATTAATCATTTTATTAGGTGTGTTTGCATAAATTGGAAAAAAAATGTAGCCCTTAAACATAAATTGGGATGATGAAAAGAGAGCAAAATTAAATAAACAAAAATCCTCTTCCAACAAGGAATAATATAATTGACTAAAAAACTACAAAAAGAAGAAAAAAAGAGCTATACGTTTAATAATTATTATAGCAACATCCAACAATATAGTTAAAAAAAATCATCAAATTAACATCTTTTATCATCAGAAATTCTCGAAATAGTTATAGTAAATAAAAATTCTCGATATATTTTTGCAAAAATCATTGCAACACAATAAAAAAAAACTATATTCAAATATTAGTTTTTTTTAAGTACTTTATAATTTTCACAAATTCTAATTTATTCTATTTGATTTGTCTGAATTAAATATAATTATGTAATTTCTTCTTCCTTATTTTACGGTTAAAACAATATTGGAAATAATTTACATTACAAAAATAGTAAAAATATTTAAAATTTCATGATTTGAATCTAATAAAATTTCAAATATTGACAACAGTTGCCGAACGTTTTTTGTATTGTGAAGAAGAAGAGGAACTAGAAGCTTCTGTCCCGTTCGCGAGAGAGAGAAGCTAGAAGCTTCTCTTGCGCGTTCTGGCCACCTCCAGTGACTGGTGACATCATGGACAGCGGCGGACGACTCCTTAGGCCGAGACGCTTCGGTCGGTACTTGCCACGCCTTCCCACTCTCCAATAGCAGGCACATCAGAGAGAGGAGCGCCGAAACTACCGACGCCATTTTCGACCAAACGGCGCCTGCTTTAGGCACGTGACCACCGGCAGGTGACTCCAGACGCTCCAATCTTTGTTTCGGTGGTGGTTATTTTTATTATTATTATTATTATTGTTGTTGTTGTTGTTGTTGTTTTATTTGTATTATTGTTTTATTAATATTGTTATTATTATTACTATTATTAGTAGTATTGTTGTTTTATTTTTATTTTTATTATTTTTATTATTATTATTATTTTTATTATTATTATTATTATTATTATTATTATTATTATTATTATTATTATTATAAATCAATATGTAAAATAGTTATTGTAGGCAATTATAATTATTTTCTTAGGCAGAAAGCAAAAACAAATACTTATCATTATGCCTAACCATTTAGATATAAATCAATATGTTTATCATATGTTTATTTATTTAGTCCACAAAACATTTTGCAGTTGCTGTCTATTACTGTTTTACAAGTCCCTATCCATAAATACTATCAACACATGATTATCCATTGCAAAAGAAAACTAATTGCACTTTAATTTTTCTTATAAAAATCATAACTCTAATTATGTACTCTATTCCTTTTGAATAAATTGTTAGATTCATGAATTCTGTACTCTATTACAGGCTGGATGCTACTACTTTATTCTTATTATTAATCTTTGGAGATTAATTCATCCGAGTTGCTGTGTAATCTACATATATTGCTGGTTTGCTTATTTTATTTTATTTTTTTGATTTTAGGCCTCTATTCAAGATGAGACTCAAACTCCCATCACTCAAGCTGAGACACAAAATCAGTCCGAGACCAATCAAGCTACGAAATCAGAGGCAACATCTAAAAATTTAAAGAGGAAAGTTATTAGACAAAGATTAGAGGACATTGAATGTATTATTAATTAGAATTTATGTTGTATTTATTTTTAATGTATGTTTTTTTAGTATAATTTTGCTTAATATTTATGAGGAATATAATATGAAAAATTTATATATGTTATTTTTTTAGTTATTTTAAATGGTTTTATTTTGTTGAATATAAGTTTGGTTTTCAGTCTATTCGGTTCGGACCAAAACTGAACTGAACCAAGTATTTACACATTCCTAATTGTACAATTTAATGTACTTCTATAATATTATATTTTTTAAATTAATAGTATTGTGAATAATATTACATAATTATTATTTACATAAATTAAAATTTGGATGTAATAATAATAATAAAAAATTAATATTTTTAGCGACTGATTAGCAACAGAATATCTGCTAACTAACATTTTAAGTTCTTCTCAATATAATTCACGCATAATCATCATAATTATACCTTCTTATGTCCATTTTACACTCAATTAGACATATTCCACATTCACATGCATCACACACATATACACGTAGGGTAGAAAGTTCCCAAACCTCGTTTGTTTCTTCTCTTTACTTCAAACTCCCCCTTACTGCTCTTTCTCTTTTCCTTTGTCTTTCTTTGCAGATTCTTTAGCTAAAATACCAAAATTTCATATCATGAATAATCCTTGATATATAATCTCCCATCAAGATCATGTTAAGAATAGTAAAGAAGAAGATGAAAATGATAGCAGCTTACCAATTTACAAACAATTCTTCTGCCAGACTCACTTCCTCCTAACAAATAATCCAATGGACAATGAGAGAGACATAAATTGGCGTGGAGATGAAGGTGAGAATTTTAGAATTTCTCCTCCCATTTCCACCACCCTCAAATCTTTATATACCCATACAATTATATAATTTTAGAATAACTAACTGTTAACTTTTAATTGGCCATTATTGTAAATTATTAATTTAATCCCTCCTTACCTATTTATTCTTACATTAACCTCATAATTAGTTTTTACTAATGCTTTAACCCATATAGTTAAGTCTTTAATGCATATATGTCATAATTTTAATGAATTACTATATTGTCACAACTTGACGAATCTTTTTGATTAATGATCATTATGTCATTTTCAACACAACCATCACCGAATCAAGCTTATTTGGTTATCAGCCAACCTTAATCATACTTTAATACGACTAGGGGTATGTTTTGGGGCCTTACGTACCCCTCAGGGGCATTTCTCAACTGGAAAAGCTTTCAATTTATTCAGTTACCTGGGTTGATTTAGAAATTTCGTAAGTGACTATTAAAAGAATTTTGTCCTTGAAATTCATACCTATATTGAACAAATGTGGGTACTGAGCCCTCATAGTTGATTCAAGCTCCCAAGTTGCTTCTTCCACTAAATGATGCGGCCAAAAACTTTTACCAAAGGAACCTGCTTATTTCAAAGTTGCCTCACTTCTCTGGCTATGATGGCTTTTGGCTCTTCATCATAGGAGAAATCAAGTTAAACTTAAATCTCTTGGACTGGAAAAATATGTGATTTATCGGACCGGTATCTCCGAAGCATTGAAACATGAAATGCACCTTGTAAGTTAGCTAGTTTTGGAGGCACAACTAATCTGTAAACTATAGGTCCAATTCTCTCGAGAACTTCAAACTGACCTACAAACCTCGGGCTGAGTTTCCCCTTCTTTCCAAATCATACCACTTTCCTCTAGGGCGAAACCTTCAAGAAAACCTTATCCTTAACTACATACTCAATATCCTTTCATTTCAAATCTGCATATGATTTCTGTCAATCACTGGCTGTCTTCAATCTTTATTGAATTACCTTAACATTTTCTTTAGTGTCTTTTACCAAATCTGTAACACCCCCTACCCATACCCAGGCGATCTCATCCGATAAGGAGTGAGATGTCGTATGAGTCGGGGTGCTACCATGCATATACCATACAAATTTTACATTCATACATACACATACATACTGAAGTACAGGGTAATTAAAAATTTTCGGAGCATACACACAAATAACTCATCATATATTAATACAACCCAACAGCCATTACAATAGTTTTTTTTTATCAACTGGCTGATACAAAAATATTACATACCCAAAAATATAATTACATAAGCAGAAGCCATATCAAAATCAATACAAGAGAGTTCTATACACTAAAAAGAATTATCAATCAAACAATAAACTCCAAACTCTAAACCTTACTGTGTTGGCTTGACTGCGGCAACTCACTCAAAACAAAATTTCTTATGTATCTGCACGGGTAAAACACTGTGCTAAGCGATATACGCTTAGTGGGGAAACACGCATATAATATGGACGGCCATTCACAATGGTCGTCAAGGCATAACACATTCGTGATGGCATATGCAATAACTCATAACATAACATATATAAACATGCTCACGAATTTCAGCCATACATTCTACATCTCATATTCATATCCATATCCATATTATCTCATTCAACTATTACCTTCGCATAATCAATTCCCTATTCATTTACAATTTAGTTGCTTTCACGTACTTAACATTTTATGCAACTGAATACCATATTCTTGTAATCATATCAAAGCGAAACAAAACAAAAAGAACACCTGCTGACTCACAATGGTGGATAACGAGTAAACGCATAGCGTACCTTACGGGCACGAATCAAAAGCATAGCGTACCTTACGGGTACGAATTAAGAATCATTTATTTTTGTCGCATTCAAAACATTTTACAAAGGGGGACCTTAAACAAGATCCAAAACGCATAAATGGTTCGCAAGGAACCAAACGAGGACCTGATTGAGGTCCAGACATAACTGAGGCTGCAGCTAAGAGACTCTATTAGGCATGCCTAACTATCCACTAAACTGACTCTTGCAGGTCATGTATAATACAATTCACATTTAGTTACACATTTGTTCAATATGAATAACCATTGAATTTAACATACATAAATCAATTATATTTAAGCATGACACATTTAGTTCATAGGTTAAGGCATAATATGGCATACAAATATTTAGCATATAAGAAGACACTAAATAACATTTAGATAGCTTAGCATGAAATATAATACAAAAAAAAAACATCCAAAGCAAAGAAATGACTGAACAGAGAAAGCCATCTAATGTACACCCTTATCACGTCTATAATAGAGCACAAACACGAGTAATATATAGCTCATGTAATATTCAAATCACAAGTTCTTGCTTCCTAATTAAATTAGATTTAATCAAATAATATATTAGGTTTAATGCCTTAATAATAAATTATAAACATGTTATATAATTCTCGTCATGAGTATTTATTCATCTAGCAAATTAGGCTTATAGTTTAATTCATGGTTAATCATCATATTAATTAATTCTTCGTTATAAGAATTTATTCAATTCACAGGTAATTTAATTATATATCCTAATTACCTAATTATAAAATAAGTAACATTAAATTTTTCAGGCTTTTCTAGACACTTTGGGACTAATTCGGAGGTGTAGAACCGATTCTAGGATAAATTGGTGAAGAGGGAAAATTTTTACTAAAACACAGCCGTGCTGTATAAAAAGCACAGCTGTGCTCTGCTGCTAATCGTCAATCTAATTTTCAAAAACACAGCTGTGTCCTACTAAAAGCACAGCTGTGCTTTCCAACCAGTCCCCAAACGTTATCAAAATTAAGAGCACAGCACAGGGCAAAAATTCAGTTCCTTAGTCTACTTGCATTTTTTTGAACTAGTAAAATACATTTTCAGACCAAATAGTCTTCATAACAATTAATCCTCAAGACATTATCTTTCTAGTGACAAAATTTCAGATCAACAGGAGCTGAAATCTGGGAGATATACTCAAATTGCTCTAACCTGCTCCACAGACACACCTGACAAATTTCGCTACTGTAATGGGCTATTTTAAAATAATTAAAGTCCGAATTAAATTATAGTTATTTTTAAAAAGTTTTAGACACAGATGTTTTGGTTCTAACCCAACTAGAATTACGCATTTTGGAGTTGTAAAACGCAACTTATGCTAAAAAGAGTGACCAAAGGTCAATCAGACCCACCTAAGCAGATAGGTCTCGGTTTTTAGCCTTTTTGAAGATCCTAAGTCCAGAATTAGCTCCAGAACTCTCTTAGACAATTTTAGATACGGATCTTAGTTGTCGGATGCAATTTGAATTAACTCAATTGGAGCTCTATAACTCTACTTATGACAAAAACATCACACTGAGGTCAGATAAAAACTGAATAAAATTTCAGAACACAAACATCAACATTGAACAAATAAATCCCAAACCTGAAATTTTTCACTTCAATTACTTAAATCCACAACTCCCAGCAATTTCCTTGCCCTTTGAATCCCGGGAAGATTTATCTAAACAATCAAACCCAACAATTATACAAAAACAAAACCTAGATTAAAAACCCAATTAAAATGTAAAAGAAAATGGAGAAACAAGATGAAAATATGAATTAAACTTACCAAAATAATGCAAGAATTACTTGATTTCTACCCACAAAACTTAGATCTATTCTAGGATTTTTTTTTTTTTTAGAAGAGAGAAAATGAAGAAGAACAAGAAGAATAAGATGACTTACGGAAATGAAGAACACACACTTCTTCATTTTAATTTTTTTTCTAATTCTTGCCACATGTCACCTCACTATTGGTCAGAATCCATCACTCACACCCAACAAGTATACACAACTCACACTCAATGCATTCTCACTTAAAACACCCTACTAATGTGTGAGTAAAACACACAATAATATCCCACTTAGATTCCTTCCACTATGCTATACTCACCCACACACAATCACAACCCCACTCAAACACCCTACTAATGTGTGAGTAAAACACACAATCACCATACCATTACTCACATCCTACAATGGTATATGCATGTACACACAAATATATCCCAACTAATTCACACTCTAATAACATATATGCACCCATATGTTAACATAACCCTTGCAACATGCAATATACCCCAAATTCCACAAGGGACGCACTACCTTTAAAACAATGACCTTTGACGCTTGGAGCGATAAGGCGGCATTACTCCAAATGACTTTCCTTTAGGCAAAACTTGATTCAGAGTCCTGGGGGCAAAATGCTCATTGACCGGGGGGCAAAGATATGTACAGGTCAGTTCTCCTTAAAGAAATTATGGGTCAGAGTCCGTAAAGCCAAGACAACACTTTTTTAGATCCCTGGGGGCATCAGACAATGTGAGCAGCCGAGCAGTACCCTCGATGAATCCCTTAACCACCTTGGATGCGGTCCATCCATTTTTACATATCACATGCATCCCACATGAATAGATCTTTTTCACATCCCCCTGCATATCACGTGCATTCAGTCCTTTACACTTATTGTTGCACATATAATCTTTGTACATTAATCCTTTGCATGTATTTTCTGTATATAGTTTTGTATCTATATTTCATACACATAATCCCATACGCACACACAATCTTTTGTATATGTTGTTGTGTACATGACTTAGAGGGAAGGGTCCAAATAGCCCACGTAAGCAAGGATGGTCCAAAGGACGAATTCAGCTCAATATGATCGGCCACTGTATCCGGCATAGAATCAAGTAAATATGTAGAGAGGTGGAACGCCCAGAAGAGCAAGCCTATCCGGACACACTATGCTAAGGGCACTCCGAAATCACATAAATCTACAGAAAAGAAGATCCCTTGAGAAGCCGGACTACCACACATACTTTAGGCAATCAGATGAAAAAGTGGGCCGAGGTACAGTTTTAGCTCTACATAGGCGCTCATCCATGCCGAAAAATCATATCAAAATGAAGTCCTCACGAGAATGGAATCTCGCGGACCCGCTCCCAAGAAGACATTCAAAAGAGCAAGCTTATTCATATACGCCATGCCGGGGGCAATCAGGTAAGTTTCTCTCTCATAAGATGTACGCTCACACACATTGTACAATAAGTGTACAAAATCCAACTTCAAAATGTACAAAGAATACAAATCCTCAAACATAAAAATAAAAAGAAGAAGATATTTTCAAGGCCTTTGAAAATACAATATACTGTAAAAATTCAAATACATCTAAAATGTAAAAATCCCAAAAACAACAGGAACAAAAAAAAAAGATCATTTTAAGAGAAGCCAAAGCCATTGAAACCTATCCACCTGCAGGCAAGCAACAAAACCTCCAATCTAATTTTCCTCTGAAGAGACTTAAATCTATTTTCCTCTCTAGAGCTCAACTTCAAATTCTCTTACCCTCATTGAGAAGTACGCAGGTCTTTTCAATAAGGAGGCTACGTTAGAGATGATAGAGGAATCGATATTTTGGGGAAAAACCAACCGTCCTTCAGGGGGCACCCGTTTGACATCGGCCCCAACAGGTATGTACTGCCATAGGTAAGTACCTCTTTTATATACCCTGCGTATTTTCTTTGTCCTTTATTGTAGAAAAAAGGTTCATGATAAGTGCCATGCAAAGAAAACGATGAATGAGTCACCATGCCGACCTAAGGATAGTCGACAGTAGAATATTGTTACTAACCGATGGAGGTTAGCAGATTAGACATTGTACTAGCCGGATGGAGGTTAGCAGATCAGATATTATACTAGCTGGATGTGGGTTAGGAGATCAAACATTGTACTAGCCAAATGGGAGTTAGTAGATCAGATATTGTACTAGCCGGATGGGGGTTAGCATATTAGACATTGTACTAGCCGGATGGGAGTTAGCAGATCAGAACGGATGGGGGTTAGCAGATCAAACATTGTACTAGCTGGATGGGGGCTAGCAGATCAGAATATTGTACTAGCCAGATGGGGGTTAGCAGATCATATATTGTACTAGCCGGATGGGGGTTAGCAGACCAGACACTGTACTAGCCGGATGGTGGTTAGCAGATCATATATTATGCTGACCGGATGGGGGTTAGCAGATACGATATTGTACTGACCGGATGGTGGTTAGTAGATCAGATATTATACTGACTGAATGGTGGTTCGCAGATGAGATATTGTACTAACTGAATGGTGGTTAGCAGATATTACATTGACTAAATAATGGTTAGCAGATAGGATGTTACACGGATCAGATGGAGGTTACCAAGGTTATGCTGTGCAAGCCCAGAAGCGGCTACCAAGACAAACGTTCAATCACATGCGATAGAACAGATCGCAAGGGGATTGTAGTTAGAGAACACTACATCTCAGAGACACTGCGCGAGCCGAGACGAGGCCAGTAGAGCACATGCGATAGAACATATCGCAACCAGAATTGTAGTTAGAGAACACTACATCTCACAGACACTGCGCAAGCCGAGACAAGGACAGCAGAACACATGCGATAGGACAACTGAGTTGCAGTTAGAGAACACTGCATCTCACAGTTACTGCGTGAGCCGAGACGAGGCCAGCAGAATACACGTGATAGAACAGATCGTAAACAGAGGTTGTAGTTAGAGAACACTACATCTCACAGACTCCATGCGGGCCGGGATGAGGCTAGTAGGACACCAGCGATAGAACAGATCGCAAATAGAGGTTGTAGTTAGAGAGTATTGCAACTCACAGACACCGTGCAGGCTGAGATGAGGACAGCGGGACAGACCAGCTACCATTCATGCCGAGATGAGGACAGCGGGGCACACGCGAAAGAACAGATCACAACGGGACTGTGGTTAGAGAATACCACATCCCTCAGACACTGTGCAAGCCGAGATGAGGCCAGTGGGACAGACCAGCCACCGTGCATGCCGAGACAAGGATAGCGGGGTACATGCGATAGAATAGATCGCAACAGGACTTTGGTTAGAGAATATCGCATCCCACAGACACCGTGTAGGCCGAGATGAGGCCAGCAGGACAGACTAGCCACCGTGCATGCCGAGATGAGGACAGTAGGGCACACGCGATAGAATAGATTGCAACGGGACCGTGGTTAGAGAATACCGCATCCCACAGACACCGTGCAAGCCGAGATGAGTCCAGCGGGACAGACTAGCCATCGTGCATGCCGAGACGAGGACAGCGGGGCACATGCGATAGAACAGATCACAACGGGACTGTGGCTAGAGAATACCGCATCCCACAGACACCGTGTAAGCCAAGATGAGGCCAGCGAGACAGACCGGCCACCGTGCATGCCGAGACGAGGACAGCGGGGCACACGCGATAGAACAGATCGCAACGGGACTGTGGTTAGAGAATACCGCATCTCACAGATACCGTGCAAGCCGAGATGAGGCCAGCGGGACAGATCAGCCACCGTGCATGCTGAGATGAGGACAGCGGGGTACACGCGATAGAACAGATCGCAACGGGATTGGGGTTAGAGGACACCGCATCTCACAGACGCCGTGCAAGATGACCGGAGGCGAGCGGGATAATGCGATAGAAAAGATTGCATATGAGCCACAGTCGGATAGCACTACAGCTCAATGGCAACAAGTCGCAACATTCCACACGGCAAAAAGGTAAGGACTGCCTCAGGTACGCATCTCTTCCTTCTTCTCTGAATTTTGGCTCACCTAGGCACTAGTGCACTAGTTTCCCCAAAATTGGGGGCAACTGTAGACATCAGGCCCTGAGGTAGCCCAGATCAGAGTTATCCAATGATGACAAGATGCCTTGTCACAGGCAAAAAGATTGAAAGTGGTGATTTCTTTGTCAAATTTGCATTTTAGAGTGAAAAATAAAAAATTAATAAAAAATATTTTTAAAATTAGATTTGAAAAATGGGGTTTAGAAATTATAGTTTCTTTTAGTTAATTTTTTTATTAAAAAAAATTCGCGAATGTCGACGCGCGGGCGCAGCGCCAGTCTTTCGCGCATGAGCAATGCGCAGGGCGTCGCCCGTGTGGAGCGACGTGCAGCACGCTGAGCGCACATCCTTGCGCTACTCCGCGCGTTGGGCGTCGGTCGCCCCTGTTCTGCCGTAATTAAATAGCTATTTTCGCCCAAAAACTGATTTTTTCCGATTTTTTTCCACAAATTTTGATTTTTTATCCCTTTTTTAAGGGATTTTCAGGTTTTTTTCCATTTTTAAAATTCAAAATAATTCATATCTGATTTAATTAACTTTGTTTCATAAATTAGTAAGGTTTTAATCTTTTTTTGATATAAAAAGAAAATGATGAAATTTTTTGAGGGGGGGAATTTTTTATTAAGTTTTTTGAGGTTTTCTCTTCTTCTGCCTTTGAAATTTCCTCTAAACATATTTTCAGAAGAGGTTTTGTTGATGAATTTAATTTTGAGACTAATAAATTGATTATTTGCTCTCAAGGTTCAATTTTTTATCTTTGTTTTTCAATTAGACTTTTTTCATGGTTTTTTTTTCTTATTTTGAATCCTTTTTTATGAACAATTGATTTTGGACAAACAAAATAATTGTTTGTTCCTAAAATCTAATTTTCTTTTCATTTTCTAAAAACAAGTTTTTAAAATGATTTTTTTTAGACAAACAAAATAATTGTTTGTTCTTGAGATCGTTTTTCATTTTTTATAAGTAAAAATAATTCTTTAGGCAAATAAATTAATTTTTTGTTCTTAAAGAATTTTTGATCATTTTTTCTATCTTTTTCCTTGGAATAAAATTCCAACATTTTATCATCCAATTCTAATCCTTCAAATCACAAACAAGGAAATCAATATCATTTTTTACCTTCATCAAATCCGAAACTCTGAGGGTAAATATTCTGGGCTCATTCTTCTTATTCTTTTTATTATTTTTGTATTTAATTAATTATTCATATACATTTTTATTATTTTCATTCATTCATTTATTTTATTAGTTTATATTTGTTTTATTTAATATGTTATATATTATATTATTTTTGGTTCATGTAAATATTGATTTCTCATTATTTCTAACATATAATTAATTAATTCATTTGGATTAATCTTTTTGCCATGTAAATGTTTCATGTTAATTGTGATAACATTAATTAATCATGTCACTTATTTAATTATTTTTATCATTCTTTTTTTCATCATTTTTTATCATTCTTTTTTTATTGTTATATATTCGTTGTTTATTCATTTATTTTCATTTTTCATTATGAATATTATCATGTTAATATTTTTATATGTTGATTCATTAACATGTTATATTTTATTTCAATTACATCTTTTAATTCATTTGTCATTTTTGATGCCATCTCACTTTATTTTTTCTCATTTTATCATTTATTATATATTTAATTTATTTAATTACTAACGTTATTTCATTTGTGTTTTGTTTTTATTTCACATCTTATTTTCCCTTTTTGGCATTTTTTCGAGCACACGAGGAGATCCAGAAGGCTCATTTGGGGTTCAATATTTATTTGCTTTATTTGTAATATTTTATTTATTTGAATTTTTCATTTATTTTGCCATGTAATTTTCTTATAAAATTATTTATTTTAGGCACGCTAAAAAGAAAATCACAAAAATATTTTTATTAATTAATTTAGAATCTTTCCTAATAAAAATGGGACCAATGTCCCGATGTCCTCCATCCAAAATAAAATGGTCACTTCAAAATTGTTTTATAATAAATATGCATGCGAGGACCAATGTCCTCATCTTTAATATATATCCCGTTTATGCATGTTTTGTATTTTATTTACAATGGGGGTTGTATTCCGCCCCTAGTTTTATTGTAATTTATTTTCATGCACTTTACTTTAATTATACTTTTATTTATCGCTTCCTTTGAATGAATAACTTGCGCTTTAATTAAACTGCTTCGAATTGAATGAGAAAAGGGACGAAACGCTAAATTCAAAGCTCAATTATAAAATTAGCTGATAACTTCAATATAGTGCTTAGTTTTCATAGTATTTTAGTGTGATTTTTGGGTGTTTAGTTGTGTTTAATGTTATGTTATGTTTCTTTTATGTTAATTTTATTAATCTTAGCCAAATTGAAGTTTTGATTCATTTTAGAAAGCATTTTGATTTAATTATATGCCTTTGTAGGATTTTGCTTAAGAGGTCACGGTCACAATGAAACTGGTTGTGACCGTGACATAAGGAAGATTGCAGGCAGAAGCCAAGTCGCAGGGTCACGGTCACAATGAAAATGGTTGTGACCGTGACATAATTATCAAGTGGGCAGAATGCAAAGGTTGAAGACCTCACGGTGGCAACCAAACTTCATTGTCACCGTGACATGTCAATTTAGCAAGGCAGAATCAAAAGTGAAGGTTGGTCACGGTAGCAACCAAATTCATTGCCACCGTGACCTAGCGTTTTCCCGTATGCCGATCGGATTCTCCTGTGCGAGTTAGAATTGGAATTCCCGATAGCTCACGGTGGCAACCAAATCCATTGCCACCGTGACCCCTCTGGAAATATAAATTCGTAGCTTTCTATTTGGCTAGGGTTCCGAAATTTTTAGCTAGTTTTTTGTTTTTTGTTTTGCGGCTAAGTTTTTCGAAGTTATTATTCTGTTCTAAACTCTTAGTTTTCAATTAGTCCTTTGGTTTTCAATTAGTAATTGAGAGTAATTTTCATTAGTTTCATAGTTTAATTTGAAGAGTTAATTAGTCCTTAGTTTTTCCAGAAGTTTTAGTTTTATTTTCTCCATCGAAGATCTGAAGAAGAAGATTGGAGGACGAGCAATTCAACCGGGATTTTCTCAATGAATTTCAGGGTTTATTCTTTCTTTTATTCTTTTGATTTTGTAATGGATTGTGATTAGTCGTTGAGTTGTTCGGGGGATCTCTGAATCTCCTACACCTATGATGTGAATGATGAACATCTTTTGAGTTTATGTATGAAAGATTGGTTTATTTTGCTGGTTCTTATTGATTATTTATGCAATTTAGTTTTTCAGTTCAATTTCCAGATGTGATGAATGATTTATTTCATATGTCTATGTTGGTTATTGAATTTGTTAATTGGATGCCATGAATGTATTTTATTCTCAGAATTTTCTATCATGTTTGCTGTGGTGTTTAGACTGCTCCGGAATGGGAATCTAAATGGACAGGATTTTATGATTTAAGATTTGAGTGAGGAGTGAAATAAGTAGGTTTTGGGTTGTTTGGCTCCGAAAGGGGAAAGCAAACTGAACCTAGGATTTTAGACCCGTGATTAGGCTAGTTGTATGACTTGCTCCGGAATGGGACGTCATGTAATTAGAGTAGCTTGCTCCGGAATGGGACGCTTGGGTTAAGAGGGTTATCCCGATTTCTTTCATATAAGATTCTTAGATTGATTTTATTCATATTTGGGTAAGGGGTGGATGAGTGAACTTGAACAACGCTTTTATAATTTGAAATCTTTTCTTGTTTTCATTTATTTTTATCTTTGCTAGTTTTACTGTCATCTTAATTTGTTTTTGCTTTATTATCATAGTAGTTGATTAATTTATTAGTTCTAGTTTAGTCATAATTCAATCATTGCGATAATTGGGAATTCTTTAGCATACAGTCATTTTTCATAACTTGCGCGTTCAGTCCCTTCGGTACGATAACTCAGAGTCTTAATTTTACTCCATTATATTACTTGTCGATTCAGTACACTTGCTGAGGTCGTGTCAAGTTTTTGGCGCCGTTGCCGGGGACTGGCGTTGTTTTAAGTTTTGATTATTATTTGTGTGTGTTTTATTTTTTCTTTTCTTTTATTTTATTTTTATTTATTCTTTATTCTTTTCAGGTAATTGTTGTGGTGCATGAGCAGATTGAGACAGGAGCAAATAGCACCCTACAATCCTGAAATCGAGAGGACTTTGCATCAAAGAAGGAGAGCCAACAGAGATTATAACATGGAAGAAAATCCTCTTCCTATTGGTGAAGTTCCTCCCGAGAACGAACAAGTGCCGAGGGCACAAGATGGAAATCAAGGGAATTATAGAGAAGAGGTCCCGAGGCAGAGGACAATAAGGGATTATGCAGTACCAAGATGGAATGAGGATAATCGGACGATTATGCTGCCAAGGAGAGTGCAGTTTGAGCTTAAACCAGCCACCATCAATATGGTACAGAGGAATCAGTTTACGGGTTCAGAAGTGGAAGACCCCGCACAGCACTTAGACATATTCTTAGAGGTCAGTGATATGGTTCAGATTCCTGGAGTATCATCCGACTCGGTAAGATTAAAGTTATTCCCTTTTACATTGATTGGAAAAGCTCGTGAATGGCTGCAAATGCTGCCTAGACAATCAATTAGAATATGGGATCAGTTGCAAGAAAAATTTTTGATGAGATTTTTCCCTCCCACCAAGACTGCTAACATCAGAAATAGTATATTAGGTTTTAGTCAGATGAGTGAGGAGCCCTTTCATGAAGCCTGGAAAAGGTTTAGAAGACTGTTGAGAAGCTGTCCACACCATGAGATAGCAATTTACCACTTGATGACCACCTTTTATTCTGGGGTTACACCACAGACAAGATCCTTATTAGATGCTTCATCCGGAGGGTCATTTATGAATAGGTTACCAGAGGAAGCTTTTCAATTACTGGATGAAATGGCAGCTAATGATGCTCAATGGTCTAATCCTAGGACAGTTCCGAGAAGACAGGGGATACATGCTGTGGATGAGGCATCGATGCTGAAGGCACAGATGGAGTCTATGAGGAAGGAGATGAGTAGTTTGAAAGTGCAGAATGTAGCTGCTGTGGGCCAAGAGAGTGGATGGTATGAACAGGAGCAAAGTGGGCAAGAAAGTGGAGGAGTAATGGGTGATGTCAATGCTGTGGGAGATTTCAGAAGGAATGACCCTTACAGTAACACGTATAACCCGGGATGGAGAAATCATCCAAATTTCTCCTAGAAAGATGGAAATCCAAATGCTTCATCCTCTAATCCACAAGTAAGAGCTCCCTTCAACCAAAACATCCATCAAAACCACAGGCAGCCATATCAACCACCATATCCACCTCCTCAGAACCAAGGGCAGCAGTATCACCCACCGGGTTATCAACCCAGGCCACCCATTCAAGAGAGAAAGCCAAATCTGGAAGACATGTTGGCTACATTCATTAACAGTCAACAGCAGTTTATGAATAACCAACAGCAATTCATGGTAAATCAAGAGTCTAGATGGAAGTCTCAAGAGCAGTGGAACCGGAACCAGGATGCCTCCATGAGAAATTTGGAGACTCAAGTGGGACATCTTGCAAATTCTATGTCCCAGAGGCAACCAGAAACATTTCCTTCAAATGTAGACCGGAATCCAAAAGAGGAGGCTAAGGCAATTACACTGAGGAGTGGTAAGGAAGTGGAACCAAGAGAGGATCAAGGTAAAAATCTTTTATCAGAAAAGGAGGAGCCGACACGGACGGTAAGTAACTCTAACTCTAAGTTAGAAGTTAATGAAAATGCTCCTAAAAGTGACAAGGGAAAGAGTATAGTGAATCCTAAGATAGAGGATCTTGATATTAATAAACTGCCATTTCCTGCTATTGCTAGACAGGAAAAGAAAAATGAGCAAAAAGCTAGGTTTCTAGAGATGTTTAAGAAACTGCACATAAATTTACCATTTGCTGAAGCTTTAGCTCATATGCCTAACTATGCTAAATTCATGAAAGAACTATGTTCTAATAAAAAGAAATTAGAAGGGCATGAAACTGTACAGCTAACAGAAAATTGCAGTGCTATTATTATGAACAAGATTCTTGAGAAACTGGAAGATCCAGGTAGCTTTACTCTTCCTTGTGCTATTGGTGAAGATTTTTACGGTAATGCTTTATGTGATCTAGGTGCAAGCATAAACTTAATGCCTTATTCTATATGCAGAAAGCTGGATCTTGGAGAGCTTAGGGAGACAGGAATGCGACTCCAACTAGTAGACAGGTCCGTGAGGAGACAAAAGGGAGTGATTGAGGATCTGCTAGTGAAAGTGGGGAAATTTATTTTTCCAGTGGACTTTGTGGTAATGGAGATGGAAGAAGACCATAAGGTTCCATTAATTGTGGGGAGGCCATTTTTAAATACCGCCAAGGCATTGATCGATGTTAATGGTCAAACGGTTACCCTAAGGTTTAATGGTGAGGAGTTGGTGGTAGATATGAACAAGGCTCAAAAATACCCATCTGGTGATGTGAAAGAGTCTATATATTTTATGGATGTAATAGATGATTGTGTGGAGGAAGTGCAAGAAAAAGAATTTGGAGCTGATTCAGAAAATAAGTGTCTGTTACATTCAGTGGAGGGAGAAGAATGTGAAGAAGAGATGAGGGGACAAGATATAGCAAGTGTGGAGATAGAAGACAACAAGGAGAAAATTGATCCTAAAGAGGGGGATTCAAATTCTGAACTTAAACCTCTTCCCTCTCACTTGAAATATGTGTTTTTAGAAAATGAGAGTAAACCAGTAATCATTTCTTCTTTGTTGTCAGGTGCAGAAGAGACGATGCTGCTAGAGGTGCTGAAAAAGCATAAGGGAGCCATTGGCTGGAAGACCTCAGATTTGAAGGGGATTGACCCAAGCTACTGTACACATAGGATCCCAATGGAGGAAGAGTGCAAGCCGGTAGCTCAGCCTCAACGGCGACTCAATCCAGTCATGCAAGAGGTAGTAAAGAAGGAGGTACTTAAACTCCTAGACTCAGGTATTATCTACCCTATCCCTGACAGTAAGTGGGTGAGCCCTGTGCAATGTGTGCCTAAAAAGGGGGGAATGACAGTGGTAAAGAATGAACTAGATGAGTTAATTCCAACTCGTACAGTTACGGGTTGGAGAGTCTGCATTGATTTCAGGCGGTTAAATAATGCCACTAGGAAGGACCATTTCCCTTTGCCTTTTATTGACCAAATGTTAGAGAGGTTAGCGGGTAA
The DNA here is from genome assembly GCA_947683425.1 of Excoecaria cochinchinensis. Taxonomy (NCBI): domain Eukaryota; kingdom Viridiplantae; phylum Streptophyta; class Magnoliopsida; order Malpighiales; family Euphorbiaceae; genus Excoecaria; species Excoecaria cochinchinensis. The sequence goes on from CANTUQ010000018.1 coordinate 4,416,749, forward strand.
TAGGTTTTACTGTTTTTTAGATGGGTATTCGGGATATATGCAGATTCCAATAGACCCTGAGGATCAGGAGAAAACGACCTTTACCTGCCCATATGGCACATTTGCATATAGGAGAATGCCTTTTGGGTTATGTAATGCACCGACTACGTTTCAGCGGTGTATGATGGCCATTTTCCATGATTTTATAGAAAAATTTATGGAAGTATTCATGGATGATTTCACCATATATGGGGTTGATTTTGAGAGCTGTTTACAGCATCTTGATCTAGTACTAGGGAGGTGTGAAAAGACTAACCTGGTATTGAATTGGGAAAAATGCCATTTTATGGTGAGAGAGGGCATAGTGCTAGGACATAAAATTTCAGAGAATGGGATAGAGGTAGATAAGGCCAAAGTTGAAGTAATTGAAAAATTACCACCTCCGACAAATGTTAAGGGCATAAGGAGTTTTTTAGGACATGCGGGGTTTTACAGGCGTTTTATTAAAGATTTTTCAAAAATTGCAAAACCCTTGTCTAATTTACTTATGAAAGATGCTCCTTTTGTTTTTGACAGTGCATGTATGTTAGCCTTTGAAACTTTAAAGAAACGACTTATTTCAGCTCCGGTGATTATATCTCCGAATTGGAATTTGCCGTTCGAACTAATGTGTGATGCTAGTGACTTTGCAATAGGGGCAGTGCTTGGACAACGAAGAGATAAGATTTTTTTTGCAATATATTATGCTAGTCACACTTTGACAGGAGCACAGGTAAATTACACCACCACAGAGAAAGAACTTCTGGCGATAGTGTATGCGTTTGAAAAGTTCAGGCCGTATTTGCTGGGTGCAAAAGTGGTGGTGTGGTCGGATCATGCAGCCTTGAGGCATTTATTCGCAAAGAAGGAATCAAAACCGAGGCTGATTCGATGGGTGCTTTTATTGCAGGAATTCGATTTGCAAATTAAGGATAAGAAGGGCGCTGAGAATTTTGTGTCAGATCATCTGTCCAGATTGGAAAATGATCGTATTGAAAAAGGGGAAATTTTAGATTTATTTCCCGATGAGCATATTTGTGCTGTATTTTCCTGTGAAAATTCTGTCCCTTGGTTTGCTAATATCGCTAATTTTCTTGCAGGGGGCTTTATGCCAAAGGATTTTTCATGGAAGCAAAAGAAGAAATTGCGTGCGGATGCGAGACACTACATATGGGATGATCCCTACCTTTTCAAATTATGCGCTGACCAAGTGTTAAGACGGTGCATCTCAGATGCGGAGACCAGTGCAATCATCACAGCTTGTCACAGTGGAGAAGCTGGTGGACATCATGGGCCGAATAGAACAGTAATGAAAATTCTGTCTTCTGGTTTTTATTGGCCAACAATGTTTAAAGATGTCCAATTTTATGTGAAAAGTTGTGATAGATGCCTAAGGGTAGGAAACATATCCAAGCGTGATGAGATGCCCTTAACTAATGTGCTTGAGGTTGAATTATTCGATGTTTAGGGAATAGATTTCATGGGACCTTTTCCAGTTTCATACGGGTTTGAATATATTCTGGTAGCAGTGGATTATGTTAGTAAATGGGTCGAAGCTGTAGCTACCAGGACTTGTGATGCAAGAATTATGTTAGAATTTTTAAGAAAAAATATTTTTACCCGTTATGGAGCTCCTAGAGCCATTATAAGTGATGGTGGTAAACATTTTGTTAATCACCAATTCAATGCTTTATTAAAGAAATTTGGCGTTAAGCATAAAGTCACGACCCCATATCATGCTCAGGCTAATGGTCAAGTGGAAGTGTCAAATAGGGAATTAAAGGCCATTTTAGAAAAGATGGTAAATTCCTCTAGGAAAGATTGGTACCTTAAGTTAGATGATGCTTTATGGGCTTATAGGACAGCATTCAAGACACCGATAGGGATGTCTCCCTTTAGGCTGGTTTATGGGAAGTCCTGTCACCTCCCAGTGGAATTAGAGCATAAAGCCTATTGGGCTACCAAATTTCTAAATTTTTACCTTGAGAATGTAGGAAAGTGCAGGTCTTTGCAGCTGAATGAACTTGAGGAGCACCGATTCTGGGCTTATGATCATGCCATGAAATACAAGGACATCACCAAGAAGCGGCATGATCGGAAGTTAGTTAGGAAGGAATTTGTGCCTGGGATGCATGTACTTCTTTATGACAGTAGGCTGCGATTATTCCCTGGTAAGTTGAAGTCAAGGTGGAAGGGACCATATCAAATAGTGGCTGTGGACAAGTTTGGAGTGGTAATGCTGAAACACCCGAGGGGTGAGACAGAATTCAAGGTCAATGGACATCGTGTGAAGCCTTATTTTACATCTTCGTTTGATAATGCTTCCACAATCGTCACTCTTGCGGATCCTTGACGGGTTTTAAAAGTCCAGCTGCGGACTTGTTAAATGCAGAACTACTTCTTATCTTTGTTTCTCTTTATCATTTAATGGTATTTTGTTTAGGAAGTTAATCTTGTATCATTTTGTACATTTTATGTTTAAGAAGAGAAATTATGTTTTGTTGGAGAAGGTTCAAAACAATTGTATCAAGAGAATTAGAGAAATTGATGAATTTGTGCAAGTGTGCAGGTGGTCACGGTCACAATGAATTTCATTGTGACCGTGACCAAAGGAGGATGCATTCTGGATTCTGGTAGATGCACATGTCACGGTCACAATGAATTTCATTGTGACCGTGACCATCAGGTAAGTTATATTCTGTTTTGAGGTGTGCACATGTCACGGTGACAATGAAATTCATTGTCACCGTGAGATAAAATAAGTGACATTCTGTTTTCAAACTGGGTTATGTCACGGTGACAATAAATTTCATTGTCACCGTGACTCCATAGCGGTTCAATTCTGGATTGAAAAATTTGGATACGTCACGGTCACAATGAGTTTCATTGTGACCGTGACCCACGAAAAGAGTTTTAAAAATCCCAGTTTTCTATTTGTTATTTCTCACTTTCTCACACCTCTTTCACTCTCACCGTGCACGCTTTGCTTTTCTCTGCATTCCTTGTGTCTCTTTTCTCTCTTTAGACCATCTCCCTGGATTATCTTCAACAAGTACGTATTTTCTCTTCCTTTTTCATTTTATTTACATTCATTTATTTTTATTTTTCTTCCTCCCTGCGTTCCCTGTTCACATCGATCTCTATGGCTGTGATTGAGGCGACTCCTGTGCTAATGTTTTTTTATTTTTCTTCTTTGATGATTTTCGATTCAAGCTATGCATCCCATAAATTCTTACTTCCCCATTTCAAATTGTTTTTCTTTATTAAGAACGAATTAGGTTGGGATGTTAGGGCAAGTGTGTGTATGATTTAAATTGAAATCTTTCTTCGACTTTTTGGTTCATAATGGAAATTGATGGTTTTTAATTGTTTAATCTGTATTGTAATGCCTGATTGTTGACATTATGGGTTATTAGTATGATCTTTGAGCTTCAATTTAATCAGTCACTTATCTGCATACCAGGTGTTCGACTAAATGTCTGAATGACTGCTTTTCTTGTTTTTTCCAATCCCTGCCATTTTAAATGCCAAGATTCTTCCGCAATAATGTTCAAATGAATGTGTTGTTCTCATTTATCAATTACGCCTTTTGACAGTAGCTCGAATTCTCTTAACCTTTATTGCATTTTGGGGGTTAAGACTACACTTGCTCACATCTTTTGCTGAATTATGCTTCTATCATTTGAATTCTTCATGCATTATTGCATCTTTTATGATATTCATTTGGAATTGAGAGAATGCCCCAGGTTAGCATAAACTTGCCATTATGCTGCATTTTTAAAATCCAATGCTGTTGATGCCATCTCATACTATTGAACTTGATTTTTTCCATGTTGTGCAGTGGCTCCTAAGCGCAAAAGCTCTGCTCTTGCTTCCAGCTCCATCAGCTCACCCCCGAGCTCACAATCAGTAGATATTTCGAAGGTCCCTAAGTGGGTACCGGTACCAAAGAGAGAGGCATATGCTCTATTCACCAAATGCACCTACGTCCCCACCACCTATCTGGATTTTGACTTGCTGCAGAAGCTCAAGATCAGAGATCAAGTGCAGCACCTAATTGCGAACATCGGGTGGGAATGGGTCCTCTCAATACAAGAGAAAGTCTACCCGAACTTGACCAGAGATTTCATATCCACAGTCACTTGTACACCTGGTCGCAACCTGGCCCAGGAACCAGGTAAAGTCTCATTTTGGTTAGAGGGCACACAGTATAACATGTCTTTTCATGAATTTTCAGAAATTCTGGGTTTTCCACCACGCGCCCACGATGCTTTCGACGACTATAACAAAGACACTGCTTGGGCTACCATTAGAGACCCCGCCACTGCCACCATGTATGTCTCGGGGAAGACGAAGGCCCATCATTTGGCTGATCACATATTGTGAATCATCCACCGTTTCTTCCCCCTGTCTCTTCTAAGCCATGTAGATTCCGCAGGTTAGGTAAACCTGCCCGAAGCCCTTTTCTTGCCTGCATGGTAAGGGGTGTTCGGATCAATGGCGCTACCCATTTCTGGCGCAAATTAGAAGAAATGCAGTGGCACCCAAGGAATGAGGAAAGTAGCGCTGGGAGGTTTTGTCACTTTGCTAGCCAAGAGGATTCATCATGACTTTGGCAGGGGCAAATTTTTATCTTCCATTCCAGTAATTGATGACAAGATGCTTCGAAACATGAAAGTGCTAGTCAAAGATGACACCACCGCAGATGGATACCGGTTGTCTACCAGAGATGAATATCTGCAGGGGGTGGAGCGGGGTTTAGGCGGACTGCCACAGGAGGCGGGTGAAGAGGCTGAGCCACAGGATCCCCCTGCACAAGCACCCCATCAGTTTGGGCAAGCGCAATATGATGCTCTGATGGAGCGGATGGATAGTATTTCCGCTACCCAGACTGAGCTCCAATCTCAGATGGAGCAAGTGCTCTATGGCCTGGCGTCTTTGACTTCCAGATTTGATGCACACTTTCCCCCACTGCCACCACCATTCGATCTATGATCAGGGAGAACTCTTATCTTTTGTTTTGACTTTTGTTTATTTTATTTTTCTTTTTGATCTGTAATATTATTACTTGCTGGGGACAACAAGTTTTTATGTGGGGGGTAGGAGACATTAATCTCGCATTATATATGTAATTAACAGCCATTCCATTGATGTATGATGCATGGTTAGTTCTGTTTTAGTTTATTTGCACTTTATTGTTGTTGCCTAAATATCTTTATCTTAGCTTAGCTTAACCTCAGTTATTCCTGTTGTGAATGTTTTGAACTTTAATTGAAGAATAGTCTATCTTAAAAACTGATCTTGGCAAATAAGTAGTTGGAAGTTTTAAAAGCAATTTGAATCTCAATCAGTCATATATCTTGTGATTTCCAATCAATTATGCACTATAGGCTTGGTTGTAAAAAAAAAAAAATATTTGAAAAATCCAGTGCGTAAAAGTTTTTGAGTGAAGGAATGTTAGGATAGTTAGAACCTTCCTCATCACCCTTCGAAACATGATAACAACTTAAATAAATTTAGGACATGATTAAGGCAATTTGTTCTTTGATAACCACTTTTAAATAGCTTTAGACCTACCTGTTTATATTATTTCCATTGCTAGCCCCGTTGAGCTGATTTAGTATGCTAAAAGCGTACTACGAAATTTTTTTGGCACACTATTATTTTACCATTTAGCCTAAATGCCTTTGCCTACCCGTTTCTAAGAATTGGCCACTCTAGGACTGGGTTGGAATATCCCTGAAAGTTGAAAAAGGGTATCTATTGTTGAAATAGTGGAAGTGTGAGAAGAATTGTTAAATTTTGTGGGTATTATTTAGTTGGTGTTAAACTGTCCCTCATTAGAAAAAATGGGTATAAGAAATTCTAAGCTTTGGGTACCCCAGAAAAAAATGATGAAAAAAAAAGAGAAAAAATTGAAAAAAAAAAGAAAAAAATGAAAGTTCAATGAGTTTTGTTGTTTCTTTTAGTCAATTTTGATTATTGAATATCGAAAAATTCAAGTGTGGGGTACCTTTGAGTAGAAAAAAGATATACTCATATTCAAGGAATTGGGTTTAAAAGTGAATTAAAAGGGAAGTTCATCACTTTGTTGTTGTTGAGTTCAATGCATATTATGTATGGAGAAGTTTATACAACATTGGAAATTATGGGTGAATTGAAGGTAGGATCTGGACAATCTTGTTCAGTTTTGGTTAGTGGAATTTTAGGTAGAGTGGCTAATTCTTTGTTTGAATTCTTTAACTTTTCTTGTTAGCTAATACCTTAACCTAACATTACAACCCTGGAATAAGTCCTTTCGATTCTGTTCTTGATTTGAGTTGTTTAAGTGCAGATGACCCTTGTGGTTCCGGTGCTAAAGGAGAGGCGTATGATTATCCCGAGTTTTAAGCGCGAAACCTATATGTAAATTCATTTGCATATTTAATTTCTTTACTCAATTACTGGAATGCATTGGTTGTTTTGTTTTAAAAAGAGAAAATTGGTTTTGAGCCTAGCACACACACATGTGAAATTACTTGATATAAATTGATTTGAGGATTTGTAACTAAGACCCCTCTGCTCGGTACTATGATTGTTTTTAAGTTTTCGTATTCTGAGTTAGAGTTTGAAATTTCAGGAATTTGGATAATTCATTTACTCGAGGACGAGCAAAGTCTAAGTGTGGGGTATTTTGATAACTTCAATATAGTGCTTAGTTTTCATAGTGTTTTAGTGTGATTTTTGGGTGTTTAGTTGTGTTTAATGTTATGTTATGTTTCTTTCATGTTAATTTTATTAATCTTAGCCAAATTGAAGTTTTGATTCATTTTAGAAAGCATTTTGATTTAATTATATGCCTTTGTAGGATTTTGCTTAAGAGGTCACGGTCACAATGAAACTGGTTGTGACCGTGACATAAGGAAGATTGCAGGCAGAAGCCAAGTCGCAGGGTCACGGTCACAATGAAAATGGTTGTGACCGTGACATAATTATCAAGTGGGCAGAATGCAAAGGTTGAAGACCTCATGGTGGCAACCAAACTTCATTGTCACCGTGACATGTCAATTTAGCAAGGCAGAATCAAAAGTGAAGGTTGGTCACGGTAGCAACCAAATTCATTGCCACCGTGACCTAGCATTTTCCCGTGTGCCGATCGGATTCTCCTGTGCGAGTTAGAATTGGAATTCCCAATAGCTCACGGTGGCAACCAAATCCATTGCCACCGTGACCCCTCTGGAAATATAAATTCGTAGCTTTCTATTTGGCTAGGGTTCCGGAATTTTTAGCTAGTTTTTTGTTTTTTGTTTTGCGGCTAAGTTTTTCGAAGTTATTATTCTGTTCTAAACTCTTAGTTTTCAATTAGTCCTTTAGTTTTCAATTAGTAATTGAGAGTAATTTTCATTAGTTTCATAGTTTAATTTGAAGAGTTTATTAGTCCTTAGTTTTTCCAGAAGTTTTAGTTTTATTTTCTCCATCGAAGATCTGAAGAAGAAGATTGGAGGACGAGCAATTCAACCGGGATTTTCTCAATGAATTTCAGGGTTTATTCTTTCTTTTAATCTTTTGATTTTATAATGGATTGTGAGTAGTCGTTGAGTTGTTCGGGGGATCTCTGAATCTCCTACACCTATGATGTGAATGATGAACATCTTTTGAGTTTATGTATGAAAGATTGGTTTATTTTGCTGGTTCTTATTGATTATTTATGGAATTTAGTTTTTCAGTTCAATTTCCAGATGTGATGAATGATTTATTTCATATGTCTATGTTGGTTATTGAATTTGTTAATTGGATGCCATGAATGTATTTTATTCTCAGAATTTTCTATCATGTTTGCTGTTGTGTTTAGACTGCTCCGGAATGGGAATCTAAATGGACAGGATTTTATGATTTAAGATTTGAGTGAGGAGTGAAATAAGTAGATTTTGGGTTGTTTGGCTCCGGAATGGGAAAGCAAACTGAACCTAGGATTTTAGACCCGTGATTAGGCTAGTTGTATGACTTGCTCCGGAATGGGACGTCATGTAATTAGAGTAGCTTGCTCCGGAATGGGACGTCATGTAATTAGAGTAGCTTGCTCCGGAATGGGACGCTTGGGTTAAGAGGGTTATCCCGATTTCTTTCATATAAGATTCTTAGATTGATTTTATTCATATTTGGGTAAGGGGTGGATGAGTGAACTTGAACAACGCTTTTATAATTTGAAATATTTTCTTGTTTTCATTTATTTTTATCTTTGCTAGTTTTACTGTCATCTTAATTTGTTTTTGCTTTATTATCATAGTAGTTGATTAATTTATTAGTTCTAGTTTAGTCATAATTCAATCATTGCGATAATTGGGAACTCTTTAGCATACATTCATTTTTCATAACTTGCGCGTTCAGTCCCTTGGGTACGATAACTTGGAGTCTTAATTTTACTCCATTATATTACTTGTCGATTCAGTACACTTGCTGAGGTCGTGTCATTAGCCAAGGTATGAATAAATGGGAAGTCCCGAACCTTATCTGGTCTTTGGACTCAACGAGGCGAGTGGGCCATCTCAATGTTCTATTAGGATGGGGCCTCCAAGACACCTCTTGTGTCCCGTAAAAGGCTCAAAATTACACAGTCCTAGGCGCCACGAGGCGAGAGGGCCATCCAAATGTTCTATTAGGGTGGATGCCTCCAAGACACCTCTGGTTTGCCCAAGCGTGAGGCTAGAGGACCATCCTATCATTAGGGTGGAAGCCTCCAAGACACCTCCGGGTTGCCTATAATGGACATAGCAGCGCTATCTTAGGCTCACTGAGGATAGACGACCTTTCCCAATGTTCTATTGGGTGGCGACTCAAAGAAATCTCCTTGTTGCCCAAAATGGACGCACTTGCAATTTCACTTGCAAGTTTCATGAACCTCATCCCGAAGGCCCTAGAAGCGGGTGGTTCGGGGCAACTCGGCGTTCGGCGCGCGTCACACATACTCGATCAGTACATTCAACAAACTTAATTTTCCTAGCTTCTGACCCATTCACATATTTCACCCCCTCCCTAATAGATATAATTGATTTGTCAATTAATTTCAAACCCTTTTGAACAATAAGATTTATAATATAAGCTCCACAATGCAAATGAAAAAAACTCACAATTACAATGCAAATAACCATGCAAACTAAGTTGATCTCTTAATAACTCTTGCATATTGTAATTATTTCTTTTATTATCTAAAATAATGGTAAAAAATTTATTCTCTATTCCCCAAAATTTTAAGTTGTCATAAACTTTTTCATATAAGAGAGAAGTAGTGTGCGGAGGAGGAAAATGACAAAAGTTTACTTCCAATCGTTGTCTGCATAATAGCAGTTAGGAAAAGATAAACCTAAAAAATGCATGAGGTGGATACATCATAGGTCAAACAAATCCTAGCCAGTACTTCAGCTAAAGTATTCTTAAGAACATCCAATTCCTTCTTATGTATCTTTAAGCAATGTGATTTTGCTATATTCCTATATATCGACATCACATCTTGGTTCAAGTATATATGAAGATTTCTATTTGCTTCATGTTCAACAAAAGCAAAAGTGTATACATGCCTAATTATAGCTAAAGCTACACTCTCTTTTATGCATCTTGGTCTATCTTGTACTTTACTTCATCAGACACAACATTAAATTTAGGACATACCTTTAAGTGACATTTTAAACTAGAAGTCCCATGGGTAAAATGAACAATATATTCTTTCGAATAATGCTTCCACTTTCCTCTCGATTTTCCATCATTATATCGACTTATTGGTATGAAATCGAAACCATTCCATATAGAAGAAACTCATCATCTTTTGGAAGTGGTTTCTGTAGAAGTGTCAATGATCTCATCTATACTACCAAAACTAGGATCCATTCTACAAACAACAACAAAGAAAGAAAAATGAAAAAATAAGCAAAAACATAATAAATTACTATTGGCTACTAAGTAATTTGCAAATTAAGATAGCTATTATACCTCATATCTACAGCAAGATAATTCCAGTAAACAAATATACAACAACACTAAATTTGTAATTAGATTTCAAAAAACTCAATACTTAGAAGTAGTTTTCTGAAACAACATTATTTTGATTCAAAAAGTAAAAACCCTTTGAAGTTCTAATTGGGTCTCCGAAACAGAAAAGGATAAACAATTTGGGGTCTTATACTTCTAGACTAGCAGGTATAGACTAGCAGGTACTGGCATTATCAATTTATATAATCAGGCTTAACAGCTAAGTTATTTCCTTTTTCTCTATTGTTATTCCATTGCTAACATTATTGTATAATATTGACAAATGGTAACTACAATTAATTTTTTGTTCATTCTATGAGTTTTGCTATAATTTAAGTCTAGTTTATCAATTTTACATTAGTTTTTAGATTAAATGGCACCTAGAGTTGTCATGGTTTCCAATATTCCCAATATATTATAGGTAATTATATGCATTGTTTAGTAAATTTTAAGGACTAAATTGGAGATAACTTTTCAGTTAATTATTTTAGTTAATTTTTGACAAATGGATCTTGCTTATTGATATAATGGTTTCAATTTTTTTTTCCTACCTAGCATTCTCCAATAACCAAATATGACAAATATGTGACTACTTTAGGCTCCAAAGCCTTTTCTTTTACTTAAAAGGCAACCACGTATCTTCAAATAACAGTTTCTAAAATTGATTGGATGCATTTGTTTTTCTACAAACTATCCAATATATAACACTTGTACCATGTTCACAGAAAAGGTAAAGATCACTTGCAATATATAAAACAACAAGTTCCTGGCTTTTGCTGGTATAAATATCGGCTACTACTTCTAACATTAGTGAGATAATTATTATTCATGTTCAATTACTTCAAAATTAAACCTCTAAATCTAAATACAATTCCTGAAACAACCTCTAAGTTATGAAATTAACCAATTTATTGAAGCAAGGGCAATTCAAAAAATTTTGAGAAACAAGATATAAACAATGAAAACAAGAACACGAAATAGAAAGAACACCATATCACAAACTTAGAGTACTAAGTTTAAGCATAAAAAGAGCAGGAATGTTTGTCTATTCATTATGAACATAGAGCAAAAATAGAAATAAAATCACAAGCTTGAAAATCACTGCTCAGAAAATAAAGAAAGAAAGAACACTAAAAACAACGATTTTGATGAGAGGCACAAAGAACACCATAAGTAAAGGAGATTTACTTACTCAATGACCTAAACTGGCGAGAGGCAAAAGAGAAATGGCTAGTGACAGGTGGTTGGCGAGATGATGAACGATTGCCAATTTTGATATCAAGAGAGAGAGAGGGCAACAGAGAAATAGAGATGAGGAAGTGAGGGCTAGGAAAAAGGGAATTTGGGAGTTAGGCCCGTTGGGCATTTGGGACAGACCTAAATGGGCTGGGTTTTAGGTAGATAGATTTTGGGCGGGTTTAAATGGAAATTTTTTAGTTGGGTTGAGTTTAGGTCAACTTTTTTTGGGCAGGTTTGGGTGGATTTTTGGGTTTGGATCAATTTTTACAGGCCTAATTATTATTATTATTATTATTATTATTATTATTATTATTATTATTATTATTATTATTATCATCATCATCATCATCATCATCATCATCATCATCTTTATTATTATTATTATTATTATTATTATTATATGCATGAAAAAGACTAGAAATTTTGAAAAATATTACCAAAGTTAAAAGATTCTCAATCCGTTATTATGGTATTGCTTTATTATATCGAAATAAATGCAGAGTAATTGATATATTGCAGTTTTTAAGAGATTTAATTACTTCAATGTAGGAAACATATGAAAAATATGTTATTGCTGGTATCAAAGGAAATGATACATCGCACAAGAATACGTCATTTCGTCGGACCAAGTCAAGAACAATTATAAAAATATATGAAATGCTCAATTAGAAATTAAGTGTTGATTTTCTTTTATAGACCTTGAAACCACTAAATCATACTATTTCACCATATAAAATATTCAAGAATTATTTCTATTTACTTTTTAAATTTTTTAATAGATAGAATTTTATTGTTAATTAACTTTTAATGTTTATCCAAATTATAAACTATTATTCAGTTATTATAGTAATACAAATTTAAATGAAAAAAATTATTTAGGGTGTAATATTTTATAATTAAAATATTAAAATAATATAATTATTTGTAGCCGTACAAATTGTGTTGTATAAATAGTTGTAAGTATATGTAGGTTCCCAACTAGTTTAATGCTAAAACATTGGAAAAAGGATAAAAATATCATCACTATTTTTTTCATTGTATTAAAATGCCAGTTTAATGCTAAAAAATTGGAAAAAAATATAAAAATATCATCACTATTTTTTTCATTGTATTAAAATGCCAGTATTATTTGTTTTCGAACAAAAATGTTCTTGGCGTAATAAAAATTGGTTTCAAAATATCCCTTTAAATAATATTTGTCTATTTAAAAATAATAGCTTTAACATGATATTGATATAGCGCTGACACATAGTAGAACACTATAAGAAATTTAGAATTTTACTACGAAAATTGGGCAATGGAAATCATTTCGGAATACAGTTTTCATCCTTACACTCATAGTAAGGAAGACTTATTTGCGACAGAAAAAATTAAACGTATATTTCCATCGCTAAAAATTGAGGTAAATATTCCCATCAATTTATGTCGACGGAATTTAGTGACGGAAAACTTGAACTGTCATTAAACATCGCGGCAGAGTTTTCTACGAAAATTAGCAACGGAGAGCATATTTTGTCGCTAAATTGAGAAATTAGCGACGGAATATGCAGTCCATTGTTAAAATTATAAAATTATGACGAAAAATGAAAATATTGTCGCTAAATGTAACAACGGTATTTTTTTGTCTGTTGTTAAAAATGGGATTTACCGAAGGAAGTATGTTTTCCGTCAGTAAATCGTTGAATTATCGATGAAAATTAATTTTCATTGGTAAAAGTGAATTTTAGCGACAAAAAAAGTATATTTTCTCGCTAAAATGCCATATATATATATATATATATATATAAGCCCTCCCCTTTTTTCACCCTCCCTCCTTCCCCCTCTCTCTCTCTCTCACCTAAATTTGCTCCGCTGTGGCCCCTCGCCCGCCGATCGCAGGCTCCCTCCGCTTCCCCCCTGTCGATCTGCTCTCCCTCCCTCGTGGCAGATATACTCTCCCTCCCTCTCTCTCTCGGCCTAGATTTGCAGATCTAGTCCACCGATCGCCACCCCCCTCCCCGACACCTGTCTCCCTCTCCCTCTTGCATGCGGTATCCCTCTTGCGCGCTGTCTCCCGCCGCTCGCCCCCTATCTCCGCTCGCCCTCCCCACTCTGCCAGTTTCTTGAATCTGCCTTTTTTTCATTTATTTTTTTTTATTTGTGGTGTATATTTCTTGTATATTTTTTTGGGTTTTTTTTTTTCATTTGTTTTTTCATTAAGTTGAAGGAAGAATATGTTCTGCACTTTGGAGAAGGATTTTGTTTGAAATTTTTAGGTACTTTATGTAATTTTTGTGCATTCTTTTATTTTTTTTTATTTTCTCTGTTTACTCCCTTAATTTTTGTACTAACCCCCTTTTTTCCATTCTTGTGCAAGGGAATTTTTGGTGACTATAAAAGCTAGAGATGGCCAACATTTTCAGTACCAGTCGAGAGGTGAGTTTGACATCTGTTTTATTTTTTGCTTATTTGTCTTCTTTGATTATTTATTGCTTTTTGTGATGTTTTGGGTTGTGCATGTTAGTAGAAATAGGATTTTTTGTTTGCATATTATCTGTTATCTGAGTAATTTGTGATTTCTCTATTCTCTTTCATCTTAAACTAGACCATCAAATATGTTTGTTATTTGAAGCAATCGCATGGCTTTTTAAACAGTCCTGTGGCTTTTTGTGTTCAAAACTCATGATTAAATTTACTTGTCCTCCCTCTTGATTGTTCGCTTAAATGAATCAAGTCATACTAGTGTTGACATAAGATAGTCATAAGATATTGAAGATTATCAAAGGCATGAAAACTTTAAATATTGAGGTCATTTTTTATAATTTTAGTTATGATAAAGAGCTATTGCAGACTCAACACCACCAGTTGGCAAAATAATTTAATTTATTCCAGTATTTCAATCTCTGTTAGCTCAATTTAACCAACATCTAATAGTCATGATTTAGGGGTGATATGTCTATAGTTCTCATGATTATCACAAACACCTAATCGGTTAAAATCTTCAAATTTTTGTTGTCCCTTTGTCTGTTTGGAACAAATCTTATTTCTTTGGATTCCTATTGCTAGTTGATGTTAAGAGGTTGATAACTTATTATTGTGATACACTTGATCAGAGATCGTGACTTATATTATTAATTGCATATTATTTTTTTTGTTTTTAATTTTTAATATTATTTTTACTTTGCCCTCTACAATATTCATATGCAGTGTGTCACACCCCAATGCCCCTTGGGAGGATAAGGGAGTGCTACGCAACACTAACATAACTATAAACATACATGCTATAAAAGAAAAGCCTTAAAACATTACTTATAAAAAAGGATTATCATTAACATTAACCAAATAAAGGCTTACATCTTTTCATACAAAATTAGCAATATACATTTTCATATACCTGTTATACAAAATAGGAACATTAACTTTACATTACAAAAGAATAACCTAACTAGAAGACTACAAAACTCCTACTAGTGCCCAGCAGATGTTCCACTCAAAACTCGGGCTCCAAGCTATAAACCTACACGAGAGGTAAACACCCGTGTTAAGCGATAACACGTAGTGGGGATGTAAAGATACAATAGACTAATACAGATAAATCATGATTTAACAAATAATAGCAACATACACTATAATTAAATAATAAACAAATATTCATTATTCCATATCTCATATCACTAAGTCATTAACATACAATGTAATAAAAAATGGTACTATCATTTAGCAATAAACAACAGGTAATACACAATGCAATAACAACCTAATATAGCCTAAACCTATACAATAGTGGATAACGGGTACACTAGATACCACTTGGGTACCGATCATTAGATTATTAGAGAGAATGATATTAACACTAAAGATATATATAAATCTCAGAACACTAGATACAGATTAGGTACCAACACTAGACCCAAATGGGCCACACTGGCAGCTGTGAACACTAACCTATAAGCATGCTTATCTATCCATGACTTGATTGCAGGCTATTAATCAATTTATTGCAGGCTATTAATCAATTTTCTCATTTAATGTTCATGTAAATACATACATTCATCATCATATTAGGTATAGCTATTCATGAATCAAACATCATTATTCAAATGCATAAATACACTTATTAATCCCATATGCATAAACATTTATAGGTCACATAATATAGCTCATAAGCAATAAAGAAAAAGATTTGCATTTGGAAAATTCCAGCAATTTCACCATGGTTGCGCCCGCGACAGAGTAGGGATAACTCTTCTGTGGCGCTCGCGCACATGACAGAACACCACAGGCACTATTGTCACGCTCATGCCCATTATTTCTCTCATGACAGTACATAACTGTGACGCGCGCCGTACCTCGTGGCCTCCCGAGGGCCCCCTTTAGAGCGATCAGGAGAGGTTCATAAAACTTGTAAGGTATTTACAAGTGCGTCTATTTTGGGCAACAATGAGGTTTCTTGGAGTCGCCACCCAATAGAACATTGGGAAGGGTCGTCTAGCCTCGTCGAGCCTAAGATGGCGCATACATATCCATCTTGGGCTAGCCAGAGAGATTTTGGAGGTCTCAGCCTCTACCCCCTAAAGCCTAGGATTTGTATATTTAAGTCTTTTGGTGAGACTCAAGAGGTGTCTTGGAAGTCCTAGACCTCTCGCCTCATTGAGCCCCAAAGACCAGAGTGAGTTCGGGACTTCTCATTTATTCATACCTTGATTAAGTTTATAATTGAGTTTTGAATTCATTGTTTCACCAACTTTCCACACGATGCATTTAATTAAAGCACAATCATTCACGTCAAAAAGCAATAAGTAAAGCGTTATTAAAACATTCTCAAAATAAATTACAATAAAACTAGGGGCGGAATACAACCCCCCATTGTAAATAAAATACGAATCATGCATAAATCGAGATATTCATTAATGGTGAGGACATTGGTCCTCGCATGCATATTATTATGAAACAATTTTTATGTGATGATTTTGGATGGAGAAAATTGAGACATTGGTCCCATTTTTATTTAGAAAAAATACCAAGTTAATTAATAAAAATGGTTTAGTGACTTTCTTTCTAGCGGGCCTAAATAAATAATTTTACAAGAAAATTATATGGCAAAAATAAATAGGAAAAAGCCAAATATAACAAAATATTACAAATAAAGAAAAATAAATATTTCGAGCGAGTCTTTTGGACCTCCCCGTGTGCTCGTGAAAACGCCCAATCAAAAAATGAGTTTAGATATAAAAAAAAATACAAATAAAATAATGTTAGTAATTAAATCAATTAAATCAACTAAACATACAAAATAATGAATAACAAATTAAAATAAAATAAGATGACATGAAAAGAATGATAATGGAATCAAAATGTTAACAAACCAAAATAAATGAGAAACATGCATTATATATGATAAATGATTAAATGATGTGATGAAAATAAAATAAAACATGTTAATTAATTAGTACATGAAAATATACACATGATGAAAATAATGATGCAAAGTGAAAAATAATAAATGAATAAACAAATAATAATAAATAAATCATGTAACAATGATAAAAAGAATAATAAAAGTTAGTAAACAAAAGAATGATAAAAATAAGTGTTCATAATTATTATAAACTATTTACATGGCAAAAATGATTAATTTAAGTTAATTAATTATTTGCATGTTAAAAATAATTAGGAATCAAAATAAAATAAATTATTTACATGTTAGGAATTAAAAGAAAACAATATTCACATGAATAAAAATCAAATCATATATAAACAATTAAATGGAACAAATATAAGATCAATACAACAAATGAATAGATGAAAACAATAAATAAATCAATAAAAATAATAAAATATACATGAATAAATTAAATAAAAATAAAATAGAATAGAAATTGAGCCTAGAATATTTACCTCAGATTATTGGATTTGATGAAGAAAAAGTGATGATTTTCCTGAAAATTGCTTGAAAGAATAATTTAGCAATAAAATTAATTCTCTTTGTTTATGGAAAAAACAAAGGAATTGATTTGTATGCTTAAAATTGAAAAGAAATTGATTTCAAAGTGATGATTAATTTCTTGTGTTTATGAAGGAAAAACAAAGAAATTAATTGGAATAATTAAGAATTGAAAATGATTTTTCAATTTAATTAAACC
Organism: Excoecaria cochinchinensis; assembly: GCA_947683425.1. Taxonomy (NCBI): domain Eukaryota; kingdom Viridiplantae; phylum Streptophyta; class Magnoliopsida; order Malpighiales; family Euphorbiaceae; genus Excoecaria; species Excoecaria cochinchinensis. The sequence continues at coordinate 4,434,130 of CANTUQ010000018.1, forward strand.
TTTTTAATTAAAGAAAAATCTGAAATTTTTGAAGAGAAAATAGAAGAGAAGAATTCTGGAAATTTCAGGTCTAAAAAAATGTGGAGGCCCTCTTTGATTCATCATAAAGTGTTTATAAAATAAAAAAGGTTGCCCTAATTTAATTAAGGAAACAAACCTATTTAACACAAAAGTCTTTTATTTTTTAATGATAAAATCAAGTTTTATTAATTAATTATCTAAAAAAATATTTTAGAATTTAATTTGAACTCAAAAACCAAAAAAATGGGATAAAAAACGGATTTTGTGGGTGAAAAATCGGAAAAAGGGGTGAAAATTGGAAAAGAGGGTATCAGACCCTATAGCGACGGCCAGGGGAGGAGGGAATCCCGTCGCTATAGGGTGACGGGCTTCCTGCAGTAGCTCCGCGCGGAAACCGCGAGCAGAGGCGCGGAAATCGCGCGGTGCGGCGCGCAGTGCGCACAACGCTGCATTAGCGACGCTGCGCGTCGCCTCTATGCGCTGGGCGCTTGCATGCTGGGCGGGGCGCCAGCGAGCTGGGGGCCAGCGCGCCCGACACTCATTATCTGAGATTTTTTTTTTAATTTTAAATTGACTAAAAACACTATAATTTTAAGCCCCCATTTTTCAAATTAATTTTTTAAATATTTTTATTATTTTCTAATTTTCACTCTAAAATGCAAATTTGACGAGAAAATCATCACTTTTAACCTTTTTAGCCTATGAGGCAATTATCATCATTGGGTAACTTCAATGTAGGCTGACTTAGGACCCGGTGTCTACAGTTGCCCCCAGTTTAGGGGAATCTAGTACACTAGTGTCTAGGTGAGCCTAAACTCAAAGAAGAAAAGGAAAGAGACAAGTACCTGAGTCAGCCATCTTTCCGAACTGGAGAATTCTGAGATGGTGGTTATTACCATTGTGTGTTTCGTTTGTTGAAGCGGTGCTATTTGTGAGCCCTTCGGTTGATTACCGCCTGAGAGGTCTTCGATTCATCGATCGTTTGCCCCTGAGCGGTCTTCGGTTCATTTCCCCCTGAGAGGTCTTCGGTTCATTGATCGTTTGCCCCCTGAGAGGTCTTCCAATTCATTGATCGTTTGCCCCCTGAGAGGTCTTCCGGTTCATTGATCGTTTGCCCAGTTCATTGCCCCCTAAGAGGTCTTCAGTTCATTGATCGTTTGTCCCCTGAGAGGTCTTCAATTCATTGATCGTTTGCCCCCTGAGAGGTATTCAATTTCCTGCTCCCTGAGAAGTCTTTAGTTGATTGATCGTTTGCCCCCTGAGAGGTCTTCGGCTTGCTGCTCCCTGAGAAGTCTTTGATTGATTGCCCCCTAAGAGGTCTTTGGCTTGCTGCTCCCTGAGAAGTCTTTGATTGATTGCCCCCTGAGAGGTCTTCAATTTGCTGCTCCCTGAGAAGTCTTTGATTGATTGCCCCCTGAGAGGTCTTCAATTTGCTGCTCCCTGAGAAGTCTTTGGTTGATTGCCCCCTGAGAGGTCTTCGATTGAGGTCTGCCCCCGGAGAGGTAACTCTGATCTGGACTGCCTCAGGACCCGATGTCTATAGTTGCCCCCAATTTTGGGAAAATTAGTATACTAGTGTCTAGATGAGCCAAAATTCAGAGAAGAAGGGAAGAAATGAGTACCTGAGGCAGTCCTTACTTTTCTGTTGTTGCGTCCAAGCTGGTGACTCCTCGCTGCAGAGTAGTAGTGTATTTTACCATGACCCTTTGACGATTCCTTCGGCCCCCTTCATCCTGTGGGCCTCATCTCGGCCTACACGATGTCTGACTATCATGAGAGGTAGTGTTATCCAACCGCAACCCGATTGCAATTTGTTCTATCGCATGTGCACCGCTAGCCTCATCTCATCTTGCATGGTGCCTGAATGTTGTGAGAGGTAGTGTTCTCTAACTACTGCCCCATTGCGATTTGTTCTATCGCATGTGTCCTACTGGCCTCATCTCGACTTGCACGGTGTCTGAGTGATGTGAGATGCAGTGTTCTCTAACTACAATCCCGATTGCGATTTGTTCTATTGCATGTGTCCCACTTGTAACACCCCGATATCCATCTTGGAAGGATACCGGAGCGCTATGCGCACAAATACAAATACATATACTCAATCATGCTAAAAGCAAATACATATAATCAAAAGATAACAAATCTGTACATGATCATATCGGTTTTACAAAAAGATTCGTAAACATTTAACATATACATAATCGTTCCTTTACAAAAATTACATTTCCGAAATCATGACCCAAAAACCAAAATATGCGGAAGACAAAAAGAAACTCCTTCTATAGAATTTTAGTGGCCGACCTACAGATGTCCGACTCCAAACTGAACCTGCCACCTACACGGGAAAACAACTTGTGCTAAGCGATAATGCTTAGGGGGGAGGAACAAAACATGCATATACATATAATTGCAATAACAATATATGAGCTTAACAAGAAACATAGCATATAAAAATATACTACTCATGCTTATATCAAGTATTCATCTCACACATGTATATATGAATGTAACCATTACTTATTCATCATATGCGTATTCACAAGATAAGGGAATTAATCATTTATATCCAAGTAATCAATCTTCATATGCATCTTCGCAATATAAACATTTAGCCATTCATATCCAACTACAAGTATCACATTTTATCTTGTCATATCGCATGTACATAAACATGTAACATATATCCATTTCCCTATCATTGGGAACACATATCATAGTCATATATAATAGCCGCATATACAAATCTCATGTAATTGCCTGATTACTCACTAACTAGTGGATACGGGTACTAATGATACTGATAGGACATAGTATCTTAGCATATAGAGATAAGAGTCTCGAATCATGTGTAAACATGTATACCCGAAGGTATACCTGAGACCGAAGTCTCAAATTATATAACATGTAACGTGTAACATATAGCAGCTGCACTCACACACTAACCCTTGATAAGCGCTTATCTATCGACTACTATGACTATCAGGCTCAAATACCAACTCAGTTATGCTCCAGTATAATTATCATATAATAAAGAATAAATTAAGTATAATCACATCATTTCATATATACATGTATATTGACCAATTTCGAAGACATATAAATCATATACTGGCTTTATTATGGACATATAACTCACAATTAAATTATCCATATACATATAAATCATGAACATATAACTTATAATTAAATAACCCATAATAATACACATGCATAAGCCAAATCATGTACCATGTAGTAAACCCATGTAAAAGAAGCTTGAAAACCATTTTTGGAAAATACTGTCGCACTTGCGGCAACAAGTCACGCTCGCGATAGTAACTAAGAAAGCCCTGAGGGGAAACAGACCAGCACGAGTCGTGCATAACATTATGACTCGTGCTCAGCCAAGTATCTAACGTCACGAGTCAGATGCCTCCCTCCGAGTCATGCACGCCACGCTGAGCGGAGCCTTCCTGCCAAACGGGCTCCCATGCCGAGCAGCTCTCATTCCGAACGGGTTATCTTCACGACTCGTGAAAAACTTCACGTGTTGTGAAGATTCTCATGCCAAACGGGGCTTATGCCAAGCGGCCTCTTCTTCACGACTCGTGAAGGACTTCATGTGTCGTGAAGAACCTCTTGCCGAGCGGGCTATTCTTCACGACTCGTGAAGAACTTCACGTGTCATGAAGAATTGCAAGCCGATCGGATCCACAGTGAGAGAAAGGATGGCTCAGTTCTATCATGCTCGCGACAAGCGTCGTGCTCGCAACAGGTGCGTGTTTTCCTTTCCTCAGCAAAACGCTGGAAAACAGAGCTTAAAACCAAAACCCAATCTTTACCTAGAACCAAATATCATGCAAAATCATGTAAAATCTTACCTCCAGTGCCTTCAAAACATGCTTATAACAATAACAACTCATTTATACAATTTTAACACGCATCAAAACAACATAAATAGGGGTTGCAAAACCCAGAAATCCATCTCATATTCATGTACATGCTCTTCAAAATTGACATGCAAACCATTATAACTCTAACATTTCAAATCATATACACTAATCTATCAAACACATGCATTTTCATGTATCAAAACATACAAATTCCAGTACAATCAAACTCAATATCCTATCTAAACTGAGAAGGGCAAAAACACTCTCAAACCAAAATACAAGCTCCCAAACCTGGAATTAGAGCTTCAATCACTATCTTCAAGATGCCACTTTTCCTTTTTCTTTGTCTTTTCTCCTCTCTTCAGATTCTTACATATAACCGAAACAAATGTTCAGATACCCTATCATTCAAAACCATATACCCATAATCAACCCAAAGAAAGAAGAAGATGAAGCAACCTCATATAAAATTCCAGCTGCTTACCTCTTGGAACAACTCTTGATCACAAAACCCTAACTCAAACTTGAAGAACGATGTAGGAAAGAGTATAGAGCAGAAAAATGAGAGAGATGAGGGAGTGAGAGAACAGGAAAAGTAAGAAAGAGGAGCAACTGGTGGCTTCCATGGGAAGCAACTCTTTTCTGCTCTCCCTCTCTCTTCACTCTTTCAAATCACTGTTAATGCACTCACCTACCAAGGCACATGTCCATCTCTTATTGGGCCTCTTAGATAGTTTCCTTGACTTTACCTTTTTGTCCTTGGCTTTTGCCCTTATAAATCCTTGGCAAAATACATATCACACACTAACAATAATTCTTTTATTAAATACTTCAAATCCCATTCAATCTAGTCCTTAATTCATATCCAATACTACTTACAAAATACAAAAGTACCCTTAATAAATGTCCAATTAACATGCAATTTCAACTAGGCCATTTTTGGGATGTTACACCGCTGGCCTCATCTCGGCTTGCACGGTGTTTGAGAGATGCAGTGTTCTTTAACTATAACCCCCGTTGTGATTTGTTCTATCGCATGTGTCCCACTGGCCTTGTCTCGGCTTGCACGGTGTCCTTGCTAACCCTCCATCCGATCTGTAAGGCATGAGATTGAATATTCTGTCTTGCTGGCCGCTTTTGGGCCCGCGCGGCATGATCTTGCTAACCCCCATCCGATTTGTAAGATATAATTTCAGATTTGCTGATCCCATTCGATCTGTAAGGTGTGATTTTTTATTTACTGACCCCCATTTGATCTGCAAGGTATGATTTTTGATTACTGCCGACCATCCTCGGGTCGGTGTGACATCATGTTCCTGTGGTTATAAAATATTTTATTAATTCATTATGGATTAATTCATTCACTACAAGAAAAAAGCAAAATAGAGATGGAAAATAGAGACGGAATTCCGTCTCTAATCGAAAATAGAGACGGAAATAAAGACGGAAAATTTCCGTCTCAATTTCGACGGTCTCTAAAAATTAGAGACCAAAATGCTCCTTCTCTATTTTTAGGGACGAAAAACAGTTTTCTGTCTCTAAAAATAGAGACGGAATAATAGTTCGGTCTCTATTTTTAGAGACGAAAATCTATTTTTCGTCTCTAAAAATAGAGACCGAACTGTTTTTTGTCTCTATTTTTAGAGACGAAAAACTATTTTCCGTCTCTAAAAATAGAGACGGAATAGAATTTCCGTCTCTATTTTTAAAGATGGAATGTCTTTAAAAATAGAGACGGAAGAACATTTCGGTCTTTATTTTTAGACACGGAAATCTGTTTTTCGTCTCTAAAAATAGAGACGGAACGACACTTTCTATCTCTAAAAATAGAGACGGAATGACACTTTCCATCTCTAAAAATAGAGACGGAAATTGCTATTCGGTCTCTATTTTTAGAGACGGAAAACTGTTTTCCGTCTCTAATTTATAGTTTTTTTTTAAATATGTGAAAAATGAATAAATAATGTTAAATTTAAAAATTCCTTAATTTTATGTAATGGAAAAAAATTTAATAAACAATAAATAGATTTAAAAATATTGTATTTTATAATGTATTAATAATATATAAAAAGAATTTGTGACATTACAAATAAAAAAAAAAAACACAAGTGCACAAATAATAACTAAGGTGGAGGAGTCTACGGATGATCAGTAGATGGCGGAACCCAAACCGAATACCCATCCACGGCGATCCCGACCACCAACAACCTCATAATATACTCGAGCATGATCAACATTGTCGACGTCCGTCTGCTAACTCTGAAGACTCTCAACTACTCGCTCCTGTAATTAAAATTGTCCGAATGTTATGTAATAGTAAAATAAAACTAATAGGCTATACGAAACTGAATATTAAGTTTTGAAATTAGCATACATGAACTTGTCTGGCACGATCGCTGACGAATGTCACACCATCATGCTTCCGAGTATGAGTGTGTAAAAACAACTCATGAGGATAAGGTCACCGGCCCATAGTAGACTCCTGTAAACAACTTTTAGGTTAAAAACTAATTGACAGATTTGTCTGTAAGTTTATATCAAACCTAATGCATAACAAGAATACATAGGGATATGTATTGTTATTTTAACGCCGACATAATACAATTATGATTCGTAACACTATAACACTTTTCTATAATTTAATAAAATTTTGACAGAGTTTTCCCTAAATATTTAACAAACTTCCTGTTCAAACATCAAGAAAATACATTTACCCATACATTTCAAACTCCTTACACAATTTATTGCCCATCCTCCTTCATTCAATCAAACTATATGATTATTATTAAGAGTTGCAATAGACATAATACAATTATGATTCGTGACACTATAACAATTGTCTATAATTTAATAAAATTTCGACAGAATTTTCCCTAAATATTTAACAAACCACCTGTTCAAACATCAAGAAAATACATTTACATTTATATTATCACCCACAACAATCCATATCAAACTCCTTACACAATTTATTGCCCATCCTCCTTCATTCAATCAAACTATATGATTATTATCAACTATTGCAACTATTGCAGTGAATAAATTCTTAATGCAGTAAGTAGCTAATAATATTTGAGTACTTACAAGTCTGTCAGCATGCTCACGATTAGACAATGTTCCTCCAGTGTGTAAGGAAACACTAGGCCCATCTGGTCCTCCCCTCCTATTAGTGGAATTCCGATGATGACCAGTACTGCATCCAGTTTGCCCAAGTCTCTTCACTTATATACCTTGGGCGTTCACCTTTTGCGTGCAACTTATTAAGATAACCCTTATAACGAACACGTGCTCGTCCCTCCCACACGCCGTAAATGAGGTGATCGATGGAAGAATTCCAATAAATAGCTTTCTACAGGATTTAAAAGAAAAAAATAGTTAAACATGATATATATATATTCCCAATATTACTATACAATTTAAATTATAAAATATTAGAGATACACACAGTCAAAATAATTTAAATAAGTTATTTACCTTAAACTCTTGGAAGTAGAACATCTTCGTCTCCTGTAATATATTTTTCCACAAATACCCATTAAATTCAAACCTTTCCTTGAATGAACCAGTCATCGTGCGAGAGCATAAACCGGAGGGAATAAATCTGGATTACAACGAAAATGTAATTGTGTGATGAATTTTACTATTACAGAGTAAATATGAAACAGAAAATTTAGTAACTCACTGTTTTCCAGCAAGGACAATATACGTCCGCCCGTCAGCGCCAACCGAACCAGGCAATGGACCTTCAACAGTGTCAGGCGATCACTGCGATGGCTCGGACATATTATCCGAACTAGGTACCTCGGTAGACGTGGTAGTAGCCGTTGATTGCGGGGCTGGATGCACTGGCGACGAAGATGCCATGCCCACATGGGGAGGTGCTGATGTAGGAGATGATCCCTCCCCTTGACTGTTCGCTCCTAATGTGGACATGCGCATCTTGGCCCTGGGAGGTGGCATCGATCCCGCCCGCCTCTTATTATTCATGTTTTGTCCTAAAAATATTCACAATCATAATGAGCAATTAAATTATTACGTATACATGATTAACACAGTCAATAATGCAAATGTCTACCATATGTAAGTTAATTGAAACATAAATTAACTAATTATATTAAAATTATGGGTTTTACTCACATGGGCGAATAATTATTTACTATCATCTGCATTATTATCACCATTATCTTCATTTTTCGAATAATTAGAATCAAATTCGCTTTCCAATTCCGATGTGGAATTGGATTCCTCTTCCGATCCAATGTCAACAAATTCATTGTCCACACTATTCAAAGGTTCATTATCCCTATATGGCAAGCTTTCATTTATTTCATGACCCTCCACTTCCTCTTCCTGAAAGGTCTCGCTGTCAATTCGTTTATTTTGTCTTGTTGCTTTCATCTCATATATGCCCCTGGGTTTAACCTTGCAAACTGCCAACCAATCCATTTTATCCCGTCTAAGGCTAGGAAAAGGGAGGTAATACACCTGAACTGCTTGCATGGCCAACACGAAAGGCTCAAAATTAGCAAGATGTCTTCTTTTATTAATTTCGAGTAAGTTGTAGGCGGCTTGCACTCTGATTCCGACATTGGGTGTAGGATCATACCACTCGCACTTAAATAGCACACAATGTTTTATTGGCAAAGCAGGATATTCAATTTCAAGGATCTTTGTAATGTCACCATAATAGTCCATCAATTCTCCCTTAATGCAAACTCCACTGTTTTTAGTTGCCCTATTTCAACCATGCGATTGTGTATGGTATCTGAAGCCGTTGACAAAATAAACCGGGTAAGATTTAACAGTACGCAGAGGTCCTTTAGCAACATCGGAGATGAAATTATTTTCAATTGGATGTTGTGACGCCTACAGAACGAAATTGTAACTTGTCATTTAATCCATTTACGTAATATAATTTGTAAGGGAGGTAATTCATATTCGCAATCAAAACTTACATATGTCTTGAACCACGAAGGGAAGTGCTTATCGACTTCCTTATTGATATCATTTTGCGTTATATGCGGCATAAGCTCCCGTAACCATTCCTCATAGAAACTGCATCCAACCACAATAGTAAATATATATCCATTTTCGTTGCAATGAACAAATTATCAACATCAAACGCGCAATTACACTTACTGCACAAATGGTTGAATTTCTTCGCAATTCAGTAAGATATAACCATGTGCAGCATTTAGTTCATCATCTGTAAGCATTCTTCTGGTAGCACGTCCATGCAATCGACCAGGATACGTGAATATCCGTAAGTTTCCATCATTGGCACTTGTTTCGCCACCATCGTCATTATGAGGAAGTTTTTGGCATCTTGTGCTAACATGCGGCTCAAAGTAATGAGAACAAAATGTACTTGCTTCTTCAACTAAGTACGCATTGCATATTGAACCTTCAACTCGAGCTTTATTCTTAACATTTTTTTTCAAATGATACAAATACCTACATATCCAAAGTGGTAATCATGTTAACAACAGTCTAACAAATTATGAACCTCAATGTATATATAATTCAATAGAGACGACATTTACCTTTCAAATGGATACATCCATCTATATTGAACGGGTCCTGCCAGTTTGGCCTCATGTGCTAATTGTATCGGTAAATGCTCCATTATGTCAAAAAAGCTCGGTGGAAATATTCCCTCTAACTTGCAAATGATTACCGGAATTTCTCCTTCCAGTTTTTCCATATCAGCTATCGTTATCTCATTGGAAGTCAAGCTTTTAAAAAATAAGCTTACTTCAGTTATTGCCTCCCAAACTTTAGTAGGCAGCAATTCACGAAAAGCAACTGGCATCAGCCTTTGCATGAATACGTGGCAATCATGGCTTTTCATTCCGAACAATTTGAACTTTCTCATATCAACACAACTTGCTAAGTTTGAAACATATCCATCCGAAAATTTTATATCTCTCAACCAATCACATAACACTTCTTTTTGTCTTCTGTCCAAAGTATAACAGGCCTTTGGATATTTACCCATTCGAAAATCCCTATCTAACTCGTTTCTTTTGCAGTATAATTTCAAATCTGCCCGTGACTTTGCATTGTCTTTGCTCCTCCCTTCAATATTCATTATCGTATTGAAAACATTGTTGAAAATATTTTTTTTCTATATGCATCATGTCTAGATTATGTCTTATTATATTTGTCTTCCAATACGGCAAATCCAAAAATATACTACGTTTCCTCCACCCAAAATTTTTTAAAATGCTACTATTGACTTCTTCAGCTTCAACTTCTGTCACTTTCATCAACCCCAATTTCTCAATCTCTTGCAAAATTTTCTCACCAGATCTATTACGTGGAGGAGAGGCGAGGATAACTTTATTCTTAAGAAATCTCTGTTTATTACGTCTAAATGGGTGATTTGGACGGAGAAATTTTCTGTGATTATCAAACCACGATATTTTACACCCATTAGTAAGATAAAATGCATCGGAATCATTGCTACAGTAAGGGCAAGCCAATTTCCCAGCTATGCTCCAACCTGACAGCATAGCATATGCAGGAAAATCGCTAACAGTCCACATCAAAGCTGCTCTCATCATGAAATTTTGTTTGAAGGACACGTCATATGTGAGCACACCGACTTCCCATAATTGAAGCAATTCGGAAATTAATGGTTGGAGGAAGACATCAATCCCTTGCTTTGGATTCTTAGGACCCGACACAATTACTGTCAAAAACATGTAAGCCTCTTTCATGCACATCCACGGAGGCAAATTGTACGGAATTAATATGATTGGCCATGATGAGTATTGTTGGCCTGATTGCCTAAAAGGTTGAAAACCATCTGTACTTAAACCCAGCCGCACATTTCTACTTTTAGAAGCAAAATCTGGGTGAATGTCATCAAAATGTTTCCATGCAACGGCGTCCGACGGATGGGTCATTACTCCATCTATCTATTCATGTTCATTATGCCACCTCATGTGAGATGCTGTCACATCTGACGAATATAACCTCTGAAGTCTTGGAGTAATAGGAAAATAATACATCCGTTTCCATGGCACTAATTTATGCTTCCTATTAGAATAGGCTGGCTTGAATCTCGGTTGATTGCAAAATTTGCAACTCCTTAATTCCACGTCATCCCCCCAGAAAATCATACATCCTAGCCGACAACAATTAATTTTTTCAACTGGCAAACCAAGACCCCGAAGTAACTTCTTCATTTCATAGAAACTGTCAACCATATTATTGTCCGTCGGTAAGGAGTCATTGTACCACGACAGGATTTCATTCAAACTTTGATAGAAAATATGACCTTCGGATTTAATGTTTAAAATTTGAGGAACTGATCCCAGTTGTGTCATATTATCACATCCGGGCTATAATTCCTGGTCAGCTGCATTAAGTAAATTGAAAAAATTACTGGCATCTGGGTTGGGTTCCTCTTCCACACTGCCTAAATTGGGCTGAAATGAAGTTCCGGCTGCGTCAAAAACCATTTGCATATATGGATTCTCTGTATCACAAATATTGGTATTCATAACATATGGCCCCCTAACAACACCCGATCCCACTTCCGCACTTCTAAACGTGCTACTAATTAATGGCTCTCCATGCCTTGTCCATTCAAAATAATTGGGCACAAATCCCTTTTTTAGTAAATGGAGATGCACCTCATCTGTTGGAAGATAGCCCCTGTGTTTGCACTTCTTGCATGGACATCTAATTTTTAAACCGTCCATGTATGCAGGTTGGGAGCTTGCATATTCAATAAAGTGCTAAACTCCTTCAGCAAACTCTAAATTAATATACCCATCTGGTGTTATTCTTCTATACATCCAACTTCTGTCCATATTGCTCATTAATGTTAAACTGCTTCGCAAGCATCATAAGGTCGAAGTTAGTACCATCACGTGTCAATTATTGTATTTTATTTCAACTCAATTCTCCAACCTACTATTTGACTTTAATCCATAATTAGTGTTACATAATTACTAGCATGATAAATAAAATGCATGTCATAGAAATCGTAACATTTATATGCACAGAACTATCAAGAGGCACGTATCGAATAAAAAACTGGCCCATCGATTATTATTTGTACATGAAATTCAATTAATACTGACATTCATTCATTTTTCCAAATTAATTTCATAAAAATTTTGTAAAAAAACGAACAGAGTTTCCCCTATACGGGTCCATATCCCCCAGCCAAACAGTAGCAAATTAAACACTTCGATAAAATGTCAACCAATCGCAACTCCAAAATAAAATCAATACAATAAGAAATTTTCCCATCCACCTCAATCATCGAAATTTAACGGATAACTTCATCAACAGTTGTGAAATTATCCCTCAAAGTCATATGCTATTATTACGGTATCATGAATAATTGCATAGTTGTTAATGTCGAATTACAACATGACAATGACTTACACATCTTTATCTCATTAAAACAACACATCTCAAACATGTAGATGCCATTAAAAATTTATAACCAAGTTTTTAACATTTCCGAAAATATATTTTTAATACATAACACACTTACCTCGAGCAAAACTGTCGGTAAGCTGCGCCTGTTCGGCACGTACAACAGGTTAACGCCGACCCGAGCACAGTTGTCACAGGTACATGCAATGACAAATAAATCATAATTTATATACATTTCATTTTTCTCAAGTATGACACAACTTGAAAATATAAATTACATTTATATCATCGAAAAAATTAAACAAAATTAATCATAAGGTCAAATATCAATACATATAATAAAACATTTATATAATGAGTAAGCATAGGATTTCAAATTAGTTCAAATTAGTTTATATATATATAAAACATTTATATAATGGTAAAGTAAGCAAATCATGAAAATGTCTATTGTAAACTAACTAGAATTTGCAATATAATTAAAAGAAGCAGAAGCATAGGCTTTCCAATAACAATTTGCATTATAATGGTAAAGTAAGCATAGGATTTCAAATTAGCTAAAATTAGTTTATATATATAAAACATTTATATAATGGTAAAGTAAGCAACTATGAAAATGTCTAATGTAAACTAACTACAATTTGCATTATAATTTAAAAACTTAAAACCTTTTTCCATACTTTTTTATTTTTATCTATTTATTTTCTAGTGCCAACCAAGGCATATATACATCAATGCTTGCTTTTTCATTATTTGTCAAATTTTACGAAACCAACTTTCACTGTGCATATCTTTGACCATTTCTCAGCAACTAGCTAATAATTAGCCCAATTAACCCCAACATATATATATTATCAAATAAAACCTAAAACTGCATCAAATTATTCTTATTTTATTCCTATTTATTTGCAAGCTTTTCAAGGTTTCATATAAAAGCCTAATCAAATTAAATTTGATTTGCAAAGAAATATCTATGCTAAATCTCAAATAAACTGAAACCAATATCTTTTTACCATTATTTTTTGATAATTTCTTATTAAGATGGGGTCCATAATTATTGTAGTGGATTGAGTGATGCATTTTAATATCTTATTATTAATTTCATTAAAGTATATATATATCGAATTTAGTTATATTTTTATTTCATTAGAAAAAAAAAAGAAAGAAAAGAAGGAGAATATCAATCGGAATCAGCCGGTAAAGCAGGTTAAATAAATCTCAGTACATAGCCTTAGACCTAGTCATCAACATTCTAGCTATAATTGGAAGACAGTTAATTAGTTATGAACCTATAGAATTAGTTTAGTTAAAAGGATAATTTATTGAGAAGAAGTGGTCATCAGATATAAGTAGTAGTCTATGATCAGTTGTCAATTATCTAAATTTGGAATAGCATTATCCTTTCCTTGCGCACTCTCGTTTGGCCTAACCTTAAATCATGTGAGATCCCATTTCAAAATAAACATGTGATCACATTTTTAAAAAAAAACATGATTCCGATTGCTATTGCTAATCTTTTCATCTGATTAATCATGTTAGTTTCACCTCACTGTATATATATGTGTGTGTTTAATCTCTGGGTTGATTTCACCCATGGTCACTCAACTTATCACTTATCGCGCAAAAGTAACCGACTTTTTTTTTCTTACTTAAATGTCACTGAACTTTTAACATTATTGCACAAAAGTCATGTTGACCGGAATCCGGCGACGACTCTTGCCGGATTGATAAGTTCAACAAATGCTACATTTAAATTAATTTCACTCACGGTCACTAGACTTATCATTTATCTCGCAAAAGTAATTTACTTTTTTTTTTCAACTTAAATGTTACTGAACTTTTAACATTTTTGCAAAAAAGTCATCAATCAGGCAAGGGTCATCGCCGGATTCCGGTCAACATGACTTTTGTGCAATAATGTTAAAAGTTCAGTGACATTTAAGTAAGAAAAAAAAAGTCGGTTACTTTTGCGCGATAAGTGATAAGTTGAGTGACCATGAGTGAAATTGACCCTTTAATCTCTCCATTAACATTTCTTCACCATCTATCTATTCTAATGGACTTTATCTAATTCATTTCTCTATATATCTTCAACTTCTCCCTTTAAATCACATAATTGCTATTTTCCTAAAAAAAAACATATTAAATTGGATATTTCATGGTTACTTCTTGCCGGAATCTTATGCTTTTCCTTGCTATTTTCATTCATTTCCACGCAAAATCACAATCCAATAGTGTACGAGTATAATTAATAAAAACATGCAAGTAGATGTTTCGTATTTGATATTAAACCAAACCAAGTGCTCTTGACATTGCTAATCTTTTTAAATAATAATTAATGTCAAACACTATGAGCTAATCTTTGTCAAACAATATATATTTATCAGCTACCTAGTCAAACTCTAAATAAAATTATTCAATAATTAGGCTCTACCATATTCATAACAATTTTTATTTACCTTCCAAATCATAAACAAGATATATGATTGACATTTTCCATACGACTTCGAGGATTTATAGATTGGATTCCAACTCTTATACTATTATTTAATTGGATCCTAATATTTTCACACTTTTTCCTATCACGAATAATTTAATTATTTTTCTTGTCAATTTCCTCAACTGTATTAATCAATTATTTGAGTCTACCAATGTACGTGTATGTGCATATTATGGGCAATTAGGAGTTTTGAGAGAAAATTGCAACCAAATTTCTTTTTATTCGTTATAATTTGACTCATTGAGGAGCCAATTGCATTTAAATATAACTTACTTGAAGCCAATTAATTAATTAATTAGTCAATTAAGCATCATCCTCACCCTCACGTACCTTATGGGTCCATTTTCTTCTCTTATTACTTTTCCTTCTTCAAAGTTTATTAATTTTATTGAGAATTTTCAACTCATTTATCTCTCAACATGTATAAGAAGCTTTAATTATGCTATATTTGACTATATATATTTTAAAATATTTCCTTTTCAAAATTTAATTTAATTGAGCTTAATTTTCAAACAGATTTGCTATAATTTTGTTTTCTTTCTTTATAAGGTATGAAAATTGTTGGTTTGTGATAATTATTATTTAATTACTCTATTGTCAATAATCTTTTTTTTCTATTTTGCTTTAAATTCAATGTGATTGGCTATGTAATCAAAATACATAGAATAATTATTCAAATAAAATCTCTAGTTTAATAATTCAAATTAAAATTAAGATATCTAGTTTAATAATTCAAATTAACATCCTCTGTAATTCTAGTTTAATAATTAATTAAATAGAATAATAAAAAATTTAAAACAATATTTACCAAAAAAATAAATTAACAAATACACATAAATAAAATACCAAACGAAAATAAAAAAATGGCAGAAAAAAAATTACCTCAAATGGTAGATCTGGCCGGCGACGGCGTCGAGGGGGGGGGGGAGTAGCGGCGTCGAAGGGAGAGAAAGAAGGACTGGCCGCCGGCGAGGAGGAAGTGGTGCTCCGGCAGGGAGCACAACGAGCCCAGGGAAGAAAGGGAGGGGGAAGAAGGAGAGAAGGGAGGAAGGAGGGGAACGGAGGGGGGCCGGAGGGGAGGGGAGGCCGCGGACAGAGCTGGGCAATGACGGTGGCAGGAAGACCGGACAGCTGTGGCACCGGAGTGGGGATGCGGCGAATCCGAGATGGGAGCGGGAAGGGGAAAAAGAAATAGAAGGTAAAAAAATAAAGAAGAGGGCAAAAGGAGGGCACATGGATTTAATTAAATCCCAAAAATTAGAGACCGAATATGTATTCGGTCTCTATTATTCATAATTGGTCTCTAAATTAGAGACCGAATACGATTTTGGTCTCTATTTAGAGACCGAATTTTAGAGACCAAAAACCATTTCGGTCTCTATTTAGAGACCGAATTTCCTTTCGGTCTCTATTTAAAGACCGAATTGTAATTCGGTCTCTAAAAATTGAGACCGAATTACAATTCGGTCTCTAAAAATTGAGACGTAATATTTTGTCGGTCTCTATTTAGAGATTGTTAAGTTTAAATAGAGACGGAAAAATATACCCGTCTCTATTTAGAGACGGAACAACAATTCCGTCTCAAAATATGGTCTCATATTTTGGTGGGAAACAATCCTACCATAATTAGCGACCAACATTAGAGATGAAAAAATTTTCGTCTCTAAATAGAGACCGAATTCGATTTTCGTCTCTAAATAGTGATGGAAATTATTTTCCGTCTCTATTTAGAGATGGAAATCGAATTCGGTCTCTATTTAGAGGAGAAAATTTTTTGGTCTCTAAATTTCCGTCTCTATTTCGCTGTTTTCTTATAGTGATTTTGTAAGTATAAATCCTAGACATTTTCTTATGTTATTACTTATTTCCATCATTCTTACTTATTGTGTTATCAAACATTTGGAAAGTGCAAGTAAGACTTTAACAACACAATATACAAAATGACGTGAAAATTTAACATAATGTAAGTTTTCACTAACAAAATACAGATTTTGTACAACAAATACATAAGTACAACAAAATAAACTCCCTGAACACTAAAGAGGGCAGTAATCCGAGGGCTCCTCCAAGTCCTCCTCATCATCTGATACATCTACTAGCTGATCACAAGATAAAGATGCAAACGGCCTGGCTCTGGAAGTGGAAGGCTGACTGTGAGGTGCTGAGGGCCCGACCCCTAGATGGAAACGCGGAGGGATTGCGACTGGTACAGAAAATGGCTGTCCTCTTGCAGGTTCAGCCTGCTAGAACTGAACTTGGGCATACCCATCAAAAAAGGGCTGAGCACAAGTCCCCATGAACTCCAACGTCTCTCTAACCAC
Source organism: Excoecaria cochinchinensis (assembly GCA_947683425.1). Taxonomy (NCBI): domain Eukaryota; kingdom Viridiplantae; phylum Streptophyta; class Magnoliopsida; order Malpighiales; family Euphorbiaceae; genus Excoecaria; species Excoecaria cochinchinensis. The sequence continues at coordinate 4,451,244 of CANTUQ010000018.1, forward strand.
ACTGCCTAACTCCATAAAGGCCCTCGATAGCCTCATAGTCTGGTCCCTGGCTGTGTCCCTGATGCCTGCGAGCCTGGTCTCCGTCTGCTCCCGAAACTCCCTGATGGATGTGAATATGGGTGGTATGGCACCCTCTATAACCTTTATTCGAAACCTAAGGGCGCTGATAGACTCATCCACCAGCTAGACAGCTGTATCTACACTCTGACCCACTGTATCATGGGAGGCACTCAAACTTCACCTCAGCTCCTCAATGACCTCCCTTGCTCCTGTATAACTCTATCCTGTTGGCCCAGGTGCTCCAATATGACTCGGTCACTCTCCTCATATCGATTAAGATGCTGAAGGAGGGCTCATTCTCTCTCTTTCTATCAATGCTCTATGGCGGTGAGGATAGAGGTCATGGCTGCAATGAGATCAGGCTGGGCTGGCTGAGTTGGTGGTGATGTAGTGGAAGGTGCTAGCTCTGTTGTATGCTCTGGAGGAGGTGTTGTGGAAGTAGATGCCCCTGGGTTCCCTTGCCTGCTGTACGGGTGGAACCTCCCAGTCTCCCGGAGCACGGACTGCTGGACTCGTGATGGAGGAGAAGGACTGGGGCTCTAAACTCTCTGTGCCGGAGGAGTGACAATCAATTCATCCACGCTGAACTCAATGCCCATGTCAAACGGCATCTGAGGCTGCTTCTCCTTTGGTTGAGGCTATTATGGGGGTATCTGTGTGGGCTGCGGCTCCTAATACTCTGGCTACTGTGGAGGCTGCTCCTCCATCTGAGGCTCCTCCTCTACTTGCTGGAGTGAAGGAATGTTGAATATACGCCTAGTCTCATGTACAAACAGTAACCGATACTCCTCTGCCCGATCTCTCATCGATGAAATGGTACGTATGGTCAGAGCTGCTGAAGCATCCACATACACGCTCTCATCTAGTGGAGGCCATAACTATCTTGGTCAACTCCCAGATGTAGCAGCAATCTGGTAATCACTCCTCCGGCCCATACTATAGGGGCTGCTCCCGCGAGACTCGGACTAAGTTAGCCACAATCTCATGGCTAATGTTGAGGAGCGGGCCAGCTACCATCGCCCATAAGCTCCAAATCTCAGCTCTGTTCACAAAACCTGGATTACCTTCCCGACAGATAAGAGCTGGAGAACACCCTGTGTACATATCATAGCTCCTGCGACGAGAGTATCGTACTCTTTGTCATATCATGGTCATACAGCACTCTCGACATAGCAATCATCTACCAATGCTGTCTCCTAACAGCTCTCTGGGGAACCATGATACTATCCCCATATGGCAGCTGTGATGCGCGCCGGATCCCGAGCGACGCCCTTTCGGACCGCCCGCACATGGGCGACCGGGGCATTTGCGGGTCCGTTGGCAGCTTGCAATAAATCGCAAGTGCGTCTATGTTGGGCAACAAGGAGGTATCATGGAGTCGCCACCCAATAGAACATTGGGAAAGTTACTCTCGCCTTGGAGAGCCTAAGACTGCGCTTGGTATCCATTTTGGGCCAACTAGGGGGATCATGGAAGGTGAACTTCTCACCCTAAAGAGCCTAGGATTAGCGCTAAAGCCTCGTGACCCAAGAAGTATCTTGGAGGATAACCTCTAACCTCTCGAGCCCAAAGACCAGAGCTGGGTCCGCGATTTCTCATCTATTTCTACCTCAATTAGTTTATGATCAAATTTTAATGTCATTAATTCGCTCTCTCTCCACACTATGCAGTTTAATTAAAAGGCGCATTTATTCACATTTTGAAAGCAATAAATGATCAGATAAATAGTGAAAGCAATAAATTACAATAATACAAGAAGCAGAATACAACTCCCTTTTGTAAATGTGCGGATCATGCATAAATCGGGGCATTGCTTATTTTGAGGACTTTGGTCCTCGCATGCATCATTATCAAAAATGGGATATTTTATTTGTGATGATCTTTATTGGATAAAAATAGGGCATTGGACCCTTTTGCATTTTATATGAAACTCATTCATATTTGAGTACAAATCGTTGATCTATTTTTACATTCAACGAGATAAAAAGAGCTTATTCATATGCATAAAATAATTAATGAATGAATAGGCGAGAGTAATAAATCAAAAGGGTTAAGAAAACTAAACCGGACGAAATCCTCCACGCATGGTAGGCAGCCGCTCAAGCTCGGGATTATCCAAGAGATTCAATATACACTCATAGAAAGTTAAAAGATGTTAATATACATAAAATTAACATACACGAGGTCAAAAGGATTTGAAATGGATAAAAAGATAAATTAAAAGGTAGGAGACAGAACCCACCAACGGCCTTCCTTAGCTGACCGACGGGCGTCGGTTAAGATAACCGAGGTGTCCGTTTGTCACTCAAGGAAGGGCGTCTGTAGGTGGGTGACCGACGGGCATCGGTGATAAAGATGACCCGTTGGTCACCACTGTTCTCGAGAAAAACAGAAAAGATAGAGAGAGAAATAAATAAATTTTCAAGGTCAAAATGTGTTTTATCTCAAAAAGGAGAAAAGGAAGTCAAAATAAAAGAAATAATGACAAATATTCACAAGTTTCACAAAATAGGAAATAAATATGAGATGATATGAAGAGAGAATCCGGAATATTTACCCTCAGATAGTCGCTTTGGGTAAGATTTTGGTGTCGGTTAGAGCCCCGCGCGTTCCACGAGAAGCAAGGATGAAAGATTAAAGAGAGAAAATGAGATATTTCACCTTCAATCCTTCAGAAAATCGATTTTGGAGTCAAAATCTAAAGAAAACCAATTGGCTTTTAGTTCCCTTTGGTTGATTTGATCCTTGATTAAATTGATTTCTTTGTAAATGTGTTTTGTTGGAAGAGAGAGAAAATATGCTTGAAATTGGGCAGAGTTTCCTCCTTTGAAAATTTTTCCAACCCTTTTCAAATGAAAATCCGGAGCTTTTATAGCCAGACACGACCGACGGGCGTCGGTGTATAGAGGCGGGCGTCGGAAGAATCCTTCTGACATAAGGATTAGTCCGACGGCCCTGCCACATCCACCGACGGGCGTCGGAAGGGTTGCGTGCTCCGGGAAACCAGGCGGCAATCTGACAGGGGCGGTGATTTTCCGATGGGCATCGGAAAATACCCAGAGCCGTCGGTGACTCGGAGCGACTGGCTGACTTCACAGACGGGCTGGCCGTCTGTAGAGGACAAAAAGCCCTTTTGACCCGAAAAAACCTCTGTTTTTCTCTCCTCAGGCCCAGGAATAATAAAAACCTCATTTCTCATGGAACGCGGGGCTAAAACCTCTGAGTCCAACCTACCATACAGGCTTGGACACCGATTTCATCATAGGGTAACCTCTGATCCGGACCGCTCCGGGACACGGTGCTTACAGCAGTCCCATGGCCTCAAAAAATCTCTGGCGCATGATGCTGAGGTGGTGCCCTCTGACCTAGAACTATATGACCCCCTCCTTTGTGTCTGATCTCTGCAATCCCCTGTAATGGAGGGTAGCCATAAACTCCAGGATGACCTCAAGATAAGTCTAAAATGACGGCCACAAGAACTCCATCCATCCTGCAGCTGCAGCTAAAGCATCCACCTCCTCCAGCATTCCCATGCTCTGCAAGAAGGGTCTGGAGATGAAATGGCTAGCTCTGAACTATACACGAGCCAACACCCGAAATCTCGCCCTGGCCTCGTCGCTCATCCATATCAAAGCCTAAGGCTTAGCCTGGTCGTGAGGAATGTTCCGTCGTAGAGGCATCCTAAAAAGAAAAGAAGAAAATTAATCTTTCATTGTTATCGCAGGCAAGCTGATCAAAAGATTAAAAATTTTGCAAATTTCGGCAGCATTTCATCTGAAATGTGCCTACCAACAAAATTTCGGCAGCATCTCGGCAAGGATGTACGTCCCAAAAAAATTCAAAAAATTCGGGCAGCATCCCGACCAGGATGTGCCTGACTTCCTACAATGAAAACATAAGATAACAGGACAGGCCTTAGGTCCCAAGCAACATTTCATAATTGTATGTTATTACGTCTTTCATTTAGCCCAAATTGGTCTCAAAATTCGGTTAGACGGGGGCAAGTCCACAAGTTCATAGTTCTTTTTTCCTTTTATTTGTCCATACATATACATATTTCTATGGTCATGCTTTATATACAATCCAAAAAGGCTAAGCATAAATGGGTAGAATTTAGTCCTACATTTTTCTAAAATATACTAGATATACATTTTACATGCAAATTACTTAAAAAGAAATAGAAAAGAGTAGAAAAATAGGACAAGCTAACCTGTTAGTCGACGAAATGCACTAAAAAAACTTGAAAAATGTGAGAAAAAGTAGTACCAGATGTGCACAACGGTGCAAGGGTGGTCGTTTTGGCGCAAGCGGTGTGCAAAACGGATAAGAAACGAGTGGGAAATGAGCAAAAAAGTGAAGTGGGGTGTTGGTTTTTGCGAGAGAGAAAAGGAAGAAGAAGAGAAAACTGAAGGGGCATCGTTGGGCGCACCTTATATAACTTTTCGTGATCGATGGGCAGCCCGTCCCAACATCAAGCGACGAGCACCTTGTCGGTCGGTAAAAATTCCGTTTTCGCTTTGTTTCCTCCCCCCTTCATAAATTAATTTAATTAATGAATTAATTAACCAATTAATTCTTTTTTTTACTCCCTGAATATTTGTTCCTATTTTTGTGCTCGATGCCCATCCCTGTCAAACTCTGAAGATGATAAAAATGTGCAAAAAATTATTTTATGCGCATGACATGCATGAAGTATGCAGAAAAATAGATCTCCCAATGGTCAACCTAGTTGACCGACGGGCTTTTGGTCGGAATACCGATAGACGGGCATCCCGTCGGTCAGTGCTTCCCTTTAAATACCCCTTTTCCCTTGAACTTTGTGCAATTTCAACACTTCGAGCCTCAGCCAAAGCTTCTTTTTTAAGTTTTTCTCTCTTTTTTTTCTTTACTTTGCTTTGTTAGTTTTAATTTCGTAGCTACAACACCTGGAAAATGTCTATGTCTATCATCACCAAGATGCACCGAGTTCTGGATAACCCCCGAACTTGGGAATATACCGCCCTTTCTCCACTTTTCGGCTTGAAATTGCCGAGAAGAGTGAGGATAGATCATAACCTCCTTCTGGCTACAGCTCGCTTCTGGGACCCCTGTTTTCATGTTTTCAGATTCACTTATCAGGAACTATGCCCCCCTGCCTGAAGAGTTTGCTGCCATCATTGGGTTCTGGTATCCTCCCAGTGCCTTATCCTGCATTCCTCGTTGCGGTCTGATCCATACCCGGGACATCGCATTGGCCTTGAGCATCCCTCCTTCTGATGCAACCCAGTTGGTCCTTCAGGGTTCTACTTTTGCCTTAAAGCCACTAATTAAGGCGTTGGAGGACTTCGCCGATGTTCCCCCATTCTGTACGGGTGTCATTTGCCTATTTTGTCTCATGACGTATTTGATTGTGACTTCAGAGGAGCTGACCGATGACCTTCGTCTATTCAGGATTGTGGATGATTTTCATCGTGGGCTAACCCCTTTCCCACTGATCCTTGTCGAGACTATTCTAGGATTGGATTCTGTCCATGCTGATTCCTCCGCCACCTTCTCTGGGAGCCCCTTATTACTCTAGGTACGTCATTATTTTAAAAGGTAGTGTGTCCCTCGTGGATTTTCACACTAGCTTTTCTTAGCCGGAAATGCATCCTTTTTCGGATTTTCACACAACCCTATGCCTTACTTTTGCTTGGGGTGAATCCAACTCACTCCAGCGGCTTTTATGTATTATTATTTTATTATTTTCGTTATTACCTTTTTTTTTAGATATGGCTACAAGAAATGCTAAAACTGCTATTAGAACCTCCTCCTATGGTTATCGGTTAATATTCCCCAAGGCACTTCCTTCCCCGTCAGCGACTATACTCATTTGCAACTCTCGATGAGGGCATCACTAGACTTAGCAGAGTAACAGACGAGGATATCAGTTTTATGAATGCTTGGCTTCCTCTCTCTGCCGCGATAGTCGATGGCTGTTCAGGGTGTGTTCCCCTGTGCAGCCTTCGTGAAGCCACTTTTTATATCATAGCCCGCTGTGCTCGACAGCTTGGGATGACCCAAGATATTGTGAGACTCCCTCTATCTTTTTGAGGTGGAGTTCTGTCTTCAGCTTTCACTTCCAGATATCATGATCTCTGGGCTAAATTACCAGTGAAGACTGTCATACATTCTTTCGAAACTCATCATGTCACTTCGACTAGTGCATATAAGAGATAGGTGGTCAGCCTCGCAGTCGATAACAGGACTAGTTGACTTAGGCATCTGGCCAGCGAGAGCAGTAATAGGGCATAGTTCAAATTTACACGCATTTTGAGTGATGTGTTTTTTTTAAAAAACAGAACTAGAAAATAATGTGATTGAATAAATTCAGTTTTATTTCTTTTTGCAAAATTGTGTACATTTCAGTATGATTTCACTATACATGATAACTATTTAACACCAATTCGAAATGCAAAGCCACATTCATTCCTGGAATGGATCATGATAGCATCAAACTCCTGTTATTAATCAGCCCTCTCAGGTTTTCTTGATTGGACATTTTCTCTCAAGACTCTAATTTTTGCCCAGGATGCCTTTTTTCGATTTTCACCCTGACAAGGCGCCCAATTTTAATAAGGCCACCTTTTTTTGATTTTCAACCTGCAGGACTTTTATTCTCTTCTTTCAATTTTTAGCCTTTAGCTATAGAACCTCTTTAGTGTATCAATGTTCATCAGCTCCTTAAACTCATTGCCATCACTATCTGCCAGAATTGCTGCTCCTTTTAACAATAGCTTTTTGAGAACGAAAGGACCTTCCCACGTTGGTCTGAACTTACCCCTTATGTCCTGCAACCCTAGTCTCATTTGCTTGAATACCAAATCCCCCTCCCTCAATGGGTGTTTCTTGCCCTTTTTTCTGAATGACCTGGCAAGCCTTTTTCTGATAAACCAGATTGTGATAATAGGCTCTAAGCATGCTCTCATCCAACATGTTCAGATGTTGCAACCGCTGTTGGGCCCATTCGGCCTCCGAAATTCGAGCCTCCATAACTACCCTCAATGACCCGAGCTCTATTTCAATTGGCAACACTGCTTCTGTCCCATATATTAAGGAATACGACGTGGCATCCGTGGAAGTTTTGACAGTAGTTCTATAACCCCAAAGTGAAAAAGGCAATTTTTTCGCCCAATCTTTATAGTTTTGAACCATTTTTGCCAGGATTTTCTTGATATTCTTGTTGGCGGCCTCTACTACCCCGTTGGCTTGTGGGCGATACGAAGAGGATTTGTGATGCTCGAGGCCAAACTTCTGAAGTAATTTTTTCATTTCAGCCATGAACTGGACCCCATTATCGGACACAACATGATGTGGGAGACCGTATCTGCATATCAAACTCTTTTCAATGAACCTGGTCATATCCCGAGCATCAACCTTCTTAAATGACTCAGCTTCCACCCATTTAGTAAAGTAGTCGATAGCAACTATGATGAATCTAGGTCAATTAGAGGCCATGGGTGCGTATCTCTCCGATAATGTCTATCCCCCAAGCTACGAACGGCTAAGGCGACTTCAAACTATGCAATTTTGAAATTGGCAAGTGTCTTAATTTTTGATACAGCTGACACAACTGACATTGTTCCATATACTTAGAACAATCTGTATCCATGGTAAGCCAATAGAACCCTTGTGGTCCTTTTCGGAAGTTAAGAAGAATTGCAAAGTACGAGTATCTACAGATCAACGGGATTTGAACAAAGCTTGTCTCTAAGATGACCTTTCTTAGCCCCCATAGCAACAGTTTTTAGCCAGATCTACATGTTGACTTTTTCCTCTCCTTCTCTCCTTTTTTTTCTTGGTTTTTTTTTTCTTTCAGTTTTTTCTTCTTTTTCTTTTTTCTGTTCTTTTTTCTTCTTTTCTTTTCTTTTTTATTATTATAATTACTTTTTTTTACGGATGAGCTTTGTTCAAATCTTGATAGTTTACACATACACATACTCCTCCTCTTCTCGATATTAGAACAACACTGACCATCAAAGTCGGGTGTTGCGCTTCCATAAGAAAATTTGGCCCCATTTCTGCTTGTGGATCTCTCCTTTTAACCTTTTATGTCCGTTTCGACTTGAGTCTTTTAAGCTCTTGCTTGACTAGCTTATGGTCCGGGTATGTTGGGATGGCGTGCTTTGCAATTTCACGATCTATTCGCGGCATATCTTCATAGGTCCAGGCAAAGGCTTTTTTATATATTTTTTTTCATTCTCTCAAATTTTGACCTCTCATTAGGAGTTATATTAGATGCTATTAAGATTTTTTTTGGGTTCTCCAAAGTCTCCGAGATTAAATGGAGCGGCATCAGTTGAATCAATGTCAAATATAAATGAATCATGCTCATGATTACGCATATTGAAATTATCAGAAATATGACACAAATAAACAAAATTGTTGATGTTATTAATAAAACTAGAAATGTCATCAACATTATTGAAAAGTTCCAAGATAAAAAAAGAACATCTAAATGATTATCCCTTTTCGCTCCCACCGACGCAGATATTGTGGCCAATGGTCTATTATCCCTTTAGGGCCCATCCTTCCTTCCTTTCAGCTCCTCATCAATAAGGCCTTGAACCTATTTCCTCAATGTTCAGCATTCATCAGTGTTATGCCCAGTCTGCTGATGGTAGGCACAATACTTATCCGTTCGATGACCTGGACGTCCTTGGCTTCTGGCAGGTTTAGCTGGCATCGACTGCAACTTCCCTTGCTTAACAAAATAAGCGAAATGTCTAGATAGAGGTTTTTCCAAGATGGTACAGTCGCTTTGGATCTCTTCCCTAGTTGGAGCCTTCGTGTCTCTAAAACTTATCCTGCTGCTATCGCCACGACTTAAGCTTCCATCATCTCTTCCTTCGGGGGTTATATGTGACTCAAGATCCCAAATTTTCCCCCTCAGGACTTGGCAATCATTAATTAGGCCTTTGGTATACTGATGGTGATTCATTAGCCACTGACCCATGGTTGGCCTAGCTGACAATATTTTTGGGTTTTTCTCCAACGCTTGAGGGAAAGGTCCGCCTAAGCCGAAGTGACATTTCTCCAACGCTTGAGGGAAAGGTCATCGATACTTTTTCCACCTCCCGAACACCGATGCAACTATCACATCTACATAAGCAATTTTCCCTCTCAAAGTTTGCGGCACCAAAAGTGAGCCTCTTGTAGGCGGCTTGGGTAGTAGCACGCCTAGATTGCAAAATTTCTTCCTCGAGGATATCCATCCTTCTTTTCGGGCTACCTACCATTATCCTAAACTCATCCTTAGAAGCATGCCCTTTCCCTTTTCGCCCAGATGACAGAGCAAAAGGCATTTTCCCTCTAGACTCGGTCTGCGGTAAGCATGCTATCTTAGCTGGGTCATGTTTATTCTACGATGTGGTAAAAATAGTATGTTGTGCCCTGTCGGATGGCGTGATTACAGCAGAAAAATTTCCCATCATAGTCCTCATCCTAGCTTTAAACTCTTCAAGCTTCCTCTCCATTTCCTATGCCTTCTTATCCATTTCATCGATAATAAGTGCATGAGCTGCGCCGGGCCTTCTTGATGGGTTTGCCATGTTAATTTCTACTGAACACTATGAAGGGGTATGACTTATTACTTTCCAAGGTTAACTCTAAGTCCGCGTATACTGCCCTTTTCTCTGCTTATAAAAAGGAAAGAGAAAAAATATGGATTACTGATTAGTCGCCCATCGGGACCTTTAGATCACCTGGGTGATCTATGATGGCTGCAAAACATATCAGGTTAGGATTATGCACGAATGCCATAGGGTACATGATCGTGTTATGCAGCATCTACAATCACATCCAAGCACATAGATCCCTCCAACCTTATCACTCTTGCACATGAGGTCATAGTTTGTTTCCTAGGTGGGATTGCTCCATGGGTTAATGGGGAACCCGATGAACACGCAAGGTGCACGACAAAAAAAATTTGTAGCATAACCTGTCCTAACTCATGTACATATGCATTGGTGACCATTGTATATTTAGGCAGTTCGAATAAATCGATATGGGCCTATCGCGGCATTAAAGCCTTTGATTAGGTGACCAATCAAATTATCTGGGTTTGTCCAATACACAATGATCCATTCATCAAGCAAGGTATTATAGTTCATACCACCTAGGGGAAGTATCTACTTTCATTACATGAGCTTTGGCCAAGGTGATGTTACTTTAGGGCTACCCAAGCATGGTCCCTGCCAACGGGTCTAGCTCATCATGAGCTTAACGATCGGTCGGGTCTCCATTTAATATACCATGATGGTACGAGGCTTGGGCTGGTGATTATCCTTAATAATTGAGTGAATGTAGGGTCATGCTTCGGGAACGCACCGAGGTTAAAAGAGGGACCAAACTAATATAGATCTAAGATTCTAATGAGATGCAATGCAAATTTCAAAAAAGGATAAAATTTTTAAATTAAAACTCAATCATATGTTTTAATCAAGGTACTTTCAAAGTGAAGTCTCAAAGTAACCCGGGGCACCCTGAACGGCCTGCCTTTAGGGCATTCGAGAGAGGTTCATAAAACGTGTAAGAAATTACAAGTGCATCTATTTTTGGCAATATGGAGGTTTCTTGGAGTCGCCACCCAATAGAACATTGGGAAAAGTCGTCTAGCCTCAGTGAGCCCAAGACAGCATTTACATCCATTTTGGGCAAGTCAGAGATATTTTGGAGTCCTCACCCCAATAGAACATTGGGATGATACTCTAACCTCATAGAGCCTAAGACAATGTAAATTGGGCCTATTTTGGGCAACAAGAGATATTTTAGAGAACCCAATAAAATATTAAAACGGTCCTCTAACCTCATTGATCCTAAGAACAGAGATGGTTCGGGACTTTCCATTTATTCATACCTTGAATAATTTAAATTGAATTTTGAATTTAAGATTTCATTCCTTCTCTCATTCAATTTAATGCATTAATTAAAGCGCAAGTTGATCATATAATGAAAGCAGTAAATGGAAGCAAGATTAGAATAAAATAAGTGAAAATACAATAAATTACAATAAAATTAGGGGCGGAATACAACCCCCATTGTGAACGGCATGTGATCATACATAAAATGGGATGTTCGTTAAGGAGTGAGGACATTAGTCCTCGCATGCATACTTACAAAGATAACTTTAAAGTGTCAATTTTATTTTATGAAAGAAATAGGACATTGGTCCTCATTTTATTAGTGGAAACTCCAATTTAATTAATATAAATACTTAGCCATTTTCATGCTAGCAGAATAAAATAATATTTATAATAAATGGAAATTAAAATAAAGAGGAGAAACGTAAAGGAATAAACCCGAACGAAGGTTCTCAGATCATTGCGGTGTCCTCCATTTTTAATAACCTAAATCCAATAAAAAAGCAATAAAACTCACAAGAATAGAAGTCATGTTAGTGCAATAATTAAAATAAAATAAACATGAAAAATAAATAAGGAAGAAAAGAATCTATAAAAATTTATAATTAAAATAAAGAAAAGAAAAGAAAGGAATAAGTGAAAAGAAAGTGAAGGAAATGGAGGGGGAAAGGCCCAGGGATGGCCCATAATGCGTGACCGACGGGTGTCCCTGGGCCAACCAACGGGTGGAGGTTGAAGCCCTTGACAGCCCGTCGTTCGGATGAACGACGGCCATCGATGGGTTCTCTGCCCGTCGGTCATCCCAGACCCAGAAAAACAGAGAAAAACAAACAAAAATCGTTTTATTTTAAATAAAATGAGATTTTATGTGTAAAATCAATATGTGGTGAATAAATGTAATGTAGATTGAGCTAGAATGTTTACCCTCGGAATATTATCCGTGATGTGCAATTTTAGGGGATTTTTTACTGCAAAAATCCTCTTTTCGAAAACAAATCAAGAAAAGAAAATTATATTTTTCTTTCTTGATGTTTTGGTAGCAATTATGAATGCTAAAAAGGTTAGATCGGATAGAAACGAATTAGTTTTGTTCCCTTAGATTGCCTTGATTTTAAGAATATCTGACAAAACTAAAAGCAAAAAAAACTTTTTGTAGGAAAATTCTTTATTTCGTGAAAATTGCTAACCCTTTTTATCTTGTAAAAAACTGCTAACCCCGAATAATGAACCTCAACCCCCTCTTTATAGGTTTAGGAAAATAATTCAAATAAATTCAAATTTAGAATTTAAATTTGAAAAAGATTTCTAAAATCAAAATCAAATCCGAATGATTTGCAGAATATTCTCAAAATCAAATCCAAAATTTGAACATATTTGAAAAGATTTAGGAAATATAGGAAATCTTGAAAATATATTTGAAAATATTTAGGAAATATTTGGAAAATCTAGAAATATATTTAAGAAGATATGGAAAATCTAGGAAATCCTGCTATAACCAATGGCAGATCGATGACCGACGGGCATAGTTGACGGGGGCATCCTTGATCATTTGGGCGGCAGGCCACTCATGAGAGATAGAGGCCAGGAGACAGCCGTCGCTCGCGAGATGTAGGCGTCTCTTGCATGAGCGATGGGCGTCGCTCAACGCAAGAGACAGCCTCCGCAAGCGAGCAACGATCGGCGCTCGTCGCGAGGGATGGGCCTCTCACTGGAGCGATGGGCGTTGCTCCCGCGAGAGACGGCCCATTTTGGGCAAGCGACAGGTTCCACTCATGCGAGAGGGTGGCCGTCCTTGGGAACGAGTGATGGGCGTCGCTCTGATCGATCAAATACCCATTGATGAAGCAAAGTCCAGATTTTCAAAATAGGAACTCCTCCCGACATCCAGAAATCCCCTATCACCAAGAAGAATCCTCAATCCTTGTAAAATTGATAAATGAAAACTCACAACTTTCATCCATTTGCCTGGAAATAGACATTGATATCTTCATAGGGTAACTCAGATCTGGACTATCTCAGGACCCGGTGTCTACACATGCCATGTCTATTTCCTTATGCTTGCTTCCCATCACTGATTCCCATTCAATAGTAACACATTGGCAACTTTAAGTCTTCCTATATTATATTACCTGCATGCAGTAAAAACTCTATGCGCTGAGCATTAAAATGCCCAGTGATGGATACATATCCTAAATTTTCCATAACTAATTTCACACACACACGCATGCATACTTTAAAGTTATCATATTTTATTTTCATTCATTAATATTAACACAATTAGCTCCTTAATTCCCATTAATCAAGCTATATTCATTTCCATTTCTAATATTTCTATAAATAATGTTTATTATTATCTATACATATGTGCCCCCACCTGTGTTCATGATCGGGTCTAGCTTGCCCGAATGGTACATGTTGAAGGACTTGTATAGAAGTGAGAGCATTACTATCACTTGCCCTAAGGGGGCAAGTGAAGAAGGGATTCCCCTAGCAATGGTAGATTGTTGGTCCACTGATGATAGTGGAAATGAAGATGATAACCTTGATGATTAAGAGTTTACTGACTCATGGGGTTCAGATGAGGAGGAAAAGAAGGATGATGAGAAGAAGGTCGGAGTAGTGATCCGGAGCGAAAGGGTAGTTTCGGAGGTTGAGAAGCCACATGATCCCGTGGTAGTTCAAAAGGAGAAGGAGCCAGAGGAAGATCCGATAATGAAGCAGCTGAAAAGGACGCCGGCTCAAATTTTGATATGGGATCTGTTAAGACAGTCTCCTTCGCATAGGCAAAAGTTCGTGGAAGCCTTATGTGAATCTACAGTTGCAACTAACATATCCCCTATGGAATTGTTGGACATAGTGAAGGGAAGTACTGGTGAGAATTTAGTGTACTCAAGCGCTGATTTACCGGCCAAGGGCCGTAACCACAACCATCCCTTCTATATAAGGGCCTAAATAAATGAGAAGCATACTCCCTGGCCAACTTTTCATCACTTTTGGGTAGGCTGTGGTTCCACAAGCTTGGGGGGGTGCCATCCACTTTGCATCAGATGATCAAGATCCCACATGAGGGACAAGTGGTGACAATTAGAGCTGCAAGGGAAAATCAGGTATCAGTACTGGAGATCGCAAGGCAACCCTTCAACGGGTTTCATGTGGCTGTGATTGGAGAGGAAGAGCACATCGAGGGAAGCCCTCAGGTGGTGAATATGATGAAGAGGATGTCTTTCCTCCCTAGAGCCTGTTTGGGCAAAAATTCCTAGGGGCTGTAAGAAGGATAGGAGTGGCCTCAGGGCATGAACGCACCACAATGAAGAGCAAAAGGGCAGCAGGTGAGATCCCTCATATTAAGGATAGCTTCATGCCAGCTACTTCAGTATGTGCCTATACAGGAGAAGCCAAGCCTCAATGGGTGGATGGAAGAATTATACAGGGATTTGAGGTCTTTAATGATGTCTTCAATTAGGACATTGGAACGATTAAGCCAGCAGAGGGTTTTTAGGATGAAGAAATCATGACCAAGGGGACTATCTGGGACAGAGAAGCACCCGAGGATATTATCACCGATAGGTTAATGGCCACCCGAATAAAGGGGAAAGAGAACATGGAAGATGAAGCTGCAGGGGAACAAAATGAATTTTCATAGGGGGTTGCTGCAGTACCTCCGAAATGCCAGTTCAATACACAACTGTCGGCTGCAACATCTCCGTCAGCAGAGAAAGAAGAAGATTTTAGATTTTCTTTTTATGCTAGAACTTTTTAATAATGTTGATGACTTTTCCAGTTCAATTAATAGTATGAACAATTTTGCTTACTTGTGCGATGTTTTGGATGATTTCACTATGCATAATCATCATCATGACTCATTCATATTTGACATTGATTTAACTAATGCCATTCCATTTAATCTTGGAATTTCGAAAAACTCGAAGGAAATCTTGATAGCATCTAACATAACTCCTGAAAAGAGATTAAAATTTGAGAGAATTTTAATAAAATATGAAAAAGTCTTTGCCTGGAACTACGAAGACATGCTAGGAGTCGATCGTGAAATCGATGAACACACTATCCCGACGTATCCCAGAATGGATAGAATAAGTGAAGGAAGAAATCCACAAGCAGATTGAAGCCAAGTTTCTTATTGAGGTCCAATACCCGATATGGTTGGCCAACATCGTTTCGATAGCCAAAAAGAATGGCAAAGTATGCATATGTGCAGACTATCGAGATTTAAACAAAGCTTATCCTAAGGATGACTTTCCTCTGCCACACATCGACGTTCTAGTAGATAGTGCAGCAGCCTGCATGATGTATAGCTTTATGGACGGGTATGCAGGATACAATCAAATCCTCAATAAGATAGCTGATCGGATTAAAACATCTTTTATAACTGAGTAGGGGACATTCGCTTATAGGGTAATGCCATTGGGGTTGAAGAATGCGGGCATAACCTACCAAAGGATGGCTACTAGGATTCTAGATGACTTAATCCATAAAGAAGTGGAAGTATATGTCGATGACATGATGATGAAGTTGGCCACCAGAGAAGATCACTTTGAAGCTCTAGAGAAGTTCTTTTAGAGGATCAGCAAGTATAATTTGTGGTTGAACCCTAAGAAGTACATTTTTGGGGTTATCTCAGGGAATCTGTTGGGCATGTAGTCAGTCAGAGACGGATTGAGATCAACCCGGACAAAGTCAAAGCCATTAGGGAAATGCCAGTGCCTCAGAAAGAGAAGGATGTCAGAAGCTTTTTGCGTAAGTTGCAATATGTCAGTAGGTTCATTGCTAAGCTCACTTTAATTTGTTAGTCGATCTTTAAGTTGCTCAGAAAAGACAAGCCTATAGTATGGAATGAAGATGGTTAGAGGGCCTTCAATATCATCAAGGAATATTTGCTGAATCCCCCGGCTCTAAGGCCACCTCAACCGATCAAACCTTTAATTCTATACTTAGCAATAAAGGATAGTTCTGTAGGTGCAATGATGGCTCAAGAAGTTGAATTTAGAGTAGAATTCATGATTTACTACCTTAGTAAGAAGTTTCTTTCTTATGAGATCAAGTATGCTGAAGTCGAAAAGATTTGCCTTGCAGTGATTTGGGCCTCTAAGAAGTTGAGACACTACTTCCACTCTTCCAAGGTAAAAGCTGTCGCTAAGTAGAATCCCCTCAGGTACCTGCAGGAAGCTCCCTCTTTATTAGGAAAAATGGGGAGATGGCTATTGCTCGTACAAGAATTTGATGTTGAGTATGTTACCCGGAAGACCATTAAAGGACGCGCAGTAGTAGAGTTCTTGGCAGAGCACCCTATTGAAGGAGATTCATTTGAGTTTAACTTCCAGGCTGAGGATGTTGCGGCCATTGCAGTATAAGGTTGGTAGTTACATTTTGATAGGGCAGTAAACAGCAAGGGAGCAGGAGTAGGAGTCATTCTAATGACCCCAGATGGTGAAAAACTTCCGTTGGCTATAAAGCTTAGATACAGCGCTACTAACAACGAAGCTGAATATGAAGCTTGTACCTTCGAGTTGGAAGCCTTGATAGCCTTGGGGGCTATAGACACCAGCTCCTAAGGCATCGCAGACCAAGGTTACCCAGTGATGAAAATGATGCCTATTCACGAGTAAAACGGTTAAAAATGATGATTTCCTTGTCGAAACCTTTTTTAAAAAATATTATTATTTTTTAGGTTTTTTTTCGGGTTTTCGACGACATGTCGCTGCACGTGAGGTGGCTCCTCCTGGCCGCACGTGCCTGTGGGCGATACATGCGAGCCACAACACCTGCGCGTAAGGCCCGGTGCCTGCATGCAGGTGACATGCGGCCTCCCACGCAGTGGGCGCATGTTGCACGGGCGACATGTGGCCTTCCGCGCAAGGGGCGCATGTGGCGTAGGCAACATGCAGCCTCCTCCGCTGAGGCACATGTCGTACAGGCGACATGCTGCCCCCGGTGCGAGGGCACATGTCGCGTGTCGCCATCTTTACCAGCGCACCATTTTTTTGATTTTCTCGGGTTTTTGGTTTTAGATTTAGACTCCCTTTCCGATTTTTAAGGGGATAAAATCTGATTTTAAAGGGTAATTAAGGGTTTTTAACAAGAAAACACTTTTGAGAAACCGAATTTTTCAGGAGGATATAAAAAGAAAAGTTAGAAAAGAGGGGGGGGGGGGGGTTAGAACGGCAGAGAACAAAAAGATTCTGAGAAAAATACTTCTGAGAGCAAAAGGAATTAATCCTAAAATTATTCTTGAACCCAGGAAATTAATTCTTGAGGTTTAAGTTTCAATTTTCATTCATCTATTTTCTTCAAAAGTTAAGCTTTTATCCAAGCTTTCTCATTGTGTGTTTTCAAGCAATTCGATGAAGAAATCGTCATCTTCTTCTTTTGCAGCCGAAATCAAAATTCATATCTCTGAGGGTAAATACCTGGGCTAAATCAGTTCTTTCTTTTTCTCTGTTATTTTGTGTCGCCAGTTCGCTTCCTCCAATGTATATACTATATATATTTCTAGTTGTTTGTTATATTTGACATAAACTTAATTTTTGATTATTATTTATTGCCTATTGCTGTTGTATTATTAATATATTTGTTGTTATTAATTTATTTATTGTAATTTATTAATATGTGTCAGTTATTGTTGTTTGTTATTATTCATTTGTCATTTCGTTTATTATTAATATGCTAGTCATCTTGCTATTATTTGTGGTTGGTTTATTACCTATTTATTTGTTATGATTTATTATTAACATATTTGTTATTGTTTATTATTAATACATTTGCTGACTGTTTGTTACAATTAACATGAAATTAGGTTAATTCAATTAGTTTATTTGTATGATTCATGAAGCCTAGGTTTGTAAAGTATTTTATATCAATTTAATTTTTTAGTTGGTTCTGCCTTAACTTATCTTATTAATTTTTAGTTTTTATCCAATTTATTCTTCTGTGTAAGTATTAATATTGTTCTTGTTTATCATTCTTGTTTATCATATTTGTTTATGTTTAATTAATTTAATTGATTGTTTATATTTAATTAATTTGATTGATTGTTTATATTATTTTGTTGGTTGTCTGGTTATATTTTATTTTATTAATTTAACCTAATTGGCTAACATTCTTCTTTGTTTTTTATTGCCTACAAAATTTATTTATTTTCATCTTAAGTAATATTTCTACGCGAGTTGGAGGATCAAGGAACTAAAGACCTTCAGAACTTTGGTTTGCATATTTAAATTCCGCATTTTTTCCTTTATGTTGATTTATTTGTCGCATTTGTGTATTTTATGTAAAATTGTTTATTTTTATGCACGTTTAATAAAAATCACTCAAAATATTTTTATTAATAAATTGGATTTTTTTCTAATAAAATGGACTAATGTCCTATTTTAACTAATAAAATCTCATTTTTAAAAGGAGAATTAATTTTCATAAAATGGGATCACTCATCCCGATTTTCTCAATCAATGCCCAAAAATAATTCTCCAATTTTTAAGTTAATGAAAGGAACCAATATTCCTAAACTCTAATAAATGCCCCGATTTATGTATGATATATTTTTGTTCTCTTTGCATATTTATTTATATAATCATTTTGGGCCCTTGTAATTGATTTTGGGGCGAGCTTATTCTTTTATTTATTTACGTCTTCTTTATTTTAAGGGATTATTCTGTCCCATATTTTTTGTAATTTGTTTATTGCTTTATTTTCTATTTTCTTTACTGCTTTCCAAAGATGCTTGAAATGTGCTTTAATTTATTGCATGATCATATGAGATGAGAGATGGAATTTCAATTTCTTAAAACTCATTTATAAACTTAACTTAAGGTATTAATAAAAGTGAAGTTCCGAACACCTTCTCTGGTTTAAGACCCTCGAGGTTAGATAACCTTTCCCAATTTCTTGTAAATTGGGTGCCCGACTCCAAAATACCTCAAAGGTGCCTAAAGGTTTCATGGGATTAGATGAACCTCCAAATGTTCTATTGGGTGGCGCATTCCAAAATATCTCATGTTACCCAAAATCTAGACGCTAACCGTTCTCAGACCCTTAAAGCGGGCCGGGGATGCGGGCCGCATGCATTATAGTAGCGACTCCGCTGGGGATGATCGAAACTTCGCTTCGAAATTGAATTAAATTAAATTTATAAGTGAGGTTGTTAAGAATCAAAAATTCCATTTCTATTCAAAATTTGCATTGCATCTATTAGAGCCTTAGAACTATGCTAGTTGGTCCCTTATTTTACCCCGGTGCATTCCTAAAACACGAGCCTACTTTTACTCATTGTAGGGAAGTGCTAGGGATAATCACCAGCCCAAGCCTTGTACCATCAAATAGTATATGAAATGGAGACCCGATTGGTTGCTATGCTCATGATGAGCTAGACCCATTAGCAGCGACCGTGCTTGGATAGACCTAAAGTAACACCACCCTTGACCAAAGCTCATTTAATAGCGGTAGAAACTTCCACTAGGTAATATGCGCCATAATATGATGCTTGTTATGTGGGCCCTTATATATCGAGCCAATTCAAACATATTAATTGGACACTCATCAAAGGCTCTCATGCCCCGGTGGGCCCAATTTTAGTCTGTTTGAAGGGTCAAAATATATAATGGCCAAAACCCATACGCATGTGCTTTTAAATTAAGAGTGTTATGCTACTGGTTTCTCACCACGCACCATATGTGCTCATTGGGTTCCCTGCTAACCCATGGGTCAAGCCCACTTAGGAAAGAGACCGCACTACCTTCTGTGTGGGAGTAATAAGGTTGGAAGGATCTTTTTGGTTGCATGTGGTTGTCTATGCTGCATCAATACGACCATGCATTTTTAATGTCATTCATACATCATGCTAACAATCTGAATCTTTCAGCCATCATAGGTATGAATCAGTGGTCTAGGGGTCCAGACGGCCGACTGGTAAGGAGAAACCCATTCTTCGAGTTAGTAGAGCGAGTCACGTATTGGGGTTCAGAGTCACTTTCAGATAGCATGGAATCCTCGCCTTCAGAGTTATCACTAGATATGGCCAACCCAGAGTCAAACGCCACTCGGGCTATCATCACCGAAGAGATGGAGCGAAGGGCCCAGGAGATGGAGCGCAGATTTAAGAAGTTCGAATGTAGAATGATGGAAATGATGGGCAACTTAACTGCTGCTCTAGTACTGCCAGCGGGCCAACAAACTACCGCCCCTACAAAAGGACAAGCCACGCAGATTCTGATCAGGGAGACACCCCTGGCAGCAGTTATAGAGCCACATCCTGCTATTGAGCATAGACCTCTTGCAAATGTTAAACCTAGAAGAATTGGGGAGCATAGGCCTGAAGAGGATTTTGTAGAGAATTGGTATGAGGAATCCATGTCAGTAAGAGCTAGACCTCCTAAAGAGGACGTTGTTCTGAAGAAGATAGAAGAAAGAGTCGAGGCAATGGCCCGTTTATTGTATGCTAGGAAGGGGATAAGCCCCTAAGATAGTGGTTTTGATGACGAGGAGATGCTTCCTCAAAGGTTTAAAATGCCCAACCTGCCCAAGTTTGATGGAACCTCAGATCTGTCTGCTCACATCAAGCAGTATACATTTGTGTGATGAAAGGGACTATGCTTACCAAAAGGAAAAAGGTAGAATATTTCTACCTCAACTTGACTAGGCCTGCTGTAGACTGGTACCATGGTTTAGATAGGAGAGCAAGACAAGATTGGGACTTGTTAACTAAAGAGTTCCTTAAATAATATGATTATAGCACCCGAATGGAGGTTAACTTGAAAGATTTGGAGCTACTTCAACAGAGGACTAATGAGTCTTTCCACGAGTATCTTACTCGGTGGAGAAATCTGGTGATGGAGATGAGGAGGGAGTGGATACCCCAGATCAGATTTGGTTATTCATCCAAAATGCGAGTCCATATCTAAAAGAGGGGTTAAAGATGAAGGGGCTTCGAGATTGGGAATCTTTAAAGGATATAGCTATCGAAGCAGAAGGGGAGTATTTAGCAAAGAAGGCAAGCCAAGATAGCTTTGTTAGGAAAAATTTTGTGAATCAATCATAGAATAGATCAGCTGGCGCTGGAAGTAGTAGCAGTAATAAGAGTGGCAGTGGCAGAACGGCTGAGGTGTCGGCCACAGAATCTAACCAGGGCCAATGGTATTACTCGAATTTGGGCTAACCCCTATCTTTGGTTTTGGAGAGGTTAACAAAAGAAGGACAGCTAAGACCTTTAGAGCCAAGGCCAGCTCAAAACCATGGTCAGCCAGGACATAGGAGTGATCAGTTTTGTGCTTATTATCAACACACAGGGCATCTGACCGACTTCTGTAGAACTTTGAGAAACAAAATCTAGGATCTCATTGATAATAAGAAAATCATGGATACGAAGAAAAGGGAGAAGAAAAAGAAGCCTGGTAAACATGCGGTCCCCCCACCAGTGTACATGATAGGGTCTAGCTTGCCCGAATGGTATGTGTTGCAAGTTCTATACTGTAATGAGTATGTCGCTATCACCCGTGAAATGAGCGAAGAAGGGATTCCCGTGGCAGCAATAGACTATTGGTCCACTAGTGAGAGTGGAGATGAAAGTGAAGATTGTGAAGAACTTGCGAATCCTTGGGATTTAGAGGATGAGGAAAAGAAAAAGGTTGGTGCTGTGAGCCAAAGTGGCAGGGTAGTTCCAGAAGTAGAGAGGCCTCAAGATCCAGCGTCTATACTCGCAGGAAAGGAGCCCGAAGAGGATGGGTTAATGAAACAGTTGAAGAAAACAACAGCTTAGATATCCATTTGGGATTTGTTGAGGCAATCCCCATCAAATAGGCAGAAGTTAGTAGAAGCCTTATGTGAGTCCACTGTTGCCACTACTATCTCACCATTTGAGTTACTGGACTTAGTTAAAGGGAGCTCGGGAGAAAGTTTGGTTTATTCTGATGCTAATTTACCACTTGAGGGCCGCAAACACAATCGCCCATTATACATCAAAGCACAGATCAATGGCAAGCATACTGCCTGCGTGATGGTTGATAACGACTCTTTTATAAATGTATGCCCTTTGGTTGCACTTCCGGCTTTTGGTTTGGATGAAAGCATGCTGAGTGGATCTGACCTAACTATTACAGCTTATGATAACTCCCAAAGACAGGCCTCGGGGACTTTTAAGGCGATAGTCAAAACTGGGCCCATTGAAACAGAAGTAGAATTTGTAGTCTTATCGATCCCTACTAATTTTTTAGCTTTACTTGGAAGACCTTGGTTTCATAAGCTGGGGGGAGTGCTATCTACCTTGCATTAGATGATTAAAATATCGCATGACGGCGAGGTAATAACTATCAGGGCTGCTAGGGAAAATTAGGTTTTTGCATTAAAAATCTCCAAACAGCCTTTCAGTGGTTTCCATGTGTTAGTAATCGATGAAGAAGGAAGTTTAGAGGGTATCTACCAAGTGGTAAACATGATGAAGCAAATGCACTTTCTTCCCGGAGCTGATCTGGGTAGGAATTCACAAGGGCCATAGTCTTCTATCATAACGAAGGGTCAGAAGGACCGAAGAGGACTAGGCTATAAGGGTGTAAGCAGTAAAGGGAAACAAAAGTTAGTAGACATTCCTCATATTTTGGAAAGCTTTGTGCCAGTAGCACTCCTTTGTGCTTATTGTGGAGAGACTAAACCTCAATTTATCAATAATCAGATTGTCCCAGGCTTCGAAGTTTTTAACAATGTATTTAACTGGACTGATGGGACCATCAAGTCAGTTGAAGATTTTTGGGATGAAGAGATTATGACCCAGAGCAACATTGAAGACAAAAATGCACCGGAAGAGGTTTATACTGACAAGTTGCTTGCTGCCAGGGTGAAGGGGAAGGAAAAAATAGGGGTTGAAGCACCAATGTAGAACCTAAAGATCTAAGACCCAGAAGCTCCACCATAAGTAGTCAGAAAGCCACACCCAAGTCAAGATAATAGTGACCTGTCAGCTACAACATCTGCATCGACGGATGAAGAAAACCATAGTTATTTAGATGTTCTTTTTGTTCCAGAACTTTTTAATGATGTTAATTTGTGCAATTCCAATTTCATTAATGAAATGAACAATTTTGCTTAATTGTGCGATGTTTCTGATGATTTCATTTCACATGATCATACACATGATGCATCAATTTTTGACATTAATTCAACTAATACAACTCCATTTAATCTTGGAACTTTGGAAAACCCAAAGCCAATCTTGATTGCGTCTGACATAACTCCTGAAGAGAGGTTAAAATTTGAGAAAATCTTAAAGAAATATGAAAAAGTCTTTGCCTGGACCTATGAAGACATGCCAAGGATTGACAGAAACATCACTGAACATGCAATTCCGACTTATTCAGAGTCTAAACCGATCAAGCAAAACCTTAGAAGACTTAGGTCAGAATGGGCACAGAAGGTAAAAGAGGAAGTGCATAAGTAGATTGAGGCCAAATTCCTCATTGAGGTTCAGTACCCGATGTGGCTAGCTAATGTGGTCCATGTAGCTAAAAAGGACGGGAAATTTCATGTATATGTGGATTATTGGGATTTGAACAAAGCCTGTCTAAAAGATGATTTCCCTCTCCCCTATATTGATGCTTTAATAGATAGTGCAGCTTTTTGCATGATATACAGCTTTGTAGACGGCTATGCTGGATATAATCAGATCTCAATAGAATTGTAGACCGGATTAAGACAGCCTTCATCACCAAATGGGGTACGTTTGCTTATCGAGTTATGCCTTTTGCACTAAAGAATGCAGGCGCGACTTATCAGAGGATGGCCACTAAGATTCTTGGTGACTTGATTTACAAGGAAGTGGAGGTGTATATAGATGATATGATGATTAAGAAAGGTCACTTTGGAGCTTTGGAGAAGTTCTTTCGAAGGATTAATAAGTATAACCTTTACCTTAACCCTAAGAAGTGTATTTTTGGAGTTACCTCTGGAAAATTGCTTGGTCAAGTAGTAAGTTAAAGGGGAATTGAAATAGATCCCGACAAGGCTAAGGTAATTAGAGAAATGCCAATGCCTCAGAAGGAGAAAGATGTTAGAAGTTTTTTGGGAAAACTGCAGTACATCAGTTGATTCATAGCCAAGCTATCTTCGATTTGCAAGTGAGTATTCAAGCTTCTTAGAAAAGACCAGCCTATTGAATGGAACAATGATTGTCAGAAGGCTTTCAATGCTATTAAGGAGTACCTCTTGAATCTGCCAGTCTTGAGGCCACCTCGGTCGATCAAGCAGCTAATCCTCTATTTGGCAATTTAAAGCAACTCAGTAGGCTCCATGATAGCTCAAGAAGATGAGTTCGGTGTAGAATATGCAGTCTACTATCTCAGCAAAAAGTTTCTCCCTTATGAGGCCGGGTATGTTGAAGTCGAAAAGATCTATTTGGCAATAATTTGGGCCTAAAAAAAATTGAGACACTATTTCCACTCTTTCAGGGGTCTGGTAATTGCTAAAAAAAATCCTTTGAGATATCTTCAAGAAGTGCCTTCTCTACTCGGAAAGATGGGTTGGTGGTTAATACTGCTCCAGGAATTCGATATAGAATACATCACTAGGAAAACCATTAAAGGGAGAGCTGTAGCTAAATTCCTAGCTGATCATCCTATCGAAGGAGACCACGTTGAGTACAACTTCCCAAACGAAGATGTCATGGCCATTACAATTCAGGGATGGCAGATGTATTTTGATGGAGCAGTAACAAGGGGGCAGGTGTCAGGATCATTCTGATAACCCCGGATGGTGAAAATTTACCACTAGCTAAGAAGCTGAGGTACAAAGCCACTAACAATGAATCCGAGTATGAAGTATGCATTTTTTGTTTGGAGGCTC
This sequence comes from Excoecaria cochinchinensis, assembly GCA_947683425.1. NCBI lineage: Eukaryota > Viridiplantae > Streptophyta > Magnoliopsida > Malpighiales > Euphorbiaceae > Excoecaria > Excoecaria cochinchinensis. Next base: position 4,476,020 of record CANTUQ010000018.1, read on the forward strand.
TTCTGGCCTTAGGGGCAACGTCTGTAAAAGTTTTTTTACATTCGTCTTTGGTGATCCATCGGATTCGAGGAGAAGGGTCCGTTAAAGAAGAAAGATTGGTACCATATGTAAAACACCTCCGCAAGTTGAGTGGTAAGTTTGAAACTTGTACTTTCCATTTCGTACCTAGAGATGAGAATTAGTTGGCCGATGCCCTCGCAACTCTGGTGTCCATGTGGGATAACCCAGAAGGAAGGATTATAAAGCCCGTATTAATCTCAAGTTTGCAAAAGCAGTGCTTTGAACATGAACAGGTGATGGATGTCGAAGTCACTGATGGAAAACCTTGGTACTATGATGTTCAGAATTACCTGGAGAGGTCGGTATTCCCAAAAGAGGCTTCTGAAAAAGATTAAAGAATGATTAGAAAGTTGTCCAATGAGTTCCTCAATGTAGATGACATACTATACAAGAGACAAGTAGATGGCATTCAGTTAAGATGCATAGCAGAGAAAGAAGCTAAGAAGGTTATGTAAGAAGTCCATGCAGTTGTTTGCGGAACTCACATGAATGGCTTGTTCTTAGCAAAGAAAATCATGCGCCAAGGGTTCTACTGGATCACTATGGATACAGATTGTTCAAAGTTTGTGAAACAATGTCATCTGTGCCAATAGTATACAAATTCGAGGCATATGCCAGTGTCAAAACTACATAATTTATCCTCCCTATGGCCATTTGCAGCTTGGGGGATAGATATTGTAGGGGAGATACGCCCTACCGCCTCTAATGGACATAGATTCATTATAGGTGCCATTGATTACTTTACCAAATGGGTCGAGGTAGAATCCTTCAAGAAGGTAGATGCCTGAGACATGGCCAAATTTATTAAGCGGAATTTTGTATGTAGATACGACCTCCCACATCATATCGTGTCTGACAATGGGATACAGCTCTTAGCTGAAACTAGATGGGTATTGCAGAAGTATGGAATACAGCACCGTAAGTCCTTCCCATACCGACCTTAAGCTAATGATGTGGTTGAAGTGGCTAACAAAAATGTCAAGAAAATTTTGGCTAAGATGGTACAGAATTACAAAGACTAGGCGAAAAAGTTACCTTTTGCACTATGGGGCTACAGAACTACCATAAGAACATCCACAGGCACAACACCATTTTCTTTAGTGTATGGAATGGAGGTGGTTCTGCCAGTTAAAATTGACCTCAGGTCTCTGAGAGTGGTTAAGAAAGCCGAAATTCCAGAAACGAAATGGGCCCAATAGAGATTACTATAGTTAAACTTGCTGGACAAGAGTAGGTTGCGAGCTTACTATCACAACCAGGTCTACCAAAAGAGGTTAGCCCGGTCATTCAGTAAGAAGGTTAGAAAGCATCCACTGAAAGAAGGAGATATGGTCTTCAAACAGATGAGGCCAGAGTACCAGACATTCGAGGGAAATTTAGGCCAACATGGGAAGGTCCGTTTGTGCTAAAGAAGCTGTTGTCAAAGGGGGCGGCAATTTTAACAGAGAGCAATGGGAATGAGTTCAAGGAGCCGGTCAATGTTGACAGATTAAAGAGGTTCCATGGCTAAAGACTAAAAAATCAAAAGAAGGGAATAAATGCCCTGATGGTAGAAAATCAAAAAAAGGCGGCCTTGCTAAAATTTGGCTCCCTGTCAGGGTGAAAATCGAAAAAAGACACTCTCAGCAAAATTTAAGGGCTGAGAGAAAATATTCAATCATGAAAACCCAAGAAGGCTGATTGGTAACAGGAGTTTGACGCTTGCAAGGTCTGCAGTTTTGTATTTTTGAATTTTTTATCAATAAATGATCATGTGTGTTGAAATCATATAGGAATATTCATAAATTTGCAATAAAAGACTCAATTTGCACTCTTCTTGATTGTCTAGTTCTTTTACAAAAAAGAAAACAAAAATAATCTGTCATTTGTAATCTAAAAACTATTGTTTACTGCATTCATTCGGTCAAATGTTTAAGCCAATTGATCCTATTGTCAATAGCGGGTCTACTCACCCATCATTTGTACCTGGGTGAGCTGGTAAAAATGGAATCTTCAGCCCTCAGAATAGTGGTACTCAAGGGTAGCTACGCCCAAAGTCTGCAGTAGCCAGTAATGAATACCGAAGACAGGAGCCCACCATGAAAAGCCAGCGGCAGAGTCACAATAGTCTGACATCCTCCAAACAGACAAACGCAATGGGATGTGATGCAAAAGGAGGCCCTGTGAAGTCCGCATAATGGGACATATCCTAAAGGCCCATCTTGAGTCACATAGTCAAGACATATCCAAGGACTCATAAAGCTGATATCTCTGTCCGCCAAGGTGGCTATCCATGCAAAGCCTTCATAAGGAGAGTCGAACTGATATGTCCTCTGTCTATGGAAAAGGTGCACCAGTGAGTATGCATTGATCACCCTAGGAGGGGGTTCTATCAATAACCTTAACTTCTCCTGCAGCCACACCTGAAAAAAAAAAGCTGCTGGAATGAGTTGGATCCATTTTAGGCAAAAATAAGTCACAGGGTTATGTGAAAATCCCTAATGGGACATATTTCCCAATAAAAAAAGTTAGTGTGAAAACCCACAAGGGGTGCACTACCTTTAAAAATAATGACATAGATTACATGGAGTAACAGGGGACTCCCAGTCATAAAAGTAGCAGGGTCAGTGCAGAGGCCATACAAGCCAATGATCGTCTCAGTTAGAATGACTGGGAAAGGGGTCAGCCTGCGGTGAATGCCATCTATGATGCTAAATAGTCGATAGTCGCCGACTGTCTCATCTAAGGTCACTAGTAGATATCGGGATAAGCAAATCAATAGAACTACACTAGCTCGATAAGTAGGCACTTCTGGAAAGTCACCGAGTGTGTCGAGTAGAGGCTCCAAAGCAAAGAAATCCCCTCTAGGAGCTAGTCGATCAGCCTCAGAGGGTGATATGCCGAAGGTGAAGGCCACATCCCTAAGCTGATATGGCCCATAACTTGGGACACAAGGAAGGATACCAGGGGAAAACCTCACATCGGTAATTACGACAAACTCTTCGGCCAGAGGACATAATTCTTGATGAGTAAACTAGAAAACATGAAACTGAGGATCCCAATAGCATACGGCAACCAGTAAAAGATCTCGGTCAAACTTGATCCTTCTCAAAAGCCTCAGACTTGAATAGGGAGCTAAAGTGCCGGTTTCCCAGGTCTTGGGATCATCCAGTAGTCGGCGCAATTTATTGAGGACGTGTGTTGACATTTTCAAATAGTTGTACAAAAAGTAAACAAGTTGGATTAGTGAAAAGGAAAAAAGGGAAGTGACATGAAAAAGAAAAAAAGAGGAACCAGTTTAGCCATCTGTGATGCGCGCCGAACCCTGGGAGGCCCCGAAGACCCGTTTTTAGGGCGTTCGGGAGACGTTCATGAAAACTTGTAAGAGATTTACAAGGGCATCTATTTTGGGGAACACGAAGGTGTTTTGGAGTCGCCACCCAATAGAACATTGGGAAAGGTCGTCTAGCCTCACTGAGCCTAAGACAGCGCATGTGTCTATTTTGGGCAATCAGAGATATTTTGGACACCTCCTTCCAATAGAACATTGGGAGGATCGTCTAATCTCATGAAGCCTAAGACGATGCATATACGTCTATTTTGGGCAAGCCAGAGATATTTTAGACACCTCTTTCCAATAAAACACTAAAAAGATCATCTAATCTCGTGGAGCCTAAGACAATGCAAATTGGGCCTATTTTGGGCAACAAGAGATATTTTGGAGACACCGTCCCAATAGAACATTGAGACGGTCCTCTAACCTCGTTGAGCCTAAGACCAGAGAATGTTCAGGACTTCACATTTATTCATACCTTGGTTAAAGTGTAATTGAGTTTTGAATTCTAACATTTCACTCCTTTTTCCCATACAATTTAATGCATTTAATTAAAGCGCACGTTGGACATATAAGGAAAATGGTAAATAGGAGTAAGATTAAAATAAAATAAATGAAAATACAATAAATTACAACAAAACTAGGGGCAGAATACAACCTCCATTGTAAATAACATGTGGATCATACATAAATCGGAATATTCGTTAAGAATGAGGACATTAGTCCTCGCATGCGTATTTACAAAAACGATTTGAAGCGTCAATTTTATTTGCTGAAAAAATAGGACATTGGTCCTCAATTTATTAATGAAAATCCCAATTCAATTACTATAAATATTTAACCATTTTCAGGTGTTAGCGGAATGAAATAATATTTACAATAATAATACATAAGATAAAAAAAGGTAAGGGTAAAAGAATAGAACTTGAGTGAGGATTCTCAGATCATTGCAGTGTCCTCCATTTTAATAACCCAAATCCACCAAATAAAACAACGAAACTCACAAAAACAAAAATCATATTAGTGCCATAATTATGACAAAATAAAATGTGAGAAATTAAATAATAAAAAAAAACAATGAGAAATAATCATAAAAATAATTGGGAAATAAGTGGTAAAAGAAAGAAGAAAAATGGAGGGGAGAAGGCCCAGGGACGGCCCAAGGCTCCAAATCTCAGCTCCGTTCACTGAACCTGGATTACCTGCCCATCCCAAGTAAGAGCTAGAGAGTACTCTATGTATATACCGGAGTGCCTTTGATGAGGGTACCATACTCTTCGTCGTATCGTGGTCATACGGCACTCCCGGCATGGCAATCATCTCCCAGTGCTGTCTCCTAATAGCCCTCTAGGTAACTATGACGTCAACTACAAATGGCAGTCGCATGACCTCGAAGAACCTCTGGCACGTAATACTGTAGTGGTATCCCCTGACCCAAAACTGTATGACCCCCTCCTCGGTGTCTGATCTCTGAAATCCCCCATAGTGAAGGGTAGCCAAAAACTCCCGGACGACCTCGGGGTGAGTCTGGAATGACGGCCACAAGAACTCCATCCATCCTGCGGCTGCTACCAAAGCGTCTACCTCCTCTAGCATCCCCATACTCTCCAAGAAAGGTCTGGAGATGAAGTGGCTGGCTCGGAACTGTACGCGAGCCAACGCTCTGAATCTCTCTTTAGCCTTGTCGCTCATCCAAAGAGGAGCCTGAGGCTTAGTCTGGTCCCGAGGAACGTTACGTCGTGGAGGCATTCTGAAAAGAAAAGAAAGTTAGTTTTACATTATTGTTACAAATAAAAGCTGATAAATTTTAAAAAAATTTGGCATCATTTCGGCTGAAATGTGCCTACCAAAAAATTTCGGTAGCATCCCAGCAAGGACGTGCCTACCCAAAAAATTTTAAAAATTTTCGGGCAGCACCCCGGCAGGGATGTGCCCAACTTCTTGCATGGAAAAACACAACAAAGGGACAGGCCTCAGGCCCCAAGCAACACTTTCATCATGGTAAATTATGTTATTTAGTTCGGGCTACTCCTAAAACTAAATTAGTCCGGGGTAAGTCCACAAGTCTCTAATTCTCTTTTTTTCATTTATTATTATTTTTTCATTATTCGTTCATGCATATTTACATTTCTAAAGTCATGCCTCGTACATGGTAAAAACTAAGCATAAATGGTCATAACTTAGTCCTACATTTTGCTAAAATTTACTAGACATGCATTTTCCATGCAAATTACTTAGTAAGAAATGAAAAGGAGTAGGAAAAAAAACATGATAAACTAACCTGGTAGTCGACGAAATGTGCTAAAAAAAACTCGACTGAAATGTGGAAAAAGTACTCCTAAGTGTGCACGACGGTGCGAGGGTGTTTTGGTGCAAGTGGTGCACAAAACAGACAAAAAACGGGGTAGAAAAGTGCAAAAAACGAAAGGGGGGCGTCGGTTTGCAAGGGAAGAAAAAAAGAAGAAGAGAAAAAACTAAAGGGGTGTCATTCAACTGCTCCTTATATAGTCTTTCTAGACCGACGGGCTGCCCGTCGGAGCACCGAGTGATGAGTACCCGATCGGTCGTTAAATATTCCGTTTGTCCGCTTTGATTTCACCTCTCATTAATGGCCTATTTAATAAGCCATTAATGAACTGCAAAACTCATTAAATGCTTTTTTTATGTAAAACTCCCTGAATATTTGATTCGATTTTCGTGTCCGGTGCACAACCCTGTCAAATGGTAAAGAAATATGCATAAATTATTTTATGCACGTGTCATGCATGAGTTTATGCAAGAAATAAATCTACCCAGGGTCAACCAAGTTGACTGACGGGCTTCCCATCGGATTACCGACAGACGACCACCCCGTCGGTCAGCTCCTCCTTATAAATAAACTCCTTTTCCTTGAACTTCGTGCATTTTCAACATTTTGAGCTTCAGCCAAAGCCTCTTTTCTAGGTTTTTTTTCCCTTTTCTTCTTTACCTTTTTTTGTTAATTTTGAATTTTTAGTTGCAACACTTGGAAAATCTCTATTTCTGCCATCACCAAGATGCACCGAATTCTGGATAACCCCCAAACCTGGGAGAATACCACCCTTTCTGGCCTAAAATTCCTGAGGAGAGTTAGGATAGGTCACAACCTTCTTCTGGCTACAGCCCACTTCTGGGACCTGCGTTTTCATGTCTTTAAATGCACTTGTCAGGAACTATGCCCTTTAGCCGAACAATTTGCTGCAATTATTGGGGCTTGGTATCCTCCTAGCGCCTTACCCTGCATTCCCCGTTGCGGTCTGATTCATACCTGGGACATCTGTAGACATCGGATCCTGAGACAACCCAGATCAGAGTTATCCAATGATGATAAGATGCCTACTCCAGGCAAAAAGGTTAAAAGTGGTGATTTCCTCGTCAAATTTGCATTTTAGAGTAAAAAAAAATAATAAAAAATATTTTGAAAATTAGATTTGAAAAATGGGGTTTAAAAATTATAGTATTTTTAGTTAAATTTTAAAAAAAAAATTTTGCGAATGTCGACCCAGAAGCACACGGGCGTTGTGCGCATCCGCGCGCTGCTCCGCGCCAAGCGCACGTGACCGACGCCCGTCGGTCGCCCTTGTTACGCTGATTTCACCCAATTCCACCGATTTTCGCCCAAAACTGATTTTTTTTCCCCATTTTTTCACCCAAATCTGATTTTCTATCCCATTTTTTTAGGGTTTTTAAGGGATTTTTCCATTTTTAAAATTCAAAATAAATAATATCTGATTTAATTAAGTTTTTTTTTCATTAATTAGTTAGGTTTCATCTTTTCTTCATATAAATAGAAAATGATGAAACTAAAAAGGGGGGATTTGTTTTTTAGGGTTTTTTTTTCTTCTTCTTCCTTTTCAAAAAATTATCTCTAAGTTTTTTTAGGTTTTCCCCACAAAAAGAAAATAAAAATTGAAGAGTTCAATTCTTATTTTCATTTTTTTAAAAAATTTCTTCTAATTAATTTTGGGACAAATAAAACAGTTGTTTTGCTCTCAAAATGTAATTTTTTTTCTTGACTTGTTTTTTTTTTTGTTTTCAATTAAACTTTGTTCAAATATTTTTATTGGAATCCCTTTTTGATGAAAATTGGATTTTGGGGAAACAAAATAATTGTTTGTTCTTGTAATCATTTTTATTTTTTAATTAATAAAAATCATTTTTTAGGCAAAGATAATTTTTATTTTCTTTCATTATTTTTAATCAAATTATCTCTTTTGGAATAAAATTCCAATTTTTCTATTTATCATCTTTAATTCTAATTTTTCAAATCAAAAATAAGAAAATCAATCAACTTTTTTTCCCTCATCGAATCCGAACTCTGAGGGTACATATTCTGGGTCTGATCTCATTTTTTTTCTTCTATTCATTTTTGTTCATATTTAATTGATTAACATGTATATTTTTATTGTTTTTATTTATTTATTCTATTGTTTGTATATTTGTCTTATTTAATATGTTTCTATATTATTTTTCTAACATGTACTTAATTTATTTTTGCTTTGATTTCTTATTATTTCTAACATGTAATTAATTTATTTAGCTTTGATTCCTCATTATTTATAACATGTAATTCATTAATTTATTTTGATTTTCTTTGCCATTTAATCATATTATGCTAATCTTGATAACATGTAAATAGTTAATTTAATTAAATCAATTTTGTATCTTTAATTCCTTTCATTACTCACACTTATTTGTTTTTTATCCTTTTTATTTATTTGTTTTACTCACTTGATTGGCTTAATTAATATTTTTGTTAGTTTTATTTATTTAATTTAATTTGATTGATCCATTTTATTTTATTATATTTTATTCGATTTGATTTAATTGCTAACCTTAATTTTTTTTTTCTTTTTGGCTATAACACTTATCTTTTTTATTTGAGCATTATCCATGGACGAAGATGCGAGATTGAGGGATTTGGAATCTCACTTTGGTTTGCGTATTTATATTTCGCATTTTCCTTTATTTTAATTTATTTATCGTATTTGTGTATTTTATGTAAAATTGTTTATTTTTATGCACGTTTAAAAAGAGAATCACTAAAAATATTTTTATTAATAAATTGAGTCTTCTATGATAAAGTGGGACCAATGTCCCAATTTTTCCATCCAAAATAAATTGTCACCCTAAAATTATTTTCTTTAACCATACATGTGAGGACCAATGTCCTTATCCTTAATTAATAGCCTATTTTATGTATGATTTATATTTTATTTACATTGTGGGTTGTATTCCACCCCTAGTTTTATTTTAACTTACTTTCATGTACTTTATTTCAATTTCGCACTTGCTTACCGCTTTTCTTGGATGGACAACCTGCGCTTTAATTAAATTGCACTAAATTGAATGAGAAATGGGATGAAACGTTAAATTCAAAACTCAATTATAAACTTAACCAAGGTATAAATAAATGGAAAATCCCAAACCTTCTCTGGTCTTTGGGCTCAACGAGGCGAGAGGGCCACCTCAATGTTATATTGGGGTGGGGCCTCCAAGACACCTCTTGTGTCCCAAAAAAGGCTCAACTTGCATAGTCTTAGGCTCCACGAGGCGAGAGGGCCATCCTAATGTTCTATTAGCGTGGGGCCTCCAAGACACCTCTGGCTTGCCCAAGTGCGAGGCGAGAGGGCCATCCTAATGTTCTATTAGGGTGGGGCCTCCAAGACACCTCCGGCTTGCCCAAAATGGACATAGCAGCGCTGTCTTACGCTCACGGAGGCTAGACGACCTTTTCCAATGTTCTATTGGGTGGCGAATCCAACAAACCTCCTTGTTGCCTAAAATGGATGCATTTGTAATTCCTTACAAGTTTTCATGAACCTCTCTTGAAAGCCCTAAAAGCGGGCATCTGGGGTGACCCAAGGTTCGGCCCGCGTCACAACATCGCATTAGCTTTGAGCATTTCCCCTTCTGATGCTGCCCGGTTGATCCCTCATCTACTTTTACCTTAAAGCCTCTGATTGAGGCACTAAAGGATTTCTCTGATGTTCCCCAATTCCGTACGGGTGTCATCTTCATGTTCTGTCTTATGAGATATTTGACTGTGACTTCTGAGGAGCTGACTAGTGACCTTTGCCTATTCGGGATAGTGGATGATTTTCATCGTGGCCTAACCTCTTTCCCACTGATCCTTGCAGAGACTATTATGGGTTTGGATTCTGTCCGTGCTGAGCCTTCTGCCTCCTTCTCTGGGAGTCCCTTATTACTCCAGGTACGTCATTATTTTCTAAGGTAGTGTGTCCCTTATGGATTTTCACACTTGCTTTTTCTTTAGCGGGAAATGCATCCTTTTTGAATTTTCACATAACCCTATGCCTTATTTTTGCCTGGGGTGAACCCAACTCACTCCAGTGGTTTTTTTTAATTTTTATTTTTTCTTTAATTTTTTATTTTATTATTTTTTCTTTTTTCATTTTCAGATATGGCTGCAAGAAAAACTACAATTTGTGTTAGAACCTCCTCCCAGGATTATCTGTCAATATTCTTCGAGGCATTTCCTTCCCCGTTGGCGACTGTATTCATTCGCAACACTCGACGAATGGATTACCAGACTCGATGAGGTAATAGACAGGGATAGCAGTTTCATGAATGCTTGGCTTCCCCTCTCTACCGTGCGCATCCGCGCGCTGCTCCGCGCCAAGCGCACGTGACCGACGCCCGTCGGTCGCCCTTGTTACGCTGATTTCACCCAATTCCACCGATTTTCGCCCAAAACTGATTTTTTTTCCCCATTTTTTCACCCAAATCTGATTTTCTATCCCATTTTTTTAGGGTTTTTAAGGGATTTTTCCATTTTTAAAATTCAAAATAAATAATATCTGATTTAATTAAGTTTTTTTTTCATTAATTAGTTAGGTTTCATCTTTTCTTCATATAAATAGAAAATGATGAAACTAAAAAGGGGGGATTTGTTTTTTAGGGTTTTTTTTTCTTCTTCTTCCTTTTCAAAAAATTATCTCTAAGTTTTTTTAGGTTTTCCCCACAAAAAGAAAATAAAAATTGAAGAGTTCAATTCTTATTTTCATTTTTTTAAAAAATTTCTTCTAATTAATTTTGGGACAAATAAAACAGTTGTTTTGCTCTCAAAATGTAATTTTTTTTCTTGACTTGTTTTTTTTTTTGTTTTCAATTAAACTTTGTTCAAATATTTTTATTGGAATCCCTTTTTGATGAAAATTGGATTTTGGGGAAACAAAATAATTGTTTGTTCTTGTAATCATTTTTATTTTTTAATTAATAAAAATCATTTTTTAGGCAAAGATAATTTTTATTTTCTTTCATTATTTTTAATCAAATTATCTCTTTTGGAATAAAATTCCAATTTTTCTATTTATCATCTTTAATTCTAATTTTTCAAATCAAAAATAAGAAAATCAATCAACTTTTTTTCCCTCATCGAATCCGAACTCTGAGGGTACATATTCTGGGTCTGATCTCATTTTTTTTCTTCTATTCATTTTTGTTCATATTTAATTGATTAACATGTATATTTTTATTGTTTTTATTTATTTATTCTATTGTTTGTATATTTGTCTTATTTAATATGTTTCTATATTATTTTTCTAACATGTACTTAATTTATTTTTGCTTTGATTTCTTATTATTTCTAACATGTAATTAATTTATTTAGCTTTGATTCCTCATTATTTATAACATGTAATTCATTAATTTATTTTGATTTTCTTTGCCATTTAATCATATTATGCTAATCTTGATAACATGTAAATAGTTAATTTAATTAAATCAATTTTGTATCTTTAATTCCTTTCATTACTCACACTTATTTGTTTTTTATCCTTTTTATTTATTTGTTTTACTCACTTGATTGGCTTAATTAATATTTTTGTTAGTTTTATTTATTTAATTTAATTTGATTGATCCATTTTATTTTATTATATTTTATTCGATTTGATTTAATTGCTAACCTTAATTTTTTTTTTCTTTTTGGCTATAACACTTATCTTTTTTATTTGAGCATTATCCATGGACGAAGATGCGAGATTGAGGGATTTGGAATCTCACTTTGGTTTGCGTATTTATATTTCGCATTTTCCTTTATTTTAATTTATTTATCGTATTTGTGTATTTTATGTAAAATTGTTTATTTTTATGCACGTTTAAAAAGAGAATCACTAAAAATATTTTTATTAATAAATTGAGTCTTCTATGATAAAGTGGGACCAATGTCCCAATTTTTCCATCCAAAATAAATTGTCACCCTAAAATTATTTTCTTTAACCATACATGTGAGGACCAATGTCCTTATCCTTAATTAATAGCCTATTTTATGTATGATTTATATTTTATTTACATTGTGGGTTGTATTCCACCCCTAGTTTTATTTTAACTTACTTTCATGTACTTTATTTCAATTTCGCACTTGCTTACCGCTTTTCTTGGATGGACAACCTGCGCTTTAATTAAATTGCACTAAATTGAATGAGAAATGGGATGAAACGTTAAATTCAAAACTCAATTATAAACTTAACCAAGGTATAAATAAATGGAAAATCCCAAACCTTCTCTGGTCTTTGGGCTCAACGAGGCGAGAGGGCCACCTCAATGTTATATTGGGGTGGGGCCTCCAAGACACCTCTTGTGTCCCAAAAAAGGCTCAACTTGCATAGTCTTAGGCTCCACGAGGCGAGAGGGCCATCCTAATGTTCTATTAGCGTGGGGCCTCCAAGACACCTCTGGCTTGCCCAAGTGCGAGGCGAGAGGGCCATCCTAATGTTCTATTAGGGTGGGGCCTCCAAGACACCTCCGGCTTGCCCAAAATGGACATAGCAGCGCTGTCTTACGCTCACGGAGGCTAGACGACCTTTTCCAATGTTCTATTGGGTGGCGAATCCAACAAACCTCCTTGTTGCCTAAAATGGATGCATTTGTAATTCCTTACAAGTTTTCATGAACCTCTCTTGAAAGCCCTAAAAGCGGGCATCTGGGGTGACCCAAGGTTCGGCCCGCGTCACAACATCGCATTAGCTTTGAGCATTTCCCCTTCTGATGCTGCCCGGTTGATCCCTCATCTACTTTTACCTTAAAGCCTCTGATTGAGGCACTAAAGGATTTCTCTGATGTTCCCCAATTCCGTACGGGTGTCATCTTCATGTTCTGTCTTATGAGATATTTGACTGTGACTTCTGAGGAGCTGACTAGTGACCTTTGCCTATTCGGGATAGTGGATGATTTTCATCGTGGCCTAACCTCTTTCCCACTGATCCTTGCAGAGACTATTATGGGTTTGGATTCTGTCCGTGCTGAGCCTTCTGCCTCCTTCTCTGGGAGTCCCTTATTACTCCAGGTACGTCATTATTTTCTAAGGTAGTGTGTCCCTTATGGATTTTCACACTTGCTTTTTCTTTAGCGGGAAATGCATCCTTTTTGAATTTTCACATAACCCTATGCCTTATTTTTGCCTGGGGTGAACCCAACTCACTCCAGTGGTTTTTTTTAATTTTTATTTTTTCTTTAATTTTTTATTTTATTATTTTTTCTTTTTTCATTTTCAGATATGGCTGCAAGAAAAACTACAATTTGTGTTAGAACCTCCTCCCAGGATTATCTGTCAATATTCTTCGAGGCATTTCCTTCCCCGTTGGCGACTGTATTCATTCGCAACACTCGACGAATGGATTACCAGACTCGATGAGGTAATAGACAGGGATAGCAGTTTCATGAATGCTTGGCTTCCCCTCTCTACCGTGATAGTCGATGGCTCATCGGGATGTGTTCCCTTATGCGAGCTTCGTAAAGCCACTCTCTATATCATAGCTCACTGTGTTCGATAGCTTGGGATGACCCAGGATGTGGTGAGACTCCCTTTATCTTTCTGAGGCAGAGTTCTGTCTTCAGCCTTTGCTTCCCGATATTATGACCTCTGGATTGAACTACCAGTGAAGACCATCATACCCTCCTTCGGGAATCATTTTGTCATTTCTACCAGTGCATATAAGAGATGGGTGTTCAGCACCACAGTTGATAACAGGCCGGTGAGAGTAGTGATAGAGCCTAGTTCAGATTTGCATGCATTTTGAGCAATGTATTTCTTTTTTAAAATAGAACTAGAAAATAATGTAAATGAATAAATTCAGTTTTATTTCATTTCACAAAATTGTATACATTTCAGTATAATTTCAGTATACATGATCATCATTTAACATTAATTCAAAATGCAAAGCTACATTTATGCATGGAACAAATCTTGATAGCATCAAACTCCTATTACCAATTAGCACTCTCGAGTTTTCTTGATTGAACATTTTCTCTCAAGTCTCTAATTTTTGCCCAGGGTGCTTTTTTTCAATTTTCACCATAACGAGGCGCCTAATTTTAGCAAGGCCGCCTTTTTTCGATTTTTAACCTGCGGGCTTTTGTTCTCTTCTTTTGATTTTTGGTCTTTAGCCATGGAACCTCTTGAGTCTATCAATGTTGATTGGCTCCTTGAACTCATTGCCATCGTTATCTACCAGAATTGCTACCCCTTTTGACAATAGCTTTTTGAGGATGAAGGGTTCTTCCCACGTTGGTCTGAATTTTCCCCTTATGTCTGGCGCACCCGGTCTCATTTGTTTGAACACTAAATCACCTTCTTTTATCTGGTGTTTCTTGACTTTCTTCCAGAATGACCTAGCAAGCCTCTTCTGATAAATCTTATTGTGATAGTAGGCCCTTAACCTGCTCTCATCTAGCATGTTCAGATGTTGCAACCGTTGTTGTGCCCATTCAGCCTCTGGAACCTGGGCCTCCATGACCACCCTCAATGATTTGAGTTCTATCTCAACCGGCAGTACTGCTTTCGTCCCATACACTAAAGAATATGGCGTGGCCCCTATGGAAGTCCTGACGGTTGTTCTATAACTCCATAGTGCAAAAGCCTACTTTTTTGCCCAGTCTTTATAGTTCTGAACCATCTTCGCCATGATCTTCTTAACATTTTTGTTGGCAGCCTCTACTGCCCCATTGGCTTGAGGATGACACGGAGAAAACTTATGATGCTCGATGCCATATCTCTACAGTAACTTCTTTGTTTCAACCATGAACTGGACCCCATTGTCGGATACAATGTGATGTGGGCGACCATATCTGCATATCACGTTCTTTTCAATGAATTGACCATATCCCGATTATCAACTTTCTTAAAAGATTCAGCCTCTACCCATTTGGTAAAATAGTCGATGGCGACTATGATGAATTTATGTCCATTGGAGGCCATAGGACGTATTTCTCCAATAATATCTATCCCCGAAGCCGCGAATGGCCAATGTGACGTCAAACTGTGTAATTTCGAAACCGGCAAGTGCCTCAAATTCTCATACTGCTGACACAACTGACACTGCTTTACATACTTTGAGCAATCCGTATCCATGGTGAGCCAGTAGAACCCTTGTCTCATGATCTTCTTGGCAAGCATTAAGCCATTCATGTGGGCCCCACAAACACCAGCATGGGTTTCCTCCATTACCTTTTTGGCCTCTTTATCATCCAAGCACCTTAATTGGATACCGTCGACTTGCCGTTTATACAATACCCCATCTATGCAGATGAACTGAGTGGATAGCTTGCGGATCAACCTCTAGTCTTTTTCAGTGGCCTCTTCTGGGATCGCTGTGTTCTCTAGATAGTTTTTGATAACGTGGTACCATGGCTTCCCATCCGCTACTTCCATTTCCATGACTGTCTTGGACTTAAAACTAGGGCTTTTAGAACTAGAAATTAGTACAGGCTTCATAACCACCCTTCCGGGTTATCCCATATCGATACTAAAGTCGCGAGCGCATCTGCCAATTTGTTTTCCTCTTTGGAACCAAGTGAAAGGTGCATACGTCGAACTGGTTGCTCAAATCTTTTAAGTACTTCACATATGGCATAAGTCGCTCTTCCTTGATGGCCCACTTGCCTCAAATCTGATTGATTACTAGTGACGTATCTCCAAATACCTCTACATTCTTTGCCCCCAAGGTTATCAAGGCTTCTAATATAAAAGTGCAGGCTTCATATTCGGCCTCATTATTGGTGGCTTTATATCTTAGTTTCTTAACCAACGAGAGTTTTTCATCATCCAGGGTCGTTAGAATAATTCCTACTCCTACCCCCTTGCTATTTACAGCCCCGTCAAAGTGCAACTGCCAATCTTGTACCGTGATAGCTACCACATCCTTGTCCAGGAAGTTGAACTCATATAAATCTCCTTGGATCGGGTGTTCAGCTAGAAACTCTGCCACTACGCGCCCCTTAATGGTTTTTCGGGTGATGTACTCGACATCGAATTCCTGTAAAGATGGGGCTTCCTGTAGGTATCTGAGAGGATTCTGCTTCATGACTACTTGCACCTTATAAGAGTGGAAGTAGTGTCTCAGTTTCCTAGAGGCCCAGATTACTGCGAGATAAATCTTCTCTACTTCTGTGTACTTAACCTGATAAGCAAGGAACTTCTTACTAAGTTAATAGACTGCGAACTCCACTCCAAACTCATTCTCTTGAGCCATCATGGCGCTTAGAGAGCTATCTTCAATGGCTAAATACAGAATAAACGGTTTGACTTGCTGTGGTGGTCTCAGAATCGGTGGATTTAGCAAATATTCCCTGATAGTATTAAAGGCCATTCCATACTATAGGTTGGTTTTTTCTGAGCAACTTAAAGATTAGCTCACAAATTATAGTAAGTTTGGCGATAAACCTGCTGATATACTGCAACTTACCCAAAAAACATCGGACATCCTTTTCCTTCTGAGGCACCGGCATTTCTCAGATGGCCTTGACCTTGTTCGGGTCGATCTAAATCCCCCTCTGGCTGACCACATGTCCTAAAAGTTTCCCTGAGGTGACACAAAAGATGCATTTCTTAGGGTTTAACCGTAGGTTGTACTCACCAATTCTCTGAAAGAACTTTTCTAGAGCCTCAAAGTGGCCATCCCTGGTGGTTGACTTGATCATCGTATCATCCACATAAACTTCTACCTCCTTGTGGATCAAATTATCTAGGATCCTCGTTGCCATTCTTTCATAGATTGTGCCTGCGTTCTTCAGACCGAATGGTATTATCCTGTAAGCAAACGTTCCCCACTCAGTGATGAAGGTTGTTTTGATCCGATCGGCTATTTTGTTCAGGATCTTATTGTAGCCTGCATAACCATCCACGAAGCTATACATCATGCAAGCAGCTGCACTATCCACTAACACGTCTATGTGAGGCAATTAAAAGCCATCCTTTGGACAAGCCTTATTCAAATCTTGATAGTCCATGCACACACGTACCATGCCATTTTTCTTGGCTACCGGGACCACATTGGCCAACTAGGTTGGGTATTGTACTTCAATTAAGAATTTGGCCTCAATCTGCTTATGAATTTCTTCTTTCACCTTATCTACCCATTCTGGCCTGAGCCTTCTAAGCTTCTGCTTGATAGGCTTATGGTCTGGGTATGTTGGAATGGCGTGCTCTGCGATTTCACGGTCTACTCTCGGCATATCTTCATAGGTCCAGGCAAAGACTTTTTCATGTTTCTTTAAGATTCTCTCAAATTTTTTTCGCTCTTCAGGAGTTATGTTAGATGCTATCAAAATTTCTTTTAGGTTTTTCGAAGTTCTAAGATTAAATGGAGTCGCATCAGTTGAATCAATGTCAAATATGAATGAGTTATGATCATGATCATGCATATTGAAATCATCAAAAACATTGCACAAGTAAGCAAAATTGTTCACTTTATTAATATAACCGTAAACGTCATCAATATTATTAAAAAGTTCAGGAGTAAAAAGAAAATCTAAACTATTTCCTTCCTCTTTTTCCACCGGTGTAGATGTTGTAGTTGACTGTTCTAAATCAAATTGGCACTTTGCAGACATTGCAGTGACCCCTGTATGGCTTCACTCTGACCCTCTGTGGCTTCGTCTACCATCTTTGCTTTCCCTTTTACCCAAGCAGACACCAACCTCTTAGTAACGACCTCTTCGGGTACTTCGCGGTCCCAGACTATCTCCTTGGTTATGATTTCCTCATCCCAAAAGCCCTCTGCTGGCTTGATCATTCCAATGTCCCAGTCGAAGACATTATTGAAGACCTCAATACCCGGCACACACTGAAGTTGCTGGCACAAAGCTTTCCCTGATATGGGGGATCTCATTCACTGTCTTCTTGCCCTTCTTCATAATGCCTTCATACCCAAGACCTCTCTTATCCTTCTGGCCTCTGGTAGCAATAGTTGTTGGTGACCCCTGCGAACTCTTGCCTAGACCCACACCAGGGAGGAATGACATTCTTTTCATTATTTTTAGTACCTGAGGGCTTCCTTCCATATGCTCCTCTTCGTATATCATAGCAACGTGAAACCCACTAAAAGGCTGTCTCACAATTTCCAATATTGAGACCCGATTCTCCCTTGCGGCTGTTATAGTCACGACTTGACCCTCATGAGGAATCTTAACCATTTGGTGCAGAGTGGAGGGCACCCCTTCTAGCTTATGAAACCACGGCCTACCTAAAATGGCTGAAAAGTTGGCAGGAATGGGTAAGACTACAAATTTTACTTCAATTTCCCCTGGCCCCGTCTTGACTACCATCTTGAATGTCCTGTATGCCTGCCTCTGCGAGTTATCATAGGCCATGATCGTTAGATCATACTTATCTAGCATATCTTAAGTCACTCCAAAAGTCACCATCGCCACTAGGGGGCATACATTAATTGACGAACCATCATCCACCATGACACATATCGTATGCTTCTGATTGATTTGAGCTCACATGTACAAGGGGCGATTGTGATTGTGGCCTTCTGTTGGCAGGTCAGCGCTTGTAAATACCACATTTTCCCCGGCTCCCCCCTTTACTACATCCAGCAACTCTGTAGGCGAGATGGTTGTGGCCACCGTAGTCTCAAATAAAGCCTCCACTAACTTCTGCAAGTGAGATGGAGACTGCCTCAATAGATCCCATATCAAAATTTGAGCCGGCGTCTTTTTCAGCTGCCTCATTATCAGATCATCTGCCGGCTCTTTTTCTTTTTGGCCTATCTCTGGATCTTGTGGCCTATCAACTTCTAGAGCTAGCCTTCCACTCCGGATCACTTCTCCAACCTTCTTCTTTTCATTATTCTCTTCTTCCTCCTTTGAACCCCATGGGTCGGGAAACGCTTCAACCTTAGAGTAATCATTTTCATCTCCCCTTTCATCAGTGGACCAACAATCGATCACTACCACAGGAAGCCCTTCTCCACTTACCTCTTAGAGGCACGTGATAGCAGTGTTGGCATCGATGCTGTACAAATCTCTCAACACAAACCATTCGGGAAAATTAGACCCGATCATAAACATAGGGGGGCACATTATTATACCCGGACTTCTTCTGATTCCCTCTTTTCTCAGGATTTGTGATCTACTTGGAATCAATTAGATCCTGAATTGTGTGCCTTAGCACTTTACACTCATCAGTTACGTGCCCTGTATGCTGATGGTATGCGCAGTATTCATTATCTTTATGCCCGAGCAAACCCTGAGTCCTAGCCGGTCAGGGCGGTAAAGGCTGCAACTTCCCTTGCTTCATCAGCCTTCTAAGTACCCACGAGAGGGATCTTCCTAGATTGGAAAAATGCCTTGGGGCAGTGCTAGTGGCTAAAACCTCAGCCATCTTCCTCGTGCCACTGCTAGAGCCTGCTGACCTACTTGCCCCTTGGCTACCACTGCTTTTCTTGACATAGCTCTCGTTATTTGCTCTTCTCGAGAGGTACTCTCCTTCTGCCTCAATAGCGATATCTTTCAAAGATTTCCAGTCTCTTAGACCCTTAATTTTTAGTCCGTCCCTCAGATATGGGCTAGCATTTTTGATAAAAAGCCGGATCTAATCTTGAGTATATGGCTTCCTTTTCATTTCCATTAGCCTGTTCCTCCATCGGGTCAGATACTCATGGAAGGACTCACCTGACTTCTATTACAGCAATTCCAAGTCCTTCAGGGTCACCTCCATCCTTGTGCTGCAATCGTACTGCCTGAGAAACTCTTCTGTCAATAAGTCCCAGTCCTCTTTAGTCCTCCGGTCTAGACTATGGTACCAATCCACCGTCGGGCCGATCAGGCTCAGACAGAAGTATTCAATTTTTTGCCTCTTCGTCAAAGTAGTATCCTTTATTACCAAGGAGTACTGCTTTATATGGGTGGTAGGATCAAAAGTGCCATCAAATTTTGGGACATCCAGCATTTTAAAGTTCATAGGGATCAAATCTTCTCCCTCTAGCTCCTTATCTTCGGGGTTCATCCCTTACCCCCTTGCTAGCATCCTTGTCATCGCCTCAAATTTCACTTCGATCTTCTTCCAGATGGCTTCCTCTGTCTAGGGTGCCTTCCCTCTCAGCGACATGCGCTCTTCATAATCATCCTCATCCTCTAACTCCTCCATTTTACAGGTAGGCCCCCTTCTCTGTCCTGCCAATATATTGGCCCTTAGGTCTACTGGTGGTGGGTGAACCTCTTCTTGTGGGTCTTCTCTGACTTCCTCCTATTCATTTTATCTCATAGGAGGAGGAACTGGGTTCTGTGGTGCAGTAGGCTGGGCTATATTTGCCATCATGGCCATCATTCGATTTTCAAACTCTTCAAACCTTCTGCCCACTTCCTCTGCAATCATGGCCCTGGTGGCATCTACCCCTCTTGGTGAATTAGCCATCTCACTGTGTAGGAAGAACAGGGATAATGTAGTGTGACTAGTTTCAAAAATTGTGTCCGAATACTCTACCCTTTCCAACAATTCAAAGAACGGGTTTCTGCGCAAGCGCCCTTGAGGACCTCTTGACCACCTGGGTAGATCTATGATGGCTATAAAACATGTCATGTTAGGATGATGCATGAATGCCATAAGATGCATGGTCATGCTATGCAACATCCGCAAATCACATGCAAGCATATAGATCCTTCCAACCTTGTCACTCCCGCACACGAGGTCATAGTCTCTTTCCTAGGTGGGCTTGGTCCATGGGTTAACAGGGAACCCGATGAACGTGCATGATGCACGATGGAAAATCGGTAACATAACCTCTCCTAACTAATGCACAGACGCATGGGTTGTAATCGTTGTGTATTTAGACAGTCCAAAAAAATTAACCTGGGCCTATCGGGGCATGAAAGCCTTTGACTAGGTGACCAGTTAAAATATCTGGATTTGCCCAATACATAATGATCCATATAGCAGGCATAGTATTATGGTTCATACGACTTAGGGAAAGTATGTACTTTCATTACATGAGCTTTGGCCAAGGTGATGTTATTTTATGGCTATCCAAGCATGGTCGCTGCCAACGAGTCTAGCTCATCACGAGCGTAACAACCGGTCAGGTCTCCATTTAATATAACATGATGGTACGAGGCTTGGGCTGGTGATTATCCTTAACACTTCTTGCATTGAGTGAAAGTAGGGTCGTGCTTCGGGAATGCACCGAGGTTAAAAGAGGGACCAAACTAGCATAGATCTAAGGCTCTAATGATATGCAATGCAATTTCGAAAAAGGGTAAAATTTTTAAATTAAAATCCAATTATAGGTTCCAATTAAGGCACTTTTAAAGTGAAGTCTCATATAGTTCCCCAGTGGAGTCGCCATTATGATGCGCGCCGAACTAGGGGTGTTCAAAAATGGGTTGGGTGGGTTATGCTAAAATTTGAATCAAATTTATATAATATATTTTGTGAGATTATGTATAATTCAACTCCATTTTTCTTTTAAAAAAAATCAAATTGTAACCCATCTAACCCATCTAATCCATTTTTGAACACCCCTATACCGAACCCCAAACAATGAGCCTCCATCCCCTATTTATAGGTTTAGAAAATTCATTCAAATAAATTCAAATTTAGAATTTAAATTTGAGAAAGATTTTTGAAATCAAAATCAAAACCTAATGATTTGCAGAATATTCTCAAAATCAAATCCAAGATTTAAAAATATTTGAAAAGATTTAAAAGATTTTAAAAAGATTTAGGAAATATTTTGGAAATCTTGGGAGGTATCCAAAAAATCTGAAAAATCTCACCTAAATAACACCAGATCATCGACCGACGGGGGTCGGTGGAGTACCGACGGGCGTCGCTGATGGGGCACGCTTGGTCTTTTGGTCGGTGGACCCCTCACGAGAGACAAAAGCTGAGAGACAGCCGTCTCTCACTCGAGCAACGGGCGTCGCTCCTGCGAGAGATGATCTCCGCAAGTGAGCGACAGTCGGTGCTTGTCGCGAACTCATGCGAGCGATGTGCGTCGCTCTCGTGAGAAACAGGCCCGTTCCGCATGAGGGGGCAGGCACCGCTCAAGCGAGAGGCAGGCCTTCCAGCAACGGGCATCCCTTCTATCGACGGTATACCCGTCGGTGGAGCAAAACCCAACTTTTGAAACTACAAACTCCTCCTGATTCCCCAAAATCTCCTATTATCGAGAAAAATCCTCAACCGTTGTAAAATCGGAGAATGAAAACTCGTAACTTTCATCCATTTGTCTGAAGACAGACATTGATCTCTTTATCGGGTAACTCTGATCTACTGACTCATGACCCGGTGTCTACACCCGCCTTAAAAAATTAGACCACTTTTTCGTGCATTTTCAGACTCATGCATTTGTGCCAGCATAGTTTAATTTTTTTCTTGTTGTTATTTTTTTGGCATATATAATTTACTTACAGGAAAATGCTCAATAAATGGTGTCAACCGCAAGAATAGAACCTAAAAAAATATTCAGGGAGTAAGCAAAAAAAATAATAATAAATAAAATAAATAAAAATTATTAAAAAAAATAAAATATTTAAATAAAAAAAATTGTGTGGCCGAGGTGCAGCCACGTGGCCGCACCTCACTTGGACGAGATGCGGCCATAAGGCTGCATCTCGTGGCCTTGACATGCAGCCTCACCTTGAGGCCGCATGTCATGGGGTATTTAAACCCCCTTTTGCCCGTATATTGTCGCCTCTCTCCTCATTCAATTTTTTTTCTTACTTTTCTTTGTTTTTTCATCCATTTTCTCTCACTTTTTTACTCATATCTTGCCCATTTGTGATCCATTTTGTGTGTTTCTCACACCAAAGCGATCCTATTTCAACTTCTTTAAGGTGATATAATTTTTTTAGAGTTTTTTTACCATTTTTTTAGTGGGTATTTCACCAGCAGGTTAGTTTTGTTTGCTTTTTTTAATTTTTTTTTATTTATTCTACTTGATACATTTGCTATTTATTTTCTTTGTAAAAAAATGAGTAAGAAATGCTTACCTTGTTCTTTGCGCGAACCAGTGGGAGGAAAAATGAAAAACGAAGTAGAAATAATGTGTAAATGTGGGATGCGTGGAGACTAGATATTTATGTAAAATTTGTCAGCATGTAATTAGATTCTGCTGTTATGTTTATTTTTATTGCTTATTTAAATAATATGTTAAAGTGTAAATAAGTAAAGATAATGCCAGCTACAAATGCAAACTAGTAGAAAATAATAATTACTATTTTGAGTTATTTGCTTGTAACAGAAAAAATGTACATAATTTGGACATTGAAATTGGTTGAGTAGGACTCGAACCTTGTTGGAATATTTTGTGCGTATACGGATTTGGTGCACTTTAGTTAAAATATCGCCTAAACTTAGTCAAAATATTGTTCTAATTTAGTCAAAATGCTGCCCGAATTTAATTAAAATGCTTAAATTTGCAGCATGAAAAGGTAGTTTAATATAGCAAGTTAGTTGATAAAATAATATTGATTAATTTATCTCGCATAAACTAACTATCAATTTATTTCCAAGATGCCTCAACAGCGTAGAGTACACCAGAGCCGTGATGTACCTCCACCTCCAGAGGAGATGACATATCCGCAGAGACAGCATTTTGAAACCTTATGGCAGATAGGGCTTGTACCTAGTAAATTTGCATGTAGACCGTTCCTACAGCAGATAGGCATGTGGGACGAGGTGAGTACGCTGATAGCATCAATTGGCTGGACTGAGTTCTTGAGATTTGCTTACCAGGCATATCCAAAGATCACTAGAGAGGTGTTGTCCACATTATAGTATAAGGGGTATCAGAGGCAAGACATGGAGCCGGGGACTATATCATTCTGGGCTAGAGGCTATTATCACGAGATGAGCTGCTTAGATTTCTCTTGGGCGATTGATCTCCCGATAGGGGAGCAGGTCATGGTACCAGATAGGACCGTCCCCACACATTGCTGGGAGCAAATCGCTGCACCAGGTGTCCCTTACCGTTCTAATCAATCGAAGAGCACTCTGTTGCGTTCACAAGCCCTAAGGTACATTTAAAAAGTATTGGCCAACAGTTACCTTGGCCGAACTGGGAGTCAAGGTTCCATAAATGCCACAAAGATTTAGAGTCTATAGGCCATGATGACTGGTAGACATCTGAACATTGCCCATGAGATTTTATCTGCATTAGTCAAAGCTGGGCGGGGGACCACTGGGCATATATGCATCGGAGGAGTGGTGACTAAGTTACTCCTTCATTTGAGACACAATCCCAGCACATTTGGAGGGAGATATATCTGTTGATCTTGCCTTTGCCGGTTCTATGGGTATGGTAGAGCCGGTATCGGAGGAATCAGGCGAGTATAGGCTACTCAGTATGGCAGAGACCAAGCTTCTCTATAGGTTACCTCCACTCCCAGATGTAGCTGGTACTTCAGGAGGTGATTACCTACAGCTAGATGAGGAGGAGCCATGCACGCCACAGGATGAGGAGGGTGCATATGATTTGGACATCACACATCTTATCGGCACTCCCCCTTCACCGCGGATCTTGCTTGAGAGTGGAGCCCGTACCACTCCTCCACCAGAGATTCATTACAGTCAACCAGGCCATCCGGGGGCATCCTCCTCTGTAGCCTTACCGCCACCTGAGTATAGGGCAGAGCAGAGTCAGCCCACTCCAGAGATGTCATTCCAGTCCATGTACCAGGATATGATGTCTGCATTTATCCCTCTAGGGCAGCGCCAAGATGAGAGGCTCACCCTAATTGGCAAGCAGATGGCAGAGGGGTTCGGAGAGATCGGTATGCGTTTAGACATGATAGAGGGATCTATAACTACCTCACTGACTGCAATAGCAGAGAGGGTTGATGAGTCCTTCTAGAGGATGGATAATTCACTGGCTGCCACCCGACACCGGATGGATGTCTTGGAGCACACTTCTGCAGGGGTATCCCAGGGTGTGAGGGATCTGAGTGAGGATTTAGGGAGAGACTTGCCCATTATCCGAGATGATTTGGGGTTTCACATTGATGGATACGCTTCTGCTGTATCTAGCCTAGCCTCCAATTTTTAGGAGCTGTCTCACACTGTTGCGAGCATGGCTAGCCCATTACTCGACAGATAGGCAAAGGTTAGATTCCCGGTATCCCATCCGTCATCATCGAGGCCACCGCCTGAAGATGTCACACATCAGCCGACACCTTATCCAGCTCAGCCTGATGATCCAAACATGCTCACAGATTATCCCCCTTTGTAGAGTGTATTTTAAGGAGATATTAGATATTGTTTTTGTATGATGTACAAAAATTTTCTACTTATAATATAAGTTTATGTTTATGTTTGTGTTTATTGTGTTTTTACTATTAAGCGTAATGAACATATCAAAAAAATAATAAATAAATATAATAATAATAATAATAATGACAAAATAAAAATAAAGAAATATTAAAATAACGAAAACAAATTGATTCATATAACATTAGAACAGGTTAATGCGATCAAGTAAACCATTTTCTTTCAACTTTCAACCACATGATAATAACGTCTAACTACCATTTGGATAAATGGTCAACTCACCAATAAGGAAATGAAGATTACCATTGCACAGCATCAACAGGTTAGATACCGACCCGGCTGGAGCTACACACCGCTCAGGTTAGATACTACATCGAGGAAGGTTAGACAACATATAAATAGAATAGATACCGACTCGGCCAGGGCTATACACCTCACAGGTTAGATGCCGCAATGAGGAAGGTTAGACACCGTGTCAGTAGGTTAGATACCGACCCGGCTGGGGCTATACACCGCATAGGTTAGATGCCACAACGAGGAAGGTTAGACACCACATCAAAGTCGATTACAAACCAACCCGGCTAAGGCTAGACACCGCATAAGTTAGATGCCGCAATGAGGAAGGTTAGACACCACATCAAAGTCAGTTACAGACCAACCCGGCTAAGGCTAGACACTGTACAGGTTAGATGCCACAACGAGGAAGGTTAAACACCACATCAAAGTTGGTTACAAACCAACCCGGCTAAAGGTAGACACCGCATAGGTTAGATGCTGCAACGAGGGAGGTTAGACACCGCATCAAAGTTGGTTACAGACCACAATGGCTGGGGCTATACACCGTACATATTAGATGCCCCAACGATGAAGGTTAAATACCATAACGATAGAGGCTAGACACCGCACAGGTTAGATGCCGCAGCAATAAGGGTTAACACGTCGACAAAAGATGGTAAATAACCCAGTAACTTCTTTCAGGTCGAAAAGACAACTACCTCAGGTACGCGTCTCTTCTTTCTTTCTTTGAGTTTTAGTTCACCTAGGCACCTAGGCACGATATACCCAAAAATTGGGGGCAACTGTATACACTGGGTCCTGAGGCAGCCCAGACAAAGGTTACCCAGTGATGAAAATGGTGCTTATTCATGAGTAAAACGGTTAAAAGTGATGATTTCCTTGCCGAACCCTTTTTTTAAAAATGTTATTATTTTTTGTTTTTTTTTCGAGTTTTTAGTGACGTGTCACCGCATGATCTGTACGATGAG
The DNA here is from genome assembly GCA_947683425.1 of Excoecaria cochinchinensis. Lineage (NCBI taxonomy): Eukaryota > Viridiplantae > Streptophyta > Magnoliopsida > Malpighiales > Euphorbiaceae > Excoecaria > Excoecaria cochinchinensis. Next base: position 4,502,187 of record CANTUQ010000018.1, read on the forward strand.
AGAGGCAGCTCCTATTGGTAGCATGTGCCTGAAGGCAATACCTGCAAGACACGACACCTGCATGTGAGGCACGGTGCCTGCGCACAGCGTGCGGCCCCCTACATAGAGGGGCATGTCGCGCAAGAGACATGCAGCCCTCCGGTGTCAGGGCGCATGCCGCGTAAGCGGCATGCAGACCCTTGCGCAAGGCCGCATGTCATGCAGGAGGCATGCGGCTCCCGCGCAGGGGGCGCATGACGAGCGGTCAACATGCGCCCCCCCATGCAGGGGGCGCACGTCGCGCAGGCGACATGCGGCCTCCGCCTTTCCAATTTTTAATGGGATAAAATATGATTTTAAAGGGTAATTAAGGGTTTTTAACAAGAAAAGTCTTTTGAGAAACCTAATTTTTCAGGAGGATATAAAAAGAAAAGTTAGAAAAGAAGGGAGGGGGTTAGAATGGTAGAGAACAAAAAGATCATGAGAAAAATACTTCTGAGAGCAAAAGGGATTAATCCTATAATTATTCTTGAACCCAGGAAATTAATTCTTGAGGTTTAAGTTTCAATTTTCATTCATCTGTTTTCTTTAAAAGTTAAGCTTTAATCCAAGCTTTCTCATTATCTATTTTCAAGCAATTCGACGAAGAAATCATCATCTTTTTCTTTTGCAGCCGAAATCAAAAGTCATATCTCTGAGGGTAAATACCTGGGCTAAATCAGTTCTTTCTTTTTATCTCTTATTTTGTGTCACCAGTTTGCTTCCTCCATTGTATATACTGTATATATTTCTAGTTGTTTGGTATATTTGACATAAACTTAATTTTTGATTATTAACTACTGCCTATTACTTTAATATATTTGTTGTTATTAATTTATTTATTGTAATTTATTAATATGTGTCTGTTATTGTTATTTGTTATTATTCATTTGTCATTTTATTTAATATTAATATGCCTGTCATCTTGCTGTTATTTGTGGTTGGTTTATTAGTTATTTATTTGTTATGATTTATTATTAGCATATTTGTTATTGTTTATTATTAATACATTTGCTGACTATTTGTTACAATTAACATAAAATTAGGTTAATTCAATTAGTTTATTTGTATGATGCATGAAGCATAGGTTTGTAAAGTATTTTATATCAATTTAATTTTTTAGTTGGTTCTGCCTTAACTTATCTTATTAATTTCTAGTTTTTTTATCCAATTTATTCTTGTGTGTAAGTATTAATATTGTTCTTGTTTATCATATTTATTTATGTTTAATGAATTTAATTGATTGTTTATATTTAATTAATTTGATTGATTGTTTATATTATTTTGTTGGTTGTCTCGTTATATTTTACTTTATTAATTTAATCTAATTTGTTTTTTATTGCCTACAAAATTTATTTATTTTCACCTTGAGTAATATTTCTACGAAAGTTGGAGGATCAAGGAACTAAAGACCTTCAGAACTTTGGTTTGCATATTTAAATTCCGCATTTTTCCTTTATTTTGATTTATTTGTCGCATTTGTGTATTTTATTTAAAATTATTTATTTTTATGCACGTTTAATAAAAATCACTCAAAATATTTTTATTAATAAATTGGGTTTTTTCTAATAAGATGGACCAATGTCCTATTTTAACTAATAAAATCTCATTTTCAAAAGGAGAATTAATTTTCATAAAATGGGATCACTCATCCCAGTTTTCTCAATCAATGCCCAAAAACAATTCTCCAATTTTGAAGTTAATAAAAGGAACCAATGTTCCTAAACTCTAATAAATGCCCCGATTTATGTATGATATATTTTCGTTCTCTTTGCATATTTATTTGTTTATTCATTTTGGGCCCTTGTAATTGATTTTGGGGCGAGCTTATTCTTTTATTTATTTACGTTTTCTTTATTTTGGGGGATTGTTCTGTCCCATATTTTTTGTAATTTATTTATTGCTTTATTTTCTATTTTCTTTACTACTTTCCAAAGGTGCTTGAAATGTGCTTTAATTTATTACATGATCGCGTGAGATGAGAGATGAAATTTTGATTTCTTAAAACTCATTTATAAACTTAACTTAAGGTATTAATAAAAGTGAAGTTCCAAACACCTTCTCTGATTTAAGATCTTTGAGGTTAGATGACCTTTCCCGATTTCGTGTAAATTGGGTGGCGACTTCAAAATACCTCAAAGGTGCCTAAAGGTTTCATGGGATTAGATGAACCTCCCAATGTTCTATTTGTTGGGAGATTCCAAAATGTCTCGTGTCACCTAAAATCTAGATGCTAACCCTTCTCGGACCCTTAAAGCGAGCCGGGGATGCGGGCCGCACTCGTCAGAGGGGCAAAAACTGTAGAAGTCTTTGGAGACTCATCACTAGTAATCAACTATATTCGGGGTGAGTGGCCCATAAAAGAAGAGTGTTTGATGCCGTATGTGAAGCACTTGAAGAGTTTGAGTAGTCCGTTTGAGGTTTGCACCTTTCATTTTGTTCTAAGGGATGAAAATCAGTTAGCCGATGCACTTGCAACTTTGGTGTCGATATGGGATAATCCAGAGGGGGTAGTCATGAAGCCCGTTTTGATCCCAAGCTCTGAAAGGCCTATTTTTAAGTCTAATTCAGTCATGGAAGTCAAAATAGCTAATGAGAAGCCTTGCTATATTAACATCAAGAATTACCTAGAGAAGACGATATTCCCAGAAAAAGCTACTGAAAAGGACCAAAGATTGATCCACAAGCTATCCACTCAGTTTATCTGTATAGATGGTGTGCTATACAAGTGACAAGTTGATGGTATTCAGTTGAGGTGTTTGAGCGAGAAGGAAGCTGAGAAGGTTATGGAGGAAACCCATGCTGGAATCTATGGAGCCCACATGAATGGGTTAACGCTAGCAAAGAAGATTATGAGACAAGGGTTCTTTTGGCCTACGATGGACACAAATTGCTCGAAGTATGTGAAGCAGTGCCAGTTATGCCAGTAGTATGCAGACTTAAGGCATCTACCAGTTTTGGAGAAACACAGTTTAACATCACCTTGGACGTTTGCAGCTTGGGGAATAGATATTATTGGAGAGATATGCCCTACAGCCTCTAATGGACATAGGTTCATCATAGTCGCTATCGACTATTTCACTAAGTGGGGAGAGATTGAGTCTTTTAAGAAAATCGATGCTCGGGATATGGCTAGGTTCATTGAGAAGAATCTGATATGCAGATATGGACTCCCTCATCATGTTGTGTCCGACAATGTGGTGCAATTTATGGCTGAAACTAAGAAGTTGCTTCAGAAATATGGCATAGAGCATAAAAAATCCTCTCTGCATCGCCCGTAAGCCAACGGGACAATAGAGACTACTAACAAAAATGTTATGAAAATTTTGGCCAAAATGGTTCATAGCTATAAAGATTGGGCATAAAAGCTGCCTTTCGTGCTCTGGGGCTATAGAACCACTATCAGAACTTCTACAGGAGCCACGCTGTATTCTCTAGTGTATGAGACAGAGGCTATATTGCCAGTCGAAGTAGAGCTCAAGTCATTAAGGGTAGTCATGGAGGCTTAGATTCTAGAAACTGATTGGGCACAATAGAGGTTGCAACATTTGAACATGTTGGACGAGAATAGGTTGCAAGCCTATTATCACAATCAGATTTATCAGAAAAGGCTTGCTTGGTCATTCGGTAAGAAGGTCAGAAAACATCAGCTGAATGAAGGGGATTTGGTTTTCAAGCAAATGAGACCAGGTGTGCCAGATATACGGGGTAAATTCAGACCGACATGGGAAGGCCCATTTGTTCTCAAGAAGTTTTTTTCCTAAGGGAGTAGCGATTTTGGCAGATAGTGATGGAAATGAATTCAAAGAGCCGATCAATGTCGATAAACTCAAGAGGTTCCATAGTTAAAGGCATAAAAATTAAAACAAGAGAATGAATGCCCTGCGAATCGAACACTGAAAAAAAGGCGGCCTTACTAAAATGGGGTGCCTCGTCAGGGTGAAAACCAAAAAAAGTTGCACTGGGCAAAAATTAGAGGCTTGAGAGAAAATGGCCTATCAAGAAAACCCGACAAGGCTGATTGGTAACAGGAGTTTGATGTTGTTAAGATCTATCAAGAGATTAGATGTAGTTTTGCATTGTAAATCTATGTTAAATGATGATCATGTATAGTGAAATCATGTCAAAATGTACACAATTTTGCATAAAGGAATAAAATAGAAATCATTCAACTTATATGTTCATTATTTTCTAGTTCTCTCATAAAAAGAAAGACATCATTTATTATAGAATGCATGTAAATCTAAACTATGCTCCACTACTGCTCTCGCCGGCCAGGTGCCTAAGTCGATGAGTCCTTTTGTCGACTGCAGGGCTAAGCACCCATCTCTTATAAGCACTAGTAGAAATGGTAGAGCGATCCCTGAAGGAGGGTATAATGGTCTTTACCGGCAGCCTTGCCTAGAGACTATGATATCTAGAAGTAAAGGCTGAAGATAAGACACCGCTCTGAAAAGATAAAGGGAGCCTCACAACATCCTGAGTCATCTCGAACTGTCGAGTACAACGGGCAGCAATGCTAAAGGTATCCTCATAAAGCCCGCATAATGGGATGCACCCCAAGGAGTCATCAATGGTCACAACAGAAAGAGGTAGCCAGGCGCTCATAAAATTGATATCCTCGTCTACCATCTCACTAAACCTAGCAACACCCTTGTCGGGGGATGCGAATGCATATAACCGCTGCCGGGGAAGGAAATGCCTTAATGAATACTGGCTGATCACCCTGGGAGGGGGCCCTGATAACAGCCTCAGCTTTTCTTGCAGCCATACCTGAGAAATAATAATAATAAAAAAATATAAAGAAAAAAGACAAAAAGGAAAAAAATTGTCGGAATGGGTAGGGTCCACTCCGGGTAAAAATAAGGCATGGGGTTATGTGAAAATCCGATAGGACGCATTTCCCGCTAAGAAAAGCTAGTGTGAATATCCACAAGGGATGCATTACCTTTTAAAATAATGACGTACATGAAGTAATAAGGGGCTCCCAGTAAAGGCGGGTGAAGGGTCGGCACAGACAGAATCCAAGCCCAGAATCATCTCAGCAAGAATTAGAAGGAAGGGAGTCAGCCTATGGTGGATGCCATCTACTATCCCGAGCAGCCGAAAATTGCCAGTTAACTCGTCAGAAACTTGGAAAGGCAAAACAGAAGGACAATACTGGCCTAATAAGTGGACATATGGGAGAAGCCCTATAATGCCTTGGTCAATGGCTTTAGAGCAAAAGTGGTCCCCTGAGGGGCCAGTCTAGTGGCAACTGAGGAAGAAATCCCTAAGGCTAATGCAATGTTCCTTGTACGGACAAAATCACAGATCGAGATACAGGATGGTGTGCCGAGTGGAAGCCTCTTTTCGATGATTGCAGCAAATTCTTCAGGTAAGGGGCACAATTCTTGGTAGGTAAACAGAAATACATGGAAATGAGGGTTCTAGAAGCGGGCTGTTGCTAATAGAAGGTTCTGATCCACTCTAACTCTCCTCAGAAACCTTAGACCAGAATACGGGGTCAAAGTGGTAGTTTCCCAAGTTCGAGGGCCATCCAGAACTCGGTACATCTTACGCGCGGGCATGCTATTTATCCTCCCTTCTTTTCTTCTTCCTCCCTTTTCTCTTGCAAAGATCAGCACATTCGATTTTTCTGCCATTTCTCACTCATTTCCCACCCGTTTTGCGCACCACTTACATTAAAATGATCCTCGCACCACCGCACACGCATAGGACTAATTTTTTTTTACAGTTTTTGCAGTCCACTTCGTCGACTACCAAATTAGTTTTATTATATTTTTCTTCTTCTTTTCACTTTTTTTTATTTAATTTTTGTCCTGAATGCATGATAGATGTATATACTTCAAAATGTAGGATAAATTACGTCCTTTTATTTTCTGCATTTTGGGACCCGTACACTGACAACTAAAGTGCAAATGGTGAAAATAATGGATAATAAAATAATAAATAAAATAAAAATGGTAATAAAACATCAGACTTAGGAAAATGCTCCTGTATGATCGGTGATTGAGAACCGAATTAGAATGAATCATCGAATAATTGATCATCATGTGAAATAATTGCACCGGTAAAATTGTTGCTTAGGGCCTGAGGCTTGTCCCCTTTTTTTGTGTTTTCAAGCAGGGAGTCGGGCACACCCTTGTCAAGATGCTGCCAAAATTGTTTTTTAAAAAATTTCTAGGTAGGCACATCCTTGCTAGGATGCTGCCGAAATTTTTTTGGTAGGCACATTTTAGCCAAAATCTCCAAAATTTGTGGAGCTATGCTTAGTTTATTTACGATTATCATACAAAACTAACTCTTTTCTTTTTTCAAGATGCCTCAACGATGCAACATTCCTTAGGATCAGCTTGAACCTCAGGCTCCTGAGTGGATGAGCCCCGATATCAGGGAGAGGGTTTAGGCGCTAGCTCGAGTGCAGTTTCGAGCCAGCTAATACATCTCTAGGCCATTCCTCTAGTGTATAGGGATGTTGCATGAGGTCAACGTACTGATAAAGGCAGCAAGATGGACTGAGTTCCTCCGACCTTTGTTCTAGACATGTCCGGAGGTAGCGAGGGAGTTTCTAGCCACTCTCTGCTACATGGGATTTCAGAGATCGGACTCGAAGGAGGGGGTTATCTAGTTTTGGCTCAGAGGGATCCATTATAGCATGACACGCTAGGTATTTGTACTGGCCATGGGGCTCCCACATGATAGATATGTGGCGATACCTCAGAGAGCCTTTAGGAGGCACCAATGGGAGGCTATCGCTATGCCAGGGGTACCCTATGACCATGATACGGCGAAGAGTAAGGTGCTCTCATCACAGGCATTGAGGTATATGCATAGGGTACTTTCTAGCTCATTCCTAGGCTGGGCAGGTAACCTAGGATCAGTGAACTCGACAGAGATATGGAGCTTATGGGCCATGGTGGTAGGCCAGCACCTTAATATTAACCATGAGATACTGGCTAATTTGGTGAGAGTGGCACAGGGGATAGCCCCTTTTATATGCGCGGGAGGCGTCATTACCTGACTATTGATACATTTGGAGGTTCATCGGGTGAGCTTTGGGCCTCCGCTGGATGAGGATATTTTTGTGGATTTGGCTGCTGCCTAAATGATGGGGATGGTGGACCAAGTACGAGACCATCCGAATGAGTATAGATTGCTCACCATAGTAGAGACCAAAGGATAAAGATGTCCCAAAGGAGCAACAGGTGGAGGAGTAGCCACCACAACAGCCTCCACAACAGCTTTAGGCAGAGGAAGAGCAGCCTCCGTATAAGCCACAGGCAGAGGAGGGGCCACCTTCGCAACAGTCTCAGCCAGAGGAGGGTCACCCTCACACCCATTTGGATATGGACATAGAGTTTGATATGGATGAGTTGCTGAGCACCCCACTATCACAGAGAGCGCAGAGTCTTACACCATCACCACTGAGAATCCAGTAGTTCGAGACTCGTGAGAATTGGAGGTTCCACCCCTACAGCAGATTGGGGCATTCGAGACAGTGCCGCCATCGCTAGAGCCCTAGGCACATCCATCCCAACCTAGTCCGCAGTCGCCTCCTCAGCCAGCACACTAGGACTTTATTGCAGTGATCACTTCTGCCTTCACCACCATGGAGTGACGAAGGGAGGAGAGTGTCATACAGGGTCAAGTTAGGGTTATAGAGGAGTTAAGTCAGAGGTTGAGCACCTCGTAGGCAATAACAGCTCAGAGGGTTGACGAGGCTATCCAGATGGTGGACGAGTCAGTTATTGCCCTCAGGTTCTGGGTGGAGGCATTAGAGGCCTGTGTACCTACCATATTCGGATCCATTAAGGAGTTGAGGGAGCTGATGGAGACCAAGTTAATAGGTGTCAGGGATGCATCTGCACGCCAGACCTCAGATCTAGCACGGGCTTTCACACAGCTGGGACAGGTGATCAGTGAGACCCTTGGATTTTTCAGGACCAGCGCTCAGCCATTCATAGATAGGTGGGGTCAGATCTAGTTCCGGCTAGCTTCCTTAGCAGCGCAGCAGGCAACACCACGATCTCCACCTTCGGTCATCATCTGCCCACATCCAGCTGCAGGAGCCGGATCATCAGCTTCCAGTAGTTAGCCTTCCACCTCCGGGGTAGGACCTTCTTCGGCTAGTGCTTAGCCTATCCTTGTGGCAGATGATTAGGAGGACCCAGAGGAGCCCACAGACTATTCACCTCTCTAGCTTATGATCAGGGAGAGTTGTATATTTATTTATTGATGTACAAAATCTACATTATATTAGTGAGATGTTTATTTTATTAAAATGTAAATTTATTTTAGCAATTTGCATATTCTTGTTAATATTTCATGTTTGGCTACAAAAAATGGTTGACGCATTAAAAAGTAAAGTAAAAGAAAATAATCAAAATAAAGAGCAGAAAAGACAAATAAATAAATAACAATAAGCAAAGATAAAAGACGTAAAATCCACACTTCAAAAAGATCCGATCAATGCAATAACATAACAATTCTTTTTGAAATTACGGGTAGAGCATGCTAATAACTCACGATGCATAAGTCGAGTTTGTTATAAAAAAAGAGTCTCTTGGCAAATGACTTATAGCAGAATATGCTTATGACTCGGTAGCATACTAGATATCATGTCGACCGGATGGTGGTCAGCGAATCAAATATCATGCCGGCTAGATGATGGTCAGCGAATCAAATATTATGCCGATCGAACTGCGGTCAGCGAATCAAATATCATGCCAGCCGAATGGTGGTCAGCAAATCAAATATCATATCTTGCAGATCGGATGGAGGTTAGCAAGGGGTATGCCTTGTAGGTCAAATGGTGGCCAGCAAGATAAATGTGCTATATTAATCGAATTGTAGTAGAATACACTGCCATTCAACAACAACAATCAAATGCCTTACAGATCGGATGGGGGTTAGCAAGGGGTATGTTGTGCGGGCCTGATGGTGGCCAGCAAGATAAATGTGGTATATCGATCGAGTTGTAGTAGAATACACTGTAGCTCAACGGCAACGATCAAATGCAATGCAAACCGGATGGTGGTTAGTAAGGACGTGCCGTACGGCCGGATGGTGGTTAGCAAAACAATTGCAAACAAGTTGTAGTAGAATACACTGTAGCTCAACTGCAGCAATCAGATGCCTTGAAAACCGGATGCTGGTTAGCAAAGACACGCCGTGCAGACCGGATGGGCGTCAGTGAAGCGATTGCGAAATGAGTCATAGTACAATGTACTGCAGTTCAATGGTAGCAGTCATATGCCACGAAAATCGGATCGTGGTTACCAAGGACATGCCGTGTAGGTCGGATGGTGGTCAGCAAAATGATTGCAAAGGGGTCATAGTAGAATACGCTAGAACTCAGTGGTGACAAGCCACGAACTTCAGCACGACAAAAGGTAAGGATTGCCTCAAGTATGCATTTCTTTCCTTATTCTCTAAATTTTGGCTCATCTAAATACTAGTGCACTAGTTTCCCCAAAATGGGGGGGCAATTGTAGACACCGGGTCCTGAGGCAATCCAGATCAGAGTTACCCGATGAAGATATCGGTACCTATTGCCGAGCGAACGAATGAAGGTTGTAGATTTTTGCCCTTAGAATTCACAAGGATTGAAGGTTTTCGGTAATGGGAGGTTTCGGTGAATTGAAAGGATCTTTTAGTTGAAGAAATTTTGTTTTTGGGTTAACCGACGGGCTAGGGGTGACCCATCGCTTGCTTTGAGCGACGGCCATTCCTCGCATGAGCGATGTCTGTCACTCGCTCTTAGGCCACCCATCCCTCGCGTGAGCAATGCCCATCGCTCGTGCATGAGGGTCACCCATCATGCAAGCGAGGCCTGACACTCACGCCCGTCCCTCGCGCAATCGCCCGCCGATCAAAAGACCGAGGCTACCCTGCTACTAACACCCGTCGGTATGCCAAGCAATGCTCGTCGGTCGGTGATCTATGGCGGTTTGCGAGGATTTCTAAAGAGGATTTTGCTGGATTTTTAAAATATTTTCCAAATCAAATTGATTTTGAATTGATTTCCCTAAATCTTCTCCAAATATTTGATTTGATTTCCAAATATTTCCAAAATCCAGTGGTTTTAATTTGATTTTACAAATCCTTTTCAAATTCAAATTTAAAATTCAAAAATATTTGAATTTGTGATTTTAGTCTATAAATACTGGGCTAAGATTCATTTTTAAGGGTTGGAAAAATTTTCAAAAAAAAGGTTAGAAAGATTTTTCAAAAGCTAAAAATCTCGAAAGAATTTTCAAAAGTTCTTTTTTATTTAATAAAATTTCATTAAACATTTTCCGAAAAAAAGGGAATGCAAGGAAACGAAATCAATTCATTTTTGCTCGATCCATCCTTTTGATATTCACGATTATTATAAAAATCAATCAAGAAAGATCAATTTTCTTCTCTTGATTTGATTTTGAAAAAATAACAATTTTTGCAGTAGAAAATTCCTCAAAATTGTACGTCATCAATTGATCCTTGTAGAATTCAAGGGAAAAAGTGCACATGACATTTGCTTTCAGAAGATAATATTTCGAGGGTAAACATTCCGGATTGACCTCTAATTTATTTTATTGCTTTACATTAATTTATTTATGATTAATTGCACCAAAAAAAGGATTTTAATTGTGAAATTGGGTTTTAATTGTATTTTCGTCATTCTTTTGGGGTCAGGGGCGACCTACGGGCTGAAGCTCCACCGACGGTCTCTCAAACGAGCGATGGGCCATCACAGAAGCCCTCTTCTGCTAGTCTATCGGCCCAGGGACGGTCGTCGCTCACACGGTTTTGGCCGTCCCTGGACCCTCATTTCCGCTTTCTTTGTTATTTCATTTCCTTTTCCCTTTTAATTTTATTCTTACTCATTTTAAGGTAATTTTTTCCCTTTTTTTCCATAATTCAGATTATTTGTTCATTGCTGTTTTTTTATTAATCCTTTCCATTATCATTTTATTTTATTATTTTACTAGCATGTTAGTTATTTTAAGGAGTTTAATTGTTTTTATTGAATACCGGGTGCTGAGAAGCGAGACCCCACTAGAATGATCAAGGGATACCAATTGGGTTCATTTCTCATACTCTATTCTCCTCTCATTTATTTTATTTAGTTAATATTTGTTTTGAATATTATTTTGAGCCTGCTAATGTAAAAATGGCAAAAGATTTTTACAAGTAAAGTGGGATTTTCTTAAACAACATAGGACCAATGTCCTGATTTTCCATGTCCAAATGAAATAGACATGTTAATATTATTTTCCTCTAAGATATGCACGTGAGGACCGATGTCCTCACTCTAAAACGAATATTCCCGTTTTTTGTATGTTTATTTATCTTATATTTATTTACAATGGGGGTTGTATTCTGCCCCCAATTTTGTTGTAAATTATAATGTTTTGGTTTATTTTTATGCCTCATTTACAGTTTTCTATTATATGATTGATCTAAGCTTTAATTATCGCATCAAACTAAATGAGAAAATGGAATGAAATTTTAACTTCAAAACTCAATTATAATTTAATCAAGGTATGAATAAATGGGAAGTCCCGAACCATCTTTGGTCTTAGGCTCAACGAGGTTAGATGAACCTTTCCAATGTTCTATTGGAAAGGGAATTCCAAAATATCTCTTGTTGCCAAAAATAGGCCCAAGTTGAATTATCTTAGGCTCCATGAGGTTATACGAACCATCCTAATGTTTTATTGGGGTGGGGACTCCAAAATATCTCTTGCTTGCCCAAAATATGCGTATATTCATCGTCTTAGGCTTCACAAGATTAGATGAATCTTTCCAATGTTCTATTGGAAGGAAGATTTCAACATATCTCTAATTGCCCAAAATAGACACACATGCGCTGCCTTAGGCTCAGTGAGGCTAGTTGACCTTTCCCAATGTTTTATTGGGTGGCGACTACAAAACACTTCCTTGTTGCCTAAAATAGATGCCCTTGTAATCTTTATAAGTTCCATGAACCTCTCTTGAATACCCTAAAAGCGGGTCTTCGGGGCCCCCCGGGGTTCGGCGCTGTCACAATAACATAAGAGATAATACATGAATTAAAATTTTTTTCGTAGTATAATAATCCCTGGGCATACTTTACCGAGATTTACAAGTTCAAATAAAATGATAAATTTTTTGCATTATTTGCATTTATCCAACATAAATGGCATATATACTCTATGAAGTTTCATCTTGTGTGATAGATAAATTACTAGCTGAAGGCTTTTCTTTCTTATTTCAAAATAACTAGAGAAAAAATCAAAATACAATACTTAACAAGTTGAACAACAAAATTTCCTGAAAGGATCAGAAGTAAGAAATTAGATTAGAGGGAAAAAAAGGTTTGTTTTCTACAATATTGTGGCTCAAGTAGCAAAAAGAAAAATAATAAAGTAAATTCTAAAGAAGTAAATTATTAGAAGAAAAAATAATGGACATAAATAAGTAATTTCCCTTTTTCCCCCTTCAAACTTTCAAATCTTCATCTTCTATCTTTGAAGTATATGGCCATTATATATCATAAAATAATGGATACAATTCAACCTTGAAATCAAATAGAAAAATAAAATATAGAAAGTGAAATTACTTTAGAGTAAAAATATGAAGAATACAAACTGTTACATAGATGCAATTGGTGTTGAGACATAAATAATTGACTATAGAAAGCACAACAATTGATCACAGAAGGCAACAGTAAGGGAGCTTTCACCGGGAGGTAGAGTATTTACAAAATAGCATCAAGTAGCATATAGGGGATTAACACTCCGATGAGAACTAATCCCTGACATATAGGGGATTAACACTTCAATGTTTAAGTCAGTGGGAGAAAGGAATAGTACCAAGAGTAATAATAATGATAAAGTTAGGAAGATACTTAATGTCCCCTATAGGTTGCTCTATTTCTGTTTATATGGTGCAAGGCTTATATGCCTATGAGGTTAGGGTACTTGAGTACTAGATCTCTCATATCTGCAGTAAGCAGGTTTAAAGTGTTTGACGTGATGACTAAAAGAGTAGGGCTTGCTGATGTGACAGGTTTGTTTGAATTTACTAGATCGGTAGAGTGCTCGATCGGTATAGTAGTGCTAAACCTGTGTTAACTAGTCATTAGGCACTTTGAGTTCTTCGGCCTGTAATTAGGCCTGAACTGTAATGAGGCATGCAGCTATTGGGCTGGCTTGAAAATGATAATAGTATGTATTATCATTTGTCCCCCCTTTGATAATCTAGGTGGATCGAGGGAGAGAAGGGGTGCACGCAACTGGTGCTTAGAAGTAGGAATTTAGAAAATGGCAGCATATTTATGTGTGCATGCCTTTTTAATTTGTTGGCCACAACATTTCGATCTTAGGGATCAGAAGAAAAGGGCCTTAGGCACTTAGTGTTAGCTCACCCACAATGTTCTGATCAAAGGATCAGAGGAAAGGGGCCTTTGGTGCTTAATGTTAAGTTACCCATAACCTTCTAATCAAAGGATCTGAGGAAATGGGCCTTTTGGTATTCCAGAAGCTTTAAAATTCGGGACACCTCTTCAAGTATCGCATCGTTTTGTGTCAAACGCTATTTTAATTATGGGAGCATGTAATCACTACAAGAAATTAAAGATTTCCTAATAGAAATTCCTGACGGAAAGTCAAGATTTTTTGTTCAGAATTGACTTTTGTCGACATTTTGAGAGTAGGGAAATTTCTCAACAAAATTTACTATTCCATCGAGAAATATCCCGATGGGAAATAAATTACATCAGGCCATTTCTCGATGAAATAGTAAATTTCATCGGCATGTTTCCTGAAAGATAATAAATTTCACCGGGAACTTTCCCGAAGGAAAAATAAATTTCATCCTGAAATTTATGAAATTTTTTATTTTTTTATTTTTATCGATGAAAAAATCCATCAATATTCCATCGGTAATTTAAAAAATCTGATAAAAAAATTAAATAAAACATCACAATAGCTAATTAGACTGAATTATTCAAGCAAAAGGAAGGCCAATACCAATCACATGCTCATGAACAGCCATAGTCAAGATAAATTGAAATAAGCATCACTGATGCCTCATATAATTCTCAATGGCAGGCAATGAGGTTTCGTCAAAACACACCATAATTTAGCTCCAACAATATGACAATTTACAAGTACAGTTTGCTCAATTTTAAAGCGTAAAATTCCATATTAGCATATATGCTTGAAGATCTACTTTTGGGTTGCTAGTTAAAGAGCATAGTTTAAGACCTATGAACAATATAGACATCGAATAGGGTTGGCTCAATTGATGCACCTTCGTGAATGTTTAATTAAGAGCTATAAAAGAAATATTCATAAGGCATTCCCATAACAATAAAACCACAAGATTAATGGTCAAATGCTATTAGCACAGAAAGTGCAATTTTCACTCTCACAAATATATTACATATCCATAGTAGAGCCCAAAGGCCATGAGATGTTAGGAATTACCAGAAGAGCAAAAAAATCGACCTTTGTTCCCAACATAAGCAGCTGTATCCCTCCTCCCATTCTACCATTAAAAAATAATCAATGTAACAAATATGTAATAATAGCATAAAAATAGTAAAAACCAAAATTGATACTATGCTTGTTTCTATGATAACATTTTTCACCTTACCACCCTACAGATCTGAAACAGAATAGGATTTTGAAGTAAACCCAGAAATCAAATAAAAACAACAGAATCAAGAATGTAAAAGAATAAATCAATATAATTATATTAATTATTATTTCAGAAATTAATCATAAATTAAAAATGTCATCAATAATAATAATAATAATAATAATAATAATAATAATAATAATAATAATAATAATAATAATAATCTGCACATAAAAAACATTGCAATATAAACATTATAGACAATCTAATGGACAATTTTACTTCTTGGCGATTCTTTATATTGAAATGTGTCGAGGTAGATGGGGCTCCTAGTATAGGTTTAATTAATTTATAAAGAATTATTTATGTATGATAACTCTTTATGAAATGAAAGCAAGGTTGACGATCATAGATTTCTTGCAAGTCTATTAATTTGTGAATTAGAAGACTCGTAAATAGGAGAAAACTTGTAAAGAACGTGTCTTTGTAAGTTGCAAATCGACTAATTTGTGAGTAGATGATTTCATAAATTAGGAGAAAACTTGTAAAGAACATGTCTTTGTAAGTTGCAAATCAACTAATTTGTGAGTAGTTGATTTCATAAATTAGGAGAAAACTTTTAAAGAGCGAGTCTTCGTAAGTTTTAATCTTCACCCAACAGTGGCATTTTCATTGATAAAGTAAGGGGCAATACACTTATCCGATCGACAGGATATTCGTTGTCAGATCAGATCAAAGAACTCGCACTACAAATGGTATCTTTTTAAGGCCTCCATGTTCCATGTTCTCGGATCATCCTGGTCGTCTACGCTTTGCATCTTGTAAGTGCTGGGACTGATGATGTTCACCACTTCGAATGGACCTTCCCAATTGGGCATCAATTTGCCTACACCTAAGTTTCCTTTTCCAATCTCCATCTTATGTAGTACTAGGTCCCTGATCTATAAAGATCTGGGCCTAACCTGAGCGTTATGGTAGCAAGCAAACTTATGTTTGTATGCCGTAATTTTAACACTGCTATCCTTATGCTTCTCCTCAATCAGATCAAGCTCCATCCGCCTTTCATCGGTATTTTACTCTTCGATAAAAGACTCAATTTTGAGTAAGGGCACACCTATTTCCACTAGGATGATGACTTTCGATCCATAGACAAACAAGAAAGGTGTTTGGCATATGCCAGCTCTGAGGGACATTCTATAGGACTAGAGTACACTGTTAAGCTCCTCTATCCATTTCCCTTTTGCTTTTCCTAGCCTCTTTTTCAATCCTTCGAGTATAGTCCTATTGGAGACTTCCGCCATTCCGTTGGTTTGAGCGTGTGCTACTGAAGTGAATCTCAGGATGATCTTTAAATCGTACAGAAGCCTCTGAATACAACACCATCAAATTGCTTTCCGTTATCTGTGATGAAGACTTTTGGCAGACCAAACCTATAGATGATTTCTTTCCAGGTGAAGTTTTTAATCATTGTAGTAGTAATGGTGGACAAGGGTTCAGCCTCGATCTATATGGAGAAATGATCGATCACGATGATAAGGAATTTCATTTGTCGTTTCCCAAGTGGGAAGGGCCCGATATCTAGTCCCTACCGATTGAAAGGCAAAGATATCTTGATCGACTACTGCTTGGTCATCGGCTTCCTAATGATCCTTCCATGGATTTAGCATTATGGGCAGCGCATTGTAATCTCCTGTGCATTCTTAAAAATAGATGACCAAAAGTACCCCATTTACAACACTTTCCTGCACATGGCTCTAAATGCCTCATGTGCTCCACAGAGTCCCTCGTGGATCTCTCTAACTATGTAGTCTCCCTCTTACTCAGATACACAGTTCAACCATGGATGGCTAAAGGCTTTTTTGTATAAGAGACCATCAATCATGGAATAGATTAGAGATTTCCTGACAATTTTCCTCACTTATGTTTCATTTGCAGGGAGGGTACCTATTTGCAAGTATCTTATTATTGGCATCATCCAAGTTTCTGGTTCAACAATTTCCATTACTTTAGCTTCTTCCTTGGTCGGGAAAGAGAGTTCTTCGACCATGACATTTCCATCAACAAAAATTTGATCAGTCAAAACAGATTTAGCCAATAGATCGGCCTGCCTCATGAAGTCCCTATGGACTTTTTCAATAGTCACCCTTGTCCCATTGGACTCTAGTCCCTGTATTTCGTCTTTAACCTTATCCAGATAGCTCCTTATAGTAGGCTTTTTTGCTTTAAATGTGCCGAGGACTTGACTGGTGACCAACTGAGAGTCACTCTTTACTTTGAGGTGTTTCGGTCGGATAGATTTGACCAATCTCAAGCGTTGCAAAAGTGCTTCACACTTAGCAACATTGTTGAAAGGTCAGAAGTTTAGCCTCATCGAATATTGCACATTAATATTGAGGGGACCATGCAAGATGATTCATACTCCTCCTATCTGCTCATTCCAAGCACCATCTACGATCACTTCTTAGATTATTTCTTTATACCTCAGATTCTGTTATATCTCGCTAGTGAATTTAGCCATGAACTTTAATGGTAGATCTGGGCTCGTACCTAATGTCAAAAGATTATAGCTTTAGGACCCATTTGATGACCTTTCCATTGAGATCTGGCCTTTGAAGCAATTTTCTGAGTGGCTGATCTAATCTAACTGCAATGGTGTGAGCTTTGAAATAACGTTTGAGCTTTGTGCTGCAAATCATCAGGGTTATGATCAACTATTCGGTTGGAGTCTTTCTTACTTTTGATCCTCTAAAGACTTGACTGACGTAGTAGATAGGCTTCTATTGGTTCTCTTCTTCCCTGACTAGAACAGTAGCTGTCGCTTCTCCAGTAGTTGATAGGTAGATGTATGGCTTCTCACCTGGTACGGGTCGGCTCAGAAGAGGAGGTTCGGATAATAATATCTTCAATTCTTCGAAGGCTTTCTAAAACTCCTCTCCCCAATCAAAATTTTCGTGTTTCCTCAATCGTTTAAAGAACTGAATGCAGCGCTTTAGCAAGGAGGGGATGAATCTGGCTAGGGCAGTGAGCCTTCCATTCAACTTCTAAATTTCCTTAACATTCCTCGGCGGTTGCATGTCTAAAATGGCTTCGATCTTCTCGGGGTTTGCTTCAATTCCCTATTGAGAAACCATAAAGCCAAGAAATTTATCGGAGGATATCCCAAATGTACATTTCTTAGGATTGAGCTTCATTTTAAATTGAATAAGGTTGTTATGGTCAGGTCGACTTTTGCTCTTGACAACCATGTTATCAACATAAATTTCTATGTTCTGGCAGATCTAACCTTTGAATATTTTGTTCATTAGCCATTGGTATGTAGCGCCTGCATTCTTCAGACTAAAAGGCATTACGTGCCTTCATTGGTGACGAAGCTGGTCTTCTCTTGATCCAGAAGCCACATCATTATTTATTGGTATCCTATGTAAGCATCAAGAAGAGAGTAAATCTCGTGGCAGGATATTGAATTGACAAGTTAATCACTGCTGGTGTAGATACCGGGTCTCGAGTCGGTCCAAGATCAGAATTATCTGATGATAAAAATGATACTAGCTCACAGGCAAAGGTGTCGAAAATAATGTTTTCTTTGTCGAGACCCTTATTATTTTTGAATAAAAATAGACAAATAAATATATATAAATTAAATTAAATTAAATTAAAAATAAATAAATAAATAGGAAGTATTATTTTTTTATATATCAAAATTTTGATAAAAAAATGTTTACATTTAAGAAAGGGAATTAATTTAATTAATTAAAGATAAAGGTTCAAAAAATGTTTAATATTAAGAAAAAGAAAAAAATGATTTAATTAGAAAAAAAAAAGAAAGGAAAATTAGATTTAGAAAAAAAAGGGGGCATTTGGCCTTACTGGCTGCTTGTGGGAATTCCCACATACGGCCACCCTTTTGGCCTTAGTGGCCGTATGTGGAATTTCCACATGCGGCCATGGGTGGCCTCGTGTGGGACAATCCCACATTGGCCTTTCTCTGCACGTCGTTTTCCCTGCATTTTTTAGTCAATTGCCAGTCCGATTTTCCCGTTTCTTTCACATTTTTTGTGCAATTTTGATAAACTAAAAATGAAAGCACCTTTTGTCCATTCCCATTTTTGGGTAAGACAGAAAATTAAAAGAAGGTCTTGGTCCCCATTTACAGGGGAGCTGTATTTTTTCATTCAAGGGGAGAACTTGATTTTTTCTCTTAACCAAAGAGCAGCCGTGGGTTTTATTTTTCAAGCAAAAATCGTAGGAAACCAGAAAGCTTTAATTTTTCTTCTTCTTTTTTTCTTTTCTCTTCAAGAACATTTAATTCTCGGATGATTTTGAGCTTTTTGCTCAAACTTCCACCAAAAATATTTTCATTAAATTATTTTCTTGACCTAAATTTGTTCAAAAACACCAATTTTTATATTTTCTTCAAATATTTATCACCGCAAAATATCGACAAGGAAGACACCGCATTTCTCTAATCTATAAAATTCTAAGGGTAAACACTTTGGAACCGGCCTAATTTCTTATTTATCTATCTTTTATGGTTATTAATCTTGTTGATTTTATTATTTTTACCATGTTTATTTTCTAGTGTTCCTAATGTTTCGCCACTATTGATATCTTCATGTTTAGTTCCCTTTCATTTGCTTTTCTTTGTGCTTTTTTAACTTTGCACTTGTCATTCCCGTAGCTATTGTCATGGCCATTTGTCTTTATTGTTTGGAATTTGCTGGTTCACCTTACTACTAATGTTATTATTCTTATTGTTAAGGTTGATATTATCATGGTTATTATTGTATTGTTATATTAACATTATTATTATCATGATTATATATTTGTCATTATTGTCATGTTATTTATTTATTGCTAGCATTATTATCATTTTATGTGGTTATTATTGTTGGTATCTTTTAATTTATGTTATTACTTTATGCCCCTTATTGTTAGTATCATTTAGTCTATGTTTGCTTTAGTATATTATTATTATTATTATTATTATTATTATTATTATTATTATTATTATTATTATTATTATTATTATTATTATTATTATTATTCCATATTTGTTTTCTGTTGACTTTTCTCTTTTTATTATTATTATTATTACTCTCCTATTGCTATTATCACTTTATTATTATTATTATTATTATTATTATTATTATTATTATTATTATTATTATTATTATTATTATTATTATTATTGTTATCATCATTTTTGTTGGTTGTTAATGTTTGTATGCTCATTATTATTATTATTATCATTAGTGCCCTGTTGCCATTATCATTATCATTATCATCATCATCATCATCATCATCATCATCATCATCATCATCATCATTATTATTATTATTATTATTATTATATTTTTCATATTGTCATTATTCTATTATTATTTTTAATTTTTTTTTGCATGACTTATTTTTAATTTTTCGTCGCGTGTAAATTATTTGCACATTAAATTAACATGTCATATGTTTATTTTATTTTTGTTTGATCAATTTTTATAATTATTACTAATATTTTTTATATTATTTTTTGTGTGGGTTTTAAATGTGAATTTCTTTTTATGAGCGTCCCCGTGACCACACGGATGGGATATGACGCGCAGGAGAACACATCGGTTGGGTGAGATCTTTCCTATTCCCTCTCTTTGTGTTGTGTGTATTTGCAAATGAATATTTTATCTATGAACGCGTGAGATAAAAAATCACAAAAAAAAATTTATAATTAAATTGGAATTTTTACTAATAAAATTGGGACCAATGCCCCTCTTTTTAGCCAAGAAATGTAAAATGACACAATAAAATGAAGACTTAAATTTTCTCCAAAAAGGGATCACTCATCCCGGTTTTTCAAACTAGCAATCGAATAACTCTTCGATCCCTTTTCAAAATAAGCGCGAAGGAACCAGTGTTCCTAAACCAAACGAATACCCCGATTTGTGTATGTCTTTTTTTTATGTTTGATTTTGTTTGCTTGTTTTAAATTTATGTTCTTATTTTTGGGCCCTTGAAAATTAATTTTGGGGCAATATTATTTAGCCTTTATTTGGGGTTGTATTCCGCCCCAATTTCTCTTGTAATTGTGTGCTTGGCGTGTTTATTGCTTTAGTTACCGCTTTCTTTATCGCTTTTGAATGATTGCAATGCGCCTTTTAATTTAAAAGTATTAACCGTGTGAGATGAGAGATAGAATTTTACGAATTTAAAAACTCATTTATAATTAACCAAAGCATAAATAAGAGTGAAGTTGCAAACACCAATCTCTGGTCTAGACCGATAAGAGGTTAGAGACCTTTTCCAATTTCTTGTAAATTGGATGGCGACTCCAAAATACCTCAAAGGTGCCTAAAGGTGTCATGAGGCTAGATGATCCTCCCCAATGTTCTATTGGGTAAGAGGCATCCAAGATGTCTCATGGCACCCAAGATCAAAAGACGCGAACCAATCGCTTGAATCCTAAAAGCGGGTTCAAAGAGGGCCTTTGCTAGGTTCGACGCGCGTCATAGTGGCAACTCTACTGGGGACAGTTTGAGACTTTTCTCTGAAAGTGTTTTGATTAATATGTATAATTGAGTTTTTAAAACTTAAAATTCTATCACTTTTTCAAAATTTGCATTGCATACATTAGGGCCTTAGAACTATGTTAGTTGGTCCCCTATTTTACCCTGGTGTATTCCCGAAGCACGACCCTACTTCCACTCATTGCAGGGAAGTTTTAAGGATAATCGCCAGCCCAAACCTGGCACCTCTTGGTATATCAAATAGAGACCCAATTGGTCACTATGCTCGTGATGAGCTAGACCCGTTGGTAGGGACCATGCTTGGGTAGACCTAAAGTATCACCACCTTGACCAAACCTCATGTAATGGCAAATAGAAACTTCCATTAGGTGAAATGTTCTTTAATACGGTGCTTGTGATGTGGGCTATTGCGTATTAAACAAAATCAAACAAATTAAGTGATCTTTGTTCAAATGCTTTCATGCCCCGATAGGTTCACCTTAATTTAATTAAAATGTCCAAATACATAATGGCCAAAACCCATACGCATGTGCTTTAAATTAAGAGTGTTATGCTACCGATTTTTCACTGTGCACTATGCGCATTTATAGGGTACCCTATTGACCCATGGATTAAGCCTACCTAAGAAGAGACTATTTGACCTCGTGTGTGGGAGTAATAAGGTTGGAAGGATCTACTTGCTCGTATGTGGATGCGAAATGTTGCACAACTCATGATCATGCCTTGTACATGTTATCCATGCATCATTCTAACCATCTGAGTCTTTCAGCCATTATAGATTCATCCAAGTGGACTAGAGGCTCTGATGGTCGGCTAGTGAGGACAGACTCGCCCTTTGGATTGCTAGAATTAGTGCCTGTTTGGGATTCTGAATCACTCTCTATAACTAGTGAATCATCTTCCATGGCAGAAGAAACTGGAGCTTTGACTACTCAAGACCCAACCAGGAGATTAGAGGATTTTGAGCGGAAGGTGTTAGAAATGATGGGCACAATGACCGAAAGGATCACTCCTCCTCCTGCCGCACAACCGCCTGTTGCCCCACAAGCACCGGTAGTCCCTCCTCAGGGGCAAGTTGAGCTACCTACGGGTAAAGAGGCCCCCATTATAGGTAATACTGCTCACCAACTCATCAATGAGCCTAAAGTTGCTGCTGTGCCAGTTGAGCCTGTAACACCCCAAAATATACCCTAAAGGATTTGTATATGTCTAGGGATATTGGTGTTCAAAATTGTACGATTTGATGGTCAGAGTGATTATTAGGAGAAAGGATATGATTAGAATTAAGAAAAAGGGTAATTTTGTCATTTTGCATATACAGATTTAATAGAATGGAAGAGTTAACTATGAGGGCTAAATTTTGAGAATGGATCGGTTATATGCCAAATGTATGTGAGTTGTGGTGTCAGGTGTGCCAAAAGGATGAATTTGGGATTAATGCAAACGTTTCGGCAAGTGTGGCCAATTCTAAAATTGTAAAGTATTAATTTGGGACTTAACTGAAGGGGGTAAGGATTTAATTATGGGCCAACGTAAGAATTATATTTCTGTATTAGGTTATTGTAAGATTAAAGGAGAGGATGTGGACTTAAAGGGATAATTGGATATAAAAATCTAGTGGGGGCCAATAGGAAAAGGACATGTGACATTAGATATAAGATGGCGGTTGTCACACCTCGTTTGCCCTAGTAATACAAGCCTATTTGTGAATGCATGCAATTGTATGTGTTCGGCATATCATAAGGGCATTTTGGGAATATTGCATATTTTATGGGTAATAATAGTGTATGGGTGCATGCATGGCAGTAGAGTGCATTTTAGGTGAGTTATGTTGTGTGCTTTGCTCACACATTGGTAGGATGTGAGTATGTTGGGATTGCATTATGTGTGTGTGTTCATACCATTGTAGGGTGTGCATTAGTGGGGAGTGCATTGGGTGTGTGTAGTGCATGCTTGTTGGGTGTGAGTGGTTAGTTCCCACCAATAAAAAAGTGACACATGGCTAGGGCAAAGAAAAGAAAGAAAAGGGGAAGAATACAGATTATGTTCTTCTTTCACGTTTTTGCCCTTCCCTCATCTTCTTCTTCCTTTTCTTTTCTTTAAGAGCCCTAGTGTGGATTCAAGTTTTGTTGGTGGAAGATTAATCATCTCCTTGCATTCCTTTAGTAAGATATTGCATTTTCCATCTTGTTTTCCCTTTTGTTCATCTTCTTCTTCTTGATTTCTGGGTTTAGATTTAACTAAGGGTTTGTCTTTTGGGTGTTATTTGATGTTTTGTGCTTAGCTTAGCCTCCTCGCGATCCTAAAGGAAAAGAGAAGGCAGGGAGTAGTGGAACTAAGTAATTAGAGCTTCAGATTTTCAGGTTTGGGAATTTATGCATTTCCTGTGTTCTTGCTGTGTTTGATCATTTTGGTGGTAATCTGTTGTATTAATAATGCATGCTGGGATCATGGATGAGTGGGAGTTGATTTTAGTTTAATGCATGAAGGCTGCAACTTTGAGAATGGAATTGAAATTGATTTGAGTTTACTGTCATTTTCTGGGTTCTGGTATTGTGAAATTTTGATTAAGCTATTCTGTGTTTTGGAGTGGGTAATTGTTGAAGGAAGTGTTTATATGTTATTTGCATTAGTTTTGAAAGCTTGGGGAAGCTTGATTTGCAGGTAAGATTGAATTGGATTTAAGTTAGGATGATTTCTGGAATTCTAGGATCTGTGCAGTTTTCATGACATTAGGGTTTTTGAGAATTCGCGATATCAGGGACGATCTCTTCGTGGCTAGAAGAGAGAGCAGGAGCACGAGTCATGCTCCTAGACACGAGTCGTGCTCCTGGCTGGAAGTCGAGCACGGGTCGTGCTCTAGGAGCACAACTCGCGCTCTTAGCTGGGAGCAGGAGCATGAGTCGTGCTCCTCAGCACGACTCGTGCCCCTCAAGTCCCCAGGAGCACGAGTAGTGCTGCTCAGCACGACTCGTGCCCCTCTAGCCCCTGTCCCTTTTGTTTTTATCAAACGTATTTGGGTCCTTTTCAATCCCTTTTCTTCTGTTTTGAGTTCTTCAATCCTTATTTATGTGTTCTTAACGTGCAAATGATATAATGGGTATTTTTAACTTAGCCAAATAATAAGTAATGTATACGATATTGCATGTTATAGATTGTTGAATGATATTGGGTTATGCATGTCTTATTTATGACTCATTGATATGGATGTGAGTATAATTATGTATTATTCTTGGAAATTTGATGTGAATGAAGCATGACCTACTAGTGTCAAGTAAGTGGATAGTTAGGCATGCCTAATAGAGTCTTAAATTGCAGCCTCAGTTCTGTCTGGACCCCGATCAGGTCCCCATTTGATTCCTCGTGAACCCCTTAGTATTTGGATCTTGTTTAAGGTCCCCTCAGTAAAATGTTTTGTAATTGATAAAATGAAATGGTTTTCGATTTGTACCTATAAGGTACTGTCAGTATTCGATTCGTACCCGTAATGTACTGTCCGTATACTCGTTATCCACTATTGTGAGTCAGCAGGTGCTCTTTTTATTTTGCTCCGCTTTGATATGATTACAAGAATATGGTGTTCGGATGCATATAATGATAAGTTTGAGAAATCAACTAAACTGTAAATGAATGCGGATGTGAACTTCTGAATGCATGTCTTTATTATGCAAGTATGATTATATAGCTGATATCATTATCCGCATTTGTCATATTATATGTGTATTCCATTGACGACCATTGTGAATGGCCGTGCAATCTTTTGTTGTGTGTTCCCCACTAAGCGTTTATCGCTTAGCAAGGTGTTTTATCCATGCAGGTGCGAAGGATGGTGTTGTTTTGGGAGAGTCATCGCCAATCAAGCTAACACAAAGGGATTAGTGTTAGGGCTTTAATTTTGATAGCATACTGATTTTTTTTGTAGCGGAACTCTCTTTATACCATTATTTTGTAAAGCTTCCGCATTTATATACTTTTGGGATATGTAATTATATTATTCTGGTTTTTGATCCGAACATTATTGTAACGAATTTTGCTATTGTAATGATGGATTATTCTGATGCTTATGAAGGTTTTAATTTCCCCCGTAATGATGTATGGTTATTATATATGAATGTATGCTTTATATCTTTATCTGCTTGGTGACACACCCGACTCATACGGCTTCTCACTCCTTGAGAATGGGTACGCCTACATATGGGTAGGGGGTGTTACAGTTTTTGGTATCAGAGCCTAGGTTTAGGTATTTCTGGGTGTTGTTGATGTGTTAAGGTGTATAGATATGTATATATGTTCAGGACTGTGTTGGCTGATGCGACTGTCTTCTTTTATTTGCTTAGGATGTCTTCTGATTCGGTTCATGGATCTCTTGATGGATCAGCTAAAAGCGTGAATCCCCAAGCTGTTGATCCTTTTGTCTCTGTACCAGCTCAACCTGCTAGGGTCCAGCCCGAGGCCGCTGCCATGCCTTTTGAGGCTATGTTCAAGCTATCACAGGACATGGCTAAGGTCTTGGAGAGAGTGACTGCTCCTAAAGCCCCTATAGAGAGCTTGAGAAGGGCTAGTGTTGAAGATTTCTATGGCACGGGTTTGGATGAGTCAGAGTTGGCTAAGAAATGGTTAGACAAGGTGAAGCGTGCATTGAGAGAGATTCGGTGTCCTCTTGACCAGCAAGCAGAGTGTGCAGTGGCTTTGCTACAAGGGTTAGCTTTTGAATGGTGGGAGTTAGTTTGCAGGCATCCTTAGTTGCCCGCTCCAGTTACATGGGATTTCTTTGCAAGGGAGTTCACGACCAAGTATGTGACTCAGATGTATAAGGATGATAGGTGGGCACAATTTTTGAGTTTGAAGCAGAGGGCTATGTCAATCTCAGAGTTTGAGTAGGAGTTTAACCGGTTAGCTAGGTATGCTCCAGAGTGGATTATGAAGGATGAGTTTCGGATTAGGCATTTTGAGGTAGGATTGAATGAGTCCTTGAGAGCTATGTTAATTTCCTTGATGAGCACTCCAGGGGTGAATTATTATCAGATTGTGGAAGCTGCTGTTAGAGCCAATAGATCAGAGTCTGTGTTGAGAGAGAGGGCTCAGAGGAGGAATCCTTCTCATGGAGGTTCATCTTCATTATCCTCGGGTAAGAGATCTAGGAACCCATAGGATGAGTCATCATCTGGTCCGGCCACTAGAGGTAGAAGACATGGTTCCGCAGCAGTGCCTGGTTCTGGTAGAGATGGTAGATATGAGCCTATTCCCATATATTTGCATTGCGGTAAGGCTCATCGGGGTGAGTATAGGTGGCTCACTGGTGGGTGCTTCAGGTGTGGGAGCACCGAGCATCTTTTGGCTAGTTGTCCGAGATTGAATGAGGAATTGGGTTCCCAGAGAGAGGCCAACAGGGTTGGTTCTAATGCCACACAGGCTACTCGCTGTAGTGGTCGTGGTAGAGGTCGAGGCGGTCGACCTAGAGAGGGAGCTACATCTGAGTCAGTTGAGCGTCCGTTGCCTATCCCAGCTAGAGCCTATGCTGTGAGAGCCAGAGAGGAGCAAGATGCGCCCGATGTTATTGCTGGTATTTTTCTACTCAATGACACTAAATTGTATGCTCTAATTGACCCTGGTTCCACACACTCATACTTGTGCACGGATAAGATTGTTGCTAAGTTGCATGTGGTAGATCAACTAGATTATGAGATATGTGTGATCAGTCTATTAGGGCATAGTGTCAATGTGAGTAGAGTCTATAGGAATTGTCCCCTGTTGGTTGAGGGAGTTGTGTTTCCAGCGGATTTGATTGAGTTGCCTTTCAGAGAGTTTGATCTAATTCTGGGTATGGACTGGTTGGGTAAGCACCGGGCTGTAGTTGATTGCCATAGGAAGACGGTGATGCTTCGGGATAGAGATCGGTCTTCTGTGATTGTGAAAGGTTTGGGTGCTAGTTCTTTGAACAATGTAATTTATGTGATACAAACTAAGAGGTTTATTAGGAAGGGTTGTGAGGCTTTCCTAGCGGTTGTGTTAGATTCCAAGAGGGATCAAGTTAAGATTAAGGGTATCCCTATTGTGCGGGAGTTTAGTGATGTGTTTCCGAGTGAATTGTCGGGTTTGCCTCCTGAGAGAGAAGTTGAGTTGTCCATAGAGATTATGCCGGGTACCACTCCCATATCGAAAGCACCTTATCGAATTGCTCCTGTAGAGTTGAGAGAACTCAAAACTCAGCTGCAAGAGCTATTAGGTAAGGGGTTCATTCGACCCAGCATATCTCCATGGGGAGCTCCTGTTTTGTTTGTTAAAAAGAAGGATGGGTCCTTGCGGATGTGTATCGACTATAGGCAGATCAATAAGGTCACAGTGATGAACAAGTATCCTTTGCCTAGGATTGAGGATTTATTTGATCAGTTTCGAGGTGCGGGTGTCTTTTCGAAGATTGATCTTCGGTCGGGTTATTATCAGTTGTAAGTTAAAGATGCAGATGTGGTTAAGACTGCATTTTGGAGTAGGTATGGCCACTATGAGTTTCTGGTGATGCCATTTGGTTTGATTAATGCACCGGCAGCTTTCATGGATTTGATGAACCGTGTGTTTAGGCCATACCTAGATCAATTTGTAGTAGTGTTCATAGATGACATCTTGGTGTATTCCAAGAATGAGAGTGAGCATGAGGAACATCTTCGATTGGTTTTGCAAGTTTTGAGGGAGCATCGGTTGTTTGCCAAGCTTAGTAAGTGCAATTTTTGGCTTCAGGAA
This sequence comes from Excoecaria cochinchinensis, assembly GCA_947683425.1. Taxonomy (NCBI): domain Eukaryota; kingdom Viridiplantae; phylum Streptophyta; class Magnoliopsida; order Malpighiales; family Euphorbiaceae; genus Excoecaria; species Excoecaria cochinchinensis. The sequence continues at coordinate 4,530,068 of CANTUQ010000018.1, forward strand.
GTGTCATTTTTAGGTCATGTTATTTCGGCCAGGGGTATTCAAGTTGATCCGGCTAAGATTGAGGCGATAGTTGATTGGAAAGCGCCTAGGAATGTTCAGGAAGTGAGGAGTTTCCTTGGTTTGGCGGGATACTACCGTCGGTTTGTTAAGGGTTTTTCAGTGATTGCTACTCCGATGACGAGGTTGTTAAGAAAAGGCGTTAAGTTTCAGTGGTCGGATAAGTGTCAGGTGTGTTTCGAGCAGTTGAAGAGGTTGCTAGTCAAAGCTCCTATACTTACTCAACCCATCTCGGGTAAAGAGGCTGTCATGTATAGTGATGCTTCGGGTGTGGGTCTTGGCTGTGTTTTGATGCAAGAAGGTAAGGTTGTGGCTTATGCTTCTCGACAATTAAAGCCACATGAGAGGAATTATTCGACACACGATTTGGAGTTGGCGGCTGTGTTCTTTGCTTTGAAAATTTGGCGCCATTATCTGTATGGGGAAAAGTGTAGGATCTTTACGGACCATAAGAGTTTGAAGTATTTCCTCATGTAGAAGGAGTTGAACATGAGACAATTTGGAGTTGGCGGCTGTGATCTTTGCTTTGAAAATTTGGCGCCATTATCTGTATGGGGAAAAGTGTAGGATCTTTACGGACCATAAGAGTTTGAAGTATTTCCTCATGTAGAAGGAGTTGAACATGAGATAGCACCGTTGGTTTGAGTTATTTAAGGACTATGACTGCATATTGGATTACCATCTGGGTAAGGCCAATGTAGTCGCTGATGCTTTGAGTCGAAAGTCGGTTTTAGTTTTGTTCCTGAGATGGTTTAGATGGAGGTTTGATTCAGATGGAGCTTTGATTGCTCAGTTGAGAGTGAAGCCTACCTTGAGACAGAGGATTGTGGATGCTCAGAGGGATGATGAGAGGCTATAGTGGATTGTGCAAGAGGTCAGATCGGGCAAGCAGGCAGATTTTTCAGTTCTAGATGGAGTGTTGATGTATAGAAATCGCTTGTGTGCCTGAGGATGAGGAGTTGAGGAAACAGCTAATGAGTGAGGCGTATAGTACGATTTTTACTATGCATCCTGGCAGTGAGAAGATGTATCGGGACATGAAGCAGTTTTATTGGTGGTCTAGCATGAAGAGGGATATTGTGGATTTTGTGTCTAAGTGCTTAACATGTCAGCAGGTAAAGGCCAAGCATCAAGTTCCTTCGGGATTGCTCACGCCTTTATCCGTTCCTGAGTGGAAATGGGATGACATAGCCATGGACTTTGTATCTGGTTTGCCTTTGACTCAGAGGAAGCATGGTTCAGTTTGGGTGATAGTGGATCGGCTTACGAAGTCAGCTTATTTCTTGCCAGTAAGAGTGGACTATCCGATGGATAGGTTGGCCAATGTCTATGTGGATGAGATAGTTCGGTTGCATGGAGTGCCGTTATCTATAGTATCTGATCGGGACCCAAGGTTCACTTCGAAGTTTTGGAAAGAATTGCAAAGGGCTTTGGGTACCATGTTAAACTTCAGTACGGCATTCCATCCTCAGACAGATGGTCAGTCAGAACGGGTCATTCAAATTTTGGAGGATATGTTGAGGGCATGTGCTTTGGATTTTTCGGGTAGTTGGGACAGATATGTGTCGCTTATGGAGTTTGCCTACAATAATAGCTATCAGTCGAGCATCGGTATGGCACCGTATGAAGCATTATATGGTTGGTAGTGTAGGACTCCGATTTGTTGGATCGAGCTATCCGAGCGTTCAGTGATTGGACCAGAGTTGGTTAGGGATACCGAGGAGAAGATCAGAGTTATGCAGCGAAATTTGAAAGCGGCTAAGGATCGACAAAAGTCTTATGCCAACTTGAAGAGGAAAGATGTGCAGTTTGAGGTCGGGGACAAGGTTTTCCTTAACATTTCGCCTTGGAGGAAAGTGCTTCGGTTTGGTAAGAAAGGTAAGCTTAGTCCTCGCTTCATTGGTCCTTATGAGATTTTTGCTAAGGTTGGCCCGGTAGCCTATAGATTGGCTTTACCGATGGAGTTGGCAAAGTTGCACGATGTTTTCCATGTTTTGATGCTTCGTCAGTACAGATCAGATCCTTCACATGTTCTTTCGGTTCAGGATGTGCAAGTGCGGCCAGATTTTTCTTATGATGAGGAACCGAGAACCATCCTAGCTCGAGAAGTGAGACAATTGAGGAGTAAGTAGATTCCATTGGTAAAAGTGTTATGAAATCATCATGGAGTCGAGGAAGCGACTTGGGAACCAGAAGAGTCGATGAGAGCTCAGTATCCGCATTTGTTCACTTCAAGTGAGAATTTTGGGGATGAAATTCTTGTTAGTAGGAGAGAGTTGTCACACCCCATTTGCCCCTTAGTAGTACAAGCCTATTTGTGTGTGCATGCAATTGTATGTGTTCGGCATATCATAAGGGCATTTTGGGAATATTGCATGTTTTATGGGTAATAATAGTGTATGGGTGCATGCATGGCAGTAGAGTGCATTTTAGGTGAGTTATGTTGTGTGCTTTGCTCACACCTTGGTAGGATGTGAGTATGTTGGGATTGCATTATGTGTGTGTGTTCATACCATTGTAGGGTGTGCATTAGTGGGGAGTGCATTGGGTGTGTGTAGTGCATGCTTATTGGGTGTGAGTGGTTAGTTCCCACTAATAAAAAAGTGACACATGGCTAGGGCAAAAAAAAAAGAAAGAAAAGGGGAAGAATACAGATTATGTTCTTCTTTCACGTTTTTCCCCTTCCCTCATCTTCTTCTTCCTTTTCTTTTCTCTAAGAGCCCTAGTGTGGATTCAAGTTTTGTTGGTGGAAGATTAATCATCTCCTTGCATTCCTTTAGTAAGTTATTGCATTTTCCATCTTGTTTCCCTTTTGTTCATCTTCTTCTTCTTGATTTTTGGGTTTAGAATTAACTTAGGGTTTGTATTTTTGGTGTTCTTTGATGTGTTGTGCTTAGCTGAGCCTCCTCGCGATCCTAAAAGAAAAGAGAAGGTAGGGAGTAGTAGAACTAAGTGATTAGAGCTTCAGATTTTCAGGTTTGGGAATTTCTGCATTTCCTATGTTCTTACTGTGTTTGATCATTTTGGTGGTAATCTGTTGTATTAATAATGCATGCTGGGATAATGGATAAGTGGGAGTTGATATTAATTTAATGCATGAAGGCTGAAACTTTGAGAATTGAGTTGAAGTTGATTTGAGTTTACTGTCATTTTCTGGGTTCTGGTATTGAATTGGATTTAAGTTAGGATGATTTCTGGAATTCTAGGATCTGTGCAGTTTTTATGACATGAGGGTTTTTGAGAAATTGCGATATCAGGGACGATCTCTTCGTGGCGAGAAGAGAGAGCAGGAGCACGAGTCGTGCTCCTAGACACGAGTCGTGCTCTTGGCTGGAAGCCGAGCACTGGTTGTGCTCTGGGAGCACGGGTCGCGCTGTTGGCTGGGAGCAGGAGCACGAGTCGTGCTCCTCAGCATGACTCGTGCCCCTCAAATCTCCAGGAGCACGAGTCATGCTTCTCAGCATGACTCTTGCCCCTCAAGTCCCCAGGAGCACGAGTAGTGCTCCTCAGCACGACTAGTGCCCCTCGAGCCCCTGTGCCTTTTGTTTTTATCAAACGTATTTGGGTCCTTTTCAATCCTTTTTTCTTCTGTTTTGAGTTCTTCAATCCTCATTTATGTGTTCTTAATGTGCAAATGATATAATGGGTATTTTTAACTTAGCCAAATAATAAGTAATGTATACGATATTGCATGTTATAGATTGTTGAATGATATTGGGTTATGCATGTCTTATTTATGATTCATTGATATGGATGTGATTATAATTATGTATTACTCTTGGAAATCTGAAGTGAATGAAGCATGAGCTGCTAGAGTCAAGTAAGTGGATAGTTAGGCATGCCTAATAGAGTCTTAAGCTGTAACCTCAGTTCTGTCTGGACCCCGATCAGGTCCCCATTTGGTTTCTCGCGAACCCCTCAGTATTTGGATCTTGTTTAAGATCCCCATAGTAAAATGTTTTGTAATTGATAAAATGAAATGGTTTTCGATTCGTACCCGTAAGGTACTGTCAGTATTCGATTCGTACCCGTAAGGTACTGTCCGTATACTCGTTATCCACTATTGTGAGTCAGTAGGTGCTCTTTTTATTTTTCTCCGCTTTGATATGATTACAAGAATATGGTGTTCGGATGCTTATAATGATAAGTTTGAGAAATCAAATAAAGTGTAAATGAATGTGGATGTGAACTTCTGAATGCATTTCTTTGTTATGCAAGTATGATTATATAGCTGATATCATTATCCGCATTTGTCATATTGTATGTTTATTGCATTGACGACCATTGTGAATGGTCGTCTACTCTTTTGTTGTGTGTTCCCCACTAAGCGTTTATCTCTTAGCACGGCGTTTTATCTGTACAGGTGCGGAGGATGGTGTTCTTTTGGGAGAGTTGTCGCCAATCAAGTCAACACAGAGGGATTAGTGTTAGGGCTTTAATTTTAATAGCATACTGATTCTTTTGTAGCGGAACTCTCTTTATACCATTATTTTGTAAAGCTTCTGCATTTATATACTTTTGGGATATGTAATTATTTTAATCTGGTTTTTGATCCGAATATTATAGTAACGAATTTTGATATTGTAATGATGGATTTTTCTAATGCTTATGAAGGTTTTAATTTCCCCCCTAATGATGTATGGTTATTATGTATGAATGTATGCTTTGTATCTTTATCTACTTGGTTACACACCCGGCTCATACGGCTTCTCACTCCTTGAGGATGGGTACGCCTACGTATGGGTAGGGGGTGTTACAGCGGTGGTTGGGATAATTAAAGAGAGAGAGAATGTGAGAGAGAGCAGATTTCTGCTCATCCCTCTCTCCTTCCTCATGTTTCCCCTCTTTTTCTTCTTTTCTTCCTCTTCTTCTTCTTCTCATGCCATCCTCTCTCTCTTTCTTTACAAGCCCCAAGAATTGTACAATGGAATTTACAGCTTAAGTGTTCTTAATGAAAGATTTGAGATAAAGGGGTAAGTTTTGAGTTCTAATTTTTGAAATTTCCTCTTTGTTCAATTAGAAATATTAAGTAATATTCTGTGTTTTTGATGAGGAAATTGTAGTAATAAAACTGTAGAAAGAGTATGGAAGCAAGGAAGTGCAACTATTGAAGCTAATTGTATCATAGGATGTTCAGGTTTGGGAAATCTATCTTTTGACATATATGTATGTGTGTGTATGGATGATTGGATTTTTCTGATATTTGATACTTATTTGTCAAATTTGGGTTGTTTGTGTTATTTTGTTGTGTGGGTTTGCTAAGTTTTTGTGGGGTTGAGTTTCCAGGGGAAACTCTGCCCAGATTTTATTGGACCTTTAGTGCTTTTTTTTAGCTATAAGTTGAGTTATAGATATCCAAATTATGTGAGACTAGTGCCATTGGAAAGATAATTCATATACCTAAAATTTTCTCTGAAGGATCGGAAGCCAATTCTTGCTCTAAGAGCCTTGAAAATGGTAACAACTGAGGTGTCTTTGCTTAGACGGGTTCACTGGAGCATTGTAGGTTGTGTAGCTTATATCTGATGTTCTATATGTCTAATTGATCTGACATTTATTGCATTTGAAAGCTAATATCCTAAGTTTCATTTGTAAGAAGGATGTTTTGGCTAAAAATGAGTTTTAGTGGTTTATTTAGGCAGTACAAAGTCAGGGGTCAGAAGCAATCTCATTAGCCCATTTTTCGTAGGGCACTTGGGAGAGGCTTCTGTCACGAGCGTGACATAACCTGATTGTTGAAGGTTTTTCCTCTTTTTTTGAACCTCGTGGTTGGTAGGGACTCTTGCCCTTTTTTACCCTCCCCTAGGTTGTGTATTTTGATATGTTTTTCCTCCCGAAATGCGTTCAAACTTCCCTAGAATTTTCTAAACCTTATCCATCATCATGTTGAGAGTCTTTTAGAAGAATAAATGTGGCATGTATGTGTAAGATTTATAAAAGTTTGTTGAGCCATTAGTGATTCAAGTCTCGAGTAGGCTTATTTCTAGATAAGAGTTGTATGTGACGTTAAGATTGAATTAAATGATTGTTTTAGGTGTGTAATAAACCAAAATTGAAATGAATCTTTTGTTTCTCAAATGGTTTTATGTGACTGTCTAAATAATGAATGACTCTCGATAAGTTGAATACTCTAAGATACTTGTATTGATGTTCTTGAATTTAATGCATGAATTTGAGAAGTAATGTTTATGAAATTATTATGGACATTATAAGAATAGGTATGCTTTTATGTGAAGTTGTATTCAATTTAGAATTGACAGGAGTATGATGCTTGGCTCTGTCGTGATCGCGACTGGTGTCGCGAGCACGACAGAGGCCATCTAGCTTTCGATCGCGGTCACGACTAAGGTCGCGAGCACGACTCTTGTCTATGCTATGAATGTATGTTGTCGAGCTATTGGGCATGGGTTTTTACTTATACTTTACATATGACATGTTGTGTAAACTTGGATATGTTACACCATATAAGCTATAGTTGAAATGAATGTTTAGGAATATGTTAAAACTATGATGGGATTGAAATAAAAAGGTTATGGTTTATTATATTGTATATAAGCTATTATTTATTATGTGACTATAATAAAAGTATGCACCTCAAAAATTAGTATTAAAAATAACACGTACATCATTAAAGGAAACAAGTATGTGTTAGCCTGCGTTAGTCGAGTCGTGGATAGATAGGCATGCCTATAGAGTTCTGTTAGCTGCAGCCCTTTGTTCTGTTTGGACCCTAATCAGGTCCCCATTAGGATCCTCACGATCGCCTCTGTATTTGGATCTTGTTTAAGGTCCCCTCTGTAAAATGTTTTGCTTTAGATAAATAAAATGGTTTTCGATTCGTACCCGTAAGGTACCATCACTGTATACTCGTTATCCACCCCTTTTGACTTAGCAAGCAATAAAATGAGTAAAAGAATATGAATTAATTGATAAGTTCTGTGATTACTTGCCAAAGGGTTATGTGAATATATATCAGATGCGTTTGATGTTATATACCATGTGAACTAGTGCTTTACGCACTCCTCTGTTCTGGATCCTTTATGGACACTTATGCGAAAAGGTGTAGCATCTTCAGATACCCATGTATTTTGTATTATAAGGCGATATATGTTAAATGTAAAGAAAGGTATCAAGTAAGGTTGTTCTAATAGGCATGTATGTAAAGATCTTATTTGCATAAGAAATTGTATTGGGACAATGCATGTTATTAATCTATTCAAAATTTATGAGTATGCTTGTTTATATGATGTCTTTGGAGAGAAGTGTTAGAATATTTGATACGTATGATTGTTATAATTGAAAAGCTTAGTAAATGTACCTTGTGAATGTGTATAATATATGTGCATTTATATGTTTAAATGAGAATACAGGTAAATAATGTTCTGTCTGCCTTCGGGACGTAGGCATGGGTAAGTGAATTGGTAAGAGATTGATGTGCATTGTTTGATGACTATTAATGAATATATTGAGTTCGTATCAATTTGTAAGCATGAGATAGATAATCAGATTTAAGAAAGATATTAGGAATAATTCTGGAACTTGTGTGAATGATGTTTTTGGTAAAACTATGTGGTTCTGATTCCCCAACCATAGGGATATGTAGGAAGCTTTGAATAGCATTTCGAGCCCGAACCAAATCTAAAAGTAAATGTTTTGTTTGATTTTGAACAAGTAATGTTTTGAATAAGGGGAAATGTCGTGACATAAACACTAAGACTGTAATCTGTATAACTTGGAAATGTTTATATAATGGGATTCCGTAAGCATTATATTCAATTGTTAAAACATATTTTAATAACTTCTGAAGTTTAATTAACTACAAGGCTATTAAGCGATTTTTAAGTATATGATAAGTTTTGTATAGTAGATTTTGAATTAAAAACTACAGAAGTGTTTCGGTTTTCGATTTATAAGAATCTCATACATGTGAAATTGTTTAAGTTTAATATCCGAAATAAGATATTCGTTGGTAATAGCTTTAGCCTGTATTCCTTTATGTTTATGTATTTATATGTTGATTTCCATGTGTTTACCTCGGCAACCACTGTGAGTGGGTGCCCATTATTTATTTGCTCGAGTAAGCGTTATCGCTTAGCACGGTTGTTTTTTCATGCAGGATAGGAGATCAGAGTAGCGCCGCGGTCCGTTGAGTCTTTGGCCAACGAGTCGGTAGATTGATATAGGAAGTGTTTTGATTTTGACTTGTATATAAGTTCTATTCATAAGTATTTGTAATAAGTTGTAAAACCTTATAATGCAAACAATGGTATGTGGATGTAATAGATCTAGGATGTGCATGTCTCGAGGTTTGCTTGAAAAATTTTATTGTTCTAATTTCTATATTGCCGTGTATGTCATTGTCACCCTCCACTCACTGTAGCTCTTCTTCCTTCGATATGCTATGTGTGGGGGTTGAGGGTGTTACATAGCCAAGAAGGGCAAGGGTCCCAAATCCTGATGAGGATTTCGTGATGGAAGAGGAGGTTATGGAGATAGCAGCCCATCAAGCTATGAGGGGTAGAGCACCCAGGGTAGAAGCTGAGGCCATGAGAGGAATGAGGCAACAAATTGAGGCGATCACTCATCTATTATCAGTTGGTAAGAGAATCAACCTCGAGGACAGAGATTTGGGGACGAAGAGTTGTTGCCCCTAATGTTCAAGATGCCTGAGCTACCAAAGTTCGATGGTACTTTGAATCCATCCGCGCACATCAAGCAGTACACCCTAGTGATGAAGGGCACGGGGTTGACTAAGAAGCAAAAGGTGGAATATTTCTGCCTCAGTTTGGTGGATCCAGCAGTAGAATGGTATCACAGGCTGGATAGGGGATCCAAGGAGGACTGGGACCTTTTGACTGATCAATTTATGAAGCAGTACGGCTGCAGGACTAGAATGGAGGTCACCCTGAAGGACCTCGAGCTTCTACAGCAAAGGAGTGATGAGTCATTCCACGAATACCTCACTAGGTGGAGAAATAGGGTCATGGAGATGAAGCAAAAACCTGACACTACTGATCAAATCATGCTATTCATCAGGAACTCCTGCCCTTACTTGAGGGACTTGCTCAGCTTCAAAGGGCTCAGAGATTGGGAGTCGCTCAAAGACATTGCTGTAGAGGCTGAGGCAGCTTACCTGGCAAAGAGGGCAAGCCAAAATAGCTTTGCTGGGAGGAACTTTGGGAACCAGTTGGGGTATAGATCAGGCAGGGCTGGAAGCAGTAATTGTTGAAATGGCAAGAAGGTCGAGGTTTCAACTACTGGAGTAGGATAAAGCCAGCGACACTACTCTAATTTGGGATGGTCTTTGTCTTGTGTATTGGAAAGATTGACAAAGGAGGGTAAGCTAAGACCACTGCCACCTAGGCCAACTGTGAATCAGGGACAGCCGGGGCATAGAGATGATCAGTACTGTGCCTACCATCAGCACACTGGGCACCTGACAGATTACTGCCGAACTTTGAGGAATAAGGTCCAGGATCTCATTGACTCCAAGGAGATCAGTGATCCTGAGAAGAGAGAGAAGAAGAAGGCAGGCTATAATGCAGTCCCTCCACCGAATATATGATCGGGTCCGGTCCACCTAAGCGGCATATTTGGCAAGAGCTACATGGAGATTAATACATCGCTGTCACTCATCAGGAGAGTGGAGAAGAAGATTATATTTTTAGATGCTTTATTTTTATTTCAAGAACTCTTTATGACAGTTTGGTTATTTTAATATGATGAAAAATTTTTGCTTATTTGCATGGTGTTTCTAATGATTTCATTTCTTATGATCACGATGGATCCATTAATTTTTGACATTAACCCAATAAATACAACTCCATTTAATCTTGGAACTTTGGGGAATCCAAACAAAATCTTAATAGCATCTGATATAACTCCTGAAGAGAGGATAATTTCTAGAGATAATAAACAAAAGAAAAAAGAGCCTTTGCCCGGACCAGGATGACATGCTGAAAATTGACAAGGACATTCTTGAGACCATGCTACTTCTACGTGCCAACATGAAGACAAACAGAATTTTGAAAGCCATTCCTTTGCATCCACAACATCTAGGTTGCATATGGCACCGCCAAATAAAATCAAACTCCGAGAGCTACATCAGGAGTAAGACAAATAAAACTCAAGACCTTCACAATGCATCAGAACCGAACAGTGTGACCCCTTTCCTCCCAACCATTTAAAATATGTACCCCAAAACCAATTAAGATTGACCTTTAACCATCTGGAACCCTTACAGCTTTTTACCTTTTAGCAAAAAAAAAAAAAGAACAAACAAAAAAAGAAGAGAGAAGAAAAAAGAGAGAAAAAAAAAAAAGAAAAGAAGAGAGAAAAACATACGCGCAAAAAAAAAACAAACAAAAGGAAAAAAGAGAGAAAAAAAAGAAAAGAAGAGAGAAAAAAACATACAAAAAAAAAATAAAACACAATTTTTGCCCCAAATCATTCAAGCCTAACCCATCACCCAATCTCAACCATTGAAAACCATTTCATAATTTGAACCGCCAAAGCCAATAAAAAGTAAAGTGTAAGATTTCACATCCAAGCCCTAAATAAGGAACCCATCGACTCAACCAGTCTGCACTAGGGCCAAGAACAAGACTTTGATACAAAAACAAACATCGTCAGAAGGAGCAGCCTCCCCGGCTAACGAAGATGAAAGAAAATTCAATCAACACCGACGGACTGAAGGAGGGTTCATGGCAAAGGCTAAATAATAAATAAGAATAAAAAGGAGAGAAAATATTCAATCATGAAAACCCGCGAGGGCTGATTGATAACAGGAATTTGATGCTTTCAGGATCTATCCCGAGATTAGATGAGGTCTCATATTTTTCGAGTTAATGCCAAATAATGATCTTGTGTTACGAAATCAAATTGAAATATATGCATTTTATGCAATGATATATTAATGTAACCAGAGTAGTTCATCTTGCATACTCAAAGTTGTCTAGTTCCAGCATAAAATAAGTACATTGGTACTATCGATCCTCTGCCACTCTCGCCACTCGAACGCTTCTGTCAACTCATCCTGCTATCAATTGTAAGGCCAATTCTACAGCACCTTCGTGATAAGAATCGAGCTTATATTTGTGACGTGAGTACATGCTGATCATATCCGAGAGATCTTTCGCAACAACTTCAGCCTCTCTTATAACACCAAAAAAAAAGGGTCGTTAGAGATGAAAACCGTAATTGGCGCTCTAAGCAAAAATTAGGCCAAAGGGCAGGGTGAAAACCTAGAAACAAGCACTCTGTCCTACAAAAAATGAAATGAATAAAAGCTGCTAGATTGGGTTGGGTCCGTTCTATGCAAAAAATAAGGCATAGTGTTATGTGAAAATCCGAAAAGGACGCATTTTTCGCTAAGAAAAGCTAGTGTGAAAATCCACAAGGGACGCACTACCTTCAAAAAATGACTATAGGTATCAAAGGAGAACCTCATAATCCCCAAAGGCATAAAATTTAAAAGCAATTCCAGAGGTCACCAATCCCGCTGCAAATTACGACCAAACATGCTGTCGCCTCTAAATCCACTTAGACGAATTCTTGTCCTACATTGCTGTATACATACGCATCTCATGTGCATGCTCACTATTTTTCCTGCATATTTGGCTTTCTAGGTCTTGCAGAAAGAGAGAATCAAGGCAAACGCTGACAAAAGGCGAGTGTCGAAATCAGTCCAAATACCAATACAACAACAAACCGAAGACCTCTCAGGGGGCAGCCAACCATCCGAAGACCTCTCAGGGGGCGACCAATCGAAGACCTCTCAGGGGGCAGCCAACTATCCGAAGACCTCTCAGGGGGAAGCTAATCGAAGACCTCTTAGGGGGCGATCAACCGAAGACCTCTCAGGAGGCAGCCAACTATCCGAAGACCTCTCAGGGGGCGGCGAACCGAAGACCTTTCAGGCGGCGATCAATAGAAGACCTCTTAGGGGGCAGCCAACCATCCGAAGACCTCTCAGGGGGCAGTGAACTGAAGACCACTCAGAGGCCGACCAACCAAAGACCTCTCAGGGGGCAGCCAACCATCAGAAGACCTCCTAGGGGGTGGCGAACTGAAGACCTCTCAAGGGGCAATCAACCGAAGACCTCTCAGCGGGCAGCCAACCATCTGAAGACCTCCCAGGGGGCGGCAAACCGAAGACCTTTCAGGGGGCGATCAACCGAAGACCTCTCAGGGGGCGACAAACCGAAGACCTCTCAAGGGGTGATCAACCGAAGACCTCTCAGGGGGCGGTGAACAGAAAACTTCTCAGGGGGCGATCAACCGAAGACCTCTCAGGGGGCGGCGAACCGAAAACCTCTCAAAGGGCAGCCGATCAACCGAAGACCTCTCAAGGGGCACCACTTCAGAAAGGACAACACGCCAACAATATCATCCACTCTGGGGAAGCGACCGCCTCAGGTACGCGTCTCTCCCCTTCTTTTCTGGATTTTGGCTAACTTAGGCACCTAAGTTCTAAGTTTCCCAAAATTGGGGGCAACTGTAGATACCGGGTCCCGAGTCGGTCCAAGATCAGAATTATCCGATGATGAAAATGATATCGGCTCACAGGCAAAGGTGTTGAAAATGATGTTTTCCTTGTCGAGACCCTTATTATTTTTGAATAAAAATAGACAAATAAATTAAATATAAATAAATAAATATGAAGTATTATTTTTTATATATATCAAAATTTTGATTAAGAAATGTTTACATTTAAGAAAGGGAATTAATTTAATTAATTAAAGATAAAGGTTCAAAAAATGTTTAATATTAAGAAAAAGAAAAAACAATATTTAATTAGAAAAAAAAAGGAAAATTAGATTTAGAAAAAAAAAGGGGCATTTGGCCTTAGTGGCCGCATGTGGGAATTCCCACATGCTCCCACCCTTTCGGCCTTAGTGGCCGTATGTGGAATTTCCACATGTGGCCATGGGTGGCCGCGTGTGGGACAATCCCACTTTGGCCTTTCTCTGCGCGTCTTTTTCCCTGCATTTTTCAGTCAATTGCCAGTTCGATTTTCCCGTTTCTTTCACATTTTTGTGCAATTTTGATAAACTAAAAATAAAAGTACCTTTTGTCCATTCCCATTTTTGGGTAATACAGAAAATTAAATGACGGTCTTGGTCCCCATTTACAGGGGAGCTGCATTTTTTCATTCAAGGGGAGAACTTGATTTTTTCTCTCAACCAAAGAGTAGCCGTGGGTTTTATTTTTCAAGCAAAAATCGCAGGAAACAAGAAAGCTTTAATTTTTCTTCTTCTTTTTTCTTTTCTCTTTAAGAACATTTAATTCCCGGAAGATTTTGAGTTTGGAAAGTTAATTTTTTTGCTCAAACTTCCACCAAAAATATTTTCACTAAAATATTTTCTTGACCTAAATTTGTTCAAAAACACCAATTTTTATATTTTCTTTAAATATTTATCACCGCAAAATTTCGACAAGGAGGACGTATCAAGACACAGCATTTCTCCAATCTATAAAATTCTGAGGGTAAACACTTTGGAAACGGCCTAATTTCTTATTTATCTATCTTTTGTGGTTATTAATCTTGTTAATTTTATTATTTTTGCCATGTTTATTTTCTAGTGTTCCTAATGTTTCGCCACTGTTGATATCTTCATGTTTAGTTCCCTTTCATTTGCTTTTCTTTGTGCTTTTTTAACTTTGCACTTGTCATTCCCGTAGTTATTGTCATGGCCATTTGTCTTTATTGTTTGGAATTTGCTGGTTCACCTTACTACTAATGTTATTATTCTTATTGTTAAGGTTGATATTATCATGGTTATTATTGTATTGTTATATTAATATTATTATTATCATGATTATATATTTGTCATTATTGTCAGGTTCTTTATTTATTGCTAGCATTATTATAATTTTATGTGGTTATTATTGTTGGTATCTTTTAATTTACGTTATTATTTTATGCCCCTTATTGTTAGTATCATTTAGTCTATGTTTGCTTTAGTATATTATTATTATTATCATTATTATTATTCCATATTTGTTTTCTGTTGACTTTTCTCTTTTTATTATTATTATTATTATTATTATTATTATTATTATTATTATTATTATTATTATTATTATTATTATTATTATTACTCTCCTGTTGCTATTATCACTTTATAATTATTATTATTATTATTATTATTATTATTATTATTATTATTATTATTATTATTATTATTATTATTATTATTATGCCATCTCCATTATTATCATCATTTTTGTTGGTTGTTAATGTTTGTATGCTCATTATTATTATTATTATTATTATTATTATTATTATTATTATTATTATTATTATTAGTGCCTTGTTGCCATTATTATTATTATTATTATTATTATTATTATTATTATTATTATTATTATTATTTTATTTTTGATATTGTCATTATTCTATCATTATTTCTATTATTAGTTTTATGTTTTTTTTGCATGACTTATTTTTAATTTTTCGTCGCCTGTAAATTATTTGCACATTAAATTAACATGTCATATGTTTATTTTATCTTTATTTGATCAATTTTTAGAATTATTACTAATATTTTTGATATTATTTTTTGTGTGGGATTTAAATGTGAATTTCTTTATGTGAGCGTCCCCGTGACCACACGGATGGGATATGACACGTAAGAGAACACATCGGTTAGGTGAGATCTTTCCTATTCCCTCTCTTTGTATTGTGTTTGTTTGTAAATGAATATTTTATTTTTACATGCGTGAGATAAAAAATCACAAAAAAAATTATAATTAAATTGGAATTTTTACTAATAAAATTGGGACCAATGTCCCTCTTTTTAGCCAAGGAATGTAAAATGACACAATAAAATGAAGAGTTAAATTTTCTCCAAAAATGGGATCACTCATCCCGGTTTTTCAAACTAGCAATCGAATAACTCTTCAATCTCTTTTCAAAATAAGTGCGAAGGAACCAATGTTCCTAAACCAAACGAATACCTCGATTTGTGTATGTCTTTTTTATATGTTTGATCTTGTTTGCTTGTTTTAAATTTATGTTCATATTTTTGGGCCCTTATAAATTATGTCACACCCCAAAATGGCCCTAGAAGAATTACGGAGTTTTGTTCGGAAAAGTAGGTGTTGTGTGTGAGAGTTCTGTCGCGAGCGCGACAGAACACTCCAGCGGTTTCCCAACTACAGCTGGTTAGAGTGGATGTGAGCATTCTGTCGCGAGCGCGACAGAACCCTCTCGTGAGATGCTTGTATAAGTGGGACTAAGAGACTTGGGGTTGTAGTGAGTTGACACATGGTGTCATAGGAGAGTGACAAGTGTCACCATAGAAGAGTGACAAGTGGCATCGTAGAAGATTAACAAGTGGCGGCATATGAGAGTGACAAGTGGCATTGTAGGAGTGTGCCAAGTGTCATTGTAGGGAAGTGACACATGGCTACAAGAGAGAGTGACATGTGTCATGGGACTTTTTGGATGGAAATGGATTAATGAGAGTGGTGGGCATTGAATGGAAGTAAGTGGCATTAAATGAGATTTGTTGGCATTTATAATTGTAATTGAATTTGGATGAGAGTTGACTAGTTGTTTTGGTTCTTATTCCCGTTGGATTTCCATGCTTTGGCCACTACTCTTTCTTTATTTCTTTCTCTTTTCTTTAGTTAGCCGTCCACCTTGCTTTGCCCTCTCTCTTGTCCCTCTTCTTCTTCACATGCTTAGTTCTTTGAGAGAACCATTTGAGGTGGCTTATAGAGAGCATCATAAGACTTGATTAAATCTCTTCAGAAGGTTAGTTTAATTTGTTTTCCGATCCGACCTCCTTTTTCTCTTTGTTTTGATTTAAAGTTAAAAGAAAAGTAACCCCAAGTGTTTTGTGTGTGGTTTTGGTGCAAGTTGGAGGCAAGAGAGTCGATAAAGGAAAGGAGAAGATCGAAATGAGTAGAGAACTGTGATCGAGTTCCTAGAGGTAGGGATCGAGTGCGATTTTGTTTCCTGGCATGTGATTGAATGATATGTGTTTAAAAGGGACCATGACTAGATGTAGATGTATATGATGAGCTTTAATTAGCTCAATTGCTCTTTTAGTGTATATTGGTTTATTGTTCATTTTGATTGATGTCAGTGCTCATGACATGTGTATATATGTTTATAAGTATGTAACCTGATCATTTGAGTGTTTGTGTTGATAAAAGAATTTGATGTTGCGAAATTCTGCTTATTTGTCATTAGACCCCTGTGTATTGAATTTGTCATAAGTAGAGTTATAGGATCCCAAGTGGGTTGATTCCAATTGAATATGAACGATAAGATTCGTGTCTAAAAATGTCTAAGAGGGTGCTTGAGCTAATTCTGGCCCTAAGTATCCCAAAAAGTAATTAAAACGTAGGTGACCCTGTTCTGGCGGGTTCACTGGAACAGTATAGGTTGTGTAAATCATATCTCTTGTTATAGATGTCCAAACGACCTGAAACTTGTCCCATTTGAAAGCTAACATCCTATAAAAAAATTGTTAAGAAGAACGTTTTGCCTAAACATGACGTTTAGAGGTTCATTCAGACGATACAAGTTTAGGGTAAAAAGCAGTCTTGTGAGGCACCAAAGCGGAGCCTCTGTCGCGAGCGCGTCACATGTCGCGACCTCGCGACAGAACAACCTATATTAAGCTCTTTTTTCTTCATTTTGAGCCCATGGTTGGCTTGGGTAAACCCCTTGCCTTTCCCCTTAACGTTTTATACATGATTAGGGCTCCTAAATGATTACAAATTAGTTGTTAATGGAAAAATGCATTTGAGTATAATTAAAGTTAGTAATTTAACTAATAAAGTAACAATGTATAGTTATAGGAAGTATAGCAAATGACATGATAAAGGTGTATGAACTTAGGAATTGTTATATAATGCATTTGGTATAGAGTATAGAGCCTTTTTGTAATCTATCTTCTGTCGCGAGCGCGACCTCATGTCGCGATCGCGACAATGAACTTGACTTCTGGCGCGAGCGCGACTTCTTGTCGCGACAATGAACTTAGCTTCTGTCGCGAGCGTGACTTCTTGTCGCGATCGCGACAGTGAACCTCTTCGCATCCTGTTTTATTTGTTTTGAAGAGAGTGTTTTCTTCTATCTTGCTTTGCATGATTTATATGTTCATGAAATGAATTTAAATGTTACATGCTTTTAATTGTTGAACAAGATTGTATATGAATTACATGCCTCTGAATTTGATAAATGCACTTGAAGTTTAGTTGATGAGTTGATGTCTGTGTATAGTGTGTGAGTTGGTATTGAGCCTGATTACCGTTATAGTGGATAGATAAGCATGCTTATAAAGGGATTAGAGAGTGCAGCTGCCTATGTTCCGCCCCGTTTGGGCGAAGCGGGTCGACCTCTGAGAACGGTCATTAATAGAGACAGATGAAAATGTTTTGTGACTTTGGTCCATCAAAAATGTTTTTTTATAGAGCGTCCCGTATCCACCATGAGAGGAACTCAGGCTTGTTTTGTTAAATGTTGTGCAGTGAACTTGAGATGATTATAGTGTTGCTTCGAATGAAGCCATAGTATATGAAAGTAATGTTTAAGTACATTACAATTCTGTATACAAGTACATGATTACATGAGTGTAGTGACATGAATTTGGTTACATGATAGCGTATATTTGAATAAACGAAATGTACAAGTTGTAGTGTATATAAATAAGTAAAAGAGTAGATGTTATATGCATGTGAACTCATAATATTTGATATTTGAACATGAAACCTATACAAGCATCAGAGCTATATGCATGAACTATTTGATTTTTGTTATATGACATATGTGTGATTTATTTGTGACTTCGTAAAGAAGTCCTTTGCATTGTTTTCATCCCCACTAAGCGTTATCGCTTAGCACGGATGTTTATTTCCGTGTAGGTTTACAGGTTCGGATCAGTGAGCGGACATCTGCGGGTCAAGGCCACTAGGAGTTGTATTATACCTTTTTATATAAGTTAGATATAGAGTTGTTACATTTTGAGTAACATCATTATGTAATAAAAGAGTATTATTGTTACATGTAAATGTATATGTAAAGCTAAATGAAAACAGATGTAACATGAACATATATATATATATGTATAGTGAATATGAAATGCATGTGGGCCCTAGTGTAGTATTTTATTATTCTTATACGAAGGTGTATAGTGCTATCGCTTCCGCTAGTGTACATAGATGTATGCGTATATGTCCGCGTAGCGCCACGATATTCCTCACCGGGGGTATGGGGGTGTTACAAATTAATTTTGGGGCAATATTATTTAGCCTTTATTTGGGGTTGTATTCCGCCCCAATTTCTCTTATAATTGTGTGCTTGGTGTGTTTATTGCTTTATTTACCGCTTTCCTATATTGCTTTTGAATGATTACAATGTGCCTTTTAATTTAAATGCATTAACCGCGTGAGAGGAGAGATAGAATTTTACGAATTTAAAAGCTCATTTATAATTAACCAAAGCATAAATAAGAGTGAAGTTCCAAACACCAATCTCTGGTCTAGACCGATAAGAGGTTAGAGACCTTTCCCAATTTCTTGTAAATTGGGTAGCGACTCCAAAATACCTCAAAGGTGCCTAAAGGTGTCGTGACGCTAGATGATCCTTCCCAATGTTCTATTGGGTCGGAGGGATCCAAGATGTCTCATGGCACCCAAGATCAAAAGACGCGAACCAATCACTCGAATCTTAAAAGCGGGTTTAAAGAGGACCTTTGCTAGGTTCAGCGCGTGTCACAGCTGGGTAAAGGATAACTGTCCTTAGGGCTTGCTCGATTCAGATATGTGAAATGCACACACATTCTTAGCTTGCCGTTATTTTTCTTTACCAGCACTACATTCACCAGCCAATCAGGGTATTGCACCTCTCGAATGACTACGGCCTTGAGGAGACAATATACTTCTTTGCTTATGAACTTGTTTCTGTCGAGTTCGTGCCTTCTTAGTTTTTATTTAACTGGTGGAAATGTCGAATCTACGTTGAGCTTGATGCTAAGGATATCTTCGAGTGACCACAGAGGCTGATTGATCATCAACAGTTGGGATATGTATGTTCAGGTTTTCTCATCCAACCCAGATCCTATTGCCACACTTTTTTCCTGCGGTCCTAAGTTCGGAGATAGTGTAATAAGGACAAAGTGATACGTATACATGCCATGAATAGGTATTAATGATAGAAGTGAGTAAAGGTATCTGAAAAGACATAAGGATGAAAGCGTAATTTGGTTTTAAAATGATATGGTAAGGACTAAATGGTAATTTGTAGGCCAAATGATAAATAAATGTAAGAATAAGATTAACTATTGGCATTTTTGTAAATAACAAGACAATAAAAGGAAAAATCATAATTTAATAAAATTTTAGGGGCCTAATTGTAAATTTACAATAGTAAGGCTAATTAAGGGATTAAAGTGGAATTAATCATTAATATAAATATTAAATGCATATTTGATAATTAATAAATAAATAATCAATGAAAATGGAATATTATGGTATAATTAATTATTAAGTGAATAATGGTTTTAATTGATTTAATATATATATAATTGGGTACGTGTGTGTAATTTAATTAAGTTTATATAGTGACATAATTGTAATTACGAAATAATGAAGGGCAAAAATGTGAAGTAGTGGCATTATTGTGAATAAGTGAAAAATGAGGAATTTAAGGGTAATTGATCCTAATAGTGCTAATATAAGGACCTAATCGTACATTAATAAGTGAATGAACTATTAAATGAAATTATCAGGACATTGATTTGGATATATTATTGTAAGTTAAAAAATGAAAATAGAAATCAATAAATCTAACTGATAAGAATAATAGTAATAATGATAATAAAGTGACATAGAAGGGTAAATTAGTAAATATCAAGAATGTGAAGGACTTTAGTCAATTTAAACTATAGTGTATGGATATTGAGTGGAATTAAAAAGGGCCACGAGACTAAATGTATAGTTTGCCAAATAAAATATAATAAAAGTATTTAAATAATTATAGTGGGGAATAATAAATGTAAAGATAATAGAAAAATATAGTAGTGTAATTGTCAAGGCTATAATTTAAAATTGATATCATTGTGAATGTGTTGGGAATTGTTAGTGTGAATAATAAGATTGATAATAATGTCATTAATGATAGTAATTTGTATTCTAAAATTAATAATTCAAGAATATATTTTGAAGTATGGTTAATTGAAATTAAGTAAACTATATAAGATTTGAACAGGTGGAAAATATTAGTGCAATTGTAAAATGCAAGAGAATTAGTGTAATTAAAGGAAAAGTAAAGGAATCGTTAAGGACATAAAGAAAGTAAAAATGTTAAATTGGTATTGCTAAGAGTTACATTAATGACTGTTCTAATAAGTGATTAGATGACTAATGATGTGTTCAAGTATAGATTTTAAAAATAGACAAAGTGATAATAAGGATTGTTAATGTAATTGATTGTTAATTAATAGACCGAACGTAGTGTTAGAATTGTCAGGATTAATAGTACACATAATAAAGATACTGATAATAGAAATGGAAATTATATGAGTAATGTTAAAGAATAGTGACAGATAAGATACACTACAAGAAAATTGATTTTCAATGACCAAAATTTAGCGAAGGGATGAAAATCCGGTCGTTAAAATATACAATTAGCGAAGAAAAATTAATCCGGTCGTTATTTCTTAAATTTTATTACTATGTAACGAGGGGTTTAAATCCGGTCGTTGAAACACTAATATTCCGGTCGTTATTACCCTAAAAATCATTGGCGGGACTTCTTGATGGAGTTACCTCCAAATGTCTCCATTATTTGATAAAAATAAAACATAGAATTGCGATGCCAACACAAGAAAAATAGCAAAAAGTGGCGAACCCAGAAGATGAGAAATAGCAAAAACACGAAAACCCTTTTCTATTTGCAAAAAACGCAAACCCTTTTCTATCTTCTAAAACTAAAATAATCTTAAACCTTATAGAAATGGCAGTAGTAGAAGCCTGGATTGCTCTCGACCTCGCTTGATTTATGTCATAGCTGCTTCAATTTTCTTGGTTTTGCAAGATCCAGATTTAATTTTTGCTGGTTCAATCGGTTTAGGGCGCTGTGCAACTGGTGATTACAGGTGAGAAATTGAAAAAATCCTTCTTTCTCTTTTGTTACCAGTTGAATATCTCTTTATTTCTAATCTTCTTCCCGTCGAATAGGAAAATAGGGCATTTCTTTGTGATTAATGCATTTATATGAATATGTGTTCGTGAATTGATTCCAATGAGAAAATCTGGATTTAGTTATCGAGGAAGGTGGTAAATTTAAGGGAGTTGAGAAGAATTGCGTTGCAGGGGATACCTGACGGTGCTAGCATTTGTGCGACGGTCTGAAAGGTACTGTTTCTTTCTTGATTTGTTTGATTTTAAGTGAAATTTGGTTCTGATTTTACGATGTGCTTTGAATTAGATGGAAAGAAATGGGGTCTGTTGCATAAGCATCAAGATTTATTTAGTGTAATGAATTAATCTTCAGTTGATTTTGGCAGCTATTGCTGGGATACCTACCGCCTGATCGTTCACTTTGGTCTTCCGAATTGGCTAAGAAGAGGTCTCAGTATAAGCATTTTAAAGAACATCTTCTGATGAATCCTGTAAGTTTCTATTAGTCTAAATTTAGACTGTTTCTTTTGGATACGACTTTACGGAACTAAAGTCATTGCAAGGCTATGCGAAAGTGTTATTTGCCCTGTTATATGCATGATCAAACCATAAAAAACTTGGCTACTCAGAAGCATAAGCAAAATTGCCATAATAGGTATATGCCTGCAAAAGTGACCGAGTTTTATCTTTCCTTGTGAACTACCATAAGCTAATAGATTATTAAAATTGTGCTATATTTAAGGGTGCATGTGTTTGAATACTTTATAATTTGTGTATTTCCAGTGTTTGATCATGACAATCTGCTAAATAATTATTGAGTTAGTTCCTATTATGCTTCCCAATGTAGTGGCTCAAGCCATTTAATAAACTCATAATTTTTTGCAGGTCCCAAGCCCTTACCTGAAAATCTTTTTTAAGTTTGTAATTTTGTTACCCTAATATATATACTTTATGGCTTTATTCTTCAATTATAAAAATCACATTTAAATATCGTTTTATTTCTTCTTTCCGTTTTATTCATTGGGAGTTTGAGATTAGAGAGAGACAGAGAGAGTCCCATGCAAGTTGACAACATGCAGAGAGAGACTGTCATTAGACTACTAGTTTCAATTTATCATATTATTACCAAATATATACATAATTTATTATTTTCATACATTAATTCAGTTCATGTATATGTATTTTAAAAAAAAAAAATTCAGTGCATGAATATTTTCATACATTGATTCAGTTCATGAACTTTTATGTTTTAGCAATCGTAGCTGCATCTCTGTTTTCTTGGTGAATATGTTTCTCTCGTCCTATAATCCCTAATTTGTTTAGGGAAAACTACTTGGCTATGACTCAATTCGTGCCTTTTTCTTTGGTTGACTTTTAGACTTTTTGCTTCAACCGGATACCAGAATGTTATTGCAAAACAAAAGAAATCGTGTCTGTTCTTTTCTCTTATTATTTATGTATTTTTTTCTTTCTTCGTCTAGTGGGTTCTGATTTAAAGTAATCACCTTTCAGTTTTAGTATGTTCAGCCAGTGTTAATTGTGGACATGTCTGTTGCTGTTACATTTATCATGCAAGGATATTGGCATGTTAAGAGTTTGATGTTAAACATTGTATGTTAAATTTGACATTATATATATCTTCCTTTCCATTTGTATTGTTTTTCAGTTGGAATTGTTGGCAGCTAAGAATCTGATTGGTGCGAATCTAAATGGGACTTCAGATCCTTATGCTATCATTACTTGTGGTTCAGAAAAAAGATTCAGGTTATTTAATTTATTATCCTTTTCTTTTTTTAATTTTTGGTTATAGTGAGCAATCAAGAAAAAGTAAAAGGCAGGCAGGATTTCTTTTGACAAGTTAGATTCTTTATGAAAATTTCTGTTTTGAAGGTAACTCAACTTACTATTGTTGATTTCTCTTTAGAATAAATGTCTCTTATACTCTATTAGGGAATTTTATTATTTGAAAAATACACACATCCTATTTTACAATTATTATAAATTCTCCTAGCAGTCTTAATTCCACGTTCCTAAAGTCTTTAGATTATATATGCAATTGATTCCACTTTTTTTTTTGTATATCTTTATGAATTATTTGTTCCTGTCCTTTTCTCCAACTACTTCTCTTTTTGTAGATTGTCTATCATCATTATTGTTTTTCTTTAATTCCAATGCTTCCAGAAGTACCTGCTACTGTATTCCTTTAACCCAGTCTTTGTTTTCTGTCAAAACTTTGCAAATTTAGTTAGTAGAGTGCCCAAATTGATTCTTGTATAAATTCATAAAGAACTTATATTTTGCCAAAGTACTGGCAGCAGATTGCTCAGCTTGTCCTACTCCAGTTTGCACGTGCTCCTTAGACTTTAAGGATGCACCTGTGCTTTAGGTGACTTTTTTAACTTGAAAGGCATGGACAGTAGAAGGCAAAAAATTTGTAGTCAATGAGTGTATGAATTTCAAACTATGTGATTCTACCTATGATAAGCAGGGAGAACACAATTAGGTGGAGGCATGCTGTTAGATGATGAAATTTATTTCAAATTAGACTTGTTAGAAGGCAAAGTCCTGTTTGTTTATTATAAATTTATGTCAAATTTATAATAGTGGAACGACATTATTTTTAACTGGAAACACTTTTGAATTGTCAGTTCTCTTAAGTGTTTTAAATGCTTTAGTACAGGTTAAGAGAGTCTGATAACTGCAATTCAGCTTAATTTATTTTGCACATGCATCTTGGTTTTTTATTAAATTTCTATGCCCTTGATCATTATGGGTTGGTTGCATTGAGTCTAGAAAGGGTATCACTCAATTGAAAGAATCGTGGATTTAATTTCTAATAAAGTGTGGTTTCAATTTAGTATCTGTAATTGGATTCAAAGTCAAATTCTTTACTCATACAGTTATTTCCCCATTTTAATGTAAGTTCTATTCTATTTTTTTTATTGTTATAATGACATTATAATGCATTAAACTTATGATTATTTTTTACTTTTTCTTTGCAGCCCTTTTCATTTTTTGGATATTTTGAAGTGTATATACAATTACACTTGATGGACTTTGAATATTTTGAAGTGTATATATAATTACACTAGCTTGTTGGGAGATTTTGAGTATTTAAGGTAAATTATATTTTAAATTAAAAATATTAAATTATTTGGCCTTTTGATTTATTGCTTTTGTGCATGAATTTTAATTATAAATTTATGTTTTAAATTCTACAGGTTTTACAAAATAATGGACAATGAAGATATAAGGTTCATTATGCATTTTTCTAGAATTTTCTAGGTGAATAGAGAATGATATAGATAGGGGCTATTTTTATATTTTATACTTGTATATGATACAATGTCAACTAATTGCGAAATATCTATATATTTATATATTTTGTATCTGATATTTTGCAATTTATGAAAAAACTATTTATTATAATTTTGGATATGTATATGTGCGTGAATGATGTGTACAGGTAATAATCAAATAAAATATTTTATTTATAGTGAATACAGCGAAAGAAAAAACTTGTCGATAAAAAGTATCTTCAACTAACAAAAATTTATTCGTTGAAAGCGAATAACATTAGTAAAGGGAAAATTCGATCGGTAAAACAATATTTTTAACGAAAGGAAAGGTTGAAAAGTGAATATAATTAACGAAAGAAAAATTCTGTCGCTACAAAGTATTTTTAACGACCGAAAATTTTTTCGTTGAAAGTGAATATAATTAACAAAGGGAAAATTTGGTCGCTAAAAGGTATTTTTCACGACCAAAAATTCCTTCGTTAAAAGTGAATATAATTAGCGAAAGGAAAATCCGGTCGCTAAAAGGTATCTTTAACGACCGGAAATCCTTTCGTTGAAATTGAATACAACTAGCGAAGGGAAAATCTGGTCGCTAAAAGGTATCTTTAATGACCGAAAATCCCTTCGTTAAAAGTAAATATAATCAGCGAAGGGAAAATTCGGTCGCTAAAAATCACTTTTCAACGACCGGAAACGTTCCGGTCGTTAAAGACATTAACGACCGGATGCAATATCCGGTCGTCTATACCTTTAACGAAGGGGCTTTTACCGACCGGATTTTCCGGTCGTTAAAAGTTTTTAACGACCGGATTTCCCTTCGTTAAAGAGCATTTTTCTTGTAGTGATAACAAAGGATGTAAGAGTGAATAATAACCAAAGTAATTAATTATTGTTCAAAAGATGTAATTACGGAAATAAGCTTATGTGTGCATGCATATAGATTTGGTTATGGAAAATTTAGGATATGTATCCACCACTGGGCATTTTTAATGTTCAGCGCATAGAGTGTTACTGCATGCAGGTTGTGGGAGATTTTGCTGTGGTCGAAGATATAGGGATGCCCGAAAGAGGTATTTGACGGCAAGGATAGAAGGACTAGCATGGCATGTATACGACCGCAGTAGATGGAAGCAAGGATGCATGGTATAAGTATATGAATTGTGTGCTAGTGCAACTGTTATGTTATTGTGCATATATATATGATTGCTATTTCTAAAAAAAAAAAATCCTACTGATCTGTTAAGTGCATTGTAGTGTATGTCAGAGTAGCATTGTGAAATCCGGTATCAGTACCACAGGCGGGTATAGGGCATTACTTGGTCACGTCTTCATCGGCATACATTTTTTCCTTTCCCTTGTCTTTCATCTCTCTAGGCTCTAGGACACATGTAGCTTGTCTGCTATCGTTCAACATTGCCATATAGGCCTTTCTAGCATGCTTTTGATTCCCTCTAAATGTAGCTACCCCTTTTGCGGTGGGAATTGTAAAGGCTGCCAAAGATAACATTGTAAGCAAAGGGCATGTTAATGACCATGAAAGTAGGCTTACAAGTATGGATGACGACTTCATCCCCAAGGTCTACAAAAAGATCAATAGAGCCTGCAACGGGGATGGTGGCATTACCAAGATCAATAAGGGGAGCGCAATCTGATCGGAGTTCACTGATCAGTAATTTCATTTTCTTGTAGGCATCTAAGGTGAGTACATTAACCGTGCTTCCATTATCTACTAAGATCCTTTTTACATCAAAATTATGGATCCCCACTTGTACCACTAAGGCATCCTCATAGGTAAATTTGAGGGCTCTCGCGTCCTGGTGGGATATGGTGACAGAGGGTAGATTCTCACTTTGGACAGAGAAGTATATCCCTTTCTGCACCTTCTTTTGCTTCCCAAAGACTTCACTATGAGACATTCCTCCTGTAATAACATCGATGAAGCATGCATGTTACATCCACCAATCTATATCTTTGGGTTTCCTTCTCTCTTCGTCTTCATCATCAGATTTCTTCTTAGTCTCTACAGATCGGTAGGGGCTTTCGATGGGCTGCGTGGTTTTTGAACAACAAACCTCTTCAGCGAACCTCTTTGGAGCAACCTCTCGATTCCTTACTTGAGTGCCTTACACTCTTCAATGGTATAGCCAATATCCCTATGGAATTGATAGTATCTAGATTTGTCTCTTGGTGCAATTGATCGATCAGACATCTTCTTTGACCAATTTACCTTGTTGTCATAACTCTTGACCCGTAACAGAACTTTTGACGGCTCCATATTAAGAGGAGTAAAGGCCTTCACCGGGGCACTTCCTCAGCGTTCAAGTGAGAACGTTCGAATTCCTTTCTCCTGCCTGAGCTTTTTAAAGCTCTTTCTCTTTTAGGGCTTTGAGATGCCTGATTTCCACAACCGAATAGATTATACTCATCGGAAGTGTGGAGGTCAAATCTCAAAGCATCATCCAGTTGTATAAACTGTTTAGCTCGGTCCATCAAGTCACTGAAGTCAGTAGGAGGATGAGTCATTAACAACTGAAATAGCGGTGGATTTTTTACACTCCTAGCGAGGGTTGTGGTAGCCATCTCGGGAAGCAGATTCCTGATTTCTGAAGCCAATGCTTGGAATCTATTGATGTAATCCCCAAGGCTTTCATTTCTTTTTTATGTCGAATTTATCAAATCATATACAGTTTTTGATGTCTTTAGCTGAATGATGAATCTTGTGATAAATAGCTCTCTGATCTGTGCAAAACTAGAAATGGAGCAAGGAGGGAGACTGTGGAACCAGTCGAGAGCATCTCCTACCAATGTTGTAGGGAAAACTCTAAAAAATACTCCATCATCAAAAGAGTCCATCTGAATCTGAATTAGGTACTCAAATATGTGATTCTTGGGATTTATTTTGCCGGTATACCTCGGCATCCTCACTTTAGTAAACCGATATAGGAGCTCAGCTTCTCTGATCTCCTCACAAAATAGAGAGATGGTATTTCCATCAAAAGCTAGCTTTTTAAGATGGCCTAATCCATACTTTTAAACGGTCTGCAAGAACCATCTTTCATCTCTATTAATCATCCATCCACTTTTCTCATTAATGGACCCCTTAAGAGTACACATGAATGAGACATTGTCGTATCCTGAGTAGCGACTAGAATGAGAAGGGAAACAATTATCGTCCTCTGAGTCACTACTATCATCTTGGGCTCGAGCATCAGGGGGATTCATCTTCCCTTTGCCCTTACCCTTACAAAGGTGCTCTTTCATGCTGGAATGAGTATCAAAATGATTTCTTTCTTCATTGATTACTACATTTTTTACCTTTATATGAGGTTGGGCTCTACCTCCATTCCTCGATCTGTTTTCAACCTTATTGTCTTTAGTAGGCATTTGAGGCCTCTTGCCTCTGCACACTTAATGCAAAAGCTTGTCTTGTAACTTACCACCAAAGCCTTTAAAGAAAGCTTTAAGGTCTTTAGCAATGATGGAAGAGGCATCATTGAGCTGGTTAACAACATTAAAGACCTCATCATCATCAAAAGCAGCAGAAGATCTTGGGGTGTTATGTTTGTTTGGGTGGTTGATTTCTCTCCCTTAGTTTTTTCTTATCCGTTTGATTTCTCAGTTTGCCCTTGAGATTTTTCCATCCATGCTCTCAATAAAAGCACCAAATGATCAGTTATGGAATGTCTAAATCGAGAACGAGATGGTTTGAAGGACAAGGCATGCTAACACTAATCTACAATAGGCAATACCTGATCTGTAAGATAGATGAGAACTAACCCTTGGCATACAGGGGATTAGCACTCCGAAGTTTAAGTTAGTAGGAGAGAGAAAAATTTCTGAGAGTAATAATAACGATAGAGTTAAGAAGATACTTGATGTCCCCTTGAGGTTGCTCTCTTTCTATTTATATAGTGCCTAGGCGTCTATACCTATAAGGTTAGGGTACTTAAGTACTAGATCTCCCATATCTGCAATGAGTAGGTTTAAGTAGTCTGAATTGACAGCTAGCAGAGCAAGTTTTGCTGATGTGATAGGTTTATTTGACTTTACTGGATCGGCAGTGTACCCGATCGGTCTAGTAGTGCTAAATCTGTGCTAACTAGTTGCTAGGCTCTTTGAGTTCTTGGGCCTGTAATTGGGCCTAAATTGTAATAAGGCCTACGACTATTAGGCTGGGCCTGAATATGATAATAGCGGGTATTATCAATTAATAAACAGTTATTAGATAAATAATGAAAATTAGCAAACATTGTAGAGTTTAAGAGTAAAGAAATTGGAGACTCACTCGTATAGTGAAGAAGATAATGCAAGTGTGAGTGAGATGGAAAGAAAGATCGAGTCAGGAGCAAATATAACTAAATAAACAAAAAGAAAAAAAAAGAATCGATGATCAAAATCTTACCTACGAAAGTATATGATGATAAGCTAGCCGGAGATGAAGAAAGATAAGCTGGAGATGCTCATTGATTTTTGATCGGTTTCCACATCCTAGAAATGCTCTGAGATGAAGATGAGTAGGAAAGATTACCAAATCAAAAAATAAAAAAGAAACCAAATCACTCTCCCTAAGAAAATTGAAAGGAAAACCATATTGAAATTCTATCTATAGGAGTGGAGATAATTTCAAAATTAAATTTGAAACCAAAGAGAGAGAGTAAAGAACGGATTATTAGCAGAAAAACACTGCCTTATTTTTCTTTTGGTAAGAAAAACATTGCCTTAGTTTAAAGCTATGCAACACTTTGCTTAAACTGTTGTTTTAACTCAAAACAAATAAGTCTAAATGTGTAAATTAATGGTTTGATATTATAAAATTCAATTACATTTCAAAAATGTTGCTTGGGAAGTTGTTTTATAAATAATATAACATCAATTCTAAATCTATTGCCAAGTCCATTATGTTATAGTGTCTCCCAGTTATGCTTTATCTAACCAACTAATATATAAATCCCTTTTCCCATAGCTTTTTCTTCATTATTTTTTTACATGTTATTTTTAGTTTCAATTATGTGTTTTAATTTAGTCTTCTGTTACATCTTAGTATAGATTTGTTTAACAATGTCATTATTCTTGATGGATTTTTCTGATTAGTGCCAACTAAGGTATGTTATGTTCTTCTCTTTTTTAGAACATTATATTAGGAAATCATATTCTATTGAAAGAATTTTTATTTGATTTTTATTTGAAAAGTCATTTGGTAATACATATGTTAAGGTTTAGGTTTCATACCTTAATCAGACTGTAGATAGGCATGAGTGATCATTTTGTTATCTTCAAATACAGATTTGGATTTGCATTATTCAATTTACTGTTGTTTGCTTTAGTGTGGTAAATGTTTGTGTAGTGATTTGTGATGACTATGCAACCTTTCGAGGCAGAGGCACTCCTCCAATTGATCCATATCTTTTCACCAAAAATATTGTTGAAGAGTGGACACACACATATGAGGTAATATTATGGAAAGTTTACTTCAATTAATGATTCAGTTTTATGCTATACCGTTATAGGATGAGACTGTCATTTATTTATGAGTTGTCATTTAATTCTCTTTGAAAATAATTTATAGAGATTGAGAGTCATGGCATAATCTAATGCTAAGAGCATGAGTGAAAAATTTTCACCTTTGCATCATAATGCAACAGTTAAACATCCAATAGATGCATCAAATAAAGGACCTATATCAAGAAGAAAGAAAAACAACAAAGAAGATCCCAATAGATGGCTCTATCTCAGAAATTTATCCGTTAGTTTAATCCATCCACTATAGGACTATCAATAGATCTTCTATTTAAAGGTAAATCAGAGGTTTTTGTTAGCCGAAGATGTGTGTTGTTTTATTGGTTGGGTTGCTCAATTTTCATGCTAGGGCTTTAATCTTTTTGGTTTTTCCATTTAATTATTGTACCACATTTTATTGTAGCTCATGATATAAGAGTATCCTATATATAATCCCCACAATAGGGAGCCTCCAATAGCTATCTATAATCTGTGGTTGCAATTTCACTCTGCAACTTTTAGAAGAAGTGAGCACTTTCTAAATTTAGAATGAAAATGGCTTATTCGTTAAGATTTCATGCTACAATATTTTACTTTTTAAAAAATAATGATTAAAAACATTATAATTTCTCACAAAAAAATAGAAAGCATATCTATTGGAAAAAAATTTCACATCAAAATTTAAGAATAATAATTGATAATACCTATTGTCACTAGGTCTGTGTCAATCTCAGTTCAAGGCCCAAGTCAAGCCCAAAGTGACATAGACACCTAAGGAAGTCAACAAGTTATCAGCATGGCACGTCCGATCGGACTGATAGGGCATGTCCCCTGTTAGTCCACTAACACATGCCACCGCCTTATCCTTCTATCTACTTTCAGTCACATTGTTGCCTACCTACTCTAACAATAGAATAGACCACTCAAGCACCTCTCCCAAGTCTCTATATATACCCCAAAAATAAAGACCCAGGTATGAGAATTCTTGAGACCCTATCTCTCTATATTCTCTCTCTAAAAGCACTACTGACTTAAGTTTAAGAGTGCCTACGCTAGGTCCAATCCTTATTGCATGAACAAACCATCCCTAATCTGATCTCCCATCCCAGGTCTGATCGTCCAATCTTCCATTCCGGTTTCGATCATTCGATCTAAGATCTGATTGGCTCACCTGTAACTCAATTGCCATATGGCCTCATGGAAGCTTCTGACATTTCAGAACTTATCATTTAGTGCTTTCATTGAGAGACCATGGCAGGATCGAGATGCTTTTGACATTTCAAAATAGAGGGACATAATCAATCTGATAGCGATCAAAGTAGACTAAGGTCTATTAGTACAAGATAAACCTTAAGGATCCCCTACTCATAACAATTCAACCCTCAGGTTCAATGAGGAGTTCATGGCACAGCCAGATGACAATCTAATCACTAGGCACGATATAAGAGCCATTCTTGGTGTCTTTAGCAAATGTATTATGCAATCCGTCAAATGGGCAAGCAAATCTCATACCTCAATGAGGGACTTAGAGGTTGAAGCTGAAGGAAAAAGAGAAAAGAAATAAAGAAATAAAGGAATCGCGAAGTTTGCCTCAGAGTAGTCCATAGACTCCTGAAGGCCGAATGGATGAAGTTCACCTTATTGTAATCTACGGACTCCTGAAGCCGGAATGGACAAAGTTCACCTCAGAGTAGTCTACCGACTCCTAAAGGCCTAATAGACAAATGTTTGCCTCAAATAAGTCCTAAAGGCCGAACGAACGAAGTTCACCTCAGAGTAGTCCACCAGCTCCTAAAGTCTGAAAGGAAGAAATTCGCCTCAGAGTAGTCCACAGACTCCTGAAGGCCGAACGAACAACGTTCGCCTTAGAGTAGTCCACGGACTCCTGAAGGCCAAAAGGACAAAGTTCACCTCAAAGTAGTCCATGAACTCCTGAAGGCTGAATAAACGAAGTTTACCTCAAAGTAGTCTATGAACACTTGAAGACCGAATAGACGAAGTTTGCCTCAGAGTAGTCCATGAACTCCTGAAGGCGAAACAAATAAGAGGACAAAGTTGGCCTCAGAGAAGTCCATGGTCTCCTAAAGGCCAAACGGATGAGCAGACAAAGTTCGCCTTAGAGAAGTCCAAGACTCTTGAAGACCGATCGAACGAAGGTTCGCATCAAATAAGTCTATGGACTCGTAAAGGCTGAACGGATCAATGTTCATCGAAGAGAAGTCCAAGGACTCTTGAAGGCTGAACCGATGAATGTTTTCCCCAGAGAAGTCCATGAACTCCTAAATGCCGAGCGATCAAATGTTCGCCTCATAGAAGTCTAAAGACTCTTGAAGACCGATCGGACGAACGGATAGGAGTTCGCCTCAGGGAAGTCCATGAACTCCTGAAGGCCGAACAGACGAATGCTAGTTTCACCCTTAATCCAATTGGATCTTTTCAGTAG
The DNA here is from genome assembly GCA_947683425.1 of Excoecaria cochinchinensis. Lineage (NCBI taxonomy): Eukaryota > Viridiplantae > Streptophyta > Magnoliopsida > Malpighiales > Euphorbiaceae > Excoecaria > Excoecaria cochinchinensis. The sequence continues at coordinate 4,562,504 of CANTUQ010000018.1, forward strand.
GGACAAATCATAATACCCATTATCACTAGGCTTAAATCAATCTCAGCCCAAGGTCCAATGTGACGTGCGCCGGAACCTAGCAAAGGCCATCGCTGTGCTCGCCTTCTGGGACTTGAGGGATTGGTTCGTGTCTTTTTGATCTTGGGTATCATGAGTCATCTTGGATGCCTCCTTTCCAGTAGAACATTGGAAGGGATCATCTAGACTCACAACGCGTTTAGGCACCTTTGAGGTATTTTGGAGTCGCCACCCAATTTACATGAAATTGGGAAAGGTCTCTAACCTCTATTGGTCTAAACCAGATAAGGTGTTTGGAACTTCACTCTTATTAATGACTTAAGTCTATAAATGAGTTTTTAAGAAATCAAAATTCCATTTCTCATCTCACGCGATTGTGCATTGAATTTATTGCAAGCATATTGAAAGCGATAAAATAAAGCGATAAATAAATAAATAAATCATGAAAATAAAGATAAAATAATAAATAAACAAATAAATGGGACAGAACAATCCCCCAAAATGAATAAAAGATGGGACAGAACAATCCCCCAAAATAAAATAAGAAGGCATAAATAATAAGACTTGCCCCAAAATTAATTACAACGGCCCAAAAAAAAAGAAGAAGAATAAATAAACGCATTCAAGATAAATAATTAAAAATGTATCAAAGTAATTTAAAATGAATCATACATAAATCGGGTAATTTATTATTTTTAGGAACATTGGTTCCCTTTTTATTAACATAAAAATTAGAGAACTATTATTTGGGGGCTTGATTGAGAAAATCGAGATGAGTGATCCCATTTTATGAAAATTAGTTCTCTATTTGAAAGTGAGATTTTACTGGTTAAAATAGGACATTGGTCCAATTTATGAAAAGAAATTCCCAAGTTATTAATTATTGTAAAAAACATGATATTCTATAATGCGGATGAATCTAAAATATATTTTTACATACAATAAACAAAAAATAATAATAATAAAAGGAAATACAACAATTAAAAAAAATGCAAACACCCTAAATTGAAGGTCTTCCGTCTCGTGCGCAAATATGACTCACATAGATAAACAATTTTTGAGACAATAAGACAAAAATAAAATAAAATGTTAGTAGAGTAATTAAATGAATAAAATATGAGCAAACAATTAAATAAAAAAACTAATAAATAAACAACTCAAATAAGTCATCAGAAAATCATTAAATTTTGACAAATAATACATATCACTAATAATTAAGATAGAAATTAAATAAACAGAAATTACATATAGAATATTACATACAGAACAGAAAAGAGAAGGAACGAACAGAGGAGAAGGGGCGGTTCACGACTCGTGCGTCTCTTGCACGACTCGTGCAAGAGGTCACGAGTCGTGAACCTGTTGCACGACTCACGCAAGAGGTTCACGAGTTGTGAACATCTCGCACGACTCGGACAGAGAATAAGGGAGCACGGACAGCAAGAAAAGAAAAGTCACGACTCGAACGCACGCTCACGAGTCGGACGAAATGAAGGGACGATCAGAAAAATGTAAAAACAGGGATGAACAGAGTAACTTCAACAGAATAACAAATTTGACAAAATGCCATCAAAACATGCATAATAAAGCCACAAACATGTTTCTTTAATCATAATAGCTACTTATGATCTATGTCTGATAATAAACAATGACAAACATGCAAATAACAAATTAACAAAATCAAATGAAAAATAAACAGAGTATGTACAAAGAGAAGAATTAACTGGTAAAGCAAAACGAGAAAGAGAAAGAAAAGGGAAAAAAAGGAAAGAAAGAAATAAAGAGACAGTGATTCAAGTATTTACCCTCAGAATGATATTTGATCTTTGATCTGCAAATAAAGAAGCTTCGTTTTTCCTCGTTGCTTTTGTTGAAAATGAAGTTAAAACAAAGACTCCAAAAACCTTTTTAATGGAAATTACATTCAAGAAAATCAAACAATGAACTTTCCAACGTTAAAAACTTGTTTCTTTCTTCAAAACCAATCTTAGAATGTTTTCCTTTTCTTTTCTTCTCCGTTTCTTTCTTCCTCTCTAAGCTTTTTTACTCTCTGTGTTCTTTTCCTTTCGTTCTTGCTCTTTCCAATAATTCTTGCCTTTTTCTCCCTTTTCTTTTTTAGCTTTCACTTCTCTTTTAATGCCTTTGACAGGATTAGTTGTTTTTTTCCTACCAAATCCCACATAAAGCAATATTTTCAAACCAAATCTCCATGAAAAACAGAAGAGGAGAGCAGGAGCGTGTGAGGCTGGTGAGACTCCCATCCCACCTGTAAGCTGGGCCTCACGTGGTGAGGCAACATCTCACCAACGTGAGATGGGCCTCACAAACGTGAGGCTCCATCTCACATGGGTGAGATGGGCCTCACCCCACAGGCCCCCAAAACTTGTTTTTTTTTAAATGAAGCAAAAATGAAAAATATGTTTGTCTAGGAAATCATCACTTCCATTTGTCTATTCGCCCGTGAACAGGCATCGTTTTTGTCCTTGGGTAACTTCGATCTTTGCTTCCTTAGGACCCGGTGTCTACAGTTGCCCCCAGTTTTGGGGAATGTAGAACCTGGGTGCCTAAGTGAGCCAAAACTCAAAGAAAGAAAGAAGAGGTGCGTACCTGAGGCAGCTATCTTCTTGGACTGGATGATGCGCCGAGTCTGCTCCAGACTTACAAAACGCGAGGGTTACTCTTCTGAGCTGCACTGAGTCTGCTCCAGACTTACAAAGTGCGAGGTTGTTCTTCCGAACTGCACCGAGCATGTTCTAGGCTTACAAAGTTCGAGGGTTTGCTCTCTGAGCTGCACTGAGTCTGCTCCAGACTTATAAAGTGCGAGGTTGTTCTTCCGAACTGCACCGAGCCTATTCTAGGCTTACAAAGTGCGAGGGTTTGCTCTCTGAGCTGCACCGAGTCTGCTCCAGACTTACAAAGTGCGGGGTTGCTCTCTGAGCTGCATCGAGCCCATTCTAGGCTTACAAAGTGCAAGTTGTTCTTCTGAACTGTGAAGTGGTAGTGCCGTGGTCGTGCTAATCATCCGTGGAGTGGTAGTGCCGCCATCGTGCTAACCCTTCTTAGATATGAAGTGATAGTGCCGTGGTTGTGCTAACATTCCATAGAATGGTAGTGCCGCCATCGTGCTAACCCTTTTGAGATATGAAGTGGTAGTGCCATGGTCGTGCTAACCCTTCGTGGAGTGGTAGTGCCGCTATCATGCTAACCCTTCTGAGATATGAAGTGGTAGTAACGTGGTTGTGCTAACCTTATGTGGAATGGTAGTGCCGCCATCGTGCTAACCCTTCTGAGATATAAAGTGGTAGTGCCATGGTTGTGCTTACCCTCCGTGGAGTGGTAGTGCCGCCATCATGCTAACCCTTTTGACATTTGAATAGGTGCCCTCTGCGAGCCCCTTTGATTTGATTGCCCCCTGAGAGGTCTTTAGTTGATTGTTGGATTGGTATTTTGATTGATATGTGGATTAATGTCGTCACTCGCCTTCTGCCGGTGTCCATATCGAATATCTCTTGCTGCAAAACTGGAAAGCTAAATGTGAAGGAAAATTGGTGAGCATGCACGTGTATGTGTCATGCTAAAATGCAGGATAAGAATTCATCTAAGTGGATTTAGGGGTGATAGCCGAGCTAGCTGCAATTTGCGATAGGATCGATGCTTGTTGAAGCTGCTTTTGCATTTTATGCCTTTAGGATCATGAGGTTCTCTTTTTATACCTGTAGTCATTTCATTTTTTTTAAGGTAGTGCGTCTCTTGTGGATTTTCACATTAGTTTTTCTTAGTGGAAATGCATCCTTTCAGATTTTCACATAACCTTGTGCCTTATTTTTTGCTTGAAATGGACCCAACCCAATCCAGCGCCTTTTATTCATTTTATTTATTTTTGTAGGACAGATTGCCTGTTCCCAGGTTTTCACCCTGTCCTTTGGCCTAACTTTTGCTTAGAGCACCAATTACGATTTTCATCTCTAACGGCCTTTTTTTCCTTTTTTTCAGATTGTAAAGAAGGTTGAAGCCGTTGCCAAAATTCTTTCAGGCGCGATCGGCATGCACTTACATCTTGGATCATGGTTTCATGAGCTTAACTCTTATCATGAAGATGCTATAAAACTGGCTGCCCAGTTGACAGTAGGATGAGTTGGCTGAAAGGACCGAGTGATGAGAGTGACAGAGAGTATATAGTAACAATGTGCTAGACAACTTTGATTATACAAGATGAACTGCTCTAGTCACATCAATAACATTGCATAGATGCATATATTTCAATTGATTTCATAACACATGATTGTTATTTGGCATTAATCTCAAAAACACAAACCTCATCTAATCTCGGGATGGATCTTGAAAGCATCAAACTCCTGTTATCAATCAGCCTCTCGGGTCTTCACGATTGAATATTTTTCTCTCAGACCTTCAATGAATTTTTTTCTTTGAGCACAGATTCTAGATGCAACGTTGGGGACGAGACTTAACTCAAATGCATGAATGCACTCGTGGCTCCCCACTTGAAGCTCAAGAAACATCATATGCCTCTTCTTACGTACCAAACCTTATTAGAAGGTCATCTCCGCTAATTGGATAAGACTGAACCAAGAATCAAAGGTCTTACTTTGGTTGTAACGTTAGGCTTAGGTAGATGGCTGTCAAATAAGGATCAGGTTGCTAGAGAAAAATGGCTGCAATATTTACTCAATTGATGGGTGAACCGTTCTTAGCTCAATTGCATATACAAAGGTATTCTTGAATTTGGGCTCGATAACATTTTAGCTCATCCAGAATAGAATAACAATTAAAAAGACAATCGTCGAAACTTATAAAGTGGTTACTATCTTGACCTCTATAATTTTTTTTTTCTTTTCTTTTTTTATCTATTTTTTATTATTTACGAGCTCAAGTCTTTTGCGCATGACTAAAATCCTCTTCCCGAAGTGTAAACTTATACTTATCAGGGCAATTTTTGATAACCCCCAAAGAATTGTCAATGATGTATATCCGTTCTTACTAGAGCGGCCATTTTTCTATGGGGAGGTAAAAATCATTTTAGGCGAAGGCTAGTTTCAACATGTGTAACAACAAAATTGGTACGCATTTAGCATACCAACATAAAGGCTCAACAGGCTAGCAAGCGATTGCAAAACAAGGGTAGGAAATGGTCATTTAGAGAGCTATACAAAGAAATGGTTGCCTAAATCATTTTTTAGATCCATCCTTATCCAAGGATTGCTTTAATGGATAATCAGAAAGGTTCTAGTGCTCGTAATGAGTTTTCATCCAATCCCCTACTTGGAACTAGTTTTTCCTTCTTTTATTTATTTTTAACTCTCAGAATTTTTCTCTCTTCAGGAGCTGTATCAGATGCTATCAAGATTTTCTTTGGATTTTCCAAAGTTTTCAGGATTAAATGTAATCGTATTACTTGAATTAATATCAAAAAATGAATGCATCGTGATCATGAGATATCAAATCATTAGAGACAGTATACAAATACGCAAGATTGTTCATTTTATTGAAATAACTAACATTGCAAATATTGTCATAAAAAGTGTTCTTCGAATAAAAAGCAACTAAAAACATATTCTTCTCCTCCAATCATATTCATGGTGGGGGGACTGCATTATACCCAACCCTCTTTTTCTTCTCCCTCTTCTCAAGGTTAGTGATCTCCTTGGAATCAATAAGATCTTGAATTTTATTCCTCAGGGTTCGGCAGTAATCTGTAAGGTGCCCAGTGTGCTGATGGTAGGCGCAGTACTGGTCATCTCTATCCCCCGGCTGTCCCTGATTCATGGCTGGCCTGGGTGGCAATGGTCTTAACTTGCCTTCCTTTGTCAATTTTTCCAATACCTAAGACAGATAGAGACCTAAATTGGAATAGCACCTCTGAGTTTGCCCAACCTCGGTAGCTGAAAGCTTAGCTGCCTTATCATTCTATTACCACTGCTGGAACTTGCTAACTTGTTTGTCCCTTGATTAGTATAACCCCTCTTGGCATAAGCTTCACTGTTAGCCTTTCTCAAAAGGTATTCTCCCTCAGCCTCGATAGCGATGTCTTTCAAAGACTCCTAGTCTCTCAATCCCTTCATCTTTAGTCCATCTCTCAGATATGGGCTCGCATTTTTAATGAACAGCCGTAACTGGTCTTAAGTATCAGGTTTGCGTTTCATTTCCATAACTCGGTTCCTCAATCGAGTGAGGTACTCATGAAAGACTCCCCAGCGTTCTGTTGCAGTAGCTCCATATCCTTCAATGTGACCTCCATCCTGGTACTACAATTATATTGTCTGAGAAGCTCTTCTGTCAATAAATCCCAATTCTCCTTCGTCCTTCGGTCGAGCCCATGAAACCAATCCACCGCTGGGCCGATTAAGCTCTAACAAAAATACTCAATCTTCTGTCTCTTTGTTAAAGTAGTACCCTTCATTACTAGTGAGTACTGCTTTATGTGTGCGGTGGGATCAGAGGTGCCGTCAAATTTGGGAATATCAGGCATCTTTAAGTTTTGAGGGATTAGATCATCTCTGTCCAACTCCCAATCTTCAGGATTCATCCCTCCTCCTACCTTCAACATCCTCGTCATATCTTCAAACTTTTCCTCCATTTTTTGCCACATTGCATCCTCTGGCTTGGGTGACTTTCCCTTTACTACTGTCGGCTCCTCTTGCTCCTCCCATAAGTTAATCACAGATTTAGGGCCTTCCCTCTGCTCGACAGGCGCTGGCACTCTTTGCTCACCCGCAGGTGGATTAATTATTGTTGGGGGATCCTCTCTAGCAGCCCCTTGTTCATCTTGCCCCTCAGTTGGAGCAGCAGCCTGTTGCCCGGCAATTGGGGCTAGGGTAGTGACAAGGTTACCCATCATCACCATCATCCTGGCCTCAAACTCTTCCATTCTTTTCGCTACTTCTTCGGCAATCATCGCCCTAGTTGCATTAGAACCACTTGCTGGATTAGACATGCTTGTTTTTACTAATGATTCAGAAGATAATATCTCACAACCCTCCAAAAGAGAATCCGAACTCTGATCTGACACTAGCTCTTGCAATCCAAAGAGTGAAATCTTCCTTAACCGACCGTCTGGACCTCTAACCAACCTGGACGAATCTATGATGGCTGCAGAACACACCTCTATTAGGATGATGCAACATACTGATGCAGCATAGACAAACACATGCAAGCAAATAGATCCTTCCAACCTTATTACTCCCACACATAAGGTCGTGCAGTCTCTTTCTTAGGTGGCCCTTATCCAAGGGTTAACACGGAACCCGTCGGACATGTATAGTCCACGGTGAAAAATCGGTAGCATAACATCTCTTGCCTAATGTACATGCGTATGGGTGTTTGGCCATTATGTATTTAGACAATTCAACTAAATTAAAATGGGCCCACCGGGGCATGAAAGCCTTTGATAAAGACAATTTAATTTAATTGATTTTGTTCAATATATGATGGCCCAAATAGCAAGCACGGTATTATAGTACATTTTACCTAGTGGAAGTATCTATTATCATTACATGGGCTTCGGTCAAAGGTGGTGTTACTTTAGGTAAACCCAAGCATGGTTTCTGCCAACGGGTCTAGCTCACCATGAGCATATCGACCAATTAGGTCTCCATTTGATATACCATTTTATGGTATGAGGCTTGGGCTGGTGATTATCCCAAACACTTCCCTACAATGAGTGAAAGTAGGGTTATGTCTTAGGAATGTACCGGGGTATATAGGGGACCAACTATCATAATTATAAGGCTCTAATGTATGTAATGCAATTTTAATTAGAAATGGAATTTTTGATTCTTAACAACTCAATTATAATTTCAACTTAAGTCACTTTCGAAGCGAAGTTTCGATCATCCCCAGCGGAGTCGCCATTGTGACGCGTGCCGAAACCTAGCAAAGGCCTTCGCTGAGCCCGCCTTCTAGGACTCGAGGGATTGGATCGCGTCTTTTTGATCTTGGGCATCATGAGTCATCTTTGATGCCTCCTTTTAAACAGAACATTGGAAGGGATCATCTAGACTCACAATGCCTTTAGGCACCTTTGAGGTATTTTGGAGTCGCTACCCAATTTATAGGAAATTGGGAAAGTCTATTGGTCTAAACCAGAGAAGGTGTTCGGAGCTTCACTCTTATTAATGACTTAAGTCTATTAATGAGTTTTCAAGAAATCAAAATTCCATCTCTCATCTCACGCGATTGTGCATTGAATTTAAAGCGCTTTTGCAAGCATATTGAAAGCGATAAATAAATAAATAAATTATAAAAATAAGGATATAATAATAAATAAATAAATAAATAAACGGGATAGAACAATCCCCCAAAATGAATAAAAGATGGGATAAAACAATCTCCCAAAATAAAATAAGAAGGCATAAATAAGAAGACTTGCCCCAAAATTAATTACAAGGGCCCAAAAAAAGAAGAAGAATAAATTAACACATTCAAGATAAATAATTAAAAATGTATCAAAGAAATTTAAAATGAATCATATATAAATCAGGTCATTTATTATTTTTAGGAACATTGGTTCCCTTTTTATTAACTTAAAAATTAGAGAACTATTTTTTTGGGGCTTGATTAAGAAAACCGGGATGAGTGATCCCATTTTATGAAAATTAGTTCTTTATTTGAAAGTGAGATTTTATTGGTTAAAATAGGACATTGGTCCAATTTATTAAAAGAAATTCCCAAGTTATTAATTATTGTAAAAAACATGATTTTCTATAATGCGGATGAATCTAAAATATATTTTTACATACAACACATAAAAAATAATAATAATAAAAGGAAATACAATAATTAAAAAAATGCAAACCCTAAATTGAAGGTCTTTAGTCTCCTGATTCTCCGTCTCATGCGCAAATATGACTCACATAGATAAATAATTTTTGAGACAATAAAACAAAAAAAAAATAAAATGTTAGTATAGTAATTAAATGAATAATATATGAGCAAACAATTAAATAAAAAAACTAATAGATAAACAAGTCAAATAAGTCAACAGAAAATCATTAAATTTTGACAAATAATACATATCACTAATAATTAAGATAGAAATTAAATAGATAGAAATTACATATAGAATACTATATACATAACAAAAAAGAGAAGGCATGAACGGAGGAGAAGGAGCGGCGCACGAGTCGTGCAAGAGGTTCACGACTCGTGAACCTCTTGCACGACTCGTGCAAGAGGCTCACAACTCGTGAACATCTTGCACAAATCGCACAAGTGGTTCATGAGTCGTGAACATCTCGTACGACTCTGACAGATAATAAGGGAGCATGGATAGCAAGAAAAGAAAAGTCACAACTCGAATGCATGCTCACAACTCAGACAAAATGAAGGGACGATCAGAAAAATGTAAAAACAGGGATGAACAGAGTAACTTCAATAGAATAACAAATTTAACAAAATGCCATCAAAACATGCATAATAAAGCCACAAACATGTTTCTTTAATCATAATTGCTACTTATGATCTATGTCTGATAACAAACAATGACAAACATGCAAATAACAGATTAACAAAATCAAATGAAAAATAAACAGAGTATGTACAAAGAGAAGAATTAACTTGTAAAGCAAAACAAGAAAGAGAAAGAAAAGGGAAGAAAAGGAAAGAAAGAAATAAAGAGATAGTGATTCAAGTATTTACCCTCAAAATGATATTTGATCTTTGATCTGCAAATGAAGAAGCTTCATTTTTTCTCGTTGCTTTTTTTGAAAATGATGTTAAAACAAAGACTCCAAAAACCTTTTTAATGGAAATTATGTTCAAGAAAATCAAACAATGAACTTTCCAATGTTAAAAACTTGTTTCTATCTTCAAAACCAATCTCAGAATGTTTTCCTTTTCTTTTCTTCTCCATTTCTTTCTTCCTCTCCAAACTGTTTTACTCTCTGTGTTCTTTTCCTTTTGTTCTTGCTCTCTCCAATAATCCTTGCTTTTTTCTCCCTTTGCTTTTTCAGCTTTCACTTCTGTTTTAATGCCTTTGACAGGATTAGTTGTTTTTCTCCTACCAAATCCCACGTAAAATCATATTTTCAAACCAAATCTCCATGAAAAACGGAAGAGGAGAGCAGGAGCGCGTGAGGCAGGTGAGACTCCCATCTCACATGTAAGCTGGGCCTCATGTGGTGAGGCAGCATCTCACCAATGTGATATGGGCCTCACAAACGTGAGGCTCCATCTCACATGGGTAAGATGGGCCTCACCCCAAAGGACCACAAAATTGGTTTTTTTTTTTAAGTAAAGCAAAATGAAAAATATTTTTTTCGAGGAAACCATCACTTCCATTTGTCTATTCACCCATGAACAAGCATCGTTTTTGTCATTGAGTAACTTCGGTCTGAGCTGTCTCAGGACCTGGTGTCTACACCAAGTCAGGCCCAAAGTCATAAGGCCTAAACATATGACATAGACACCCAAGTAAGTCAACAAGTTGTTAGCATGACACGTTCGCTCGAACTAATAGGGCACGTGCCCTATCAGTCCACTAACACACGCCACCGCCTTATCCTCCTGTCTACTTTCAGTCATATTGTCACCTACCTACTCTGACACTAGAGCAGGCCACTCAAGTGCCTCTTCCAAGTCTCTATAAATACCCCAAAAATGAAGACCAAAATATGAGAATTCTTGATACTCTCTCTTTTGACATTCTCTCTCTAAAAGCACTACTGACTTAAGTTTCAAAGTTCTTATGCCTAGTATAACCGAGCTTGTCTTATTGTAGAAATAAAGCATCTCGGATCTGATCTCCCATTCTAGGTCTGATAATTTGATCTTCCATCCCAAGTCCGATCATTTGATCCAAGATCAGATTTACTCACCCGCAACTCAACTTCCATATGGCCTCATGCAAGCTTTTGACATTTCAGAACTTATCAATTAAAAAACAAAACCTAATTTTACAATAAATTAATTCATTTTAGAGCAATATCACTTAACTCATGCATTATCAATAAAAATATTTCTCCATGGTAAATTGAAATATAAATTAAAAATATTTTATTGGAATATATTTTATATATATTTTTTTATAAATACTTGCATATCTCTATATGTTTTTTTATGTGAATTTTTTTTCAATATAAATATTCCACAAAATAATGTATATTATTATCCCTACGGTGGAAGATAAAATAAATAAATAGGTGCATATTAGTATACCTACGGCTATAAATATTTAGTATTTAAATATTTCACAAAATAATAAGACTAAGAAGATAGAGAAAAAATAAATTGAATATACTTTTGCATGCCTCTAAATGAGGAAGAAGTTGAGTATGAATGTATGATGCAAGTTATTATATTCAGATTGTTTTTAATTCCTTTATCAACACAATTTTTTTTTAGTAGTTTTCATTTTTAGAAATTTTGTATCTTCAAGTTTGTAATATGCAAGGGGTAAGCAAAAAAACCGTTCGACTTGTTTAACCAAGAAATTAAACCAAAACCGATCCGAAAAATAGGTTAACTGAACCGATTTTAATGGTTAACGGTTAGTGTTTAAAAAAAATCGATATTAATAGATTGATTTATTTTTTTACTCATAAACCGGTTAATCTAACGGATAACCGATACATAAATACTTCTATATTATATATATATATATATATATATATATATATATATATATATATATATATATATATATATATATATATATATATATATATATATATATATATATATATATATATATATATATATTACATTTTTTTATTTCATTATTTTCATATTTAATTATTTATATTCCTTTAATTTTCATCACTTTAAAATATATTTCAAATTTATTTTAATATTTTTTAAAAAATATTTAGTTAATTTATTAATTGTTCAATATGTCCATATTTAGTATTTATTATTATTTCTTGATTTATCAATTTTTCATTAATGAAAATCAAAATATATTCGAAAAGTTATATAATATTAATATATTAACTAAAATTTTTAATAATTTAAAAAAATATATAATTTTTAATATATGTGAAAATAATATGTGTCAAGTTAAAAAAATAAAAGAAAAGTGTTGTTAGCATTGGATGGATTTATTTTAATAATTTCGTATTTTTAAGTATTTTTGTTAAACTTTTTTTATTATCCTAATTATTTTGAAGTTTTCAAGTGTTTTTTTAATTGGTGATTACTAATTGTAACCGTCCATCTAATTAGGGTGATCATGCGCCGGTTAATTTATTTACTTATTAATTCTTAAATTTTAAAAATAAAGTTGCTTATGTCCACTAAAAATTTTTATTTTAACAACAATGATGTTATATTATAGTGGAGAAATTTCAATTTTTAAGTATTTTCAATATTTTCATTTTATTTATGAATGCATCTTAAAATTATAGTGGTTAACCGATCCGAAAAATCGAAACCGATGGACTAGTTAACCTATTGTAACGGACTGCTTAATAGTTAGTACTTTAAAAAAATCGATATTAAAGGACTGGTTTTTTTGGACTCATGTACTGGTTAATCAGTCCATGCTCACCCCTAGTAATATGTCCACTATTTTATTCATTTTAAATTATTGCATCTAATAAATATTTAGATGATAGAAACATGTTAATGAAATTTTAATTAGTTTCTCAAATAAGATAAATCTTCATTCTTTATAAGAATTGAATTGAAATTCTTTTTCTACTTCTAATAGGATTCTATTATTATTCTAACTAGAAAGATTTTAATTACATTATTATCACTAATTAATTAAATTTAAATTCAACTTTTTAATTCATAAATCCAATTATTATATAGAAAAAAAAAACTCAATAGGTTCATGTGTCCCTTAATTTTATGATCTAGGATTTCTCTTAGCATTTATCTTTATTTAGGATTTATTAATGATCATCTTAAAAAAAATTCACATATTAAGATAAAGGACTTTATGAGTGACACCAATATCAATAATTTTATTTGGTACTCAATGCATATTTCTTCTATGTTCTTAATAATGGCTTACTTTTTGTTAGATGAATTGAATATTTTCAAATAAAATTAGTGTATCATGCAAGATTTAGAGCTTAGTCAATTGAAAAAATAATAATGAAGAAAATGGCGGACTAGCGACTGAAATTACCGACGGAATTTCGTCGATAAATAAATTTGCCGACGAAATTTAACGACGAAAAATGTTGCTGTTATCATGGTAGTTGAAAAATTTACTGATGGAATTTTTGTCCGTCGGTAATGTTTGCGATAGAATATATGTTTCCATCGCAATAAAATACGAAGGAAAGATAGATAGGTTCCATTAGTAAATTTAGCAATGAAACGTGCAATTTCGTGGTAATTTTTTGCAATGGAAATTACATTTCCCTTGATAAATTTATGGAATTTTTTATTTTTTATTTAATTTTTAAATGATAGAATATCAATGATAATATAGTATAAAAATTTGCTATGGATAAAAATAACATAATTGAAAATGTATTAATTAAAATAAATAATTTTGGTAAAAACATAACTTCCACAAATAATAATAGAAAAGAACTAACTTCTTCACATATCCCTGATGCACAAGACACCAACAATTTATTATTCCAACTAAAGTAAATAAAACTAAATTCCCAAGCTAGAAGTAATCCTACAATTTTAGTAGCAATTGACGTTCTTCATCATGCAACATCTGCCTCATAAAGAAGTATCTGATCGAATTGCCACACTCCTTTAAGCCATAAACATTCATCAGCAGATGAATAATAATAATCTTAGAATAAAAATCCTTAAGAAGGATAGTCGAACAGGCAATCGAAGTTGTTGAAAGAAAAAATGATAAACAGCTCGTGCATACCATGGCCTTTGCCAACCCTTCTTAACTGACTCACATATTCTGCTATCTTCTTAATGTCTTCAACTTATTAAAGAACTTGAATTAGAAAAATCCAGTAACAATTTAAATTTTCAAATGCAAATTATTAAAAAAAAAAATATAGAGTATAGCATAATGCTCCCTTCTATATGGTTGTCCGATTCTGTGTTGGTATTGGAGAAAAATTGTGTAACTATTTGAAAATGTTGAGGAATCAGTAATATGGAGAATTATGTCTTATCTAAGGTTCTGATAGAAAATAAACTAGCTAACATTTTTTTGGGGTATCAGTTGGCATATTTCTGAATTGTTGCTTTTAAATAAAACTATTGGTTCTGGGAAAGAGGGGGAAAAAGGAGAAATCTTTGAGCTCACCTGTTCTTTTTAAAACTCACTCTCAATGAAATTTGGCATCTTAAGATCATTGTTTCGCTCTGCCACCTCTGTTTATGAACAACATAGTGGGGTTTTTTTTTATTTTGGTGTAATTTTTTTAAAAAAAAATTTGAAAAATGGGGCTGCAATAAGGATTTTAGTGTGTTAAAAATTGGTACAATTATGTGCCGATTTTCATCAGAATAGAACCAGCCGATTTGACATGCTAGCGTGCCAAAAACTAGCGCCATATGTGCTGGTTTCTCGTAAAGTTGCAGTATTGAATTTGCATTTTTTTAAAAAAAATTCTTTACATTTCTAACATCTTCTTCTTTCATTTCTTTCATCTATCACTCTCTCATTCATTTTTTTCATTCATCTTTCTCTCCTTCTTTCTTTCTTTCTTTCTTTCTTTACTTCCTTTCATTCATCCTATTTTCAAAATTTTCAAACATTTTGTTTTATATGCATTATAACTCTAATTTTCAAAATTACATTTCCCTTGCTAAATTTATGGAATTTTTTATTTTTTTTATTTTTTAATTTTAATTTATGGAATTTTTATTTTTTTATTTTAATTTTTAAATGATAGGATCATTAATGATAATATAGTATAAAAATTTGCTATGGATAAAAATAATATAATTAAAAATGTATTAATTGAAATAAATAATTTTGGTAATAACGTAACTTCTATAAATAATAATAGAAAAGAACTAACTTTTTCACATATCCCTGATGCACATAACACCAGCAATTTATTATCCCAACTAAAGTAAACAAAAATAAATTACCAAGCTAGAAGTAATCCTACAATTTCAGTAGCAATTAACGTTCTTTATCATGCAACATCTCCCTTATAAAGAAGTATATGATCGAAGTGCCACACTCCTACAAGCCATAAGCATTTATCAGCAGACGAATAATAATAATCTCATAATAGAAATCCTTAAGAAGGATAGTTGAATAGGCAATTGAAGTTGTTGAAAGAACAAATGATAAAGAGCTCGTATATACCATGGCTTTGCCAACCCTTCTTGACTGACTCACATATTCTGCTATCTTTTTAATATTTTCATCCTATTAAAGAACTTGAATTAGACATATCGAGCGATAATGCAAATTTTCAATTGCAAATTATTAAAAAAATTATAAAGTATAGCATAATGCTCCTTCCTATATGGTTGTTTGAATCTGTGCTTGGTGTTGGAGAATAATTATGTAACTGTTTGAAAATGATGAGGAATTAGTAAAATGGAGAATTATGTCTTATTTATGGTTTTGATAGCAAATAACAAGATAACATTTTTTGGGTGCATCAGTTGGGATATTTCTGAATTGTTGCTTTTAAATAAAACTATTGGTTCTAGGAAAGAGGGGAAAAAAGGAGAAATCTTTGAGCTCACCTATTCTTCTAAAAACTCACTATCAATGAAATTTGCCATGTCAGGATCATTCTTTCACTCTACCACCTGTGTTTATGAACAACATAGCGAGGTTTTTTTAATTTTGGTGTAATTTCAAAAACAATAGAAAAATGGGGCTATAATAAACATAATTAGGATTTTGGAGTGTTTTTTGTCAGAATGGAGCCAACCAATTTGACCTATTGGCATGCCAGAAACTAGTACACAAATGTGCCAGTTTCTGGTAAAGCTACAGCTCTACGTGAACCTATGAACTACAATACTGAATTTGCAATTTTTTGTTTAAATTTCTTTACATTTCTAACGTGTTCTTCTTTTATTTCTTTCATTTATCACTCTCTCATTCATTTTTTTTTCATTCATCATTCTCTCCTTCTTGATTTCTTTACTTCCTTTCATTCATCTTATTTTTAAACTTTTCAACCATTTTTTTATATGCATTATAACTCTAATTAAAGGTAATGTTATTGTGATTTAGTATTTATTTTTGTTAAACAAAATTTATATTGTTATTAATCTTATCTTCATGTTTAATTTGTTGGTGGTGATAATTTTTAAGATTATCTAATGTCAATATTAAAGGTAAGGTATTACTATTTTTTTTTTATGAGAAATAGCTTAAGTTTAAGTTGATTTGAAGTAACATATATATAACCAAAATTGAAAAATAAAAAAAATTATTATTTGCAAGCAAATAGCTTTATCTTGTAAATAATAATTAATCTAAAAAAATGAATTTTTATAGATAAATTGCTCGAATCCAAATTGCTGAGTTTTTTAAGACTAAACATCACAACAATATTTATGATATGTGTACATATAATGTAGGAAAAAATGTCGATCCCAGTTACTTTTATAATTCACACCGGAGGACAATCAGGGTTCGGCATAACTAGTTTTAAGTATGACGCTTCAAGCCCGTCAGCGAGATTAAGGAGATTAAAGATTAGGAGCAAACCGATATTGACAAAACATGTTCATAAAATATCAGTTAAATTGGATTTATCTGCAGCTATGAGGGTTAGTAGGGTGCTATATAAGTGTCCAGTTTATAACCTAAGGTCAATTCACTGGGCGTCTATAGATGTAATCAATGATGATGACATTAATCAAATTTATGAAAATTTCAATATATTTCCTGGATACACTATTGCGGAGCTCATTGTTATAACTGAAGAAATTATAATTTGAGCTGGAAAAAATGCCTTGAATAATATTAATCAGATGGCTAATGCAGGAGAAAGAGAGTCTATATCAACTGCGGATGAAAGAAACGTATTTAGTGATAATTCATATTATCCAAGTGTCACTCAGTTCAATTTTGTTACACAGTTTGAGGCTCCAACATAATGTGAAAACGTTGAAGAAATGAAAATAATAGATGTAAGTCCTATTAGAGAGTTTAGGGGTCCAAATCAAATGAATTTTGCCTCGTGTTCTTCCATTGAATGTGCAGATGTTGTAGGTGATGGTACATATAAAGATGAAGATAACATTGTGAATAATGGGTATATTTCTCCAAATTGTGACCCAGATGATGATGATGAAGAAATAGACTTGAATGATGCTGACCTCGAAATTGTTATTGGAAGAGATGATCATTTTGTTCCATGTAGTTCAATCTATGTGACATAAGGCATTCAAAATCTGCATATGAATGAGGTTAGAGATCGACTCGGTGGTCAGTCCAATATTTCACAATTTCACTTTGCATCTGTACACCACATATATGTTAATTTTGCTGAAGCTGAGATTAACATGTATAATGATTTGCCAATGGTAAGATGGGATGGTATTTCTGAGTTATGCGAAGAATTGGCCTTCACATCGAAGGATGAAGTGAAGGCATGTGTGAAGAAATTTTCAATTTAGAATAATGTTTCATATAAAGTTGTAGAGTCGAAGGCACCGCACTAAGCGGTGTCACACCCCATTTACCCCCTAGTAGTATGAGCCATGTATGTGTGTAAATTTATAAGTATTTTGGCATGTGACAAGGGTATTTTGGGGTATATTGCATGTTATAAGAGTTATTTTAATATGTGGGTGCACATATTTTAGTAGGGTGTGAATTAGTTGGGAGATACTTGTGTGTGCATGCATATACCATTGTGGGATGTGAGTAATGGTGTAGTGATTATGTGTTTTACTCACACATTAGTAGGGTGTTTTAAGTTGGGTTTTGATTGTGTGTAGTAAGCATAGCATAGTAGAAGGAATCTAAGTGGGATATTATTGTGTGTTTTATTCACACATAAGTAGGGTGTTGTATATGAGAATGCATTGAGTGTGAGAAGTGTATGGTAATTGGGTGTGAATAATTGGTTGCCACCAATAGGAAGGTGACATGTGGCAAATTTGGAAAAAGAAAATGAAATGTACATGAAATGAAGAATTCCCGTAAGTCATTTGCATTTCCTTCATTCTCATCTTCTTCACCTCATTCTTCTTCATTTCTTCTCATCTAAAAAAAATCCTAAATTAGATTTAATTAATTGTGGGAAGAAATCAATTGATTTTGCATCAATTGGGTAAGATTAACTCATAATTTCATCTTGATTCTTCAATTTTTTTCATTTAGTTGGATTTTAATTTAGAGTTTATATTTTTGTATGTGTTTGATGGATTGGTGATTAGTTGAGCCTCTTCAAAATTCCAAAGGCAAGGAAAAGGTTGGATCTAGTGGAATCAAGTAAAGATTTCAGGTTTGGGATGTTTGGGATTTTGTTTGGAAATTATTTGTGATTTGTTTGTGAATTTTATTAAGTTTTATCTGACCTCAGTGTGATGTTTTTGTCATAAGTAGAGTTATAGAGCTCCAATTGAGTTGATTCAAATTGAATCTGAAAGCTAAGATCCGTATCTAAAATTATCTAAGAGAGTGCTGGAGCTAATTCTGGACTTAAGATCTTCAAAAATGCTAAAAACCGAGACCTTCCTGCTTAGGTGGGTTAACTGGAACAGTATAGAGTGTTTAGATCATATCTGTATTTATAGATGTCCAAATGACCTGAAACTTGTCCCATTTTAAAGATAACATCATAGGGAACAAATGTTAAGAAGAAAGTTTTTCCTAAAATTTTCGTTAACTATGTGTAAAATGCATTGCAAGGTTGGACCTGATGCCAGTCTGGAGTCTGCCTCTCGAAGTGAGGCAGAATGGGTTTACACGGGGGTAAGGGAATTCCTTACCGCCGTGTAAAACCATTCTGTCCATTTTTACCCAAATTTCACGTCCCACACGGCTGTATGAGTTGCCATACCGCCGTGTAACCTCATTTTTGCCCCGAAAAGGTACTTTTTCCCTCCCGAATCAATCCCGAATCTCCCCGGAAGTTCTCACCACTTATCCAACTCATGTCTAACATTATAAAAGGAGTATATAAATGTATTTCTAATGGAAATATATGTAATTTATGTTATGATATATAAGTTTATGAATGGAAAACCCATGAATGTGGAAATGAATAATATAGTTAATGTTCATATGCTATATCATGCCATGATTAGTTGTGTGATTGAATAATACATGTTAATCTATGTAATTACTTATGATATTATATTGATGATTTATTTTAGCTTGTGTTATGCATGACCTGCTAGAGTCTAGAAAGTGGATAGTTAGGCATGCCTAATAGAGTCTTTTAGCTGCAGCCTATATGGATGAATTATATGGATGATTTGGATCCTGATCAGATCCCCGATTGGTTCCTCGCGAACCCTATAAGAAAATGTGTTTGAATCCTCGCGATTCTTATTAATATGATGAATCTTGTTTAAGGGCCCCTATAAAGGTTTTATAAATATAAAATAAAAATGATTTTCGATTCGTACCCGTAAGGTATCGCTATACGTCGATTCGTACCCGTAAGGTATCGCTATGCGTATACTCGTTATCCACTATTATGAGTCAGCAGGATCTTTAATTGATATGTGATTTGTTATGTTACCGTTGATTATACAAAAGTAATAATTGAATGAGATAATATGGATATGGATATAAACATGAGATGCTGAATATATTGTTATAAATTGGAGCCTATATGTATACATATTATGACATGAATCATATATATGCCATTATGAATGTGATATGCCTTGACGACCACTGTGAGTGGCCGTCCATATAATATGTGTGAATCCCCACTAAGCGTTTATCGCTTAGCACGGTGTGTTTACCCATGCAGGTAAATAAGAAGCTTTGTTTAGAGTGAGTCGCTGCAGTCAAGCCAACACAGCAAGGTTTAGAGTTTGGAGTTTATTTTATTATGGTTGATTCTTTTATGTAAAGAACTTTTGATATTGATTTGGAAAATAGCTTCCGCTGGTGTATTTGTATTTGGGCCTGTAATATTATTACATATATGATGAGTGATAGCATGCGATGTATTATGAAAATTTTAAATTGCCCTATATTTCAGTACGCATGATTATGTATGATATGTGTATAAATTGTTCCGCGTTCCGCATCTGCTTGGTGACACCCCGACTCATACGGGTATGGGTAGGGGATGTTACAGGTTTTGGTATCATAGCCTAGGTTTAGGCGTTTTCTGGGTGATGTTGTGATTGTTGTTCGTAAATGTGTCTATGTTTAGGGCTGTGTTGGCTGATTCAGTTATTTCTTGTTTTGTTATAGATGGCCTCGAATTCAAATCGTGGTTTACTTGAGGAATCGGCTGAAAGTGTAAATCCTCCAGCAGTTGATCCTTCAGCATCTTTATCGGCACAACCAGCTAGGGTGCAACCCGAGCCTGCTGCTGCTGCTTTTGAGGCTATATTCAGAATGAATCAGAATATGGCTCAAGTTTTGGAAAGAATGGCTGCTCCGAGAGCTCCTTTAGAGAGTTTGAGAAGAGCTGGTGCTGAAGATTTCTATGGGACTGGTTTAGGGGAATCAGAATTAGCAGAGAAATGGTTGGATAAATTAAAAAGGACTTTAAAGGAAATCAGATGTCCTCCGGATCAACAAGGAGAGTGTGCAGTGGCTCTGTTACAAGGTGCAGCATATTCATGGTGGGGATTAGTGAGTAGGCAACCTCAGATACCTGATCCTGTGTCTTGGGAGTTCTTTGAGGAGGAGTTTAAAAAGAAATATATCACTCAAGCTTATAAAAATGCTAGATGGGCAGAGTTCCTGAACTTGAAACAAAGGGCTATGTCTGTTTCTGATTATGAAAAAGAGTGTACTCGGTTGGCTCAGTATGCCCCAGATGGAGTTATGACAGAGGATTTTAGATGTAAGCAATTTGAGGCTGGATTGAATGAATCCCTGAAGGTGCCTTTGATTCCCTTGAAGTGTTTACCAGGAGTTACTTACTATCAGCTTACGGAGGCTGCAATGTTGGCTGAGATAAGTGAAACAGTGCGAAGAGAAAATGTTCAGAGGAGGAATATTTCAAGGGGTGGTCCATCCTTATCTTCGGGTAAGAGATCTCGAGACGCGCATCATCAGTTCTCTACTGGTTCAGCTACTAGGGGCAGAAGACAAGGTTCTGCACTGTCAGGTTCTGGTAGAGGTTCAAGCAGGTTGAATGTATTATCTGAGTGTCAGTATTGCGGTTGGATTCACCGGGGTGAGTGTAGACGACTCACGGGTGGATGTTTTATATGTGGAAGCACAGAACACTTGATGGCCAGTTGTCCGAGGATGAATAACAATTTGGGTCCTCAGAGAGAGGCAAGCAGGGTTGGTTCCAATGTTACTCAGGCTACTTATGGTAGAGGTAGAGGTAGAGGTCGAGGCGGTCGACCTAGAGATGGAGCTGTGTCTGAGTCAGTTGAGCGTCTGACACCAGTTGCAGTCAGAGCTTACGCTGCCAGAGCTAGAGAGGAGCAGGATGGTCCTGATGTGATTGCTGGTAAGTTCTTACTTCTTGACACTGAGTTATATGCCTTAATAGATCCTGGTTCCACACACTCATATTTGTGCACAAATAAAATTGTTAATAAGTTACATGTGATAGATCAGTTAGAGCATGAGGTATGTGTGACCAGTCCATTAGGGCATAGTGTCAATGTGAGTAGAGTGTATAAGAGTTGTCCTTTGATAATTGAGGGAGTTGAGTTTCCTGCGGATCTGATAGAGCTACCATTCAGAGAGTTTGATCTGATTTTGGGTATGGATTGGTTGGATAGACATCGAGCTGTGGTTGATTGTCATAGGAAGACTTTTGTGCTTCGAGATAGAAACCGAGATCCAGTTTTTGTAAAAGGTTTGGGTGCTAGTGCTTTGCACAATGTGATTTCTGCGATGCAAGCCAAGAGGTTTATCAGAAAAGGGTGTGAGGCATTCTTAGCTGTGGTTTTGGATTCCAAGAGGGATCAAGTAAAGATTGAAGATATCCCAGTTGTGCAGGAGTTTAGTGATGTTTTCCCAAGTGATTTGCCAGGGTTACCTCCTGAGAGAGAAGTGGAGTTAGCCATTGAGATTATGCCAAGTACTACACCCATATCGAGGGCACCTTATCGGATGGCTCCTGTAGAATTGAGAGAACTTAAAACTCAATTACAAGAGCTGTTGGATAAGGGGTTTATTCGACCTAGCATATCTCCATGGGGAGCTCCTGTTCTATTTGTTAAGAAGAAAGATGGTTCCTTGCGGATGTGTATCGACTACAGACAGATTAACAAAGTCACAGTAAAGAACAAGTATCCATTGCCAAGAGTTGAAGATTTATTTGATCAGCTTCGAGGCACAGGTGTTTTCTCAAAGATAGATCTTCGGTCTGGGTACTATCAGCTACGGGTCAAGGATGAGGATGTGATTAAGACTGCATTTCGAACTCGGTATGGCCATTATGAGTTCCTTGTTATGCCATTTGGTTTGACCAATGCTCCAGCGGCTTTTATGGATTTGATGAACCGAGTGTTTAGGCCATATTTGGACGAGTTTGTTGTGGTATTTATAGATGATATCTTGGTGTATTCCAAGGATGAACGTGAACATGAAGATCATCTTCGGATAGTTTTACAAGTTTTGAGAGAGCATCAGTTGTTTGCCAAGCTGAGCAAGTGTGACTTTTGGCTTCGTGAAGTTTCATTTTTAGGTCATATAATTTCTGCTAAGGGTATTCAAGTGGATCCAGCAAAGATAGAGGCGATTGTTGATTGGAAAGCACCTAAAAATATTCAAGAAGTGAGAAGTTTTCTTGGTTTGGCGGGTTACTACCGTCGATTTGTTAAGAGTTTTTCAGTGATTGCCGCCCCGATGACAAGATTGTTGAGAAAAGGAGTCAGATTTGAGTGGTCAGATAAGTGTCAGGCTTGTTTTGAGCAGTTGAAGAATTTGTTAGTTGAGGCTCCTATACTTACTCAACCCATCTCGGGTAAAGAGTTTGTCATCTATAGTGATGCTTCAGGTGTTGGTCTTGGCTGTGTTTTGATGCAAGAAGGCATGGTTGTGGCTTATACTTCTCGACAGTTGAAACCACATGAGAGGAATTATCCGACACATGATCTAGAGTTGGCTGCTGTGATCTTTGCTTTGAAGATTTGGCGTCATTATTTGTATGGAGAGAAATGTAGGATCTTTACAGACCACAAGAGTTTGAATTACTTTCTCACACAGAAGGAATTGAATATGAGACAGCGTCGTTGGCTTGAGTTGTTCAAGGATTACGACTGCATTGTGGATTACCATCCAGGTAAGGCCAATGTAGTCGTTGATGCTTTGAGTCAGAAGTCGATGTCGGCTTTGTTTTTGAGACGGTTTAGATGGAGATTTGATTCAGATGGGGCTTTGATTGCTCAGTTGAGAGTTAAGCCTACCTTGAGACAGAAAATTATTGATGCTCAGAGGGATGATGAGAAGCTACAACGGATTGTGCAAGAGGTTAATTTGGGAAAATAGTCAGAGTTCTCTGTTCAGGATGGAGTGCTTATGTATAGAAATCGTTTGTGTGTACCAGAGGGGGAAGAGTTAAGAAGACAGCTTATGAGTGAGGCACATGGTACAGTTTTCACTATGCATCCTGGTAGTGAGAAGATGTATCGAGACATGAAGCAGTTCTTTTGGTGGTCTGGTATGAAAAGGGATATTACAGATTTTGTATCTAGATGCTTGACATGTCAGCAAGTTAAGGCCGAGCATCAAGTTCCTTCGGGTTTGCTCACGCCTTTGTCTATTCCCGAGTGGAAATGGGATGATATAGCCATGGACTTTGTAACAGGTTTACCTTTAACTCAGAAGAAACATGACTCAGTTTGGGTGATAGTGGATCGACTTATGAAGTCAGCTCATTTTCTACCAGTTAGGATGGATTATCCGATGGATAGATTGGCCAATATTTATGTGGATGAGATAGTTCGGTTACATGGAGTGCCTTTGTCCATAGTTTCAGACCGGGACCCGAGGTTCACATCTAAGTTTTGGAAAGTTTTACAGCGAGCTTTGGGTACCAGGTTGAACTTTAGCACAGCATTCCATCCTCAGACAGATGGTCAATCTGAGCGGGTTATACAGATTCTGGAAGACATGATGAGGGCTTGTGCTTTGGATTTTCCAGGTAGTTGGAATAAGTATGTGTCACTCATGGAATTTGCCTACAACAATAGTTATCAGTCGAGCATCGGTATGGCTCCATATGAGGTTTTGTACGGTCGACAGTGCAGAACTCCAGTTTGTTGGACTGAGTTAACTGAGAGGTCAGTGATTGGACCAGATGTGGTTAGAGACACAGAAGAAAAGATCAGAATTGTACAACGGAATTTGAAAGCGGCTAAAGATCGACAAAAGTCATATGCAAACCTGAAGAGGAAAGATGTGCACTTTGAAGTTGGGGACAAAGTTTTCCTTAAGGTATCTCCTTGGAGAAAAGTACTTCGATTTGGAAAGGAAGGTAAACTTAGTCCTCGCTACATCGGACCGTATGAGATTTTAGCTAAAGTTGGTCCGGTAGCCTATAGACTAGCTTTACCGATGGAGTTATCAAAGTTGCACGATGTGTTCCATGTTTCGATGCTTCGTCGATATAGATCAGATCCTTCACATGTTTTGTCGGTTCAAGATGTGCAAGTGCAGCCTGATTTTTCTTATGATGAGGAACCAAAAGCTATTTTAGCCCGAGAGGTAAGACAATTAAGGAGTAAACAGATTCCTTTGGTTAAAGTATTATGGGATCACCATGGAATCGAAGAAGCAACTTGGGAAACCGAAGAGTCAATGAGAGCTCAGTATCCGCAATTGTTCAGTTCAGGTGAGAATTTCGAGGACGAAATTCTTATTAGTAGGGGAGAATTGTCACACCCCATTTACCCCCTAGTAGTATGAGCCATGTATGTGTGTAAATTTATAAGTATTTTGGCATGTGACAAGGGTATTTTGGGGTATATTGCATGTTATAAGAGTTATTTTAATATGTGGGTGCACATATTTTAGTAGGGTGTGAATTAGTTGGGAGATACTTGTGTGTGCATGCATATACCATTGTGGGATGTGAGTAATGGTGTAGTGATTGTGTGTTTTACTCACACATTAGTAGGGTGTTTTAAGTTGGGTTTTGATTGTGTGTAGTAAGCATAGCATAGTAGAAGGAATCTAAGTGGGATATTATTGTGTGTTTTATTCACACATAAGTAGGGTGTTGTATATGAGAATGCATTGAGTGTGAGAAGTGTATCGTAATTGGGTGTGAATAATTGGTTGCCACCAATAGGAAGGTGACATGTGGCAAATTTGGAAAAAGAAAATGAAATGTACATGAAATGAAGAATTCCCGTAAGTCATTTGCATTTCCTTCATTCTCATCTTCTTCACCTCATTCTTCTTCATTTCTTCTCATCTAAAAAAAATCCTAAATTAGATTTAATTAATTGTGGGAAGAAATCAATTGATTTTGCATCAATTGGGTAAGATTAACTCATAATTTCATCTTGATTCTTCAATTTTTTTCATTTAGTTGGATTTTAATTTAGAGTTTATATTTTTGTATGTGTTTGATGGATTGGTGATTAGTTGAGCCTCTTCAAAATTCCAAAGGCAAGGAAAAGGTTGGATCTAGTGGAATCAAGTAAAGATTTCAGGTTTGGGATGTTTGGGATTTTGTTTGGAAATTATTTGTGATTTGTTTGTGAATTTTATTAAGTTTTATCTGATCTCAGTGTGATGTTTTTGTCATAAGTAGAGTTATAGAGCTCCAATTGAGTTGCTTCAAATTGAATCTGAAAGCTAAGATCCGTATCTAAAATTATTTAAGAGAGTGCTGGAGCTAATTCTGGACTTAAGATCTTCAAAAATGCTAAAAACCGAGACCTTCCTGCTTAGGTGGGTTCACTGGAACAGTATAGAGTGTTTAGATCATATCTGTATTTATAGATGTCCAAATGACCTGAAACTTGTCCCATTTTAAAGATAACATCATAGGGAACAAATGTTAAGAAGAAAGTTTTTCCTAAAATTTTCGTTAACTATGTGTAAAATGCATTGCAAGGTTGGACCTGATGCCAGTCTGGAGTCTGCCTCTCGAAGTGAGGCAGAATGGGTTTACACGGGGGTAAGGGAATTCCTTACCGCCGTGTAAAACCATTCTGTCCATTTTTACCCAAATTTCACGTCCCACACGGCTGTATGAGTTGCCATACCGCCGTGTAACCTCATTTTTGCCCCGAAAAGGTACTTTTTCCCTCCCGAATCAATCCCGAATCTCCCCGGAAGTTCTCACCACTTATCCAACTCATGTCTAACATTATAAAAGGAGTATATAAATGTATTTCTAATGGAAATATATGTAATTTATGTTATGATATATAAGTTTATGAATGGAAAACCCATGAATGTGGAAATGAATAATATAGTTAATGTTCATATGCTATATCATGCCATGATTAGTTGTGTGATTGAATAATACATGTTAATCTATGTAATTACTTATGATATTATATTGATGATTTATTTTAGCTTGTGTTATGCATGACCTGCTAGAGTCTAGAAAGTGGATAGTTAGGCATGCCTAATAGAGTCTTTTAGCTGCAACCTATATGGATGAATTATATGGATGATTTGGATCCTGATCAGATCCCCGATTGGTTCCTCGCGAACCCTATAAGAAAATGTGTTTGAATCCTCGCGATTCTTATTAATATGATGAATCTTGTTTAAGGGCCCCTATAAAGGTTTTATAAATATAAAATAAAAATGATTTTCGATTCGTACCCGTAAGGTATCGCTATACGTCGATTCGTACCCGTAAGGTATCGCTATGCGTATACTCGTTATCCACTATTATGAGTCAGCAGGATCTTTAATTGATATGTGATTTGTTATGTTACCGTTGATTATACAAAAGTAATAATTGAATGAGATAATATGGATATGGATATAAACATGAGATGCTGAATATATTGTTATAAATTGGAGCCTATATGTATACATATTATGACATGAATCATATATATGCCATTATGAATGTGATATGCCTTGACGACCACTGTGAGTGGCCGTCCATATAATATGTGTGAATCCCCACTAAGCGTTTATCGCTTAGCACGGTGTGTTTACCCGTGCAGGTAAATAAGAAGCTTTGTTTAGAGTGAGTCGCTGCAGTCAAGCCAACACAGCAAGGTTTAGAGTTTGGAGTTTATTTTATTATGGTTGATTCTTTTATGTAAAGAACTTTTGATATTGATTTGGAAAATAGCTTCCGCTGGTGTATTTGTATTTGGGCCTGTAATATTATTACATATATGATGAGTGATAACATGCGATGTATTATGAAAATTTTAAATTGCCCTATATTTCAGTACGCATGATTATGTATGATATGTGTATAAATTGTTCCGCGTTTCGCATCTGCTTGGTGACACCCCGACTCATACGGGTATGGGTAGGGGATGTTACAGGTTTAATAGCCTAATGGTAGTGGGATTCTAAGAATTAAAGGACTTATCCCCAGGTCCTTGGTTCGAATCCCACGGAAGGCAAAAATGCACAAGGGGGGTGTAAAGTTCTGTGAGTAACGGCTCCGGGGCATCCAGGATGGAGGCTCCTGAGGGAGGGTATAAAAGCCGGACCGTTACAATAAAAGGCGCCTTTTATTGTAACGGTCCGGCTTTTATACCCTCCCTCAGGAGCCTCCATCCTGGACGCCCCGAACCGATACTCACAGAACTTTACACCCCCCTTGTGCATTTTTGCCTTTCGTGAGATTCGAACCTAGGACCTGGGGATAAGTCCTTTAATTCTTAGAATCCCACTACCATTAGGCTATATTAGCCTAATGGTAGTGGGATTCTAAGAATTAAAGGACTTATCCCCAGGTCCTAGGTTCGAATCTCACGAAAGGCAAAAATGCACAAGGGGGGTGTAAAGTTCTGTGAGTATCGGTTCGGGGCGTCCAGGATGGAGGCTCCTGAGGGAGGGTATAAAAGCCTGACCGTTACAAGCGGTCTGTTGCAGGCATGCCGATATAGGTTGTCCATGGAAACTACGAGCAATGAAGAAAATGACATTTCCTCATTGGATCATCAGTGTATATAAGAAACCTCATAACTATAATGCATCACTAGTATCCTAACCACATAGACAATTAGATTCACAAATAATTTGTGATTGCATATTCGAAATGGTTAGTGCTGCTCCAGATCTCAAAGTTAGCGTTATAATTGCTAATATCAGGAATCGTTTCAATTATGAGGTAACCTACAGTAAGCCCCGGTATGCAAAAACTAAGGCATTAGAGGAGATATTTGGTAATTACGAGGCTTCATATGGAAAGTTACTTAGATACCTAAAATCTATGGAGAGATAAAATCCTAGATCAGTCTATGATTTTGTTGTTGAAGATAATATAAAACCTCATTACAAGTAATTCAAAAGGCTCTTCTGGGTATTCAAGCCAAGCATAGATGGATTTCCTCATTGCAAGCTATTTTTGCTTATCGATGGAATGTTTATGATGGGAAAGTTCCATCAAACTTTGTTGATTGTAAGTGCTATTGATGGTAATAATTTCTTATGCCCAGTGGCATTTTCATTTGTTGAAAGAGAGAATAAGTCTGGTTGAGGTTGGTTCATGACATGTATTAGGAAGTATGTCACTAACAAGTTGGGTATAATCGTTATTTCTTACCAGCAAGCGGGTATTATGGCATTATTTTTGATGATAGTAGTGGTTGGATGGAGCCAGTATTTTATCATAGATATTGTCTTCGTCACTTTGTAAGCAACTACAGCATTGCTCATAGAAATTCAAAAATTAAGGACATGTTACATAAGACAAGTATGCTTTAAACCATTATTTATATTATTTTTAAAACTATCGATATGTCGAATGTTTTAAAAGTTATTAATTTTCGTAAACCTTATTAATAGGTAATAATTTTCAACAACGAAAATTTACAAAATAAATGGACAAGATAAAGGAACTTGGTATCGACTCTTATAACTAGGCCCTAAAAAACTTTTTGGACAAGTGGACTTTATCTCATGATAATGGTCATAGATATGGGCATGCTATAACCAACATGATAATGGTCATAGATGCTGACCCTGAAATTGTTGTTGAAAGAGAAGATCATTTTGTTACGTGTAGTTCAATCCATGTGATAGAAGGCCTTCAAAATCTGCACATGAATGAAGTTAGAGATCGACTCGATGGTCAATCCAATATTTCACAGTTTCACTTTGCATCTGTGTACCACACATTAGTTAATTTTTTTGAATCTGAGATTAACATGTATAATGATTTTCTAATGGTAAGATGGGATCATGTTTCTGAGTTATGCGAAGAATTAGCCTTCACATCGAAGGATGAAGTCAAGGCATGTGTGAAGAAATTTTCAATTCAGAATAATGTTTCATATAAAGTTGTAGAGTCGAAGCCATCGTACTAGGCGGTCTGCTGCATGCTTGCCGATATAGGTTGTCTATGGAAACTACGGGCATGAAGAAAATGACATTTCCTTATTGGATCATTACTGTATATAAGAAACCTCATAACAATAATGCATCACTGGTATCCCAACACCATAGACAATTAGATTCGTAAATAATTTGTGATTGCATATTGGAAATGTCTTGCATGGGTTTTGGTACAAGCTGGGAGCAAAAGAGTGGATAAAGGCAAGGAAAATATTGGAGTTGCATAAAGAGCAGAGATAAAGTGTCTTAGAGGTAGGGATCGTGTGCGATCTTTATTTCATTCATTTTTATTGCTTGCAGTGTTTTATGGTATATGTATATGTATATGTAGTGATTATGTGTGCGTGAGATGATCTGCATACAACTTTTATGTGTAAGAGTGCATTTGTGGGTGAATTCTGTTTAGTTGTCATCAGACCTCTGTGTATTGTAATTGTCATAAGTAGAGTTATAGGGTTTCAATTGAGTCGATTAAAATTGTATCTGAAATCTAAGATCCGTAGCTAAAAATTCCTAAGAGGGTTCATGAGCTAATTCTGGCTCTAACTATCCCAAAAAGTAGTTAAAACGTAGATGACCCTGTTCTAGCAGGTTCACTGGAACAGTATAGATTGTTTGAATCATATCTGGAGTTATAGATGTCCAACCGACCTGAAATTTGGCTATTTGAAAGCTAACATCCTAGGGAACAATGGTTATGAAGAACACTTTCCCTAAAAATGAGTTTTAGAGGGTGATGTTTATGATGCAAATTTTTGGTAAAAAGCAGTCTCGTAAGGCACCAGAGGCGAGCTTCTGTCATGAGCGCAACACAGGTCATGACCTTGCGATAGAAGAACCCATAATAAGACTTTTATTCTTCATTTCGAGCCCATGGTTAGCATGGATCAACCCCTTACCTTTCCCTTCAACTTATTATGCATGATTAGTGTTATTAAATGATTATAAACTAGTTATCAATGGGGAAATACATATGAATATGTTTAAGATTGGTAATTTAACTAATAAAGTAACAATGCATAATTGTGTAAGTGTAAAGGATAGCAAATGGAATGAGAAATATGTGTCAACTTATGATGTGATATAAGAGTTTATGTATGGAATCTAAATGTACATGCTTTTTAGTTGTTGAACATGACATGCCATGCGATGTTGATTATACATGATTGAGTTTTGTTATAATGCTTGAGAGATGTAATGTATATGATATAGAGTATAGAGTCTTTATGTTCAGCCTGACTGGGCATAGCAGTGGATAGATAAGCATGCTTATAAAGGGATTATCGAGTGCTGCTGCCCATGTTCAGCCCCGTTTGGGCCAAGCGGGTCGACCTCCGAGAATGGTCATTTAATAGAGATAGATGAAAATGTTTTGTGACTTCAGTCTATCGAAAATGTTTTTATTATATAGCATCTCGTAGCCACAACTAAAGAAAATCAGGCTATGTCATGCTTTGAAGTGTAAAAGACTCGATGTATAAGTTTTATTCTGTGCATATGCTTTTGCTTAGAATGAGATTATGTTTATATGACTTGTAGATGAATAAAAGTTTATATGCATATGGATGTGTGCTTGATAGACTATATGATCATTGATTTGTATTATGCATGTTTGATGCATGTGATATTTGTGTGACTTCGAAAGAAGTCCATTGCATTCTTTTTCATCCTCACTAAGCATTATCGCTTAGCATGGATGTTTACTTCCGTGTAGGTTTACAGGTTCGATCCAGTGAGAAGGCATCTGCAGGTCAAGGCCACTAGGAGTTTTTATTTTGATCCTTGAGCATAAGATAGAGTTTCTTTTGGATGTTTTGAGCAACATCATTATGTAATAGAAGTATAGCATTATATGTAAATGTCTACCGTGTTGTAATATATGTATAGAAAAGAATATGTAAAGTAAACTGACAACAGTTGTGTAATATGTAGTATATTTGTAATTACATGTTGGGCCCAAGCGTTATTTTATTTTCTTATCGTTTCAATGTTAATGTTTCCACTATGGTACATGTGTGTGTGTGCGTTAGAGTCCGTGTGGCACCCCAATATTCCTTCTCGAGGGTATGGTGGTGTTACAGTATTGATGTTGTTAAACGGGTTGCCATATAGTTGTGATGATAAAGTTTGGTTTGGCTAATTCTGTTCAATTGTCATCTGACCTCCGTGTAATGTTGTTATTATAAGTATAGTTATATACCTTGACATTGCATTATTCTAGAGCCATTAGAACCTTGACTTCTATGCCTATAAATGTCTCAGAAATGCCCTTGAGCAAATTCTTGCTTTATGACCCTAGAAATTGGCCAAAACAGAGGTGTCTCTACCTTGGCCGGTTCATTTGACCAGTTAAGATTTTTTAGATCATTTCTGATGTTATAGATGTCCAATTGACCTAAACATTATCCTATTTGAAAGTTAACGTCCTAGGGAACAATTTTTAATAAGAGAGTTTTGCCTAAAAATGACTTTTAGAGGTCAGTTTAGATGATACAACGTTGAGGTGAGAAGCAGTCTCGTGTGGGTTCCTGATGGAGCCTTCTGTCGCAAGCGCGATAGTGGTCACGAGCACGACAGAGCAGGTCATAAGAGTGATTTTCCTCTTGATTTAGAACCCATGGTTGACATGAATTAATTCCCTACCTTTCCCCTCAACTAATTTGTATATTCTTAGGTGTTTTTTTTTCCTGAATTGAACCCGTATTACCCCGGAATGTTTCCGTGGTCTATACCATGCATGTTTAAGTTTATCAAATGATTATAAGATTAGTTATCTAAGTAAATAATGCTATGGCATAAGAGTTTAATAATGAAATTAAATGTATGTATGCTTTTAAATTATTGAACATGATATGCATGTGATATTGATCATGTTTGATTGGATCATAATGTGTGAAGTTTATGAACATGTAAAATGAATTGTGTATTTGATTAATTAGTAATATGTAGTGCAAAGATTCGTTGATATGGTATTGCTACATGGGAGTATATGCATGGTTTGCTCAGTTAATATGTAAATAGTGTATAGTGTTCTTGAATGAACAGTAGAGTACATGCAATGTATATGATTTAGTTGTGGAGTTCTTATTCGAGCCTGAATGGTCATAGTAGTAGATAGATAAGCATGCTTATAAAGGGTTAGAGTGCAGCTGCTATAGTGACCTTAATTGGTCTACCGACGAATACGCAGAGTATTCAAGTTAAGTCTCTAGAGTTTGATACTGTTTATCAGTATCCACAGTAAAGTACCCATATCCACAATTGTTGAAAGTTCAGGCTAAAGTGTATTTTGTAGTGTACAAGAGGTATAATGGAGATATGTATATGTATATGAATATTGTGTGACGATATTGGTATTGTTTACCTTATTTGGATATTTGCATATGGAACTAATCAGAGTGAATGTTATCTGTTACAAGGTTGTGTATATGTATATGAGCACAGTGGGATTGTATCGATACTTGTATATGTATTTGAGGTGTTACTGATACCGTTTGCCATGTTTGGATTTCTGCACAAGAATGGATTAAAGCATGATAATAATTCGCTTAGAAGATACGGAATATGATTATGTCTATATGACATGACTATTGATACGCATGTGATATATCTGTGACTTCATTCAAAATCTATTATGTCTGTTTATCCCCACTAAGCATTATCGGTTAGCACAAGTGTTTTTCCCGTGTAGGTTTTTAGGTTCGGATCCTTGAGAGCATGCATCTGCAGGTCAAGGCCACTAGGAGCTTTTGTTACACCTTTTTGCATAAGATAGAAATAGAGTTTATGATGTTTTAAGTAACATTATTATGAAATGTATATGTACAGAAATGAGTATAGTAATCACATGTAGATGTATATGTAAAGTTAAAAGAAAACAAGTTGTAATTTGAACATGTATAAAGATAAATATGTATATATATGTGAAGTTAATATGAAATACATGATAGGCCCTAGTGTTATTTGATTTTATTATCTTGTATTGATGTGTATTTTGCTATCGCTTTCGCTAGTATACGTATGTGTACGCGTTAGAGTTCGCGTGGCGCCCCGATATCCTTCCAGGGGGTATGGGGGTGTTACATGTGTACCACACATTAGTTAATTTTCTTGAATTTGAGATTAACATGTATAATGATTTGCCAATGGTAAGATGGGATGGTGTTTCTAAGTTATGCGAAGAATTGGCCTTCACATCGATGGATGAAGTCAAGGCATGTGTGAAGAAATTTTCAATTCAGAGTAATATTTCATATAAAGTTATAGAGTCGAAGCCATCGTACTAGGCGGTCTGCTACATGCATGCCGATATAGGTTGTCCATGGAGACTATGGGCAATGAAGAAAATGACATTTCCTCATTGGATCATCTGTGTATATAAGAAACCTCATAACTGTAATGCATCATTGGTATCCCAACACCATAGACAATCAGATTCGCAAATAATTTGTGATTACATATTGGAAATGGTTAGTGCTGCTCTTGATCTCAAAGTAAGCATTATAATTGCTAATATCAGGAATCATTTCAATTATGAGGTAACCTACAGTAAGCCCCGGTATGCAAAAACTAAGGCATTAGAGGAGATATTTGGTAATTACGAGGCTTCATATGGAAAGTTGCTTAGATACCTAAAAGCTATGGAGAGATACAATCCTAGAACAGTATATGAATTTGTTGTTGAAGATAATATAAAACCTCATTACAAGTAATTCAAAAGGCTCTTCTACGTATTCAAGCCATACATAGATGGACTACCTCATTGCAAGCTAGTTTTGCTTATCAATGGAATGTTTATGATGGGAAAGTTCCATCAAACTTTGTTGATTATAAGTGCTATTGATGGTAATAATTTCTTATGCCCAGTGGCATTTGCATTTGTCGAAAGAGAGAATAAGTCTAGTTGGGGTTTGTTCATGACATGCATTAGGAGGTATGTCACTAACAAGTCAGGTATAATTGTTATTTCTGACCGCCATAGAGGTATGATGGCGTTATTTTTTTATGATAGTAGTGGTTAGAAGGAGCTAGTATTTTACCGTAGATATTGTCTTCGTCACTTTGTAAGCAACTACAATATTGCTCACAGAAATTTAAAAATTAAGGACATGTTACATATGATAGGTATGTTTTAAACCATTATTTATATTATTTTTATAGCTATCGATATGTTGAATGTTTTAAAAGCTACTAATTTTCATAAACCTTATTAATAGATAATAATTTTTAACCACAAAAATTTACAAAATAAATGGACGAGATAAAGGAACTTGGTATCGACTCTTACAACTAGGCCATGCAAAATTTTTTGGACAACTGGACTTTATCTCATGATAATGGTCATAGATATGGGCATGCTACAACGAACATGATAATGGTCATAGATGCTGACCCTGAAATTGTTGTTGCAAGAGAAGATAACTTTGTTCCATGTAGTTCAATCCAAGTGATAGAAGGCCTTTAAAGTCTACACATGAATGAGGTTAGAGATCTACTTGGTGGTCAGTCCAATATTTCACAATTTCACTTTGCATTTGTGTACCACACATTAGTTAATTTTGTTGAATCAGAGATTAACATGTATAATGATTTGCCAATGGTAAGATGGGATGGTGTCAAGGCATGTGTGAAGAAATTTTAAATTTAGAATAATGTTTCATGTAATGTTGTAGAGTCGATGCCATAGTACTGGGTGGTCTGCTCCATGCATGCCGATATAGGGTATCCATGGAAACTACGAGCAATGAAAAAAATGAGATCTCCTTAATTGATCATCAGTGTATATATGAAACCACATAACTATAATGCATCACTAGTCTCCCAACACCATAGATAATTAGATTTACAAATAATTTGTGATTGTATATTGGAAATGGTTAGTGCTGCTCATGATCTTAAAGTTAGTGTTATAATTGCTAATATCAGGAATCATTTCAATTATGAGGTAACCTATAGTAAGGCCCGGTATGCAAAAACTAAGGCATTAGAGGATATATTTGGTAATTACAAGGCTTCATATGGAAAGCTGGCTGGATACCTAAAGGCTATGGAGACATACAATCATAGAACAGTCTATGATTTTGTTAATTATGATAGTATAAAACCTCATTACAACCAATTAAAGAGGATCTTCTAGGTATTCAAGCCATGCATAGATGGACTACCTCATTACAAGCCGGTTTTGCTTATCGATGGAATGTTTATGACGGGAAAGTTCCATCAAAATTTATTGATTGCAAGTGTTGTTGATGGTAATAATTTCTCATACCTAGTAGTATTTGTATTTGTTGAAAGTGAGAATAAGTCTAGTTGGGATTGGTTCATGACATGCATTAGGAGGTATGTCACTAACCAGTCAGGTATAACCATTATTTCTGACCGGCAAGCGGGTATTATGACATTATTTTGTGATGATAGTAGTGGTTGGAAGGAGCCATTAGCTTACTATAGATATTTTTTTCGTCACTTTGTAAGCATCTACAACATTGCTCACAGAAATTCAAAAATTAAGGACATGTTATATAAGACGGGTATGTTTTAAACCATTATTTATATTATTTTTATAGCTATCGATATGTCGAATGTTTTAAAAGTTATTAATATTTGTAAACCTTATTAATAGGTAATAATTTTCAACCGCGGAAATTTACAAAATAAATGGATGAGATAAAGGAACTTGGTATCGACTCCTACAACTAGGCCATGCAAAACTTTTTGGACAAGTGGACTTTATCTCATGGTAACGGTCATAGATATGGGAATGCTACAACCAACATTGCTGTGAGTGTAAATAGTGCTTCAATGGGTGTTAGGATGATGCCAGTTTGTTATGTTGTTGAGCATGTATTAGCGAGGCTTGTCAAATTTTTTGATGACAGAAGGTGCATGTATCGAGCTCAGATGGCAACTGGTAATACATACACACAAAATTGTTTGGATAAGATGGCAAAGCGTGATCGGGAAGCTTGTAGGCATAGAGTTGAGAGTTTTGATTGGCGTACAGGAAATTTCACAATAAGGACTAAAAATCAAAAAAGCAAGAGAAAAGGAAATAACATGTGTAGACACTGGGTCTTGAGGCAGTCCAGGTCAGAGTTACCCGATGAAGAGATCCATGTTGGTTTCTGGATAAATGGATGGAATTCGGAGGTTTTCGTCTTTCGGTTTCACAAGGATTAAAATCTTTTTCGCTATAGCGTGAGGTTTTGAAAGAGTTTGGGAAATTTTGCTTGAAAGTGGAAGTTTTGCTCCACAGACAGGATGACCATCTGAAGTAGGGATGCCCGTCTCTACTTGGGGTGATCCCCATCTCTATGTCCCTCGTTACAGCCCGTCTGTAGGTAGGGACGGACACATGTTTGAGTAGGGATACCCGTCCCTAGTCCCGCGTTACAGCCCGTCTGTAGCTAGGGACGGATATGTGTCTGAGTAGGGACGCCCATCCCTAGTCCCGCGTTACGGCCCATCTATAGCCGAATTTCCACGCGTGCCCTTAGTAGGGACGCCAGTCGGTAGTTGCAGGGATGCCCGTCGGTAGTGGATATGATCAGTTATCGCCGGATTTGATACAATTTTATCTCTTATCTTTCAAATTTTGGGTAAGATTTGGTTAAAAATTGAATTTTAAAACTCCTTTTAAAATTAAAACTTTAAACTAATGCTTATTTGATTTTATCTCCAAAATTCTATAAATTGGGAGGTAAAATTCATTATTTGGGGTTAGAAAATTTGACAAATTTTTGGTGGGAAAACACTTTTTGAGAGATTGGAATTTTTAGAGAACATTTTTTTTATGAGCAATTTACCAAAAAGCTATAAAATCTCTATTTTTAGAATTTTGTTTGATAAAAAATTCTTCCAATTAATTAATTTCCTCAAATTTTCTTGTGAATTAAGCTAATTTGAGGTAACAAAATTCATTCATTTCCATCAATACAGCTAATTCAAACACTCGATCGCTATTAAATTTTCCAGAAGGGAAAATACAAATTCTCTTATTTTTGATCCATTTTTATTTGATCCTTGTGGAGCGTGCGAGGACCGAAACCATCTGATATTCACCCAAAAAGGTAAAATCTGAGGGTAGACATTCTTGATTAATACCTGTGTGATTTAATTAGTTTATATTAATCATTCTTCACTTTTTTATCTTTTAATTCATTTCTTTTAAAGTTTCCTATTATTTTTCTTTCTTTACTTTATTTACCAATTTTGATACTGACATGTTTATTCCTATGAGTTATTTTCTGACCTTTTGGAATTGGAGTTGTAAATGATGCTGGTCGAGCCAATCTGAGGATTTCCATACGGATTCTTTCTTCACCCTTGCTTTTTATTCATGTTATTATTAAGATTATTTCAATGTCGTTAAAGTAAAAAGGGCCAAATATTTTATAGTAATTAATTTGGGGTTTTCTCATAAGCTGTGGACCAATGTCCTATTTTTTAACCAACAAAATTGACACTTCTTAAAAATCAGTTCGTAACAAATATGCATAGCAGGACCAATGTCCTCACTCCAATGAATATCCCGATTTTTGTATGATCTATATATTATTTTTATAATGGGGGTTGTATTATGCCCCTAGTTTTATTGTAATTTAATTTATGGAAGTTTACCTTAATAATGCTTAATTTATCGTTTTTTATGTGAATGATTGCGCTTTTAATTAAATACATCGTGTGGAATGTTGGTGAAACAACGAATTCAAAACTTAATCATAATATTGATCAAGGTATAAATAAATGAGAAGTCCCGAACTCACTGTGGTCTTTGGGGCTCAATGAGGCGAGAGGTCTAGGACTTCCAAGACACCTCTTGAGTCTCATCAAAAGACTTCAATTTACAAATCCTAGGCTCCAGGGGATAGAGGCTGAGACCTCCAAGATCTCTCTGGCTTGCTCAAGATGGATATGTATGCGCTGTCTTAGGCTCGATGAGGCTAGACAACCGTTCCCAATGTTCTATTGGGTGGCGACTCTAAGAAACCTCTTTGTTGCCAAAATAGACGCACTTGTAAATACCTTACAAGTTTTAATAAATCCCATCCTGATCGCCCTAAAGCGGGCTTTCGGGAAGCCACGGGGTTCTGCGCGCATCACAACAAGCAATCTTTAATTTGGATTGCCATCAATGTGAATGTGGAAAATTTCAAGGTACTAAAATGCCATGTTCACACGCTATAGCAACATGTATGCATGTACGTCCTAACATGTGGACATACGTTGACAAGTGCTATAAACTAAAGGAGGCATTGAGTTGTTACAGTTCATTTTTCCAACCACTTGCACACCGTGATTGTAACACCCCGATACCCCTTGGGAGGATGTTGGAGCGCTACGCACAAAAAAACACACATATAAAAACTAAAATAAAAGCGAAAGCAATGAATATAATAAAACAATAATATCAAAATAATAAATCACATATTACAAAAATATCCTTATACAATATACGATTAACTTATACAAAAATTCAGTACAACACTTAAACTGAACTATAAAAAATACCGAATCAAAATAAAAAGAAACCACTCTAATTCCTAGTGGCCGACCTGTAGATGCCTAACTCCAAACTGAACCTGCAACCTACACAGGAAAAACACTCGCACTGAGCGAAGGCTCAGTGGGAAGAAAGAAAAACAAATACAAAAATAATAATAACATTCTTCACAAAAACACGTAATATGAGCATGAGAAGTTCATATGCATAATATACCATAATCACTCCGATAACTAATAAAGTACCAACATAAAACATATTCACTATATCAAAACCATTATCAGAGATAGCGAGCAAAGGTAAAATACTGTTACTAGCAATTCTCATATACATATATAGATATCCGTATGTCAAGCTCAATAACAACAACCACAATACACTAGCCTGAATTTACATGGGTGGTGGATACCGGTACACTGGATACTGCGAGCAGTATCAAACACTAGAGACGGAAGCGTCAAAACATTTTAAAACTTTTAGATACCCGAAGGTATCAAACACTAGACCCAAATGGGGTCAAACACTAGCAGCTTCAATCACTAGCCCTTTATAAGCATGCTTATCTATCCACTATAATGACTATTTAGGCTCAAATGCACACACTTTATCCAAGACACCCTAACTTTGCATTAAACGAGTAATCACAACCCGTAACATAATTAACCATCAATATAAACATATCAAGTACAAAACATTAGCTTATATAATTAAAATCATAAATCAAACATGAGTGAGAAACCATACAAAGCACGAAAAATAAAACATTTTTTAATAACAAGGGAGGGTCGCGCTCGCGACAACCCGTCATGCCCGCGACAGAGGCAAAACTCGCCCTATGTCATGCCTGCAGCAAGCTCTGTGCTCGTGAGAGGCAGCCAATAGGTCTCTATCGCGCTTGTAGGTGATAGGTTGTTATTGCGCTCGCGCGCATAGGTGCGCTTGCGATAAAGCCCGGCCTAGCTGAAGCTCGGCTACCGAGCTCTCTATCATGCACGTGACCGAAATTGTGCTCGCGATTGAGGGTATTCCAGCTAGAGCACGACAACCACGCTGTGATGCACGCCGAACCCCGTGGCCTCCCGAAAGCCCGCTTCAGGGCGATCGGGATGGAATTCATTAAAACTTGTAAGGTATTTACAAGTGCGTCTATTTTGGGCAACAAAGAGGTTTCTTGGAGTCGCCACCCAATAGAACATTGGGAAGGGTCGTCTAGCCTCAGCGAGCCTAAGACGGCGCATACATATCCATCTTGGGCAAACCAAAGAGATTTTAGAGGTCTTAGCCTCTACCCCCTGGAGCCTAGGATTATGTAAATTAAGCCTTTTGAAGGGAACAAGAGGTATTTTGGAGGTTCTAGACCTCTAACCTCATTGAGCCCAAGACCAGAGTGAGTTCGGGACTTCTCATTTATTTGTACCTTGATTAATATTATAATTAAGTTTTGAATTTATTGTTTCATCAACTTTCCACACGATGCATTTAATTAAGGCGCAATTATTCACGTCAAAAGCAATAAGTAAAGCATTATAAAAATAAAAATTCTCAAAATAAATTACAATAAAACTAGGGGTGGAATACAACCCCCACTAAAAAAACAATATTTAAATCATACAAAAATTGAGATGTTCATTTGGAGTGAGGATATTGGTCCTGCCATGCATATTTATTATAAAGCAATTTTTGATGTGATGCTTTTATTTTGGATGGAGAAAATTGAGACATTGGTCCCATTTTTATTTACGAAATGTTTCAAATTAATTAATAAAAATGGTTTAGTGACTTTTCCTAGCGATATTGCAATAATCTTCATAATAAAATAAATAAAGTCAAGGGTAAAGAAAGAACCCGGATGGGAAGCCTCAGGTTAGCGCGACCACCCTTATTAACAACTCCGATTCCAACACGGTCAAAAAAATAACTCATGGAAATAAACATGTTAGTGTCAAAATCATGAATAAAATGAAGAAAAATAACATAACCAAAAACTTTAAAAGAAATGGGTTAAAAGATAAAAGAGGTAGAAAATGAATTAAAAAGCCTTTCAATTCTTTGTAAAAAAATAAAAAATATTATTTAAAAAAAAACAATTAATACAAGTCAAGTTAAATTACACAAATATAAATCCAGAATGTTTACCCTCGGATTTTACCTTTTTGGGTGAATGTCGAATGATTTCTGTCCCCGCATGCTCTACAAGGATTAAGTAAAAATGGATCAAAGAAAGAAAATTTATGTTTTTCTTTCTTTGAAAATTTAATAGCGATCAAATATTTGAATTAGCTGGATTGATTGAAACGAATGAATTTTGTTACCTCAAATTGGCTTATTTCACAAGAAGAATTTGAAAAAAATCAATTAACTGAAAGGATTTTTATCCAATAAAATTCTGAAAATAGTAGAGATTTTAGATTTTTATAAATTGCTCACAAAAGATTTTTCTTTAAAAATTTCCCACTCTCTCAAAATTTGCTAATTTTCCTTCCAAAAAATTGTTAATTTTTCCAAGCCCAAATAATGAATTTTACTTTCCAATTTATAGAATTTTTGGAGATAAATAGGATAAGCATCGGTTTAAAGTTTGAATTTTAAAAGGAGTTTAAAATTCAATTTTTTTAGCCAAATATCTCATCAAATTTTGTTTGATAAAAGCTTATCAGACCAAATTTTTACAAATCCAGCACTATCTGATCATATCCACTACCGACGGCCATCCCTTTAACTCCCGACGGGCTTTACGCACCTAATGAGGGTACGCGTGGAAATCTGGGCACAGACGGGCCAAGGTGCGGGACTAGGGATGGACGTTTCTACGTCGACACGTGTCCGCCGCTACCGACGGGGCCGTCCCTACAGCGCATAGAGACGGCCTACCTGTCCAAACGATGGCCCGTCCCTATATGATAGGGACGGCCTATCTGTCCAAACGACGGCCCATCCCTATATGCTAGAGACGGGGCACACGAACTAGGGACGGGCATCCCTACTCCGACGGTCATCCCGTCTGAATCAGCAAAATCACAATTTTAAGCTAAATTTCCAAAATTCTTCCAAAACCTCACGCCATAGACAAAAAGATTTTAATCTTTGTGAAACAAAACATTGATCTCTTCATCAGGTAACTCTAACCTGGACTGCATCAGGACCCTGTGTCTACATTTGCCCCCAATTTTGGGGAAACTAGTGCACTAGTGTCTAGAGGAGCCAAAATTCAAAGAAAAAAGGAAAGAAATGCATACCTGTGGCAGTCCTTACCTTTTTGCCGTGGAAGTAGTGATGCATCGAGTCTGCTCCAGACTTACAAAACGCGAGGGTTGCTCTCCTGAGCTACACCGAGTCTGCTCCAGACTTACAAAATACGGATGGTGATGTGTCGAGTCTACTCCAGACTTACAAAACGCGAGGGTTGCTCTCCTGAGCTACACCGAGTCTGCTCCAGACTTACAAAATACGGATGGTGATGTGTCGAGTCTACTCCAGACTTACAAAACGCGAGGG